>CM062816.1:708303723-708903723 GCA_031772625.1 Pinus tabuliformis | reverse complement strand
TGAGCTTGTTGAGCTCCCTATAATCTGGACACATGCGCCATGATCCATCCTTCTTGTGCACCAATACTACTGGAGCAGAGAAAGAACTTTGACTCGGTTGAATTATACCAGCCTCTAGCATTTCTGCAACCATACGTTCAATTTCACTCTTTTGGGCATAGGGATATCTGTACGGCCTGATGTTTGGAGGAACACTTCCTGGAATCAGATGAATAGCATGATCATGATCACGAATAGGTGGGAGACCTTTGGGAGTCTCAAATACCTTGGAATGATTGTCCAAGACTTTTTGGAGATCTGGAGAAATAGATGATTCCAACGTGGAAACATCTAGCGAACATAATTGTGCAATTACACCTCTTTGTTCCTTTTTTAGAAGCTTTGTCATACTGTTAGAGCTGATTATCTTTCCCGGTTTCCCTACAATACCCCTTAATTCAACTTCCTTTCCTTCCACAGAAAATTTCATGAAAAGTTCTTGAAAATTAAAAGCTATTGTACCCAAGGATTGTAGCCATTGGACTCCTAGTACAACATCAACACCTCCCATTGGAATGGAAAGCATTGGGCTAGTCAATACATATTCTCCCATGGATAGCTTATATTATGGCACTTTCCAGAGCAATTTATTGTTCCTCCATTTGCAACCATCACTTGACACTCTGGTGCTAGATATAAGAAGCAATTCAATTCTTTTGCTACCTTACAATGAATAAAATTGTGGGTACTTCCTGAATCAATCAACACTATTACCTTTTTCTTCTTGATTTGTCCTTCTATCTTGATGCTTTGGGGAGTGGTAATTCCCGCCCATGCATTACAAGATATGGTCGGATTCATTTCTTCTTTATCTAGGCTTTTTTCCTGGAGTATATCCTCTTCTTTTGACCTTTCTTGCTCCTTTTCTTCTTCCTCTTCACAATCTATGTAGAATAATTTCTTCTCAGCACACTTATGACCTTTAGTGTATTTGCTATCACAACTGTAACAAAGCCCTTTTGCTCTTTTTTCTTCCAATTGTTGTGGTGTCAACCTTATAGGTTGTGGAAGACTAGGGGCAACAACACTTCCATCTTTATAGTTGTGAGTGGTATGCTTCCTGGTTGCCATAATTTTGCTTTCCATTTTTCTTGCTAACCTGAATGCCTCCTCTAATGAATCAGGTTCCCAAAGGTGAACATCATGTTGGATATTATCCTTTAAAGTCCCTATGCACACATCAATCCTATGCTCATATGGAATATTTTTTACCCTTATGTTCAATTTTTGGAACTCCTCAATGTGCTCCATTATTGAACCCTTTTGTTTGAGACTTATCAATTGGCTAAAAAAAGTGTTGCTTTTTGTATCCTCATAATGTGCTGTCAATTCTTCCGTAAAAATTGCCCAAGTGATAATTTGTTTACGAGAGCAAAGTCATTGATACCATACAAATTGATTTGGTTCCAAATATAAAGTTGCAATACGTACCTTTTGTGTGTTTTGCACATTATTGAGATCAAAAAATTGCTCCATCTATAATATCCATGTTGCGGGATCCTTGCCATCAAACTTCCTCATATCGATTTTTGGAATATGGTGGGTCTTCGATCCAACATTAGAGTCTGTGGAATAATGATTAACATTTCTTTTTTTCTCATCATGAGTTTCCTTTACTACCCTTTCACCATTAGTGACCATTTCTTGTAGCAACTTATTCATATTTATCTTCAATTCTTCCATCTTATCATCCATGTCATCAATTTTAGCGTCCATGCCATTCATATTAGCTTCCATGCCATCCATATTAGCTTCTACGCCTTTCTTTAAACAATCCATCTTAGCTTCTACACCTTTCTTTAAACCACCCATCTTAGCTTCTACATCTTTCCTTAAACCATCCATCTTAGATTATGTTGCTTTTTGTGCAAGTGACACTTGCTGCACTTGGTCTCGTAATTTTGATATATCATGTTGCATTTCTTCCTCTTCTTCATGAGTCATGTTAGAGCTTTTAGGTTGCTTACTAGGTGTTTGCATTTTCTTTCCTCGGGGCATCAGTTACCGATTCAAACTATTTTTTCAAACCAAGCTTATGCAAAAATTAAAAAAAACTACACACCTTTTTTCACTTTGTAGAAGCTTGATATTGAATCTGATGTATCTCTGCAATTTCGGATCATCCAGTTCTGAAATTGCGACCTGTAGTAGCCCTCTATGTCCTCTTTCCAATGCCACCAGCCTAATCTAAATTGGATTCTCCAAGGAAGAGTTACACACAATCTCCCAAGATGACCTGATTATAGACTAGTTCAGTAGAGCGAACTTGTATGATGTGCCACGAGTCACTGTTTCGACCTTTGGCTCTAAAAAATATATACAAGAAACTACAGTCCGTCCTCTTTCTGTACCTTCTTACAAAATTTCAATCTGATGCTCAGAGAGAAATTTATGACGATTTTCCCCAAGTCACCTGTTTGGAATGTGTCTGCAAAAAGACCAACTTCCTCAGATCATATCTCCGCAAATATAGTGCGAAAAGCTCTGAAATTCGGACCCGAGATTCAGAGCGATTTCTTCTCAAATGGGTTTTGTTTTTAGCTTCTGAAACGTCACAGAAAAAAAAGTTATAGCGAAAATTCCACGATGATCTGTTTGGAGCAGCAAAACCCTAGAATCCAAAGCTCTGATACCAAATGTTATGAAACCAGCTCACAAAAAGATAGAGAAGAGAGATCAACACCTTAGAATTCAGCCTCTTCGAGTGGGCAACCTCCTTTACATTACACAAATGAGCAATTCTTGGATGATTCAAATGACAAAACCTCCTTTCTATATATAGGAGTCTAAGGAGTGACAATATAACTCAGCCGACCTAACAATAATAATATAAAGCCACAAAAATAACAATAGAGGGATTCTATGGGGCACAGTAATAACAATATGGGGACAATAGGGGCACAACAATATTAATAAGGGATACAACTACAATAGTAATGGGGTAATCACTAGTATTATAGGGACCCAACACACCTGCAGAGCTAGAAATATGTAAAGAGGAAATTGCAAAATTACTTATTAGAAAACTAATTGAACCTGGCGAAATTCCTTGGGCTTGTCCAACATTCTATGTCAATAACATTCAAAATAGAAAAGAGGTAAGCGAAGGTTAGTTATAAATTATAAGGCTCTATCATTTTTTATTTTGTCACTTATTATCTAGTCATATGTTTTAGTCTTGGACTAAATTAGCCATTCAAGTTAGTCACTTTTAGTTGGGTCACTTCTTATATAGTCGTATACTTTATCCCTATACTAAATTAGTCATTTAAGTTAGTTGTTTTTAGTTGGGTCACTTAAAATTGCTAAAATTTAGTAGTATTGTACTTGAAATAATTATGGTGACTAACTTTATTAGTTTCGTAGTCACTAATCTCTCATTTTGTACTAGTTATTTCGTCAAACACATCATGAACATGTAATCTACAGGTCATATTTACATATTTGAACATAGGGGTCCCATACTTATCTGGGAATCGTCAGGAAGGTTTGATGCGCTCTTAGAATAGCTACAATATCATCTATTAGGTCATGAATCCATTTACCATTCATTTACTAATCAAAACTTGATAAGAGCGATAACTAAATTTTTTCATGAAACCATACTTATAACCAACATATACTCAAAACAATAACAATGTTAGAACAACCATCAAAGTCACATAATAACAAGCATAAATACTCATGATTTACAAGAATAAAAGAGAGCTCTTATTAACATATTCAAAACCAACTAAGTTAGGGACTTTCATGTACCAACCGGTCATAGATTGGGCTAAACCATTATCTCTCTTTCAACCAATCACCCTCGCGCCATATTCCAAGCATGAATGCAGGATCTCATGGAATAAACCAACCAAGACCAAACCAAGGCTTCCAAAGGCCAAAACACCTCAACCCTCAAGCAGTGATTCCCCCTCACGGTTAGAAATCACTAACCATCACCATATCGGTCTCTACCAAAGTTGTCCAGGGCTCCAAAGTGTTTGTTCCAACCCGGCTCCAGGACTAGTAACTCAACCCACAGCTGTCGCAGTGCTCCAAAGCATTTGTCAAACCAAGGCTCTAGGAATAGTAGCTCAACCCACTAAGGGCTCCAAGATTTTTTCCAATCAAGGTTTCCATGACTAGTAACTGAACCTGTTCCAAGGCTTCCAGAGCGTTTGTCCAGCCAAGGCTCCACGAACTAATTATTCAACCCACAACCATAAGGAACATTACCACCAATAAAAAATAATTAGGTGGGAAACCCACAACACCATGGCTATCCAGGAAATGGAAAGGTTAGGAAAACCACTGTCAATCGAGGAAATCCTCCATGCCAATGATAGATCATAATAAAATAACCACATGCATATACCATGCATGCCAAAACTAACAAGGAAATCATACATGCAACTCAACACCTACAGAGCAATCTAGTTGTAGTTGATGATCCTGTTGTCCCCTTTTGCTTTCTTTCTTTTCCTTTGCCTTCTTTCTCCAAATCGAATGTATGCCAATGTGCTCCAAGAAAACTCTAAGTGTGAAAGAGTATGAGAGAGAGAGTGAATAGAATAGAGCTCCCCCCAAAAACAGATAAAAGGTTCAACTGAAAAAAGTCTCACACTGACAAAATTCATGAACTGATCCTTAGAAGCCTTTTTATCATTGAGGTCTTTATTTTCTTCATTTTCCTTCAATTTTCCTCTCATGTAAATCTGTCACCTTTCATCTCCCTTTTCTCCCATTTTCCATTATTTTCATAAATAAAATGCCAATTAATGCCTCTTGTCCTTTTTCCAATGCCTTTGCCAATTTCCTTAGCCATAAAAAATGGAAAGTGACACCCACTAGGATGTTTTGCCCACAATTCAACTTGGAATATGTGTCCCATGACCTTGGTCTTATTTTTCCTTTTATTAATTTTATTACATAATTAGGGCTGTTACAGAACCCTCCCCCTTGGGGGAACATCATACTCAATGTTCTATGGCACTTATGACCCACAAACCACTTAAAAAAAAACATACTGCCCATGGAGCTTTATAAACTAGCTTGTTGCAGTATTTACAATGACATATTGTTGAAAACTATGACCAACATGCTATTTACTGGAGCTTTATAACAGAACTCATTATTATATTTACAATAATATACACATATACATATGAAAATTTGCTCTAATCCAAAAATGAAAGGATATGGTGCCCATATCAATCAACAAGGGAATCTATAGGCTCACACCTCCACCCTCAAAGTAGTATTAAGATTCACCTCCTTCCCAGGAAGTCCAGAATCCAATGCCAAGGTCAACCTACACCCAATGTTCAATGCTACAATCCTTTGCTACTTGTCTCCCAGTGAACAGTTACTGACTCATTGTTCTAGGGCACACTCCCAATGTGCTTATGATTTCATATGGCAATGTTGATGACCAAAAAAAAATTCATTCCCTGACCTTCCCTTCTTTGCTACACAGTCCCTCGAGAAATTTAGTCACCCACTTCTATCCAGTCACACACCTTCCAAGTTCCGTTAACATCCCCATCCTGAGTGATCCATCCCTTGGCAAGGTTTCCTCGCATCAAAAGTTCCAAAAAACAAGGCATATCCTTGCATCAAAACCATCATACCGATCATATCATGCTCACGGAAATCAATGGACACTATTGGGTACTAGTGTCCCACAATGGCCCTGCTCCTAAAGTGCTTTACTAGTATATTGCTATCCGTTTCAATTCCTTTTGATGTTGCTACTAATTCTTGCAGTTAGTTTCAACCACCCAAACCAAGCATTTCCCATGCTTCCCTGTACCAAGCACATAGTTGCCAATAGATTAAAATGAATTGAAATAAGTTAAAATCATACCTCATTGGTAGCCCATCATAAATTACATTTCAATCCTATTTACTTCATGTCAAAACAAATCAAACTATATCTTTGATCAAATCATCATGTATAAGCATATCACATTCTGTTAGCTCAAAAAGCAACCATGATAATGTTGGAAATAATATTGAGAGGGGGGGGGGGGTTGAATCAATATTAGCAATTTAACAATTTTTCATTTCCATAAACAAATTGATATACGCTACTTCTGTTAATTAAACCTACGTATATACGCAACTGTGTTTAGAGAAAACCACGTATATCTTGCAGACTTCTAATTTAGTTAGCTGATCTTAATCTGTGTATCAGAACCATAAAACAGTAATCAAGTGCAGTAAACAGTACAGGAAATCACACACATGAACACAATATATAAGGTGGAAACCCAATGTGGGTGAAAACCACCTGCTACAATTCATCTCTATCTTCCTTTAATAAGAAACTTCTTTTTACAATATTTCTGTACTGGTGTAGTCTTATACCAGTATGTAGGCTTCTACCTGCAGAAGGCTACAACCTTCTCTCGTTCTCCAGCTTCTCCTGGAAGGGAGCTACAACCCCCTTAGCTCTTGTACTAGCTGATGTACTAGTACGTAGGTGCTGACCTACAGAAGGCTACAACCTTCTCTTTTCTTCTAGGGACCACGTTTCATAAATTTTCAGACTGGATCCATCAATAACATAAATCAAACATCAAATATATCTGCATCAACCAATCTCCTTTGCATCAACTGAAAACTGAATCAAACAATCACTTCTCTAAATGCTGTAACCAGAATACAGTAACAGAACCAGAACCCAGAACACTGCAATAGTAAACAGAAGTAGCTAAAACATATTTTATGAGAAGTATGCTACTTCAATATGTAGAACCTGCGTGCATACACTGTTATATTAAGGCAAACCTACGTATACGCGGGTTTGAATTACTGAACCGGCATGTATACGCACCTTTTCTATGTTGAACCTGCATACAGATCTATAAAAGATAATTTACCCTTTTCAACTATTCAGACAACAGTTTTACCCAGATCATCAGTATTATAGATCAAGTCATGTGCCAAATATAACATATCAAAATCACACAAAGATACTTCTCTTCAAGCCTTAAGATCTTGACCCATCAATAGACCTTATCCTTCTTCGAGTGCTCAGGTTCCTCCTTGATTCAGATCCAGTGATGCACCATAACCCAATCACCAGTATTCTAGATCTTGCTCTTCATTAGATATTCAATACTTGAGTATCTTTGCCTAATGATCTCCTTCCCCTTTTATAGTCTTAGGCCTTACTCAATACCATGGTCCAAAACCACTTAGAACCAATACCTGGGTCTAAATACCTAGGTCAATCACTTTGGACGAGATACCATGGTCCAAAACCATAGGTCCAAAAACCAAGTTTTCCAAACCGTACGCACTTTTCTGTGCATGAAAGTGCATGTATATGCATACGCGTCTTTTGGTCTGTGAATCCACATGTATACGCGGCTTGGTCAACGGGAACCTGTGTATACCTCCTTTTCCTTTATTCTGAGAGCTTGTGAGCCTGAACTATCATCTGAGTGATTTTCTGAGTGAGTTGCCATCAAGGACAATACCTGTGCCATAGTGCCAAACCTGTGTCATAATGCCAACAATCTCCCCCTTTGGACTTGATGGCAACCCCAAGTCACTCTCCCCCTTTATCATCAAGGGCAAAGGGTTAGGCTCCCCCTGAGTACATGCTGAAATCTCTGCTTTGATGAAGTGTGTTGTTCATGCTCCCCCGACTGTAAGCAAGGTCTGCAAAAAGATATTCTACAAGAAGAACATGACTCTATACATCATAAATGACCTTCTTATCACCAAAGACTCATACATACATCCATCTCCCAACCAAGTGGGGATATACAAAGATTGACTCATCCACCCAACCAAGTGGGGATACACCAAAAATTTATACATGATAAAACAAGAACATTACATCATCCATCCCAAGCATAGTGGGGAAACAAGATAGGTCGTTACATGACCTTGATAATAAAAGAAATACATGACATAGAGACCAAATATCTACGACAAGACTATGATAGTCATCGAAAACTATCATCAGCAGCATCTGTCAATCACCATCCTGTCACACGGAATCAGTCAAAAGTGCGGACACAACCGACCTTCCTAGAAGTCTAAGACATTCTAATGACAAACAAAACAAACTGGAGCTATCCTTCTCTAAACATGCATTATGATATGAGAAATCAAGTGTTTCGTTCTTACCTTTGTCCAAACGTTGTTGTAGAAGTCCAAGCTTTGTTGATCTGGATGAGTTCCTCCTTTTCTTCAAAACCTGCAATCACCAACAGTCAAACAATTAAATAGCACCTGATTATAACATAAAACAAAGCATATTCAACATATAGACCAAGGAGTACATGAAATAACTCATAAACAACAAGTTATTGAGAAGAATGGACCAATTTGCATTAAAGGTAATCAAAAGGAACCATTACAACCTGAGCCTTGGTGTTGTGCAAGCTCCTTCCAGGGTCCACAAGAGTCTTCCTCTACTTTGACAAAGCTCACCCACTTCCAAATAGAACAAGCAAAGATGGCAATCTCTCCTCACAAGCTTCTAAATGGGAGTCCTAATTCCTGCAGCATTTACCCTTAGAAATGTATAGCTTTCAACCTCCCCTCCTTCTGGCCCAATGCCTGTATTTATAGTGCTCAAGAGGAGGTTAATCAGGTCCACCATCAATGGGATAATCCCCTCTTTGGGTGGGATAGCTCCCTTATTGATGGGATAAGTTCCTCTTTGATAGGAGTGCATGAACCATCTGGAGGTGCCCAATACACGTCGAACAACCTTCTAGAATGCTCTAGAAATGACCACAAGTAACTTTTTAAAGATGAAACTTGCGCATTCTAACCTTTACAGGGGGACGCACCTGTCCCTTTACATACAGAGCGTCTTTGGACGCAGCTTTTGTGAACATTGGGAGCGTCCCCGCAGGTAAGGTTGAGAGAACTTGCGTCCCCAGAGATAAATACATTTATACAAGACTTTCTCTCTTTTTTGGAGTTTGACATGGAGAGCAGAGGCATAAGACTTGCCTAAGAGGGTAGCATGACTGTTGATTGAACCATACTAACTGTAAATAGTCATGGTGACATTTTTTAGTGTAACAGATTGCCCCCTAAAGTGCGAAGCCTGTAATAGATTAGGGTTTGTATTATCTAGGAAGGGTGAAGTGCTTTATCATTTCAAGGATTATCTCGTGGAGAGCCTGGTCAGAACCTGCAATTTTCAACACAAAATACATATATAAGATTATATCATCGCTGAGGTAGGCATTCCCATACTCAGATTAAAACTTTAACTAATAGACTAACTACTCTGATATAGGAATGATCTTGCAGTACATCATAATCATAGACTTTTGTAGACACAGTATGGGCGCAGCCATCTGTTTGTGATTAGTCTACTTAGATAATGAATACAAAACTCCTCGCAACCTGGATGGTGGAAACTAGATCCAGGGTCTTCACTTCTACTTCCCGAATTGGTACGATTCTAGCCATGCGAATAAATGAGTTGATGTCGAACATGGTAGAAACCACTTGATTACCAGTCGATGATGTAAACTGTTAACAAGCGTGAGAGAGACCACCAGTAATGTCAATGGTTCTCAAAGTACCCAGTACAATCCATGAGATGTGAATGAATGAGTTGATGTCGAACATTTCACGGAATCCTTCGATCGAAAGTCATTGATGTAAACTGACGTCAAAGGCGAGAAACCTGCCATTGATGCATGCAGACTTCGAGGTATTGACGATTTCTAAGTCATCTCTCTAGATAATGTGCTGATGTCGATAGAAAGCGACCCGTTGCAGGCAAGCCCGCAACACGAAATCATTGTTCAAGTTGAAGAAATGTTGCTGTAAGGACTGACTCAGGGATGGTCAAATGGATGACAAGTATTTTGCAGATGAAAGTTTTGCTTGCAGACCTCTTGAACACATAACGACACGACAGATGGCTTGGTGACGAATAACTCAAAGTTAATCCCCAGAACCCGGTTAAAGACTTTCAAAGTGGTTTGATCAACTGTGAGGTAAAAGATTTCCCAACCCAGGTGAATGAAAAGTGTCGTGTTCAAGAGTGGTAATAAAGTTTCTTTTGAGACAAAAGGTAACAAACAGGTTCATTCTTCTCTCTTTTCCCCCACCATTTCTGGCAAGTACCTCTTTATTTTTAACAAGCTTGAGGAGGATAACATATGCTTGATTATAAGCTCATCCTTCGGATGAGTCCAACCTAGTTTTGATTCGAACCCTAGGAAGGAGTGGTTCGTTCCTTTTTGTAATTGAACAGGTCCTTTACTGTGAAATTTTAACGAGTCCAATATAGGAGAAACTCGGTGTTTTTCAATTTTAGAGAGTCTGAAAAACTTAAGAAGACTCCAAGTTGAACTTTTTCGTAGATTTGTGTCCCTCAAGCCCGAAAAAGTATAAAATAATACCTGGGGGAACCGCTTGATCTTGCGACCAAGGAGTACTTTCATAATTAGTGCCACTGACCTGAAAAGTAAAAAGCGATCAAGGACACGTCGTTTTATTTCCAGTATCGAGTTTGAAACGACAAAAACCCGGCAATCTTTTCCTGTTTTTACGGTCAGAAAAGAGCTATAAGGGGACCGTCTTTTAATTCTGTTTTAACGAGTGTAAAAGAAACGCTCGGCAATCTTTTCATGTTTTAGGAGTCTGAAAAGGGCTTAAAAGAGAACTCCAAGGTTTCACTTTTTCGTAAGTTTTAACGAGTTCGAAAAAATGATAAAAATGTACTCATATGGCCGACTTTCAATTTAATTTACGAGCAGGAAAAGACGGAAAGAACTCGGCATTTTCATTTGTTTTACGAGAATGAAAGATAGCAAAATAATCTCGGTATTTTCATGAGTTTAACGAGTCTTGAAAATAACTGAAATTGACTCGAGATAGGTTTCATTTTTACAAAAGCTTGAAACAGATAAAAACTATGCTTCAAAGTAGTTTCATTTTTTCACAAGCTTGAAACAGAGAGAAAACTATGCTTGATGCCCCCTAAGCATAACTGCTAGAGCGCATGCCCCCCAGCTTCATTTCATTCAACCAGCTGGATGAAATGAAGGTTTGAGTACGAGATCATTGGAAAGACTTGACCTAAAACTATAAGAAAATTATGCAAAACACTGAAATAACTAACCTAAATATACAACTTAACATTTATGAGATCTAGTCAATCTCTCGACTCAAGTAGAGGAGGATTTGTTTCATTTTTTAATGAGCTTGACACAGGAAAAGAACTATGCTCGGATTCGGTTTCATGTTTACGCAAGCTTGAAACGAAAAACTATGCTTGTTATAAGTTCACATGCCCCCAGCATAATGACGCAAAACGAGGTACATGCCCCCCAAGCTTCATTTCAGTCAATGAGGTGGATGGAATGAAGCTTTACTTTCAAGATCTGAGAAAGACTCGTGGGAGTTGTTTCATTTTTTAGTGAGGTTGACACAGGAAAAGAACTATCCTCAAAATCCTTGTTTCATTTTTTAAACGAGCTTGACACAAGATAAGGAACTATGCTCATAACTACTCTACAATCTACCTAACAAAGAACTCTACTCTAAAAACCTTGATTCATTTTTTAACGAGCTTGACACAAGACAAGGAACTGTGCTCTAAAATCCTTGATTCATTTTTTAATGAGCTTGACACAAGACAAGGAACTATGCTCATAACTACTCTCTACAATCTACCTATTTAACCTACCCTTGTTTCATTTTTTAACGAGCTTGACACAAGACAAGGAACTATGCTCATGAAGTTCGCATGCCCCCAGCATAATGACGCAAATCAAGGTACATGCCCCCCAAGCTTCATTTCATTCAACCAGCTGGATGGAATGAAGCTTTACTTTCAAGATCGTGTAAAGATCCGACTTGAAAAGGGAGTTGTTTCATTTTTTAACGAGGTTGACACAAGAAAAGAACTGTCCTCATACTCACTGATTCATTTTTTAACGAGGTTGACACAGTAAAAGGA
The DNA here is from genome assembly GCA_031772625.1 of Pinus tabuliformis. Classification (NCBI taxonomy): domain Eukaryota; kingdom Viridiplantae; phylum Streptophyta; class Pinopsida; order Pinales; family Pinaceae; genus Pinus; species Pinus tabuliformis. The sequence goes on along the minus strand of CM062816.1, from coordinate 708,891,743 downwards.
ACTTTCCTCGTACTCACTGATTCATTTTTTAACGAGGTCGACACAGTAAAAGGAACTTTCCTCGTACACACTGATTCATTTTTTATCGAGGTTGACACAGTAAAAGGAACTTTCCTCACAATCCTACTTTCTAACTATCTATATAACCTAAAATCTAGCTGGTTCATTTTTTAAATGAGGTTGACTCAGTAAAAGAACTATCATCATCAACTGATTCATTTTTTAACGAGGTTGACACAGTAAAAGGAACTTTCCTCACAACTCCTTGTTTCATTTTTTAATGAGCTTGACACAAGACAAGGAACTATGCTCATGACTTCCAGTTTCATTTTTTAATGAGGTTGAGACTAGAAGAAACTATCCTCACTACAGCCTATTTCATTTTTTAACGAGGTTGACACAGGAAAAAACTATCCTCGTAGACACCTGTTTCATTTTTTAACGAGGTTGGCACAGGAAAAGGAACTGTCCTCGCGACCTCCTATTTCATTTTTTAACGAGGTTGATACAGGAAAAAACTATCCTCGCTAACACCTGTTTCATTTTTTAACGAGGTTGATACAGGAAAAAACTATCCTCGTAACTCCTTGTTTCATTTTTTAATGAGCTTGACACAAGATAAGGAACTGTGCTCATAACTTCCAGTTTCATTTTTTAATGAGGTTGAGACTAGAAGAAACTATCCTCACACACACTGATCATGGCTTCTAAATAGAAGAAAGACATGTCAATGGACACACCTTGATCATGGCTTCCAAGAGGTCTTCATCAGAAGGAAGAATAGTTCTCTGGAAGGACCACATGTCAAGGGACTCAAAAGGGATAAGAACATCGTGTTCAAGTAATCCCATAGAGTTTTCCATGTCAATTACCGGATCTAAATCAAGAGACTCACTTACATCGGTAACTGAAAACATGGGACCAGTTGCCACATAATTAACCCGTGGCAGGGTAGATACCACTTTAGAATCAGGAACATTTAGGGGTGTCATATTATTAGTAGTTGAGACAAGACTAGGGAACGAAAGCTGGTCTACAGTCACAATATCTCCATTGTGAGGGAAAGACATCACGCGAAAGAGTGTCGATACGACAGCTTTCATTGCATAAACATAGTCTCGCCCAAGAAGTAAATTGAAATCCAAGGGACCTCGAACTACCATAAGATCAATACAGACAATTTTACCTTCCAAGGTAATAGAAAACTTAGGAAGGATCCCTAAAGGTTCACTAATGGTTCTGTTAAAAGCTTTCAGATTCCGCGTAATAGGCGCAAGCTGAGGGGAACCCAAAGCTTTCCAAACAGTTGAGGATAAGATACTAACAGAAGCACCTTCATCTACCTGAGTACGATGTATGTCCCTACCACCATCCTTGACAATGATTTGGAAAGGGATGGAGGAAGGAAGACGAGGTTCTGTCAGTCTATTCCAATCAAAGGAAAAGACCTCACTGCTTGGAGGGGGTTCTGTAGAAACAGGTGAAATGCCCCCCGGCATAGAAGAATCTGATGTAACAAGAAGAACCTGAGCGGTATGAAGTTCACTCTCTAAAGAGAAAGTGGGATCGACCGAATGTGAAATTGAATCGACCACTTGATCAACTAATTGATCATCAACCTGAGTGACATGAGTTTCACTCTCCAATGGAAGAGTGTGATCGACCGTACTTGAATTTAGATCAATCACTCCGTCAGTTGACGGTAGGTTGGGAGAAAGTTTACGGTAACCAGTTGGAAATTCTTGCTGTGGAACAGTAAGGTTTTCCAACAACGTTGAGGCTTCATCCATGTGAGGGCAAATGTGAGTTTGATGACTCCCTTTGCATAACTTACAAGGAAACCTAACTTTACCCTTTTTCCCAGGAACCTGACTATCACTGGTTGATGGATCAATGGAAAGTTGATGAGATTTTTCTGACCATACTTCCAAGACCTTTGGAATACCAGGACAATTGACAAGGAAGTGGTCACCCTTACAAAGCCTGCAAGGGTATTTGGGTTTACGGTGCATGTCGGAATTTTCCTCAACACAACTAACACTTACAGCCATGGTTGGTTGGTTGACTTCTTTCTTATCTTGCTTCTTCTTCTTCTTCTTCTTCTTCCCTTTCTTCTTCTTCTTAGCCTCCTGGTTACTAGCATCAAGACTTTTACCAGGCGAAGAGGAAGAAATGGAGGAAGAAAAATTAGGCGAAGAAGGTAAAGGGTCAACAGAAGGTTGGTGATGTTGAGATGGTGAACTCTGTTGAGGTGAAGCATCCGGTTGAGGTGGAACAATTGGAGTACTTTGGGCCAACGAAGTTGAAAATAACCATATCGGTAAACCTATTGTAAATCCAGGTAATGACAAAGTAGCCATATAAGGAGGACCAACATTTCCAAAGTAAGGAAAAGTACTAGGATTCTCGTTAGGAGGGGTTCCTAGGTTGATAAATTCCGGAACATTTGCCATTATATTCAACTTCAGTGAATTTTATTAACAATTTTTAAAACTAAAATTAACAATTCACAATTCACACCTAACAATTAAAATTCACAATTCACACCTACGGTCTCTAAAAGTAAAAACAAACAAATTAACATGCGCTATCAAATCTAGGAGTCAAACCATACACAAACAGTAACCTTCCGGACCGAAAACACTAGTTGGTGATGAAATCCAACATCGCAGAATTCAGTACAGAAATGGCGGGTGGAACAATTACCCCGGCAACCTGCTTAATGAATAGACTGGACCAAGTTCCTCCACTTTAACCGTCTCGAGTGAAGTGAACCCCCCAGAAAATCCAAGTGAGTATAGCCGACGTCTGCTCCAGGTACAGTGGGATCTTCCCTCCACCGTCACCTTGGGTAGAATCCTAAGATAATGGTCACTAAGGTTACCAACAGCAACAAATGCACCTGGGGGAACAGTCTACACTCCGACAGCACGCAAGGGCAGAGTATCAAGCTCAATCCCCTTGTCGGCTCCTTGACAATAATCCAAGGTTTACCGACAAGTGACCCCTGGCTCCTCGACAATGGTTAATCCGAGGTTTACCGTTTGTAATACGTGCGTGTCTGGCGTCGTTCCCAATGAGGGAGGATTGATCCCCTCACTGGTTCGGACACGAGCTCGTGCTTCTCCTTTAAGAGGAGCTTTCCCAGAGTGTAAATGTAACAATTGGATTTGATTCTATCACAAGATCAGCTACTTGTTTGGTTTTACTGTCTTGGAGAGTTAAGTACTCACCTACTCCAAGACACTAGCCTAAGCTATGTTGGTGCTTCAGAGCCCTAGAAATGTAAAAATTACTAGATGAATTTTAATTAAGCGCTGTGTTATTAAGGCTGTTATTACTCAAATGGGTAAATGGATACGAAACCAATGGTGTTATGACCCGACTCAACTGAATGCAATCGAATATGATAATGTAATCTTTTCAATTCGATGAATCCTAACTAAAGTAAGGAGAGAGTTTCCATTCACTTCCAACAATGCAAAAAATTGATCACTAAGAGAAAATATAACAAATTCTCTAATGCACTAATTTCATCAAGAAAAACTAATGCAAATCAATTCCAAACCAAATTTTTTTTATTTTTATTTTTGTGTAAATTCAAATCAAAGAAAACTGATCTAAATCTACGATTGATTTTTCAGAATGTAAACTATGCAATTGTAATCTATGCACAATTCACTTGAAAAGTATGCAAATGTAATTTATGCACATTTTTCATTCATATTTTGAAAATGAGAATTCTAATTATGCAAATGTGATCTATGCAAGAGAATTCTCAAACACAAGATGATTCTAATGTGATCTAAGAACCAATCAAGTGTAAGTCGAGAAAATTGGGTGAGAGTTCCAAAGATCAAAAAATAAAAACACTCAAAGGCGATTAACACTCATACACAATTTAGCCCCCCCGGCGAATGAGGGGGAAATTTTTTTGCAAAAACAAAAGCAAAAAGATGCAAAATTGTGAAAAGACTGAGAGAAACCTCCAAGTAATGACCAAAGGAAAATAAATCAAGAATTTCTCAAGAAAGAGACTCAAAACACCCAATTGATGAAAGCTTAAAACAGGAATGCTAATGAAACAAGTTCAGGTGAAGATTCTTGGCAAGGGACTAATGAATATGGGAAGAAAAAACTAAGAAAAAACAAAATCTAAGAGCAAAAAGTGTAAAAAATGGAATTTTCTTAAATTTTGGTAGGGGACGCAGGCAACCCGTTAGCACAGGTGCAGGCCCGCTCTGTGCACACAGCAAAAGTGCGTCCAGGGATGCACTGTGCAGCACTCAGAGGGTGCGTCCTACTGAAAAACTCAAGAAAAACCAAAATAAAACTAATCCTAAGCTAACCCACCTAGAGACAGAATCACAGAGCCAAAACCAGAAAAATAAACCAATTTTCTCAAAGAAAAGTTCACACAAAGGAAAAGACTTTTCTCATCAATGGAATCCCCAGCGGAGTCGCCATTTTGTCACACGGAATCAGTCAAAAGTGCGGACACAACCGACCTTCCTAGAAGTCTAAGACATTCTAATGACAAACAAAACAAACTGGAGCTATCCTTCTCTAAACATGCATTATGATATGAGAAATCAAGTGTTTCGTTCTTACCTTTGTCCAAACGCTATTGTAGAAGTCCAAGCTTTGTTGATCTGGATGAGTTCCTCCTTTTCTCCAAAACCTGCAATCACCAACAGTCAAACAATTAAATAGCACCTGATTATAACATAAAACAAAGCATATTCAACATATAGACCAAGGAGTACATGAAATAACTCATAAACAACAAATTATTGAGAAGAATGGACCAATTTGCATTAAAGGTAATCAAAAGGAACCATTACAACCTGAGCCTTGGTGTTGTGCAAGCTCCTTCCAGGGTCCACAAGAGTCTTCCTCTACTTTGACAAAGCTCACCCACTTCCAAATAGAACAAGCAAAGATGGCAATCTCTCCTCACAAGCTTCTAAATGGGAGTCCTAATTCCTGCAGCATTTACCCTTAGAAATGTATAGCTTTCAACCTCCCCTCCTTCTGGCCCAATGCCTGTATTTATAGTGCTCAAGAGGAGGTTAATCAGGTCCACTATCAATGGGATAATCCCCTCTTTGGGTGGGATAGCTCCCTTATTGATGGGATAAGTTCCTCTTTTATAGGAGTGCATGAACCATCTGGAGGCGCCCAATACACGTCGAACAACCTTCTAGAATGCTCTAGAAATGACCACAAGTAACTTTTTAAAGATGAAACTTGCGCATTCTAACCTTTACAGGGGGACGCACCTGTCCCTTTACATACAGAGCGTCTTTGGACGCAGCTTTTGTGAACATTGGGAGCGTCCCCGCAGGTAAGGTTGAGAGAACCTGCGTCCCCAGAGATAAATACATTTATACAAGACTTTCTCTCTTTTTTGGAGTTTGACATGGAGAGCAGAGGCATAAGACTTGCCTAAGAGGGTAGCATGACTGTTGATTGAGCCATACTAACTGTAAATAGTCATGGTGACATTTTTTAGTGTAACACATCCAGACCATCAACCATGATCTCTCTCTGCACCTGTTCCACTTGAATTAAAAACAACTGTGAAGTTGTACCAAGATCTTCTAAGATAATGCCAACAATGCATTATTAGAAGTATATGCTCCCCCTGAACCTGTGCCAAATGGTCTTTGTCAGACCCATATCATACTCTTTTCATCCTGAGTCTGGCCCACTGTTTTTCTTCAAACCAACATATACGCGATTGTATCCATAGAAAACGGGCGTATGTATGCAGATGCTATTCATGAAACTCGCGTACTTTTCTCTGAACGGATAAGTGTCAATAGAAAGATGATGCATCAACAACTCCTAGCTTCTATCTGAGGTATTCAAATGTCTCCCTGGGCAGTGGTTTGGTGAATATATCAGCAACCTGTTCCTTGGAGGGAACATACTCCAATTTGACCTTTTGTTCTAGCACTTGTTCCCGGAGAAAATGATATTTGATAGGTATGTGCTTGGTCTTTGAATGCATGACTGGATTCTTTGAGATACTGATTACACTTGTATTATCACATAAAATGGAGATAGGTGGAGTACAAGTGATTTGAATGTCTTGCAATGTCTGCATCATCCAAAGGAGTTGTGTGCAGCAAGATGCAGCAGCCACATATTCTGCTTTAGCTGTAGATAAAGCAATTGAACTTTGTTTCTTGTTGAACCAAGATACTGATCTGGAACCCATAAAGAATGCACCACCACAAGTGCTTTTTCTGTCATCCACTCTTCCTGCCCAATCTGCATCTGTATATGCATGAAGTGTGAGATCTGTATCTCTAGGATACCATAAGTCATAGTTTTGTGTTCCTTGAAGATATTTGAAAATCCTTTTAATTGCCTGAAGGTGTGCTTCTTTTGGATTTTCCTGGAATCTTCCAACTATTCCCACTGCATGCATGATGTCTGGTCAGGTACCTATCAGATAGAGCAGACTACCTGTTATCACAAAATCAAGCACTGGAAGGCTGCTGACCAGGTAGACTTTGTGTAACTGTTTCAGACCAATCTTTTGACTAAGGCTTAGCCTCCTTAGCCTGAGAGGGCTCTCTCAAAAGGTTATTGATTTTGACTATTGATGAGATGGCTAACTCTTGCAAAGTGAATTTAACAAATATGTTGGCTGGACATGCATTACACAGACTTCCATTGGGCTTATGGAGTTAATCATCCTTCAGTAAACTATAACACTACTCATTCATAGAAGTCAGGGCATGTAATGTTTAAATACTCAAAACACATCTCATAGAAACCTCAGCTTATAAATACACACAGGAAATCAGAGCAGCAAAGTGAATTCTGAGTGATTGTGTATCTATACAACTGTAAAAACATAAAGGATAAAACAAAACCACATATCTTGAGCATTTGAAACACTGTATGAATCCTGAGAAGAAAAGCAGTCACTTGTATTACTGAAAATGAGTTTGTACACAAGCCAAAATAACACTCTATTTTCTCAAATATCCAACAGCCAGCATCCTTGAAGGCTTTCTTCACGCCTTCATCTCTTAATGCAAGGTCCAAACCTTCAGGCTCTGTTCTCTGACATTTTCCATACCTATGCTCTTTCCTCTCCATTACGATTTTGAAATTTTCACACAGAGAATGGCCAACAGCTTCAACTCAAATGGTAATTCAATTCTTTTTAACGCGGGCTCGCTTGTAATCAGGCTCACTTGAAAACTCGGGCTCGCTTGCAAACTCAAATATCTCATCACACAGGTTGGTCATTTATGCATCATCTACGATCATCATAAAAATCCTTGCACGGTAAAAACCATTTGAATAATATTTATGTGCATGCCTACAAATCTATTGGTGGAGTGATGGTTAATGAGTGTTTGGGAGGTACGCCCACTAACATGAACGGACGGAAGTGATGACTCATCAACAGACTTGACCCTTTGAGGAATATACGCTGCAAAACGCACGAATTTGCGATTTCGTAGCGCAGTTAGTTATGAATTGGCATAATGCGCTACGAAACGGCTTGATGCTGACGTGCTACGAAATGGCTAAACCATGATTACGCTGCAAAACTGACCAATGAGACTGCGCTGCGAAATTACGGAAAGGATCGGTGACATGAATAAGACAAGACATGGCTTTAACAATCATGATGGAGGATGACCGATAGGATTAGAGAATGATTTACATCAAACACCTTTAAAACTTCAACCCTAAGTAAGAAACATAGGACAAAAACCATTTGACACCAAATTTTTGACATTTAACTTGGACAAAGGATTATATACATATGTTTATAGTTCTAAGTGATAACAGTGGCTCCACTTGGGATAGTGTGCTCCTGTAGTACACTAAGATCTTGCAGTTCCAGTGCCTTATAAAATTTATTTGACAAACATCTTCTTTAAGTTCCTTGGGCCTTCACCTCGGGCTTTAGCTGGATGATCATTGTAGGAGAAAGAAAACTACATCTACTGAAAAATGCTCAGTTGACCTTGAGCTTATTTGCATTTACCTACCTACCTACCCTAACAATGTCAACTTCTTTCTGCTCAATCAATATGAAATTTCCAATGTAGCCAATCCTCTGTTTTATCTGATATTTGAGTTTTTTGACTGCATCGGAGTTCAGAGCCACAATGATATTGTGATGACCACTGCCACTGAAATTGCCTCTGATCTTCATAGAAAAACTGAAAAACTTGAGAGTAAAATTCTTCCATGTAGTCAGCTACAGGATCCCAGAATACATGATCAGCTTGATGATTCTTGTAACTTTCAGGTTGTGCAAACTGATCTTCAACAACAGTGTACATCTCCTTAATCGTGAAAGAGAAAGGAAGCGGCACTCTCTCCTTGTGTTCTGCCATAGAAAGCTTCTGAAAATAATGATCATGATTATGAAGACTGTATGCCTGAATTTGATCTTCCAAACCTTCAATATCTTTCTCAATGTCCTTAGCAAATTCATCCAAAAATTTCATCTTATCCTCTGCCTTACACTCAAATGACTTTAGATATGAGGACAAGGACAAAGAAAAATTTTCATTTGTTTCTCTATTACTATGATCATTATTCCATTGTTTGAAATCTTGAACTGAAGGAGAGTTTGCCACCACCTCTGACCTATCTATCCATTCCTCCAAAAACATAAGCCAAAAGTCTTGAAATGACTTAATGGATTTGACAGGAAAGCTTTCAACCCATTGTTTACATTTCCCTTGAAGTGAATCATAGAATAACATAATGCAAACATCCTCATGTTTAACTCTAAGAAGCTCTGAAAATTCGCAAAAATCTGTTATATGCTTCAAAGTTAAACTCAAATCTTCTCCATTGAATTTTGGACCATTCCTTAGAAAATATGCATCCTTGGGAAAATGATTTGGGAAACCATGAATTCCTGAAAAATCTATGCATGCATACCTTGAAATAAGAATGGTAGCATCTGGGTCCTTCATAACTCCAGTGGAATCACCATGAACCTATGAATTTCGAATTCTTCAACAATGGAGTCGCCAAGGTAGTTTTGCAGCCTCAAAAAGATGTCTGAGCTCCTGATACCTTCAGAAGTTCAGTCTCTTAATTTCGGGAATGAATAATCTTCAGGCTCCCGGCAGACGCACCAAAATGTTATCACAAAATCAAGCACTGGAAGGCTGCTGACCAGGTAGACTCTGTGTAACTGTTTCAGACCAATCTTTTGACTAAGGCTTAGCCTCCTTAGCCTGAGAGAGCCCTCTCAGGCTAAGGAGGCTAAGCCTTAGTCAAAAGTCTGGTTTGAAATAGTTACACAGAGTCTACCTGGTCAGCAGCCTTCCAGTGCTTGATTTTGTGATAACACTACCAATCATGGATCTATAGGTTGGTTGATGTATTGCTGCTGATTCATCATTTGCGCTGAGGCTACATCCTGTTACCATAGGGGTGCATACTGGTTTCGAATCCTCCATGCCATATTTCTTCAAGATCTACTTGAGTTACTTGGTTTGTGATAGAAAGATACCGTCTTTGTTTTGTTGGACTTGTAACCCAAGAAAGTATGTGAGCTCACCAAGCAGGGACATTTCAAATTCTTTCTGCATCACCAAAGCAAAGTTTTGACTCGTGCCTTCTTCATTGCAACCAAAGATGATATCATCAATATACACAACAAGTATTAGCAATTTATCATTGTCAATTTTTATATATAGATTGCTATATGCTGATCCTTTTGAAAAACCTTGTTGATGGAGGTATTTGTCTAGACGATAATTCCAAGCCCTTGGAGCCTGTTTAAGACCATAGAGAGCTTTTCTGAGTCTGCATACAAGTTTTGGATCATTTCCAAGGATAAATCCATCTGGTTGCTCAATATACACTTATTCTTCTAAGTCTCCATTTAGAAAGGCAGATTTCACATCCATTTGATATACTTTGAACTTCTGAAAGCTAGAAAGAGTTAGGAACATTCTTATGGCTTTAAGTCTGGCAACCAGTGCAAAAGTTTCTTCAAAGTATATACCTTCTTGTTGAGAATACCCTTTACAAACAAGTCTAGCCTTGTTTCTAATAACATCTCCATTTTCATTCAGCTTGTTTTTGAATATCCATTTGGTCCCTATGACATTCTTATCATTAGGTCTAGGAACCAATTCCCAAGTGTTATTCTTTTCAATCTACTCAAGTTATTCATTCATGGCCTTGATCCAACATTCATCTTTGCATGCTTCACTTATATTTCATGGTTTGATGGAGGAGAGCAATGCTAGATAGCTTGAAGCTTCTGTAATAGTTCTTCTTGTTTGTACACCTGCCTCTTTCTGCCCCAAAATTTGAGTCTCTGGATGGTTCTTCTGGACGTACCTGGATGGAGTCTTTTCTTCTACCCTTATCTATTCTTCTGGTGCCTCATAAGTTTCTTCTTCAACATTAGTCTAATTTGATGTTGAAGGATAGTCCTCATCATCTTCAAAATCTTCAGTTTTTATCTGCTTTGGATTGTTGCCTACTTCATCAACCACCACATCAATACTTTCAACAATTTTTCCAAGTCTTTTATTGTAACACTTATATCCTTTACTTCGGGAAGAGTAACCAAGGAGAATGCCTTCATCTGCTCTAGGTTCAAACTTGCCAAGCTTTTCATCAGTCCTTTTGATGTAACATTTGCTTCCAAAAACTTTGAAGTATTTTACAGTAGGAGTCTTACCATACCAAAGTTCATGAGGAGTTTGAGTGCTATTTACCCGGATGTTTGTTTTGTTAAGAATAGTAACAGCAGCAAATGCAGCTTCACCCCAGAAGGTTGCAGGAGTTCCAGACTCATCAAGCATAGCACAAGCCATTTGTTGAACTGTTATGTTCATCCTTTCTACCACTCCATTTTGCTGAGGATTCCTTGCAGTAGAGAATTCCCTTCTTATTCCATGTTCTTCACAAAAGTTGAAAAATTCATCCGAGGTAAATTCCCCTCCTCGATCAGACTTGAGGCATTTGATTTTGTGATCTGATTCATTTTCAACCAAGGCTTTGAAAGCTTTGAACTTTTCGAAAGCTTCATCTTTATGCTTCAGAAGTCCTATCCAACACATCCTGGAAAAGTCGTCAATGAACAATATAAAGTATTCTTCTCCACAAGGTGACTTTTTCCTTGATGGACCACATAAATCAGTATGGACAAGTTCAAGTGGCTTACTAGCTGATCCTTCCTTCTCAGGGAAATGTGTTCTGGTTTGCTTACCAAACTGACATGATTTGCATATTGTATTGTCTGGAATTCTGATGTCAGGAAGATCGCGAACAACCTGATATTTGCATGCTTTCCTTATCTGAGGGAAGCTTAGATGCCCCAATCTTCTGTGCCATAGCCAGTGTTCATCATTTTTTCTTAGATAGCATTGTTGCTATCCTCCCTTGAGTATGTATAAATTATTTGGAGTTCTTATGCCTTTGATCACTGTTTCTCCTGTATCAAGCTCACAAACAATACATCCATTTGATCGAAATACTACCTCATTTCCTTGATCACACATTTGACTAACACTCAATAGATTATGCTTTAATCCATCAACATACATAACATTTCCAGATTTGACCTTTTGTTTTAAAAGAACAGAGCCTTTACCTTTTATGAGAGCAGGGGTGTCATTTCCAAATGAGACCTTTCTTTCCTTTTCTAAGGCACTATATGACTAAATTTTTTCTTTATCACCTGTCATATGTTTCGAGCATCCACTGTCGATGTACCACTGATTTTCCTGTCCTTCCCCGTATAAGTTTATACCACATATTTCAGGTTGCGGTTCTTTCTTTCTCCATGTTTTGGGACCCAATGAAGCTTGCTCCTTCTGAGATGTTTGCCGAAACTTACTCCTGCATTCAGAATCTTCATGACCGAAGTTGTTACAAATAGAGCATTCTATTTCATTTTCAAGAGCAGAAAAGTTATTGTAGGTCCTCTTCATGATCCCAGTCACACTCCTTTGATTTCGTGCTTCTCTAGTCATGATGGTCTTGTAAGCAACACATTGAGCAGCTTTGTGTCCAAAGTTATGACATGAGAAACATTGGCCATTAAAGAAATTCCTGCGATTATCAAATCTACCAACCAGGTGATTGTAGTTTCCATTGACATTCATTCTTGAGGCAAATTGAGAATGATTTACCTGTGGTTGGTTGTAGCTTTTGTTCATCCTTGAAGTAGATTGACCCCGATTTACCTGGTGATCTGCTTTATGCCTTTGCTGACGATTGTCAACCTGTTCACTTCTCCTTGCTGCTTCAAGATAACTTTTGGAGGTGGATGGCTTCTATGCTTGAGATGCTTCTTCAGTATATCCAAGTCCTGTCTTGATTAGAGGAGAATGCTGCACTTTGATAATCTCATCTAAAGTTTCAGATCCTTTAGCAAATCTAAGATTAAGAGATTTTGTTTTCTCAATATCTTTTTTAAGTCCCACAATTTCACATTCTAACTTTTCATTGTGTTTTTCCCTTTCAGCAAGTTGGAATGTTAGAGTATCTATAATCATACTCTTTTCTTCTAAACAAATTTTAAGTTTAGAAATTTCTTCATAGAGACCATCTTCATCTATAGCATCCAAGAAATCATCATCTTCAAAAGCCATCAAAAGTCTATAATCATTACCATGTTCATCTTCATCACTATTTGAAAATCCATCGTTGTCTTCATGTGTATAATAGCTCTTCTTACTTACATTCTGTTTTCTGTTCCATTTAACTGGTTCCTTACCTTTATCAAGCTTATCTTTATGAGGACATTTGGCTGCATAGTGACTGACTCTTCCACAAGCAAAGCATTTGAAAGGTAGCTTACCTCTGAATCTTCCAGAACCCCGTTGAAGGTTCTTGACAAAGTTTGATTCTTCCTCTCCTTCTGATGTATGTCCTGACTCATTGTATTCTCCTTTTCCTGAAGCTTTGAATGCGGCTTCTCTCATGTCTGATGGACCCCCTTTTCTCATTTCGAAAGCAGTTAGGATTCCGTGCAACTGTGACATGGTAATACTCTGAAGATTCTGCTTTTCTTCTATGGCAGAAACTTTTGATTCAAACTTAGAAGACAAAGATCTTAGAGCCTTTTCAACTAAATTAACTTCTTTTATTTCTTCACCCAAGTTTTTCATGCGATTAACAATCTCATCTATACGTAAGAAATAATTAGCCACACATTCATCATTGTGCATTCTGAGAGTTTCATATTGAATTCTGAGAGATTGTAGTTTTGCACGTTTTCCCTGATCGTCTCCTTCATAGCTTAGAATGATCTTGTCCCATATTTCTTTGGCGGTTTTGAGCTGCATAACCTTGATGAATTTTGATTGAGATAGACTCCCCAATAGAGTATTAACAGCCTTTGCATTTGTTTCATACTCCTTTTTACCAACCGTATCTATAGGAGCTGTTGATGGAAATGTGTATCCTCCTTCCACGATATCCGAAACTTCTGTACCAAGAGATTGAAGATAGGTTGTGGTTCTTACCTTCCAATAGACGAAGTTTCTCCCATCAAAGATTGGTGGCCTGATGGATGCCTCTTTTTCGTAGTTGCTCATGATGATAGATCTTCCTTCAAGCGATCAAGCTTCTTCTGAAGGACCTGCTCTGATACCAATTGTTGGAAATAATACTGAGAGGGGGGGGGGGGGTGAATCAGTATTAGCAATTTAACAATTTTTCATTTCCATAAACAAATTGATATATGCTACTTCTATTAATTAAACCTACGTATATACGCAACTATGTTTAGAGAAAACCGCGTATATCTTGCAGACTTCTAATTTAGTTAGCTGATCTTAATCTATGTATCAGAACCATAAAACAGTAATCAAGTGCAGTAAACAGTACAGGCAATCACACACATGAACATAAGATATAAGGTGGAAACCTAATGTGGGTGAAAACCACCTGCTGCAATTCGTCTCTATCTTCCTTTAATAAGAAACATCTTTTTACAATATTTCTGTACTGGTGTAGTCTTATACCAGTACATAGGTTTCTACCTGCAGAAGGCTACAACCTTCTCTCATTCTCCAGCTTCTCCTAGAAGGGAGCTACAACCCCCTTAGCTCTTGTACTAGCTGATGTACTAGTACATAGGTGTTGACCTACAGAAGGCTACAACCTTCTCTTTTCTTTCAGGGACCACGTTTCATAAATTTTCAGACTAGATCCATCAATAAGATCAATCAAACATCAAATATATCTGCATCAACCAATCTCCTTTGCATCAACTGAAAACTGAATCAAACAATCACTTCTCTAAATGCTGTAACTAGAATACAGTAACAGAACTAGAACCCAACCAGAACCCAGAACACTGCAACAGTAAACAGAAGTAGCTAAAACATATTTTATGAGAAGTACGCTACTTCAATATGTAGAACCTGCATGCATACGCTGTTATATTAAGGCAAGCCTGCGTATACGTGGGTTTGAATTACCGAACCGGCATGTATACGCACCTTTTCTATGTTGAACCTGCGTACAGATCTATAAAAGATAATTTACCCTTTTCAACTATTCAGACATCAGTTTTACCCAGATCATCAGTATTATAGATCAAGTCATGTGCCAAATATAATAGATCAAAATCACACAAATATACTTCTCTTCAAGCCTTAAGATCTTGACCCATCAATAGACCTTATCCTTCTTCGAGTGCTCAGGTTCCTCCTTGATTCAGATCTAGCTATGCACCATAACCCAATCACAAGTATTCTAGATCTTACTCTTCATTAGATATTCAATACTTGAGTATCTTTGCCTAATGATCTCCTTCCCCTTTTATAGTCTTAGGCCTTACTCAATACCATGGTCCAAAACCACTTAGAACCAATACCTGGGTCTAAATACCTGGGTTCATCACTTCGAACAAGATACCATGGTCCAAAACCATAGGTCCAAAAACCAAGGACCAAAAACCAAGTTTTTCAAACTGTACTCTCTTTTCTGTGCATGAAAGTGCGTGTATATGCATACGCGTCTTTTGGTCTGTGAATCCACGTGTATACACGGCTTGGTCAATGGGAACTTGCGTATACCTCCTTTTCCTTTATTCTGAGAACCTGTGAGCCTGAATTGTCATCTGAGTGATTTGCTGAGTGAGTTGCCATCAAGGACAATACCTGTGCCATAGTGCCAAACCTATGTCATAATGCCAACAGATAAATCAAAATCATAGATCACATGCAAAAATCATAAATCAGATTCATAGATAATCATAAATCAATAATCTTTGTCTCTTTAGAGTCAAGATGACGATGGAGTGGAAATGTTTCCCTTCACGAAACATCCTCCTACACAGAATTATCACCCTTGAACTAACTCAATTCTACAAAGCGGTGATTGCGCCAATACAAGGAGGACTAAGCAGCAACGATCCTCGTACTCAACTCGAGATAAAAAAGAAATATGTCGTCTTCAAAAATTCTCTTACATCAACTTCACCACTCTAGAATGTGCTTGCATACATCAATGGCTAATGTCAAAAGGTAGGCATCTTTCTCAGCTTCCCAATTCAACTTATAGTTTTCGAAAAGGCCCAATATTGGCCAAGTTATGCCTCCAAAGGAATATTACAGGCACACATAACATAAGTACGAAGGCTCCACCTTTCAACTTTGTACACTCTATTGCATTGGAAATTTCTTTTTATAAGGCTACGGGTAGGTCTCGAGGTCAAACCCGCAGACCTCCCGGGATTGCTTTTGCAAAATATAGTGTACCGTTGCAACTATATAATAATACATGGTATATCGATTTGATATGGAGAAACCATATTCCACATATGGTATAACATGGTTCTAAAAACACATATAAATCTCGGCGGTAATATGATATATATAACATATGGTTTCAACAACATTAAACCGACGGATACTCCACTCTTGTGTGGCATATGTTGTAAGAGTCGACCCCGTGGCATTTGAACATTCCAGTGGTTATGTCCTCGTGGCATTAGTTGTAACCACTCCACGCCATATGAAACATAAACTGTGTTATCACATAGTTGGCATGATTTATAACCAATAGTCTGGGTGGATATTTAACATCCCCGCGGCGGTGTGGCATATAGTTACGACTATCGTTATAACAAATATAACCCCATGCTAACTTTGGAGTTTTGGTTAAATATGATAGATGCCCCGCCATGTGATATGTGGAGGTTTTGTTATGTTATTTTTAACACCGATACATAACCAGGGTTTTACAGGCCACTGGATATGGTGGCCTCCACCAACCCCTCCCCCACCATAGTCATAAACATGACTTTAAATATAACCATTTGCGCCAATATTAATAAAGATAATGTTGTGGCATGTTGGTATAGTTTTGTGATGTTGGATTGGAGGTCGTGGGTTCAACCCACAACTTGACAATTGACCTGTGTTTCTTTGACTTTGATTGCCACGTTTGTTGACCCTGCCACCTGTCCTGCTGTTTGACTGCCACGTGTTCTGCTGAGAGACTGCCACTTGGCCTGCTCTGGCCCCTTTTTTGCCTGTTGGAAGAAAACTTCAGAGTGCATTTTCTCCCTCATACGGAGGCCATTTTGGAAATCGAATATACCATCAGAATCATTGCGACGATCTCTTCGACTTGACATTGGTCTCCTTAGCATCTGAGACTATTGACTTTGCCGTTTTGCCTAGCTTGACCTAAACTTTGACTTTGCGTAACTTCTTCGTACGAAGTCAGATTTCAGTCATTCAAGTTGCATGAGATTCAAAGTGATGATATCTACGTAATGAACTTGGGTTCAACTACATCTGAGAACTGTAAAATTTGGAGCATTTGGAGGATCTGTTGCTATCCATGACCATCTTGGTCTCAAAACATTACATAGCCAATATGAATAGACTCAATCAAGATCCATCCTGGATCATTCCTTCAAACTAAAAGACTTTTGGTCCTCCAAAAGTTTATTACAATAAGGAATTTATTACATCATTCATCAATACATAAACAATATTGACCCTATTTACAAACTCAACTAGACTTACTGATGTGATAACAAATCATAGACACACAATTGACAATTTACACATAAGGCATGAAATCTGCCCAGTTCCAAGTAAGCGACTTTTCTGGAGACTTACATTCTTCCTTGCCAGTTCTCATTGCTTCGCCTTGTCTTGATTATGCTGCTATTGATTCATGTGGTAGCATTGGACATGTGATATTTGAATGTCCTTTCAGCTTACATTGTGTACAAACTCTCTCTCCTGAGTCTGCAACGATTGTCTTCTTGCTTGATTTCTTTGAGCTCTGTTTTGACGGTGCCGAGTCCTTCTCTGATTGTATCAAAGTCTTTACCAGAATTTTCTTTACCTACAGTGTTGCATTATCTTCCTGCAGACTATTCCTTGTAGCATGCACCTTCTTACTGTAAACCTTCTGCTTCCAGCATTCAGCTACAAAATGGTTGTTACTTCCACATAAAGTACATGGATAAGTATTTTTAACAATCTTCATAATAAAATTTTGATTGAAAGACTCACCTTCTGAATCACTGCTAGAATGACTCGTCTTCTTACCTTTATGATCTGTAGATTTTTCGGCATTTGTTCATGATGTAATGACCAACACTGATCTGCTATGTGACCTTTCTTTCCGCAATAGTCACATGTTGACTGGTCAAATCCTAATCCTTCGTATTGGGGTCTTTCCTGAATGAATATTGGTTGGAGTCTACCTTGGCCATGCTTTCCGAGGCCTTTACCTTGCTGATATCCCATTTTTTTCATCAACTTCATACCAATTCCTTTGGTATGTTTCTCAAAAGCTCCAATCTCATGATCGCTTGAAGCCTCTTCCTTATCGATTTCTGAATCATGTTCCTGATATGTTGGTACATAAGAAAGTTCCTCGAAGGGTGAGGAAAAAGTACCAATCACTTCTTCCGCTAACTATGCTTCTGGAGAAGCAGATGGATATGAGATTTATTCAGTCGATTGATAAAGTGGATATACTTCATTGCCTCCAATAATAGATGGACTTCGATCTGAGAGACTTCCCCTCTGTCAATTTCTTTGCATGGCTTCGATCCTCACTTGTAGTCTTTGTTTTTCTTCCTGCAATGCTTTCACCATGCGTCGCAATGTAGCATTCTCCTGTTGATATTGTTGATTGGATTCTTCCAATTATTGCATCTAAATTTTCTTCGTGCTTTTTCCCATCCTTGCAATCTGGTCAGAACCTACTCTGATACCAAAAATGATCTGAAAATGTGTGATCTTCCTCTGACACTTTGCAAGCTTTTAAAATTATGTCTTTAGTTCATAATTTATTCACATATGAATAATCGAATTTTAATGAACTTAAAGATGAAAAATATTCAAAGCACAAAAATGACATAAAGCAAGAAACACAACCAGTTGATGACGAAGTTCACCCCTACTGGGCTACGTCTCAGGGCCCTGCTCAAAAGGCTAGGCCGCTTTATTGATCTCGTTGCAAAGTGAGTACATCAATAATTTTTGTCTCTTTAGAGTCAAGATGACGATGGAGTGGCAATGTTTCCCTTCAAGAAATGTCCTCCTATAGAGAACGATCACCCTTGAACTGACTCAATTCTACAAAGTGGCAATTGCGCCAATATATGGAGGACTAAGTAGCAACAGTCCTCTTACTCAACTTGAGATCAAAAATCAATATGCCAGCTTCAAAAAAATCTCTTACATAAACTTCACCATTATGGAATGTGCTCGTAGGCATCAATGGCTATTGTTAGAAGACATGCCTCTGCCTCAGCTTCCCAATGCAACTTACAGTTTTCGAAAAGGCCAAATATTGGCCAAGTTATGCCTCTAAAGGCATATTACAGGCACACATAACATAAGTTTGAAGACTCCACCTTTCAACTTTGTGTGCTCTGGTACATTGTCAATTCTTTTTATAAGGCCACGGGTAGGTCCCGGGGTCAAACCCACGAACCTCCTAGGATTTCTTTTGCAAAATATAGTGTACCATTGCAACTATATAATAATACATGGTATATCGATTTGATACAGGCAGATACTCCACTCCCACATGGCATATGTTGTAGCAGTCAACCCCGTGGCGTTTGAATATTCCAGCAGTTATGTCCTCATGGCATTAGTTGTAACCACTCTGTGCCATCCGAAACATAAATTGTGTTATCACATAGTTGGCATGGTTTATAACCAATAGTGTGGGCAGATATTTAACATCCCCATGGCAATGTGTTACGACCATTGTTATAACAAATATAACCCCGCGCTAACTTTGGAGTTTTGGTTAAATATGATAGATGCTCTGTTGCGTGATATGTGGAGGTTCTGTTATATTGTTTACAGCGCTGATACATGACCGAGGTTTGGCAGGCCACCAGATATGGCGAGCTCCGTAAACCCCTCCCCCACCATAGCGATGACTTTAAATATAACCATGTGCGCCAATGTTAATAAATATAATGTTGTGGAGTGTTGGTATAGTTTTGTGATGTTGGATTGGAGGTCATGGGTTCGACCCACAACTTGACAGTTGACCTGCACTGCTTTGACTTTGACTACCACGTGTGTTGACCCTGCCACATGTCCTATTGTTTGACTGCCATGTGTCCTGCTGAGAGACTGCCACTTGGCCTGCTTTGGCCCATTTTTTTCCTATTGGAACAAAACTTTAGAGTGAATTTTCTCCCTCATACGGAGGCCATTTTGGAAACCAAATATACCATCAGAATTAGTGCAATGAGCTCTTCGACTTGGTGCTAGTCTGGTTAGCATCTGAGATTGTTGACTTTGACATTTTTCCCAGCTTGACCTAAACTTTGAATTTTCATAACTTCTTCGTACGAAGTCGGATTTCAGTCATTCAAGTTGTGTTAGATTCAGAGCGATGATATCTACACAATGAGCCTAGGTTCAACTGCATCTGAGAACTATAAAATTTGGTGCATTTGGAGGATCTGCTGTTATCCATGACCATCCTGGTCTCAAAACATTACATAGCCAATATGAATAGACTCAATCAAGATCCATCCTGGATCATACACACATTGAATCAATCGCCACAATGGGGCAAGCATCCAATTTCTTATCCTCTCTTAAATTACTTACATATACAAAGTGTACATCACATGCATAGACCCACACATGATGTACAACACCACACAATAAATGCACCTACACCCGACATGCAACACAACAAAATACATACACCTACATATGGTTTAAAACACAACACAATACATACACCTACACCCGGTGTGCAACACATACACCTACACCTGGTGTACAACACATACACCTACACCTAGTGTACAACATAATATGTATACGTACACATAGTACAATACAACGAATACATGTCATGATACAATGACTACATAATGCACATAACACAATACTCAATATACACAACAACCATGTACGGAATGCACACAATACCACACGTACATAGCACCACCTACACAACACCAAATGTACATAATACCACCTACACAATGTGTACACAATGCCACATGTACACAACACCATTTGCACAACGTGTATACAACATCACATGTACACAACACCACCTGCACAATGTGTACACAACACCACCTGCACAATGTGTACACAACACCACATGTACACAACATGACCTGTACAATGTGTAAACAACACCACATGTACAACATGTACAGAACACCGCACACACACAACATTTCATGTACAATATGTACATAGCACAAAACATACACAAAACTACATGTACAATATGTACTCAACACCATATATACAACGTGTAAACCACACAACATTGCATATACAACATGTACAAAACACCATATGTACATAACATTGCATATAAGACATGTACATAACACCATTTGTACCCAGCACCGCATATGAAACATGCACACACACTACATGTACACAACACAATAGGAAAGGAATTTGATGCCTCAAATACATTTTCTTTACCTTTCTCATGACTATACTATCACTGTCCATTTGTCTCAATGGACCCAACCAGTCCGACTGACTGTCATATTCTTACCTTCATCTGCCCTTATACATGCATCAAGCTTCATCCAAGTCTTCACATTACCTATTGGGTTTCATTCAATTCCCCCCGAGCTCCATTAACTTCCTCTTTCCCAAACCAATTCCCAAGGCTATCTCAATCATAAAAGGAAAGAACAAGAAGAAAATAAGAGAAAACCATGGAAGCCAATAACAATATGACACCACAACTAAAGTGGCATGTCCATGCACCCATCATAAACAAAACCGAAAATCAAGTGCAAACAAATCACAAAGCACCAAAAGCACAAAACTAGCAACAAACACCATGAATCAACCCCATGGTTCCCAATGCTTCCAAGGGAAATCTTAACCCAAGCCTTCTTCAAGATTTCATGATAGTCTCTTTTGCCATGCAATCCCCTACATCATACTTCCATAAACATATAATTGTCAATGTATAAATAATCATAACAATATATAGTTACCTTACCTTTTTGTGCCAAGCACATTGCCTTGTAAATAAACACATATATTCCATCTCTCAAGGAATTCCAATTCCCTTAATGAATCCAACTATAACTAGAAACCAACTATTATACCTATCAAACACATGTTCATGAATATATCACATATCCACATAATGTCTCGAAAATAAAGGTTAAGAAGACTTCTTGTATGCATACAAAGTACTCATTCATTTGGAATGGCAGTTTCCAAACATAACCAAAGGAATTCTCACCCAATTCTTTTCTTTTATCTTTTCCTTGTTGCAATTGAGTCTTACTATGCGCTATCACATTCACCCAAATGTTAGTTATATAAACAAATCAACTGTTACCTTGTCATGTTAATACCAAGCATGTTTCCCTACAATTGTTCATGCATGTCAGCCACATGGTCCAAAGATAAAGGCATCATGTCTATTAATTTTAAATCAACAATGTCATAATCAATAGTCAAATCACAGTCATTAATAATAGTACTACAATTAGCACCTAGTTGCACGCAAGTGCATATCAATTGTCTCAGCACATATTGTGTTAGTACAACCATCTTAAAATAAGATAATTCCTTCATGCAATCTTATAGACACATACTCATATCATGCAATTAATCAAACATTCGGAAAATCTGTAACCATACCATGTTAGATAAACCAAATAGACGACATAATCAAACTCATACCTTAATGTATCTAAGGGGAGGCTGTCACATCTACACAAATCAATCCATATTAGTATGACATAATATCACAATATATCGACTCATACCTGAATGTCATAACCCTAACCATCTGCACATGGAAATCCAAATTAGCATGGTACCTATAACATAAAAATATTAAATTCAATGATCATAACCATCATGTGTATGATTGCAAGGCATATGACAATAAGTTAATATCGTTCATAAATATCTGACACATGTGCATATGACCACACTAATTAGCTAACATCTATCATGCATGTAACCACAACAAAACTAGAATGACAAGCATGTATATAACCATAATGCATATATCAACCATTAACCAACATACCTGCATGCCCAATATACAAACTTGCTCTTACCCCAAGATCTAATGTGTTATTCCCTGGTCCCACATCATGCATGAACTCCATATGTCAAACTTGTTTCAAGGTTCTTATGTGCTACAAAACTATCTAGGAGTTTTCGTAGCGCAAAACCCAGTCTAGGTGTTTTCGTAGCGCAAAACCCATAATTTGCACTGGCTGTGCTACGAAATAGGGGATTCGTGCAGATTCGTGGAAAATCTTGTCTAGTTGTCAAAATCTATCAAAATCTATTATTTTTACATCATTAGTTGTCAGCCCATTCACTTTGCCTATCACATTCAACCGCTTATTCTCATCATTAGGGTCGTTAAGTGTCTTGGTACGCTCAGGTTGCAAGTTTCAAAAGGAAGCCAAGTATTCAAAGTCATGATTATGTTTGGGTTCATGCATGAGGAGAAAATTGGCAGGCGTTCAATTAGAATTCCTTGAAGATCAAGCGAGGCAGCTTTCAAGTGAGGCAGTGATCGAGATTGAGACAGTGCAAGTTTTATTTCAAATCTTCATTTTGCTGGAATTTCATGGAGGGGTCCGCAGAAAGAAGAGATCATAGGTCAGGAAGGTGTCTGAGGAATGAACCTGAAGGCTTAGATATCATCCTAAAGAATAATAAAGTTGAACAAGCCTTCAAACAAGTTGGCTGTTGGAGATTTTGTGAAAAACTTCAAGGAGGCCATATGCAAGTCACCAGGGAATTTGCTTTAAATTTCACAGGATTGAATTCAAAAGTTGGGGTGGTTGAATTGTTAATCTCTCCAGAGGTTATATCAACAGTCACTGAGATTCCAAGGGGACAGGAGAGATAGTTTAAAAATTTCAAGTTTGATATGACCACCTGCAAGGAATTTCTGAAGCCGAAGTTCATTGATTCAGACTTAAACAAGTTAGTGCCCAGGAGTTTTGTCAAAGATTCATATGCTAACTTGCTTTCCTACATACAGAGATACTTCACCTATGAGGGGAGGTATCATAAGGTGTATTCTTATCACTTCAAGCTTCTGCTTCATTTCACTGGAAAGATATCTCTTGGTTTGCCTTTCAATTTGTTTCGTAGCCTAGGCAAAATGTGTGACAAGGTTCAGTTGAAGAAGGAAGCCTGTGAGACCTCGTTGTTTCATCACGGCTTAGTCAAATTGATCGTTTTGCATGAGCTCTGGAAAATAGATAGGGAGTAGTCCATGTTCATGTTTATGTCTAGCTTCAAGGATGAAACTGGCCTCAGCCCTCAGGCTACGAAGATTTCTCCACCATCAGTTAGTCATCGTACAGAAATGAGATCAAGGAGATTCGTGAAATTGAAAGCTAGGAAACAGGTAAAGGAGCCCACAAGACCACTAGTAATCCAAGACACACCCCAACAGTCACAGAAAGAGAAAGCTCAAATCAAAGAGGGTGTACAAGAGCAATCTACAGGTGAAGCAATCCAGAGAAGAGTAAATAGGAGCCAATTAGCTAAAGAAAAAGGCAAGACAGTGGTTACTGAGGGAAGCCCAGTTTCAAAAGGAAGTCTGAATGATTTGCTTCAAGCTATTGATATTGAAGAATCTCCTCTGGTTCGAGCAGACTTGATAGAAACAGGTAAAGACAAAACCAAAAAGGCCAGAGCCTCTAAAAACCTCAAATTTGATGATCAGGTTTCTAAATTTGTTTTTAAGCCAAGAAGACCTGTGACAAGGCGTTCAAAAGAGGTACAAGAGGCGCTGCCAAAAGCAAGTGAAACAGGGGAGGTAGCAAAATTTCATGAAGGACCTGTCACTTCATCAGAAACATCATCACAGCTGCATAAAAATGATAGAGGTAAGGCAGTTATCTCTCAAGAGGAATATAGTTTTGAAGAGCTGAAAAATAAATTGAAGTTAGCAAATCTTGAAATTTCCAAACTAAGAAAAACCTCAAGGAAACATGCAATCAAGGAAGCTTATTTTAATAAAATGGAGGCTCTGTGGGAAGACAAAACGATTTCAATACCCGAAGTGGTCAACTGTCATGCTCAATACTACACCTGGTCAGTCCCTGCAATAAGAGAAGCAAGATACATCAAGAAAGTCAATACAAAACTGAGAGCTGGAATCAAAATTATGAAGAGGCAAATCGAAGATCTGAAGACACAACTAAGCCAGCATGAAGGACATTCTTAGCTAAGAGAAATCACATAGCAAGTAAGGCTAAGTCCTAAATTTTGATAGATTACCTTTGAAGTTTACCTTGAAGAATGGTGTCTATGTATTCAGTTTTGAACAACTTCATGACAGATGGAAAAGCCATTTCAAGAAAAAGAAAGCTCAAGAAAGTCAAATTTTGGCCTTAAACTGTGTTTTTGAAATTACACAGCAGTTTCGTAGCGCGCTACGAAACTGCTGTAGGTGATGCCTAATGCACAGGAATTTCATAGCACGCTATGAAACTGCTGTAGCTGCATATTATGTTTCGATTGACCAATTTTGAGAGACAAAGGGGAAATATTTTTGAAGAAGAGTTCTAAAAAGGGTCATTCGCAAAGTGTAAGCATCCAACAAAGGCAAATCAAGTGAAGGAAGGACATCTTAAACTCTAAGCTATATGTTATATGAGTGATCATTATTCCATAGCTAGTATTGTTCATAAGGCTTCAGGCAGCATTAAAGAAGTTTTGTTTTACCACGTGTATATGGGCAAAGTCTGCAGTGTATGGAAAAAAAGATAATCCAATGCATTTTTGTGTAATTAAGAAGAACAACATGGATAATTGATTTCGAAGATCCTTGTGGAGACCAAAAGCAGAAAAACAGGAGCAGCTTCCTATTTTCCAGGAGCAATAAAGGGATGAGGCATCAAGGGCCAGCAAGGATTTTCAAACCTCCACCAAAGTTAAACTGAAGAAGGCCATTTGTCAGAGAATGAGTTTGGATTGTAATAAATGCTACTATCAACATGATGAGGAGTTATACTCCTAATTGTTTTAGGTCTCTAGAACAGCCAGTTAGCAGTCAGTTACATTTAATAGTTAGTTTTAAGAGTCAATAGGTGTCATAGTAGGAAGAATTCGAATTCCCCTCATGCTGGAGGAGGAATCTCAGTTATGTAAGGAGCTCTATATATAGGAGAAAATATAATGTACAAAGGATTGGAAGATTTCAGAGAAACTTGGATATTGTTCTTTGTGTAAGACTTTGTTTTTAGTAATACAGTGTTTGGCTTTGCTTCTCAGGAATCAGAAGGAATTCAATGTTCAGAATGTCTTGTATTGTCCTCTTCTCAGTTTTTGCAGTGGTATGAATGTGTGATTACTTAGAAATCACTGATTGTGCTCTAACTTCCTTCATACCTTTATAAGCTGTATTGTCCTATATGTTTCTGATGTGTTCTCAATATGTTGAATTCTAGATGCCCTGACTTCCATGTAAGGATAAAAATATTGTCATACTGAAACAATTTTGACTCCATAAGCCCTATGAATATTTTCTAATTGTATTTCAACCATTTACACTTTTTCATTTGTTTCATAGAGTTAGCCATCTTATTCATTATCAAAATCTTTAACCCTGTGAGAGAGCCCTCTCAGGTTGAGGAGGCTAAGCCTCAGCCAAAAGTAGGTTTGAAATAGTTAATCAAGGTCTCCCTGATCAGCAGCCTTTCAAGGTTTTTATTTTGAGCTAACATTTTGGTGCGTCTTCCCGGAGCCTGAAGATTAATCATTTCCCAAATCAAGAGGCTAAACTTCTGAAGGTAGCAAGAGCTCAGAAAACTTTTCGAGGCTGCAATCTACCTTGGTGACTCCATATATTTTCAAAACGTTTAAAAGGTGGCTTTGAGAGGGAGATATACACGGAGAAATCCTGACCCAAATCCACCTACTCCTGTGCACAATCCAAACACACTTTCAAGGAGCAGACAAAGATTTACTGAAACACCAGGTACTCCATCTTATTCAAAATCTTTGCTCTCTGAATTTTCAAGAAGTCCTGAGGATAAAATAGTTGATGACAAGATTCATGAGGTGTTGTTGAGATCAGAAAACAAAGAAGAACTCATTGGAATTATTTTAGATTTGCAAAAAAGAGGGATTGATACTTCATCTTTAGTATCACAAAAAGATAAAGAGGAATTTTGGGAAGTTGTTACTTCTGAATTATTGTTAGAAAGGGAAGACTTAGATAAACTTAAAGAACTTGATCCTTTTGAAGTCTTACTTAAATCTAAATCTGGTCTACCCCTTCCAAATTGGAG
Source organism: Pinus tabuliformis (assembly GCA_031772625.1). Classification (NCBI taxonomy): domain Eukaryota; kingdom Viridiplantae; phylum Streptophyta; class Pinopsida; order Pinales; family Pinaceae; genus Pinus; species Pinus tabuliformis. The sequence continues at coordinate 708,864,976 of CM062816.1, read as the reverse complement.
TACATTTGTCACTGGTTTGCAAAGCCCAAGTAGTCCTTTTCATATCAGCACCTCATCCTCTACTTCTACTAGTCCTAGTGGTTTTCAAACACCAAGCAATCTGCCTCATATCAGTTTTGTTTCCTCTGTCCCTTCAGTACCTATCACCATTGTTCCTCCATTAATCATGGTTGTACCTGCTAGGTATGCTCCACTAGCGCTCCCTGTTGTTTTACTTGACCTTCCTAGCAAATATGCTGCAAGAATTCCAACATGGGGTGGTGATGAAGAAATCACAGCAGAAGAACATGTAGACAAATTCAATGATTTTGCTGATAGAGAGGAAGTTGTTGATGAGGATGTGAAACTAAGATTATTTGCACAAACCTTTATTGGGGAAGTTAGAAAATGGTTTAAAGCCCTTCCAGCTAGAAGCATTCATAATTGGGTAGAGTTTGAAGACAGCTTTCTAAGGAAGTGGGGAAATAGAACTAATCCTGTTCAAGCTCTTTCTGAATACAATAATCTTAGAAGGGCACTTGATGAGACCATTCAAAACTTCTCAAAGAGATTTAACAAAGTGTTTAATTCCATCCCAGTTCGTTTAAAACCTCCGGAGGCTTTGGCACAAATGAGATATGCTGAAGCATTTGATTTTGATTTCTCTCTGTTGCTTAGAGAGAGAGACTCTGCTACACTTGCTGATATGCAAAATGATGCAATTAAAGTAGAAGTAAACATGGTTGCTGCTAAAAAATCAAAGATGGGAAAAGCTAAATTGAAAGAAGAAGAGAAACCTTCCTCTTCAACTCCATAAGATAAGATTGACTCAATGATGAAAACCATGGAGAAGCTGATGGATCGGTTGGCTCTTGGAAATACCTCTGCTCCTCTTGTGCAGCAGGAGCCTCAATTTAGGAATCCTCAGTTTAGAAGACCTCAAAATCAACAAAGGCCAAGAGAAAATAGGAATCAACAGCCTGATCCTCTAGTAAGGCCTCCTTTTCAGCAGAACTTGGTTGATGAAGAAGATGAGCCTGAAATTCCTGAAGAATCCATCCATTGTCTTGATGAAGAAGTGTCAGGGATTTTCTTGACTAAGGAAGAACATGATGAGTCCAGTATGACCAATCAAGGAGAGGATCCTTCAGACTATTTAAAGGGATATCAACATGTTATTTTTGAAATGCAAAAACAGTACAATCTAAGGAATAGAAATGTGCCAATTACAGCAAACAAAACACATCCCAAGAAGGATGCTCCAAAGGCTGTTGAAGACAAGAGGGACAATCCAAAGGCTGCTGAGGGAAAAAATGATTCTCCACTTGGCAAAAAAGACATTCAAACTCCATCTCCTACTAAAGAAATTGAGAAGATTGTTTCTGTTTTTAACCTTGAGAATGAAATTGCGAAAATCAAAATATCAGTCCCTTTTAGTGAAATTCTCAAGGTAGATAAATACAGAAGTAAGATTGTGGAGATGCTTAATTCACAACCAAGAGTGGCTGATATCTTAAATGTACAAGAAGATAATCCTATTATATACTTGGGTCCAAGACTTGAAGATGATCAGAATGAAGAATTTCCTCCTTTCTATGTAAGCATTAGTATTCATGATATGACCTTACATAATGCTATGTTGGATTCGGGGGCCTCTCATAACCTTATGCCCAAGGTAACCATGGAAAGGTTAGGATTACAAGTAACAAGACCATATAAATATTTATTCTCTTTTGATTCTAAAAGAGTTCAGTGCATTGGTTTAATTAAAGATGTTGTTGTTGGTCTAACACAAATTCCAGCAAAGACAATTGTCATGGACATTGTCGTGGCTGACATTCCACCAAAGTTTGGGATGGTGCTATCAAGATCGTGGGCAGCGAAAATCAAAGGCACAATGCAGATGGACCTTACCTATGCTACTATCCATGTTTTTGGTGAGCAAAGGAGATTGTATCGGGAGACCAGAATAGCTTATATGGTAAGCAGCAAAGACAAACCTCAAAATTTTCCCATTTCTTCATTTGATACTGGACTTGGATCAGCCATCCTTTTCAATGAGTCAGTTGAGGGTGAATCGGAGGAGATGCTTTCAGAAAATCAGCACCTAGGAAATCAGCAAGAAGATGAAAAAGAGACAGTGAGCTGGTGGTCATTGTACTTTGATGGATCAGCAGGAAGAGAAGGGGCAGGAGATGGAATTTGGATCACAAGTCCAAATGATGACAATAAGTTTTACTCCTACAAACTAAACTTTGATTGCACAAATAATATGGCCGAATACGAATCTCTCATTTTGGGCTTAGAAATTTTGCTAAAATTGAAAGCTAGAAACATTTATGTTTTTGGAGATTCCGAATTGGTGATCAAACAAGTGGAAGGTGCTTATCAAACAAAGCATGTAAGGATGAGAGCATACAGAAATTTAGTGTTAGATATGTTGGAAAAGTTTCAAGCATATTCTTTCACTATCAAAACTAGAGATCAAAACTCCATTGCAAATTCCCTTGCTGTTTCCGCCAGTCTATTTGTTATTCCTATTCATTCTTCTGAAAAGTATGAGGTGGAGGTTCGTCATCGACTAGCTATACCAGATAACATCACTAATTGGCAGGTCTTTGAAGATGATCAACAGGTAAAGAATTTCATTGAATTAAAAGGAGAATTTGAAAGCACTCAAGTGGATCAACAAAATATGTTTCTGGAGTCAAAGGAAAAGTCTGAAGTCTTACAATTAAAAAGCAATTTAATACTTAAGGGTCTCATTCCTCTTGAGAAGCTGTTTTATCAAAATGATGTGTTCAAAGCTCCAAAATTACAGGCTGATGAGGAGGAAGTAGAAAGCTGCAATTTAGGGAATTCAGTTGTGCCTAAGATGGTTAAAATCTCAAAATTTCTTTCAGCTGAGATGAAAACTAAATATGTTGAGATGATGAAAAGGTTTGTTGATGTTTTCGCATGGAGCTATGCTGATTTAAAACAATATGATTCTTCTATTATTCAGCATACTATTCCTATTAAAGAGAATGAGAAACCTTTCAAGCAGAAGTTAAGAAGAATTAATCCTCTTCTCATGCCATTGATTGAAAGGGAAATTAAGAAACTCTTTGATGCTAAAATCATTGTTCCAATCAGGTTCTCAAATTGGCTTGCAAATTTAGTTCCAGTTAGAAAGAAGAATGGAGAGATCAGGATTTGTATAGACTTCAGAAATTTGAATAAGGCTTCATTGAAAGATAACTATCCTCTTCCCAAGATGGATTTAATTCTGCAAAATATTGTTGGTTCACAAAGGATGTCTATGCTTGATGGTTTCTCAGGGTACAATCAAATTCTTGTGCATCTAGATGATCAAGAGAAGACAGCCTTCACAACGCCATGGGGAACGTTCATGTACGCCAAGATGCCTTTCGGTCTCATGAATGCAGGGGCCACTTTCCAAAGAGTGATGGATATTGCCTTTGCTGAAGAAAAGGACAAATCAGTGGTGGTTTATCTTGATGACATCACAATTTTTTCAAAGAGAGAAGAAGATCATTTGAAGCACCTTGAAAAAATTCTGCTGAAATGTAGAAGGTTTGGTATTTCTCTTAATCCCACTAAAAGTGTTTTTGCTTTAACATCAGGCAAGCTACTTGGTCATATTATTTTTGAAGAAGGAATTAAGATTGATCCTAATAGAGTCAATGCAATTCTAAAGCTAGATCTGCCAAGAAGCAGGAAAGAGATTCAATCTTTTCTTGGAAAGGTGAATTTTGTTAGGCGCTTCATTCCAAATTTTGTTGAAATAGTCAAGAATATAACAAGGATGTTGAAGAAAGGAGTGGACTTTAAGTGGACATCAGAAGCAAAGAAATCTTTTGAGGAAATCAAGAAGGCACTTACACAAGCACCGGTACTTATCAGCCCAGATTTTACCAAGGAATTTCTTATTTTTACATTTGCTTCTCAAGAAACAATTGTTGGAGTGTTGCTACAAAAAGGAAAGCAAGGTATAGAACAGCCTATTTCTTTCTTTAGTAAGACATTAGCAAATGCTGAACTGAAGTACAACATTTTAGAAAAGCAAGCTTACGCCTTGGTGAAAGCCATAAAAGATTTCAGAATCTATGTTTTACATTCTCATATTGTCGCTTATGTTCCAAGTGTTGTAATAAAAGATATCTTAACACAAGCAGATCCTGATGGAAAAAGAGGCAAATGGATAGCAAAGTTGTTGGAGTATGATATTGACATCAAACCTACCAAATTGGTGAAAGGTCAAGGCTTGGCAAAGCTGATGACTCAGTCAAATCTGGACTGTCTTGACATTAATTTGGATGCCCAAATTTCAGAATTTTCTGAAAATGAGGAGGAATTTGTCCAAATCAATGAGAAGTTCTTGGCTTCAGAATGGTACAAGGATGTGGCTTTTGTTCTTCAGCATAATAAGGCCCTTGCCAATTTAACAAAGTCCAAAGAACGATTTGTCAAGCTGAAATCTTTAAGATATTTTGTGTATGACCAAAATCGTTTTTAGAAAGATGCAGGAGGGATTTTGTTAAACTATCTCCTTGAAGAAGAAGTTGATAAAGTGATTGAAGAATTTCATAAAGGAGATTGTGGAGGACACCATTATTGGAAAGCTACCGCAAACAAGATCCTAAGGGCTGGATATTTTTGGCCAACTATGTTCAGAGATATTTACAAAAAGGTAGCTACATGTCATGAATGTCAAGTATTTGAAGGAAAGAGGAAACTTGTGCCTTTGCCTTTGGTTCCTATATATGTGGAAGCGAATTTCCAGGAAATTCATCCTCCTTCATCAGGACAACATCGCTGGATTCTCACAGCCACCGATTATTTCCCCAAATGGATAGAAGCGGTTCCAACAAGGCAAGCTAATGATTCAGTGATTATCTCTTTCCTAGAAAATAATATATTTTCTAGATTTGGCTTCCCACTGAAGATTATAACTGACAATGCTCAAGCTTTTAAGTCCAAGAAAATGATTAATTTTTGTCACCAATATCACATCACTCTTGGACATTCTACTGCTTATTATCCGCAAGGAAATGGCCTTGCTGAATCATCAAACAAAAGCATTGTAAGGATCATTAAAAAGGTGCTGCAAGAAAACAAGAGAGCTTGGCATTTGAAATTGAAGTATGCTTTGTGGGCTAATAGGATTTGTACAAAGAGATCTATTGGCACTTCGCCATATGAATTAGTGTACGGTGCTGAAGCTATATTTCCAACATCACTTGGAGTACCTGTAATGAAACTAATTCAAGGATTAGAAGAGGAACCAAATGTTGTACAAAGGAGAATCAATCAGCTGATAGCCCTGCAGGAGAAGAGAAATGAAGTGTATGACAGTCATCAACACAGTCAGAACAGAATCAAGAATACATTTGATAAAAAGATCAAAGAAGTTAGTTTCCAGATCAATGACAAAGTGCTGAAATGGGAGGCCAGAATCGAAGAAAAGGGTAAGCACGGTAAGTTTGAGAATTTGTGGAAAGGTCCTTATCAGATTGCTGCTTTCCATGGAAACAACACTTACATTTTGCAGGAAATTGATGGAGAATCATATGCTGGAGGACCTGTTAATGGCAGGTTCCTTAAGCATTATCATTGTTGAAATACTATCAGTTTCTCATAACATTGTATATATCCGTTTTATCAGTCTTTCTTTTTTGATAATAATGACAAGCTGAAACAGAAGGCTTAAGCCTGAGGTGAAGGCCCAAGAAGCCTAAAGGGATGCTTGTCAAATAAATTTATGTTTACAATAAGAGGATGAATCACTGGACCTGCGAGTTCTTAGTGTACCACAAGGGCACACTATCCCAAGTGGAGCCACTGTTATCACTTAAGAAAAATTTAAAATTCTGAGCATCAGTTTTTTTCAAAAGATTGGTGTTAGTTTTGGTCTGGTCTTTCCATGGTGTTTTAGAGTCTAAGATTTATAATAGAGTCTTGTTGGTATGGTCAAATAGAGTCAATACTCTGTTCTTGCATATCCCTGGTCCCACATCACGCATGAACTCCATATGTCAAACTTGTTTCAAGGTTCTTATGCGCTACGAAACTGTCTAGGAGTTTTCGTAGCGCAAAACCCAATCTAGGTGTTTTCGTAGCGCAAAACCCAGAATTTGCACTGGCTGCGCTACGAAATCGGGGATTCGTGCAGATCCGTGGCAAATCTTGTCTAGCTGTCAAAATCTATCAAAATCCGTTACTTTTACATCATCAGTTGTCAGCCCATACACTTTGCCTATCACATTCAACCGCTTGTTCTCATCATTAGGGTCGTTAAGTGTCTTGGTACGCTCAAGTTGCAAGTTTCAAAAGGAAGCCAAGTATTCACAGTCATGATTATGTTTGGGTTCATGCATGAGGAGCAAATTGGCAGGCATTCAATTAGAATTCCTTGAAGATCAAGCGAGGCAGTGATCGAGATTGAGACAGTACAAGTTTTATTTCAAATCTTCATTTTGTTGGAATTTCATGGAGGGGTCCGCAAAAAGAAGAGATCATAGGTCAGTCAGGTGTCTGAGGAATGAACCTGAAGGCTTAGATATCATCCTAAAGAATAATGAAGTTGAACAAGCCTTCAAACAAGTTGGCTGTTGGAGATTTTGTGAAAAACTTTAAGGAGGCCATATGCAAGTCACCAGGGAATTTGCTTTAAATTTCACAGTATTGAATTCGAAAGTTGGGGTGCTTGAATTGCCAATCTCTCCAGAGGTTATATCAACAGTCACTGAGATTCCAAGGGGACAGGAGAGATGGTTTAAAAATTTCAAGTTTGATATGACCCCCTGCAAGGAATTTCTGAAGCCGGAGTTCATTCATTCAGACTTAAACAAGTCAGTGCCCAGGAGTTTTGTCAAAGATTCATATGCTAACTTGCTTTCCTGCATACAGAGATACTTCACCTGTGAGGGGAGGTATCATAAGGTGTATTCTTATCAGTTCAAGCTTCTGCTTCATTTCACTGGAAAGATATCTCTTGATTTGCCTTTCTATTTGTTTCATAGCCTAGGCAAAATGTGTGACAAGGTTCAGTTGAAGAAGGAAGCCTGTGAGACCTCGTTGTTTCATCACGACTTAGTCAAATTGATTGTTTTGCATGAGCTCTGGAAAATAGATAGGGAGTAGTCCATGTTCATGTTTATGTCTGGCTTCAAGGATGAAACTAGCCTCAGCCCTTAGGCTACGAAGATTTATGCACCATCAGTTAGTCATCGTACAGAAACGAGATCAAGGAGATTCATGAAATTGAAAGCTAGGAAACAGGTAAAAGAGCCCACAAGACCACTAGTAATCCAAGACACACCCCGACAGTCATAGAAAGAGAAAGCTCAGATCAAAGAGGGTGTACAAGAGCAATCTACAGGTGAAGCAATCCAGAGAAGAGTAACTAGGAGCCAATTAGCTAAAGAAAAAGGCAAGACAGTGGTTATTGAGGGAAGCCCAGTTTCAGAAGGAAGTCTGAATGATTTGCTTCAAGCTATTGATATTGAAGAATCTCCTCTGGTTCGAGAAGACTTGATAGAAACAGGTAAAGACAAAACCAAAAAGGCCAAAGCCTCTAAAAAGCTCAAATTTGATGATCAGGTTTCTAAATTTGTTTTTAAGCCAAGAAGACCTGTGACAAGGCATTCAAAAGAGGTACAAGAGGCACTACCAGAAGCAAGTGAAACAGGGGAGGTAGCAAAATTTCATGAAGGACCTGTGACTTCATCAGAAACATCATCACAGCTGCATAAAAACAATAGAGGTAAGGCAGTTATCTCTCAAGAGGAATATAGTTTTGAAGAGTTGAAAAAGAAATTGAAGTTAGCAAATCTTGAAATTGCCAAACTAAGAAAAACCTTAAGGAAACATGCAATCAAGGAAGCTTATTTTAATAAAATGGATGCTCTGTGGGAAGACAAAACGATTTCAATACCCGAAGTGGTCAACTGTCATGCTCAATACTACACCTGGTCAGTCCCTACAATAAAGGAAGCAAGATACATCAGGAAAGTCAATACAAAACTGAGATCTGGAATCAAAAATGAAGAGGCAAATCGAAGATCTGAAGACACAACTAAGCTAGCATGAAGGACATTCTTAGCTAAGAGAAATCACATAGCAAGTAAGGCTAAGTCCTAAATTTTGATAGATTACCTTTGAAGTTTACCTTGAAGAATGGTGTCTATGTATTCAGTTTTGAACAGCTTCATGACAGATGTAAAAGCCATTTCAAGAAAAAGAAAGCTCAAGAAAGTCAAATTTTGGCCTTAAACTGTGTTTTTGAAATTACACAGCAACGAAACTGCTGTAGGTGATGCCTAATGCACAGTAGTTTCGTAGTGCGCTACAAAACTGCTGTAGCTGCATATTATGTTTCGGTTGACCAATTTTGAGAGACAAAGGGGAAATCTTTTTGAAGAAGAGTTCTAAAAAGGGTCATTTGCAAAGTGTAAGCATCCAGCAAAGGCAAATCAAGTGAAGGAAGGACATCTATAAACTCTAAGCTATATGTTATATGAGTGATCATTATTTCATAGCTAGTATTGTTCATAAGGCTTCAGGCAGCATTAAAGAAGTTTTGTTTTACCACGTGTATATGGGCAAAGTCTGCAGTGTATGGAAAACAAGATAATCCAATGCATTTTTGTGTAATTAAGAAGAACAACAGGGATAATTGATTTCGAAGATCCTTGTGGAGACCAAAAGCAGAAAAACAGGAGTAGCTTCCTAATTTCCAGGAGCAATAAAGGGATGAGGCATCAAGGGCCAGCAAGGATTTTCAAACCTCCACCAAAGCTAAACTGAAGAAGGCCATTTGTCAGAGAACGAGTTTGGATTGTAATAAATGCTACTATCAACATGATGAGGAGTTATACTCCTAATTGTTTTAGGTCTCTAGAACTGCCAGTTAGCAGTCAGTTACATTTAATAGTTAGTTTTAAGTGTCAATAGGTGTCATAGTAGGAAGAATTCGAATTCCCCTCATGCTGGAGGAGGAATCTCAGTTATGTAAGGAGCTCTATATATAGGAGAAAATCTAATGTACAAAGGGTTGGAAGATTTCAGAGAAACTTGGATATTGTGCTTTGTGTAAGACTCTGTTTTTAGTAATACAGTATTTGGCTTTGCTTCTCAGGAATCAGAAGGAATTCAATGTTCAGAATGTCTTGTATTGTCCTCTTCTCAGTTTTTGCAGTGGTATGAATGTGTGATTACTTAGAAATCACTGATTGTGCTCTAACTTCCTTCATACATTTATAAGTTGTATTGTCCTATATGTTTCTGATGTGTTCTCAATATGTTGAATTCTAGATGCCCTGACTTCCATGTAAGGCTAACAGTATGAACATAATTCTAGATGCCCTAACTTCCATGTAAGGCTAACATTATTGTCATACTAAAACAATTTTGACTCCATAAGCCTAATGAATATTTTCTAATTGTATTTCAACCATTTACACTTTTTCATTTGTTTCATAGAATTAGCCAGCTTATTCATTATCAAAATCTTTAACCCTGTGAGAGAGCCCTCTCAGGTTGAGGAGGCTAAGCCTCAGCCAAAAGTAGGTTTGAAACAGTTACTCAAGGTCTCCCTGATCAGCAGCCTTTCAGGGTTTTGATTTTGAGCTGACATTTTGGTGCGTCTGTCGGGAGCCTGAATATTAATCATTCCCCAAATCAAGAGGCTGAACTTCTGAAGGTAGCAGGAGCTCAAAAAACTTTTCGAGGTTGCAATCTACCTTGGTGACTCCATACATTTTCAAAAAGTTTAAAAGGTGGCTTCGAGAGGGAGATATACACGGAGAAATCCTGACCCAAATCCACCTACTCCTGTGGACAATCCAAACACACTTTCAAGGAGAAGACAAAGATTTACTGAAACACCAGGTACTCCATCTTATTCAAAATATTTGCTCTCTGAATTTTCAAGAAGTCCTGAGGATAAAATAGTTGATGACAAGATTCATGAGGTGTTGTTGAGATCAAAAAATGAAGAAGAACTCATTGGAATTATTTTAGATTTGCAAAAAAGAGGGATTGATACTTCATCTTTAGTATCAAAAAAAGATAAAGAGGAATTTTGGGAAGTTGTTACTTCTGAATTATTGTTAGAAAGGGAAGATTTAGATAAACTTAAAGAACTTGATCCTTTTGAAGTCTTACTTAAATCTAAAGCTGGTCTACCCCTTCCAAATTGGAGTACATTTGTCACTGGTTTGCAAAGCCCAAGTAGTCCTTTTCATATCAGCACCTCATCCTCTGCTTCTACTAGTCCTAGTGGTTTTCAAACACCAAGCAATCCACCTCATATCAGTTCTGTTTCCTCTATCCCTTCAATACCTGTCATCACTGTTCCTCCATTAACCATGGTTGTACCTGCTAGGTTTGCTCCACTAGCACTCCCTGTTGTTTTACATGACCTTCCTAGCAAATATGCTGCAAGAATTCCAACATGGGGTGGTGATGAAGAAATCACAACAGAAGAACATGTAGACAAATTCAATGATTTTTCTGACAGAGAGGAAGTTGATGATGAGGATGTGAAACTAAGATTATTTGCACAAACCTTTATTGGGGAAGTTAGAAAATGGTTTAAAGCCCTTCTAGCTAGAAGCATTCATAAATGGGTAGAGTTTGAAGACAACTTTCTAAGGAAGTGGGGAAATAGAACTAATCTGGTTCAAGCTCTTTCTGAATACAATAATCTTAGAAGGGCACCTGATGAGACCATTCAAAACTTCTCAAAGAGATTTAACAAAGTGTTTAATTCCATCCCAGTTCGTTTAAAACCTCTGGAGGCTTTGGCACAAATGAGATATGTTGAAGCATTTGATTCTGATTTCTCTCTGTTGCTTAGAGAGAGAGACTCTGCTACACTTGCTGATATGCAAAATGATGCAATTAAAGTAGAAGTTAACATGGTTGCTGCTAAAAAATCAAAGATCGGAAAAGCTTAATTGAAAGAAGAAGAGAAACCTTCCTCTTCAGCTCCATAACATAAGATCGACTCAATGATGAAGACCATGGAGAAGCTGATGGATCGGTTGGCTCTTGGAAATACCACTACTCCTCGTATGCAGCAGGAGCCTCAATTTAGGAATCCTCAGTTTAGAAGACCTCAAAATCAACAAAGGCCAAGAGAAAATAGGAATCAACAGCCTGATCCTCCAGTAAGGCCTCCTTTTCAGCAGAACTTGGTTGATGAAGAAGATGAGCCTGAAATTCCTAAAGAATCCATCCATTGTCTTGATGAAGAAGTGTGAGGGATTTTCTTGACTAAGGAAGAACATGATGAGTCTAGTATGACCAAACAAGGAGAGGAGCCTTCAGACTATTTAAAGGGATATCAATATGCTATTTTTGAAATGCAAAACAATACAATCTCAGGAATAGAAATGTGCCAATTACAGCAAACAAAACACATCCCAAGAAGGATGCTCCAAAGGCTGTTGAAGACAAGAGGGACAATCCAAAGGCTGCTGAGGGCAAAAATGATTCTCCACTTGGCAAAAAAGACATTCAAACTCCATCTCCTACTAAAGAAATTGAGAAGACTGTTTCTGTTTTTAACCTTGAGAATGAAATTGTGAAAATCAAAATATTAGTCCCTTTTAGTGAAATTCTCAAGGTAGATAAATACAGAAGCAAGATTGTGGAGATGCTTAATTCACAACCAGGAGTGGCTGATATCTTAAATGTACAAGAAGATAATCCTATTATATACTTGGGTCCAAGACTTGAAGATGATCAGAATGAAGAATTTCCTCCTTTCTATGTAAGCATTAGTATTCATGATATGACCTTACATAATGCTATGTTGGATTCGGGGGCCTCTCATAACCTTATGCCCAAGGTAATCATGGAAAGGTTAGGATTACAGGTAACAAGACCATATAAAGATTTATTCTCTTTTGATTCAAAAAGAGTTCAGTGCATTGGTTTAATTAAAGATGTTGTTGTGGGTCTAACACAAATTCCAGCAAAGACAATTGTCATGGACATTGTCGTGGCTGACATTCCACCCAAGTTTGGGATGGTGCTATCAAGATCGTGGGCAGCGAAAATCAAAGGCACAATGCAGATGGACCTTACCTATGCTACTATCCCCATTTTTGGTGAGCAAAGGAGATTGTATCGGGAGACCAGAATGGCTTATATGGTAAGCAGCAAAGACAAACCTCAAAATTTTCCCATTTATTCATTTGATACTGGACTTGGATCAGCCATCCTTTTCAATGAGTCAGTTGATGGTGAATCGGAGGAGATGCTTTCAGAAAATCAGCACCTAGGAAATCAGCAAGAAGATGAAAAAGAGACAGTGAGCTGGTGGTCATTGTACTTTGATGGATCGGCAGGAAGAGAAGGGGCAGGAGCTGGAATTTGGATCACAAGTCCAAATGATGATCGTAAGTTTTACTCCTACAAACTAAACTTTGATTGCACAAATAATATGGCCGAATACGAATCTCTCATTTTGGGCTTAGAAATTTTGCTAAAACTGAAAGCTAGAAACATTTCTGTTTTTGGAGATTCCGAATTGGTGATCAAACAAGTGGAAGGTGCTTATCAAACAAAGGATGTAAGGATGAGAGCATACAGAAATTTAGTGTTAGATATGTTGGAAAAGTTTCAAGAATATTCTTTCACTATCAAAACTAGAGCTCAAAACTCCCTTGCTGTTTCCGCCAGTCTATTTGTTATTCCTATTCATTCTTCTGAAAAGTATGAGGTGGAGGTCCTTCATCGACCAGCTATACCAGATAACATCACTAATTGGCAGGTCTTTGAAGATGATCAACAGGTAAAGAATTTCATTGAATTAAAAGGAGAATTTGAAAGCAATCAAGTGGATCAACAAAATATGTTTGTGGAGTCAAAGGAAAAGTCTGAAGTCTTACAATTAAAAAGCAATTTAATACCTAAGGGTCTCATTCCTCTTGAGAAGTTGTTTGATCAAAATGATGTGTTCAAAGCTCCAAAATTACAGGCTGATGAGGAGGAAGTAGAAAGTTGCAATTTAGGGAATTCAGTTGTGCCTAAGATGGTTAAAATCTCAAAATTTCTTTCAGCTGAGATGAAAACTAAACATGTTGAGATGATGAAAAGGTTTCTTGATGTTTTCACATGGAGCTATGCTAATTTAAAACAATATGATTCTTCCATTATTCAGCATACTATTCCTATTAAAGAGAATGAGAAACATTTCAAGCAGAAGTTCAGAAGAATTAATCCTCTTCTTATGCCATTGATTGAAAGGGAAATTAAATAACTCTTTGATGCTAAAATCATTGTTCCAATCAGGTTCTCAAATTGGCTTGCAAATTTAGTTCCAGTTAGAAAGAAGAATGGAGAGATCAGGATTTCTATAGACTTCAGAAATTTAAATAAGGCTTCATTGAAAGATAACTATCATCTTCCCAAGATGGATTTAATTCTGCAAAATATTGTTGGTTCACAAAGGATGTCTATGCTTGATGGTTTCTCAGGTTACAATCATATTCTTATACATCCAGATGATTAAGAGAAGACAGCCTTCACAATGCCATGGGGAACGTTCATGTACGCCAAGATGCCTTTCGGTCTCATGAATGCAGGGGCCACTTTCCAAAGAGCAATGGATATTGCCTTTGCTGAAGAAAAGGACAAATCAGTGGTGGTTTATCTTGATGACATCACAGTTTTTTCAAAGAGAGAAGAAGATCATTTGAAGCACCTTGAAAAAATTTTGCTGAAATGTAGAAGGTTTGGGATTTCTCTTAATCCCACTAAAAGTGTTTTTGCTTTAACATCAGGCAAGCTACTTGGTCATATTATTTCTGAAGAAGGAATTAAGATTGATCCTAATAGAGTCAATGAAATTCTAAAGCTAGATCTGCCAAGAAGTAGGAAAGAGATTCAATCTTTTCTTGGAAAGGTGAATTTTGATAAGCGCTTCATTCCAAATTTTGTTGAAATAGTCAAGAATATAACAAGGATGTTGAAGAAAGGAGTGGACTTTAAGTGGACATCAAAAGGAAAGAAATATTTTGAGGAAATCAAGAAGGAACTTACACAAGCACCGGTACTTATCAGCCCAGATTTTACCAAGGAATTTCTTATTTTTACATTTGCTTCTCAAGAAACAATTGCTGGAGTGTTGCTACAAAAAGGAAAGCAAGGTATAGAACAACCTATTTCTTTCTTTAGTAAGACATTAACAAATGTTGAACTGAAGTACAACATTTTAGAAAAGCAAGCTTACGCCTTGGTGAAAGCCATAAAAGATTTCAGAATCTATGTTTTACATTCTCATATTGTCGCTTATGTTCCAAGTGCTGTAATAAAAGAGATCTTATCACAAGCAAATCCTGATGGAAAAAGAGGCAAATGGATAGCAAAGTTGCTGGAGTATGATATTGACATCAAACCTACCAAATTGGTGAAAGGTCAAGGCTTGGAAAAGCTGATGACTCAGTCAAATCTAGACTGTCTTGACATTAATTTGGATGCCCAAATTTCAGAATTTTCTGAAAATGAGGAGGAATTGGTCCAAATCAATGAGAAGTTCTTGGTTTCAGAATGGTACAAGGATGTGGCTTTTGTTCTTCAGCATAATAAGGCCCCTGCCAATTTAACAAAGTCCAAAGCATGGTTTGTCAAGCTGAAATCTTTAAGATATTTTGTGTATGAACAAAATTTGTTTTGGAAAGATGCAGGAGGGATTTTGTTAAACTGTCTCCTTGAAGAAGAAGTTGATAAAGTGATTGAAGAATTTCATAAAGGAGATTGTGGAGGACACCATTATTGGAAAGCTACTACAAACAAGATCCTAAGGGCTGGATATTTTTGGCCAACTATGTTCAGAGACATTTACAAAAAGGTAGCTACATGTCATGAATGTCAAATATTTGAAGGAAAGAGGAAACTTGTGCCTTTGCCTTTGGTTCCTATATATGTGGAAGCGCCTTTCCAGCAATGGGGATTGGATTTTATTGGGGAAATTCATCCTCCTTCATCAGGACAGCATCGCTGGATTCTCACAGCCACCGATTATTTCACCAAATGGATAGAAACAGTTCTAACAAGGCAAGCTAATGATTCAGTGATTATCTCTTTCCTAGAAAATAATATATTGTCTAGATTTGGCTGCCCAGTGAAGATTATAACTGACAATGCTCAAGCTTTTAAGTCCAAGAAAATGATTAATTTTTGTCACCAATATCACATCACTCTTGGACATTCTACTGCTTATTATCCACAAGGAAATGGCCTTGCTAAATCATCAAACAAAAGCATTGTAAGGATCTTTAAAAGGGTGCTGCAAGAAAACAAGAGAGCTTGGCATTTGAAATTGAAGTATGCTTTGTGGGCTGAAAGGATTTGTACAAAGAGATCTATTGGCACTTCGCCATATGAATTAGTGTACGGTGCTGAAGCTATATTTCCAACATCACTTGGAGTACCTGTAATGAAACTAATTCAAGGATTAGAAGAGGAACCAAATGTTGTACAAAGGAGAATCAATCAGCTGATAGCCCTGCAGGAGAAGAGAAATGAAGTGTATGACAGTCATCAACACAGTCAGAACAGAATCAAGAATACATTTGATAAAAAGATCAAAGAAGTTAGTTTCCAGATCAATGAAAAAGTGCTGAAATGGGAGGCCAGAATCGAAGAAAAGGGTAAGCACGGTAAGTTTGAGAATTTGTGGAAAGGTCCTTATCAGATTGTTGCTTTCCATGGAAACAACACTTACATTTTGCAGGAAATTGATGGACAATCATATGCTGGAGGACCTGTTAATGGCAGGTTCCTTAAGCGTTATCATTGTTGAAGTACTATCAGTTTCTCATAACATTGTATATATCCGTTTTATCAGTCTTTCTTTTTTGACAATAATATAAAGCTGAAACAGAAGGCTTAAGCCCGAGGTGAAGGCCCAAGAAGCCTAAAGGGGATGCTTGTCAAATAAATTTATGTTTACAATAAGAGGATGAATCACTGGACCTGCGAGTTCTTAGTGTACCACAAGGGCACACTATCCCAAGTGGAGCCACTGTTATCACTTAAGAAAAATTTAAAATTCTGAGCATCAGCTTTTTTCAAAAGATTGGTGTTAGTTTTGGTCTGGTCTTTCCATGGTGTTTTAGAGTCTAAGATTTAGAATAGAGTCTTGTTGGTATGGTCAAATAGAGTCAAAAATCTGTTCTTGCATATCCCTGGTCCCACATCACGCATGAAATCCATATGTCAAACTTGTTTCAAGGTTCTTATGCGCTACGAAACTGTCTAGGAGTTTTCGTAGCGCAAAACCCAGTCTAGGTGTTTTCGTAGTGAAAAACCCAGAATTTGCACTGGCTGCGCTACGAAATCGGGGATTCGTGTAGATTTGTGGCAAATCTTGTCTAGCTGTCAAAATCTATCAAAATCCGTTATTTTTACATCATCAGTTGTCAGCCCATACACTTTGCCTATCACATTCAACCGCTTATTCTCATCATTAGGGTCGTTAAGTGTCTTGGTACGCTCAAGTTGCAAGTTTCAAAAAGAAGCCAAGTATTCACAGTCATGATTATGTTTGGGTTCATGCATGAGGAGAAAATTGGCAGGCGTTCAATTAGAATTCCTTGAAGATCAAGCGAGGCAGCTTTCAAGTGAGGCAGTGATCGAGATTGAGACAGTGCAAGTTTTATTTCAAATCTTCATTTTGCTGGAATTTCATGGAGGGGTCTGCAAAAAGAAGAGATCATAGGTCAGGCAGGTGTCTGAGGAATGAACCTAAAGGCTTAGATATCATCCTAAAGAATAATGAAGTTGAACAAGCCTTCAAACAAGTTGGCTGTTGGAGATTTTGTGAAAAACTTCAAGGAGGCCATATGCAAGTCACCAGGGAATTTGCTTTAAATTTCAGAGGATTGAATTCGAAAGTTGGTGTGCTTGAATTGCCAATCTCTCCAGAGGTTATATCAACAGTCACTGAGATTCCAAGGGGATAGGAGAGATGGTTTAAAAATTTCAAGTTTGATATGACCCCCTGCAAGGAATTTCTGAAGCCGGAGTTCATTCATTCAGACTTAAACAAGTCAGTGCCTAGGAGTTTTTTCAAAGATTCATATGCTAACTTGCTTTCCTGCATACAAAGATACTTCACCTGTGAGGGGAGGTATCATAAGGTGTATTCTTATCACTTCAAGCTTCTGCTTCATTTCACTGGAAAGATATCTCTTGATTTGCCTTTCTATTTGTTTCGTAGCCTAGGCAAAATGTGTGACAAGGTTCAGTTGAAGAAGGAAGCCTGTGAGACCTCGTTGTTTCATCAAGGCTTAGTCAAATTGATCGTTTTGCATGAGCTTCGGAAAATAGATAGGGAGTAGTCCATGTTCATGTTTATGTATGGCTTCAAGGATGAAACTGGCCTCAGCCCTCAGGCTACGAATATTTCTCCACCATCAGTTAGTCATCGTACAGAAACGAGATCAAGGAGATTTGTGAAATTGAAAGCTAGGAAACAGGTAAAAGAGCCCACAAGACCACTAGTAATCCAAGACACACCCCAACAGTCACAGAAAGAGAAAGCTCAGATTAAAGAGGGTGTACAAGAGCAATCTACAGGTGAAGCAATCCAGAGAAGAGTAACTAGGAGCCAATTAGCTAAAGAAAAAGGCAAGACAGTGGTTACTGAGGGAAGCCCAGTTTCAAAAGGAAGTTTGAATGATCTGCTTCAAGCTATTGATATTGAAGAATCTCCTCTGGTTCGAGCAGACTTGATAGAAACAGGTAAAGACAAAACCAAAAAGGCCAGAGCCTCTAAAAACCTCAAATTTGATGATCAGGTTTGTTTTTAAGCCAAGAAGACCTGTGACAAGGCGTTCAAAAGAGGTACAAGAGGCGCTACCAGAAGCAAGTGAAACAGGGGAGGTAGCAAAATTTCATGAAGGACCTGTCACTTCATCAGAAACATCATCACAGCTGTATAAAAACGATAGAGGTAAGGCAGTTATCTCTCAAGAGGAATATAGTTTTGAAGAGTTGAAAAAGAAATTGAAGTTAGCAAATCTTGAAATTTCCAAACTAAGAAAAACCTCAAGGAAACATGTAATCAAGGAAGCTTATTTTAATAAAATGGAGGCTCTGTGGGAAGACAAAATGATTTCAATACCCGAAGTGGTCAACTGTCATGCTCAATACTACACCAGGTCAGTCCCTGCAATAAAGGAAGCAAGATACATCAGGAAAGTCAATACAAAACTGAGAGCTAGAATCAAAATTATGAAGAGGCAAATCAAAGATCTAAAGACACAACTAAGCCAGCATGAAGGACATTCTTAGCTAAGAGAAATCACATAGCAAGTAAGGCTAAGTCCTAAATTTTGATAGATTACCTTTTGAAGTTTACCTTGAAGAATGGTGTCTATGTATTCAGTTTTGAACAGCTTCATGACAGATGGAAAAGCCATTTCAAGAAAAAGAAAGCTTAAGAAAGTCAAATTTTGGCCTTAAACTGTGTTTTTGAAATTACACAGCAGTTTCGTAGCGCGCTACAAAACTGCTGTAGGTGATGCCTAATGCACAGCAGTTTCGTAGCACACTACAAAACTGTTGTAGCTGCATATTATGTTTCGGTTGACCAATTTTGAGAGACAAAGGGGAAATATTTTTGAAGAAGAGTTCTGAAAAGGGTCATTTGCAAAGTGTAAGCATCCAACAAAGGCAAATCAAGTGAAGGAAGGACATCTATGAACTCTAAGCTATATGTTATATGAGTGATCATTATTCCATAGCTAGTATTGTTCATAAGGCTTCAGGCAGCATTAAAGAAGTTTTGTTTTACCACGTGTATATGGGCAAAGTCTGCAGTGTATGGAAAACAAGATAATCCAATGCATTTTTGTGTAATTAAGAAGAACAATAGGGATAATTGATTTCGAAGATCCTTGTGGAGACCAAAAGCAGAAAAACAGGAGCAACTTCTTGTTTTCCAGGAGCAGTAAAGGGATGAGGCATCAAGGGCCAGCAAGGATTTTCAAACCTCCACCAAAGCTAAACTAAAGAAGGCCATTTGTCAGAGAACGAGTTTGGATTGTAATAAATGCTACTATCAACATGATGAGGAGTTATACTCCTAATTGTTTTAGGTCTCTAGAACTGCCAGTTAGCAGTCAGTTACATTTAATAGTTAGTTTTAAGAGTCAATAGGTGTCATAGTAGGAAGAATTCGAATTCCCCTCACGCTGGAGGAGGAATCTCAGTTATGTAAGGAGCTCTATATATAGGAGAAAATCTAATGTACAAAGGGTTGGAAGATTTCAGAGAAACTTGGATATTGTGCTTTGTGTAAGACTCTGTTTTTAGTAATACAGTATTTGGCTTTGCTTCTCAGGAATCAGAAGGAATTCAATGTTCAGAATGTCTTGTATTGTCCTCTTCTCAGTTTTTGTAGTGGTATGAATGTATGATTACTTAGAAATCACTGATTGTGCTCTAACTTCCTTCATACATTTATAAGTTGTATTGTCCTATATGTTTCTGATGTGTTCTCAATATGTTGAATTCTAGATGCCTTGACTTCCATGTAAGGCTAACAGTAATGCCATACTGAAACAATTTTGACTCCACAAGCCCAATGAATATTTTCTAATTGTATTTCAACCATTTACACTTTTTCATTTGTTTCATAGAGTTAGCCATCTTATTCATTATCAAAATATTTAACCCTGTGAGAGAGCCCTCTCAGGTTGAGGAGGCTAAGCCTCAGCCAAAAGTAGGTTTGAAACAGTTACTCAAGGTCTCCTGATTAGCAGCCTTTCGGGGTTTTGATTTTGAGCTAACATAATGTTGTAACCTTGCTCTAATTATCTGTGTCTCCTGCATGATCTCAACCAACATATCAACAAGAGTTGGGTAGAGCACTTGCAACAAGAGTTGGGAAGAGCACTTACAACATATTCAATAGGTTCGTCAAATCCTGTGACAACCCAAACTATATGTCAATTTGGAGAAATGCTACTTTGTAATGAACTAGGTCCAATATCTAGGCTACACAATTCATGAGCAAGGCATGCATGTGGATCCAACTAATATATAAGTCATTCAGGATTGGCCAGCCCCAACAACTCTCATTGAGCTTCGTAACTTTTTGGGCCTTGCCAATTTCTATTGAAGGTTTGTGTTGGTATTCTCTCATATCACTTAGCCTTTAAGTCAAGTTACCAAGAGCCAAAGGAAATTAAAGTGTTTTTGGTATGAGGCACAACATAAGGAATTTGTTGAGTTGAATCATCATCTTTTCTCTGCACCAGTAGTCACATTTCCAGACCTATAACAACCATTTGAAATTGAGACAGATGCCTCTAACTATGTTATTGGTGCAGTTCTCACCCAGCAAGGTCATTCGGTGGCCTATCATAGTGAGACACTCTTAGATACTATTCAGAATTACCCCACCTATGATAAGGATATGTACTCCGTCATGCAAGCTTATTGACAATGGAAACATATCACTGACCTCTTTAGTTAATATAGACACAGAGGAAGTTACAGAACGAGCGCTATTAGAAATGATCAACATACCTGCAACAATTCCATTTTAACATTAAATACAAGAAGGGTAGCACCAATAATGTTGCAAATTTCCTTAGTCGACCCTCGGTTGTGGCACTCACCATTGTTCTCAACTCTCGTGGGCATGAGACTTCTGGATGGCCGCAACTGTACAAAAATGATCCAAAATTTTCCACCACCTGTTAGTTTTTGTAGCATCAGAGGTGTTCTAGTCTTGAAACTGTGTGGAGAGGCTAAAACATGATTTCTCCATAACCTAGAAATTGTTTATGGAAATTCCACCTAGAAGAGTCTTAATTATATTATTAACCAATTTTTTAATATTTCCTAAGTCTAAACTTAAGAAATCTGGTTAATTAATCAGTATTAATTGAGATAAGGCATGAATCATCTAGAAACTCACATGGATCAACTCTGATATGATCTTAGTCATCGATTAAGATTTAATCTTGGCCATTGGAGGTCCAAAAAAGATTATAAGAAGAAGTCGATGGGTAGATGGAGAACATACACACAAAGATTGATTTCCTTGGAGAGTTTGATTTTCTAGAGAGCTAGCAATTGCTGAAAGAGTTCAAACTTCAGAAAGGAAGTAAAGATAGAGAGGGGTAGGGACAGTGAAGCCAGAGGAATATTTTTCTAGATCTGATGAGTACTTTGCAGAGAGGCCAAAATTTCTCCAGGAGGTTGCGTAGAGGCAGCGCAAAAGCTTCAGAGGGAAGTTTGATTTGCTGAAGGAAGAAGATGTTTTAATTTCTAGAGGCTGGGAAGGGGTTCTAGAGTGCTGAAGAAGAATTTTCCCAGTCAACAATAGGCACAAAGGCTAGATTGGCAGTCAATTCAGGTAGCACGTGTGGCAGGTATCTCTAGAGTGACGCAAAGCCTGCGCAGGCCTAGTTGGATGGCTAGCTTTTTAGAGGCAGTCAAGTGTCAGGATTGCTCAGAGTGAGGGTAATTTCCCTCAGGTACATCTTTTCAGTATTTTCTCTGCAATATCACCATTTTTTGGCATCCAGATTGTACTTAGATTATTTCACTATTGCATAATAATAAAAACCCTGAGTTGTTGCATCGATTTTCCCAAGCTGGGTTTTTCCGGGGACATTTGTCCAAAAATAATTGTGTCAATTTTTTTGTGTGTGCTATAATATTTCTCAGTTTCCAGCACTATTATTTTCCATAGTTTTTATTTGTGAAGATTGCAGTGTGATTAATTCGTTGTTGTCGTAGCAATAAACTGTTAAATTAATTAATAGTTAGAAGAATTAATTCCAGTTGCTACCCTAGAATTTCAAACTTGAAATTTTCACATGATATCAAAGCATGATTGATCAGATGGAGATGCTCAGAAGAGGAGGAAAAAATTCATTGTTCAGAGGGAGTAGAAGGACGTATTTCTAAGGGAAACACAAAGCCTCAGCCAAGTAGTGCGAGTTGCTTAAGCAAGTTCTATTTTTCAATGTAGGTGGGCAGAAAAATTTGGCTTGCCAATTCGAGTGATTTTAGTAGGTAGAAGGGAAATTGTAGCTCAAATTTTCATTGATCAAATTCCTTTCTTGGATGCTGAAAGGTTTTGCAACAGCAGAATCAACGTTGGGTGGAAGATAAAGGCACACATAGAGGGAAAATTTCTCTCAAGGGGGGATCTTGAGTTTTAGAGATTTGATCTTTTTAGTTTCAGATTTATAGGAGTTGTGAGCATATTTTTCTCACTCCAGAAGGAAGTGTGAGTAGTAGATTCAGTAGTCGAGCAGAGGGAAAGAGGGAGATTTTAGACTAGATTTAGAGATTTCCACAATTGGGCTTAAATATTAGGATAGGTTGGAGGGAGCCTCCAACTTTGTCATCTGGAAGGCTAGGATGTCCTTCCTATTGGATGAACATGGCCTGAAAGACTACATGGACATTGTGGTAGTAGTACCCCAAGATGAAAATAAATTCAAGGATTGCAGGAATGGAATTGCAAAGGCAAAGAAGTTGAATTTGGATGGAGTCTCGGACCATATATTCTCGCATGTATCTGGTAAGAACTTTGCCAAGAAAATGTGGGATGCTCTTGACTAGCTACATAAAATTTCTTCCAAGTAGCGAAAGATGTTCCTATAGGAGAAGCTAAGAATCATCAGGATGCATAAGGGTGAAGGCATAGATCCCTTCCTCACCAGAATTCAGGAGGTCCGAGATCATCTTACAATCATTGGGGAGGCACCTCAACCAACAGAGCCTGTATAGTTGGCACTGAACAGTGTCTAAGAGAAGTGGAAGGTGTTTTTACAAAGTATCTTGGGCATAGATACATTGTGTAGATGTGACAGGATGTGGTTCGACTTACAACATGAAGAGTTAAGGCGTGCTCCGTTGAAGAGTTTCATCAGCGGTAGCAGCAAGGGCGTGAAGGGTGAGAAGGAAGAGGAGAATGTGGTCCTATCATCGAAGGGTCCTGTTAGCCTCCTGTTGCAACAGGTGTTCATATTTCATGATTGACAGATTGAAAGTGCCAAATATGTCATCTTTTCATGCTGCAAGGTTCCATATTTCCAAAAGAGGCCAAAGAAGAGGCCATGAAAGTGTGCTAGTCTAAATGCCACTACTGTATTCTAATTTTGATGAGTTATTTCATTTTGATAAGTTTTTTCAGTTAAGGGAAGGCCAAACAGCTTAATCTTGGCCTCCCTAGGTTTCAATTTCTTGTTTTAGAATATAGAGAATGATATCTGTCCAAACAGCTTAACCTTGGCAGATTTGTAGATAGGTAGAGAATCAAAGGAGCTCAACAGCTTAATCTGAGCCCTTGGCAGAAATAAGTGTAGATTTAGATAGGAGGGCAGTCAAAAGAAAAATTGTAAAGCTGGGTCTGCAAGTCTAAGTGCACCCAAACCAAAAGGAAGAAAAAATGTTAGGTAAGTAGGCTGGGTAGGTATTTTTTGAGGTTGCAGAATGATGATTTATAATCAATTTTGTGTTTCAAAGTGATATTTTATTACAGATCACAAGTACAAGGCAGTTTTCATCTGGAGGAGCTCAAGCTGGATATCTCTAACTTCCCTATTCTCCCTTATCCCCAAATCACTCACTAATTTCCCTAAAGAGGTCAAGATCTGCTTGATTCCTCTTAGTTTCATCATTTTCCATATCATTTGCCTTGGTGAAGATCTGTTTCACTCAAGGATTTCCATTCTTCCTCTATGAGTCACTTTTCCCCCCTTAATAGCCTAAGATCCACATACTTAGCGCTTTCTTGTCATTTCCATATTAACTACTAACTCTATTATTTAGCTCCCTAAATCATTTCCCTATCCCCTATTATGCAAAAATATATAAAATCCCCAAAAAATTAAATAATCCTCCCCTTGGCACTATAGCCATATTCTTCTAAGTCCGGGAGGCAGTAGTCCATCTGGGGCTCCTACTAACCCATCCGTGTCCTAACTGGAGTTAGTCTGACACCTGGTCATGCTAACAACCATTCCCCCTTAACCCTAACCCTACAGCACCCATATTCCGTCCTTATCCTAAAGTTTTACATGTAAATATGTACCCCGCTTGCTTATAACCCCGCAAACCCACTTTTCTAATGTTTAAACCCCCCCCCCTCGCCATTTAATAAATTATTCAAATGCGCCACGGGCCCCGTCCATTATCCCTCCGCCACCTCATCTGTTCTGCCAGCCGTCCGATCATTCGCGTCCGAGATCTACGGTGGGCGGGTCTTCTCCCCTCCGAACCTGTCGATGGTTAGCGCCCGGGAGATGGGCGGTTTTCCCGTCGTACTCCCGCCACGCGTCACCCTCTCGACTGTGGTGGAGCCCCCTCCTCTGAAACCACTTTTGCACAAAGGCGATGCGCCTGAAACTGGAAACCACTTCCGCCCAGTGACGTCAGCCTGCCACGTCACTACCACTGTATCACTGCCACGTCACTACTGTACTGCTGACGTCATCCTGCCACGTCACCGCCGTACTGGGTCCCATCGTTGACGTCATGTTGATGTCATCACAAAAAATCGGGCGAAAGCGCGAATCTGCAGCACAGGAAGCCCGGATTCAAAATCTGAGGCAGTTTTTGATGCACGATAATCGCGCATCGCTAAGAAAAAAGGGCCAAAATGGAAACCCTCCTATTGCTCAGCTACCCTCAGGCTCGAAATTTCGCAGAGGTAACAGGTTTTCTTCAGTTTTATGCATATTCAGAAACGGCCAGCGTCAATGTCATTCCAGATGAACACAGAAAGCATTTGCAGAAGCCATTTTTGCCTGGACAGGACAGAAAAGAGCGATTTGACAGTTCGAACACAGCAAGAGAGAGAAAAGGCACACATTCAATACCAAAGCACATCGAAGAAGTGGCAAAGAGTATTAGTCAAATATTTTTAATGGAAATCTTCATTTCCCAAAGCAGCTTAACATTAAAGACCTCCATCAAAGTCAGCAAAGCAGTTAAGGCCATTTAAAAGCTTATCTGGTCGGGATTAGTGCACATTAATGCCGCCGAACAGTAGCATAAACCGACTTAGAAATGGAGATAAAAGACAAAGCACAGTTATTAGAGGAACGCTGCGCAGAGCCACCAGGACAGACATTAACTCAGTTTTGATACAGCTGCCCTCAGCACAGCTCAAAGATATTTTCTTGCATTTATTTCTGGATAAGATTAGGTTAAAGTAATCATTTTCTTTCAGACCTATTTAGGTCAGCTGTAATAGATAATTTTGGATAATTTTCCCTATTTATACCACCCTCTGTATTGTTTAAAGGGTTGGTTGGTTGATAATCTTCATTAGAGACTCGCACTGTATACCTGACATGTTTTCCTTAATCAAAGACTGCTGAAAGCTTGGAGAACGGACTGTGTGCTGTGTATTAATGTTTGAACAGTGAATTATGGAATTCTTGTGCTGCAACATGAATCAATAAGTGCCTCTTACCTCTGTTTTCATTGTTATGTGCTCATATTATACATGTATCACCATCTAAATAGCAGAAAGAAAGATTAGCTTAGAACTTGTTTAACTGCACTCTATGCTCAATTTCTGCTGTTTATTTATGTTTTCATCTGAACTGAATTAGTAATGAATATGAATTCCCTGTGGCTCATATTTACCCTAATTCACCCATGTTTGACAGTTATCTAGGGATTCTTTACTGCTCCTAGATAGAGCTCATTCACCTTCCCTCTGTTAAGCTGATTGAGAGATTCTTAATTGCCTCTCGTCCCTTAGCATTCATTCCATCCTTTTAACCTGAAACATTGTTTCATGTGCAGCTATCTTGCTCCATATCTCTCTCTTGTGACCAAGAAAATGCACCAGCAGTCCTACTCCTTGACTCCATGCCCAATGGTTTGAAACTCTCATACTATACCTGCCTCTTTACCTGAAAACATCAATCATCCCACCAAAATCAAAACAAAACCCCCTTGAACTCAATAACTAGCCTAAAATCATCTTCAACAAAGCTAAATCAAAAAGAGAGAGCCCTCTCTGATTGCAGGTGGGCTAGAACCTGCAGTCCAAAGATTGGTCTGTGGTTACCTCGGCCGTATCCTTTTGAGCTGACCAAGAGGACAACCTGAGTGATCACAGGTCCCATTCAGGGACATGGGGAAAAGAAGAAGAATAAGAACATATCTAAGGTCAGGTGCTTCAAGTGTTGTGAGTTTAGCCATTATAGTACTCAACGTCCTCTCAGGAAGAAGGACAAGCAGGAGAAGCAAGACCAGGTGGCCATGTACACAGAGATAGACAATTTTCCCTCTAGGCTGGATGAATATTTCACTATCTTTGTAGCCATACCTCCACGAGAAAGGTGGGGCGATATGGAGTTATAGTCCCAAATTGCAGAGGTCTAGGAAGGGACTATTAAGGTGTCCTCCTCATGGATCATTACCTTTCTACGGTGGTTTATAGTATTCATTAGTAGGATGGATTAGTGTCAGGACATGTAGTCAATTCCAGAGTGATAGTTGCAAAATAGCATCAGTCAAGTGTTGAGGGGCGCAATGTAGTGTTGGCAGTAATATAGTAGTGTCAGGAGCAACACAGATGCAACATCAAATTTGTGTAGTGGTTGGAGGGAAGTGGAAGTCAATCACAGTGGCCAGACATCATTAGCATGATAGAGGGTGATACAGAGATAGGGTGTTGTAGCAGTGGTGCAACACTAAAACACCTTCCTCGCTAAGAGGGAGTGTTAGTTTTTGTAGCATCGGAGGTGTTCTAGTATCAAAACTTTATGGAGAGGCTAAAACACATGATTTTTCCATAACCCATAAATCGTTTCTGGAAATTCCACCTAGAAGTGTCTTAATTAGATTATTAACATATTTTTAATATTTCCTAAGTCTAAAGGAAATCTGGTTAATTAATTAGTATTAATTGAGATAAGGTGTGAATCATCTATAAACTCACATGGATCGACTCCAATATGATCTTAGCCATCGATTGAGATTTAATATTGGTCGTTGGAGGTCCAACAAAAGATTATAAGAAGAAGTCAATGGATAGATGGAGAACATACACACATAGATCAATTTCCTTGGAGAGTTCGATTTTCTAGAGAACCAACACATCGAAAGAGTTTGAGCTTCAGAAAGGAGCATAGACAGAGAGGGGCATGGTCAATGAAGCCAGACGAATATTTTTCTAGATCTGGTGAGTATTTTGTAGAGAGTTTGAATTTTCTCCAGGAGGTTGCACAGAGGCAGCATAAAAGCTTCAGAGGGAAGTTTGATTTGCTGAAGGAAAAATAAGTTTTCATTTCCAGAGGCTAGGAAGGGGTTCTAGAGTGCCAGAGAAGCATTTTCCTAGTCAGCAGTAGGCATGATGGATAGATTGGAAGTCGATTCAAGCAACACGTGTGGAAGGAAGCTACAGAGTGATGCAGAGCCTGCACAAGCCTAGTTGGACGACTAGCTTTTTAGAGGCAGTCAAGTGTTGGGATTGCTCAGAGTGAGGGTAATTTACCTCAGATATTTATTTTCAGTATTTTCTCTACAAGATTGCTAGTTTTCGGTATCCAAATTGTACTTATATTATTTCACCACTGCATAATAATAAAAACCCTCAACTGTTGCATCAGTTTTCCCAAGTTGGATTTTTCTGGGGACATTTGTCCACAAATAATTGTGTCAATTTTTGGGTGTGTGTGCTAGAATATTTCTCAGTTTCCAATGTTATTATTTTACGCAACATTTATTTGTGAAGATTTCAGTGTGATTAATTCGTTGTTTCCGTAGCAATAAACTGCTAAATTAATTAATAGTTAGAAGAATTAATTCCAGTTGCTGCAATAGAATTTCAGACTTGAAATTTTCACATGGTATCAGAGCGTGATTGATCAAATGGGGAAGCTCAAAAGCAGAGGTAGAAATTCGTTGTTCATAGGGAGAAGTAGGACGAAATTCTGAGGGAAGCGCATAGCCTCAACAAGGTAGTGCAAGTTGCTTGAGCAAGTTCGATTTTTCAGTGCAGGTGAGCAGAAAAATTCATCTTACTAGTTCGAGTGATTCCAACAGGTAGAAGGGCAGTTGTAGCTCATATTTTCATTGAGCAGATTCCTTACTTGGATGCAAAAGTTTTTTGCAGTAGGAAAATCAATGTCTAGTGGAAGAGAAAGGCACACACAGAGGGAAATTTTCTCTCAGGGGATCTCGAGTTTTAGAGATATGATTTTTTCAGTTGTAGATTGGCAGGAGATGTGAGCAGATTTTTCTCACTCCAGAAGGAAGTGTAAGTAGCAGATTCAACAACCAAGCAGAGGGAAAGAGGGAGATTTTCGACTAGATTTAGAGATGGCCACATTTTGGCTTAGAGATCAGGATAGGTTGGAGGGAGCCTCCAAATTTGTCATCTAGAATGCTAGGATGTCCTTCCTATTGGATGAACATAGCCTGAAAGCCTATGTGGACAATGTGGTAGTAGTACCCCAAGATGCAGATCGGCTGAAGGAGTATAGGAAGGAAATGGTGAAGGCGAAGTGATTGATCCTGGATGGAGTTTGGGACCATATAGTCTCGCATGTATATGGAAATAATACTGTCAAGGAAATGTGGGATGCTCTCAACCAGCTATATCCGAGTTCTTCCAAGCAGTGAAAGATGTTCCTGCAGGAGAAGTTGAGAAGCATCAAGATGCAGAAGGGTGAAGGCATAGATCCTTTCCTCACAAGAATTCATAAGTTCCGAGATCAGCCTGTAGTCATTAGCGAGGCACCTAAACCAATACGATTGGCACTAAACAGAGCCTTAGAGGATTGGCAGATGTTTGTCCAAAGTATCTTGGGTAGAGACACATTACCTAGATGGGACAGGATGTGGTATGACTTACAATAGGAAGAGTTAAGGCATGCTCTGTTGAAGAGTACCATCAGTGGTAGAAGCAACAAGGGCATGAAGGGTGAGAAGGAAGAGGAGAATGTGGCCCTAGCATCGAAGGGTCCCAGTCAAGGATAGGGGGAAAAGAAGAAGAAGAAGAACCTATCTAAGGTCAAGTGCTTTAGGTGTGGCGAGTTTGGCCATTAAAATACCCAATGTCCTCTCAGGAAGAAGGACAAGCAGGAGACGCAGGACCATGCAACAACGTCCACAGAGATAGAAAAGTTTCCCTCCAGGCTGGAGGAATATTTTGCTATGTTTGCAGCCATACCTCTAGGAGAGAGGTGGGGCGATATGGAGTTATAGTCCCAGAGTTGTAAAGGTTTGGGTAGGGTCCATTTAGGTGTCCTCCTCATGGATCATTACCTTTCTACGGTGGCCCATAGTATTCATTAGTAACATGGATCAATATCAATAGATACAATCAATTTTGGAGTGACAGTTGTAGACTAGTAGTAGTCAAGTGGTGAGGAGTGCAGTTCAGTGTTGGTAGCAGTGTAGAGTGGCACAATGCAGATTTGGCAGCAACATAGATTATTTAGTGGAAAGTGCAGAGGCTAGTAGTAGTCAAGACTCAAGAGAAAAAAGTAATAAACACAGTTGATTCAGTATTTAGGATGCTTCTTAGTTGCAGTTGCAGCAACAACATATGAGAGGGAGTTGTAGTGCAGATGCAGAGTTGGTAGCAGTATAGCAATGTCAGCAGTAGCATAAATGCAACATCAGAGTTGCATAGTGGTTGGTGCCCCAGTAGAAGTCATCCATAGTGGTGAGACATCATTAGCATGATAGAGGGTGATACAGAGACAGGGTGTTGTAACAGTGGTGCAGCACTAGAACACCTTCTTCACTAAGAGGGAATGCTATTTTTTGTAGCATTAGATTTAGTTATCCATAACCCAGAAATTTTTTCTGGAAATTCCACCTAGAAGTGTCTTAATTAGATTATTAACCTATTTTTTAATATTTCCTAAGTCTAAACTTAGGAAATCTGGTTAATTAATCAGTATTAATTGAGATAAGGTGTGAATCATCTATAAAATCACACAGATTGACTCTGATATGATCTTAGCCATCGATTAAGATTTAATGTTGCTTGTTGGAGGTCCAAGAGACGATTATAAGAAGAATTTGATGGGTAGATGGAGAACATACACACAGAGATCGATTTTCTTGGAGAGTTCGATTTTCCAGAGAGCCAACAGTTTCTAAAAGAGTTCAAGCTTCATAAAGGAAGAAAATACAGAGAGAGGCAAGGATAGTGAAGCCGAAGGAAGATTTTTCCAGATCCAATGAGTACTTTACAGAGAGGCCGAAATTTCTCCAGGAGGCAGCGCAGAAGCTTCAAAGGGAAATTTGATTTGCTAAAGGAAGAAGATGTTTTCATTTCTAGAGGCCATGAAGGGGTTCCAGAGTGCTAGAGAAGTGTTTTCCTAGTTAGTAGCAGGAAGGACAACTAGATTGGCAGTTGATTCATGCAGCATGTGCGGCACATAGCTCTAGAGTGATGCAGAGCCTGCGGAGGCCTATTTGGACAACTAGCTTTTAAGAGGCAGTCAAGTGTCGGGATTGCTCAGAGTGGGGGTAATTTCCCTAAGATATTTCTTGTCAGTATTTTCTCTATAGGATTGTTAGTTTTCCACATCCAAATTGTACTCAGATTATTTCACTATTGCATAATAATAAAAACCATCAACTGTCGCACCGTTTTTCCCAAGCTAGGTTTTTCTGGGGGCATTTGTTCAAAAATAATTGTGTCAATTTTTACATGTGTGTGCTAGAATATTTCTCAGCTTCCAACGCTATTATTTTCCATAGTTTTTATTTGTGAAGATTGCAGTGTGATTAATTCATTTTTTCTGTAGCAATAAACTGCTAAATTAATTAACATATAGAAGAATTAATTCTAGTTGTTGCAATAGATTTTCATACTTGAAATTTTCACACCATCTACCAGATGTTGATGGATAGCAAGCAAGTACCAGACTTCCACCTCCAGGATGCATTTCTATGCTACCTGGGGCACATTTTTGTTCCTTCAAGCGAGCATGCCAAGCTGATTTGGGATGCACACTACAGTTGGGTTGTAGGACACTTTGGTTTGGAGAAAATCATGGTAGTACTGTAAAAGTATTTTTATTGGCTAAAACTTCGACTATATGTTGGAAAATATATCAGATCCTGCACTTCCTATGTCATTGCCAAGCCAACCATTAAGAAGCAAGGTTTGTACACTCCTCTGCCTACTCCTATCCAAACGTG
This sequence comes from Pinus tabuliformis, assembly GCA_031772625.1. Classification (NCBI taxonomy): domain Eukaryota; kingdom Viridiplantae; phylum Streptophyta; class Pinopsida; order Pinales; family Pinaceae; genus Pinus; species Pinus tabuliformis. The sequence goes on along the minus strand of CM062816.1, from coordinate 708,833,818 downwards.
GGAATCCATATCCATGGACTATATGTTTGGATTTCCTTCTACCAAGCATGGTAACGAATGTTTATTTGTGGTCCTTGATAGATTTCTAAGATGGCTATATTGATGGCTTGCAAGAAGAGAATCACAACAAAAAACACTACCAAACTCTACTTTGAATGAGTGTGGGTACATTTTGGGATTCCGCATACTATTATATCATATCGGGATAGCAGGTTCCTGAGTGCATTCTAGTCGAGCCTATGGTCGTTGTTGAAAAATAAGCTCACTAATTCGACTGCATTCCATCCTTAGACTGATGGCTAGATAAAGTTGATATGCCACAGTTACGACCCTGGAAAGTTGATGTACCAACTAACCCCAACAAGGCCCACAAACTTTTGGCACTTCATCTCTAGGGTTAGGCTTTTGGATGTTTAGGATTTTACATTATTTCTTAATTATAATTTTAACATAGTTCAGAAGGCATGTAGTCATCACATCTCTTCTCAGAGATAAGCTACCATCACCTGAGCTAGTTTGTTTCTCTTATGTATGTAAATAGTTTTCAACAATTGTTATTTATTAATTGAAGTTTTGTTTCATTGTATCTCTATGTTTTGTTTTGAATCTATATTTCATTTCATTCCTTCATAAATTTGAATCACCCGGAGCTAATTAAGCTCCATCATAGATAGTAACATATTTAATAAAACAACAAATAAGCTTTCTTGGTGATTGAATGCCCATTTTTCCTACTGGGGATTGCAAAGAAGAAATTTAACTTCTTTAGCTACATGAACAATAAGGGGACTTCCACAAGCATAAGGCTATGTTTCATCATCAAAATTTCATTGTACATTGAAATTGTAGCAAAACAGATAGAATATAAAATCTTTTGATAGAGACATTGCTGATGTATCAAAATAACTTTACCTGGTGTGTTAGCACTTCTATATAGATGTGTTGTAGGTTGCATGAATCACAAGGATGGGCTATTCTTGAGAAATCTGCACTTTGTGCACTACCAAGTCCTCTATATTGATCTAATGAACCCAACCGAGGTGCGATTCTTCAGGCACAAATGTACCAGGTGATTCAGTTGACCTGGGGGTCTCTCCATATACCTTAATAAAAAAATATTCAAAGAATAATCACTTCATGTGATCAATGTGAAAATACAACATTGTGATAAAAAAGAAACTTTTGAATTGTGTCACATATCTTCTTTAGTAGGTATCCCATATTGACTCATAGGAATGTTCTATCTAAACATCAAGACTGATATGTTATGCTAGGAATAGTTAAATATGTTTCCCCTACGGTAAAAGAAAGGTAAAAAATCCACATGGACCTAAAAAAAATATTTAATTAGGTCATCATTGAACAACCCATTTCAAGAAGGTGCAGAACATGTTCTTGAAAGGCTATGCTCACAGTCACAAGTGCGTAGCTCTAGGCCTCAATTTCTGAAAAAACATCAATCGAGGATTGATAGGCTCTCCTACCTCTCATGCAAAAAAAAATAAACTATCTATTCATTAGATGCATGGTAGTGGACAACCAAGAAAGATTGAGGAAAAGAAATGCAAGATATCAAAATCAATCTCATTTCTAATCTCAATCCTCAAACCAAATCACATTTCAAGAAGTATTAAAGTTAAAAAAAGAAGGAATTCAAGAATGAGAAAATCCATTTAGGTGGTTTTGAATTTGGGTACGAATTGAATTGAAGGTTCATAGGACATTGAAGTCCATGCAACCATATAGGCATAGAAAGTTTAGGGTTTCTTTCTAGCATATGCATTTTTGAAAAGTGGTCAGTTCCCATGTGCTTCTCATACCTAAATTACTTTAGGGTTTAGAAGTTTTAATGGTGATGATTCCAAATGAAAGGCCAAGTCTTGATTAGAGAAGTGTTGATTTGAATCACATCTATTAGATATGAATTGAGCAAGTAATCTTGTAGAAAAGAGAGGAAGAGGGTTAATTTTAGAGGACTCTTTGTTCATCCATAGGTGTGATACAAAAGACTCACTGCTGATTTTGGGAGTATTGAATAAGGGGTTCTCTCACTCGAAACCCCCTCAATTGCTTTCAAGTAATTCCACATCTCCATCTCATGACCACTTAATTTCTTATTATTGGCATTAAGCATAGAATCCTCTGAATTATTAGATGATCAATTTATAAGGGGCCTAACATCTATCTCGTTATGGAACTGTGCAAGGCATGATCAATTTTTAAGGGGCCTGACATCTATCTCGTTATTGGAACCGTGCAAGGCATGGACACATTTCTAACAAAAACAAAAGAGTAGCATACTAAAAGTAAAGGTTGTTGCTGCTGTAACTCCAATCGTTGTGATAATCCCTTTTGAGGAAGTGGAACTCTTCATACCTATGAGAGTAGGAGGATTAATGGACATTGGTGGGCTTTAGTTTTAATATGTTGGTGTGTTGGATGAGGGATGATTTGCAGGAGGAGGAGGAGGAAGGACTTGTGTGGGAGGAAAAAAATGTCTCAAGATTTTGTGCTGAGATTATATGTTGGGAGAAGGTCATTTCAGTGAGACATAAAATGTTGAAAAATGCCCATATCATCATTTGATTCATCTCTTGGGCTTGCTTTTCTTAGGATTGCCAAAGATTCATTCCCATGATTTTTCACTTGAAAAGTTTCATCTTCGAAAATCCTCCTCGTAGATGTACAAGCTCCAACTCTACTTCTCCATTTTTAAGCCTTTTTCAGTGCTACGACCACTTCAAATTTGATTGTTTACTTCCGAATCTAACTCTTTCTCCTTCACATTTGAATTTTACTGCACTTTGAATTTTGTGAATGGTAAGTCAACCACTACATGCTCGCATTTCATTTATTTGACTAGTTTACTATATTTTTATGGAAAACAATGAATGCTAATGCTTACATGCATTTTTCTCGAGTCCATAAGGAGATGGAGAGAGCAGATACACATGCATTTTTCACGATCCCATAAGGAGATGGAGAAAGAAAAAAAATACTAGCAAGTCCATCTAGGGACATGCACCCCGAGATCTACTTCTGGATGGGTAAAATTGTTTTGTCTTGGATGGGCTATTAAACAAGTAGATGTGCTTAATTGATCATTTAAAAGGTAAAATCCACAACATCATGTGACCATGCAATCATAATTACTTAGAAGTTTATGCCAAGAAAATCTCACAATGACCCAATGTCACATGGAATCACTCAAGTTTTTTGGTATACGATATTTGCACATTCTTATTAAATGAGAGGCTAGTCTTTTAATTCTATAGTTATAACGCATTTTAATAATTCTCAGTATGCTATTCATTAAAAAGGAGTATTATTCTAAATAAGCATCCCTAGGGATTATTTACTATTAATAATCTAGTTGAAGAGACTAATTTCATAGTACAATTTGAAAGTAGTTGCATAAATCCCAACTTGCCAAGTTATCGTTTCTATTTATAGCCTCATTGCAATCTCAACATTAGTACCATATGAACCCAAGAACCTAGTATTCAAGCATTTAAATTATGAAAATATGTGTTGATACAGTAGGCACCACATTTCCCTTGATTAATATTTATGATAAATAAACCTCTTGATAGAGTTTCTCCTATCATGGAGTCATTCACATTCTATTTCCGCTAAATAGTTACAACAAGAAGAGTCAACTGGTAATAATTTAAAAATGAGAAAAGAAGAAAAAATCAAAGGATACTATGATAAATATTCAAGAACATTTTTACAAAACAGAGTTAGGGTTTAGTTTACTTCCAACTTCTTTGAAATCCGATTTCATGGACACTGACCAGAACATTAAAATCGTGAACAAAATTTGTTAGCTATATAATATACTACAATCACACTAAGCTATAAATCAATACTATTCAATGATTAAAACAAGTTACAAAATTGAATACTTTATATCCTTGCAAAAGATAGCATTCCCTAAAATACCTTGGACTAAGCCTAATTTTATATTTAGATAATGGGAAGAGATAGGAAAAATTACTAGCATCATGTTGAGACCAATGCAAATTCTAAAATAACCCTTGAGTGGTTCATTACCTGCACACAGTCAAGAATAGATTGTAAATTCTTTGCATTAAGAAGATTTATGAACTAAAGGAAATCTCGGTTGCTTTATCACAAGGATATGGATAAAAAAAAAAAAAAAATTGATGCATGCATATGCATGTTAAACATTTACCAATTTGTGACCAAAGCAAATAAAATTATTTATAAAAAAGAAAAACTACCACCATGTTTGTCCAACAATTATATTGAAATTACCAATCTCTACAAAGTTAAGAAATTTTCAGATCCCGACTTTGAAAACGAATAGTCCACAGAAAAGACATTTTTGCTTTTGAATTGTGTTCGCAATGTTTCCTTTGTAAAACCACCTTGGCAATACATTGTGGCCGTCTGGAGTTGTTTTTCACATGATAAAAATGAGGGGATTATTTCATAATAACTCTTTTGAAGTCAACTTTGTTTTTTGGAAAGACCACCACAATGTTCTTTGCACCATAATTTGTCACTTTAAGAATAAAATACATGTTATAATAAGTTGCTTGAGTGAATAAGCAACATTAAGCTATGATATTGTACACCGTCCTTATCCTTTAATTCTATAAAAAATCTTGAATTATGTTACAAAATGGTGTTTTCATTAGGAAAATGGTGTTGGAGGACACCATCACCATTTCTTGTTTGAAACATAATTCACAATGAAGCACACAAAGGAAAATTCTCAATATTGTAGTGATATTCCACTACTTAATTCAAAGATTTAGTTACTTTCTTACAAAGCAGGGAATAATGAAGGTGGCATTCCATGTACAAACCTATGGTCATTTTAACATTGAATGGATAATTAAAGAATCCTTCACAGTAGAAATACTTGCATGGAGGACTTCCAAATTAAGTTCTTCCAGTGTTGTCATCAATCGTGCAATAGGATGGTTATGTTTAGTACATTGAATTCTTATTATCACCTCTCGATCAACAATACGAATTTCTAAATTCAAGCCAAGGAATTTCCTCTCGTTAAAACATTTAAGGTCAACGCATGAAAGATCTTTTGTTTCTTTACCTACCAACTTCAAAAAATTCATCAATAATTCCTTCTTTATGGTGTCAATTTAAACCTACAATTCAACCCTCTCAGACTCCAAATCTTGTTGTTTGGAACATAGTGCTTTGATATAAGCAACGACATCACCGAGTAGAGAAGCTTTGTCCAATTTTGACACATTACGAACCATGGTAGGAAGCTCATAAAATTTATGGTTCAATTTCTCATGCCTTTGTCGCTCAGCCTCAACGTGATTCATAGGCTCTTCACGACCATTTGCATGCTTTCTCCCACGTTTTTGTGGCTTTCTCTTGACCACAACAAACATTGAATCTTTAATTGAGGCAGAGGGTTCTACATCAAACATCTCTGAATCAATGCTAGAGCGCAAGCCTCCTAGAGCAATTGGATCAGGTGGATTAGATGGTAAACCAATGGTATCCTCTTTTATTGTTGGCTTTATCAAGTTATTTTCATTGCCTTTAAAACCCAATGTGCGGGTTTGTGGTTCTGCACCGTTTACTGTTTCTGTAATATGGATGGTGGGCACTTCAAGGGCTTCAATCTCCTGAGTTAGAGTATGCAAAAATTATTTGTCATTTTTAACCACTAAAGAACTTTGTTCATTGAACACATATGCTTTTTGTTTTCTTGTCACAGATAACACATATGCTTTTTGTTTGCTTCTCACAGATAACACAAATGCCTATTGTTTGCTTGTCACATATAATAATGCAGTGGAGGCCCATGAAATGTTCTCGACAGTTGAAGGAATATGTCCGAGCAAAGCAGACACTTGAGAGTTTTCTTGTTAAACAAAATAAGATGAAAACAATTTCTTGTTATGCTAATGTCAGTGTTGATGTCAAATTCATTAGGACATAGCTAATCCTTTGTAAACTTGTTAGTTTTTTATGGTGATATTTAAATACAATAGTTCTTGAATGACATAACAACATTGTAAAATATTGTGACAATTTTTTAAAATTAAAATTCCCCAAATGACTAAAACAAAGACAAACATTATATCAAACACAATGTCAATCATATTTGTGCAAAATGGAAAATGTTATCAATGAAGAGCCACACATCTTGGCCTTCAACGTCTCAAAAATGCTCTACAATAGTCAATCCTGTAAGCCCAACATGTGCATGAGCACCAAGTGGTTCATTAATTTAACCATATATAAGAGCACACTTGCTTTCACCCTATATAGCAAGAAAATCATTAATTAGTAGACAATCCTCTAATTATGTGTGCAAAGAACAACTCTTCAACAAATAAATGGGTGAATTAAGAGTCTGCTTTGAAGGGTTTCAAAGATGGTGATTCATTCACGACAAATGTCATACAAGAATATATAACAACAATCATCACACACAGAACCTCATCTCCATTTACTACACGACATGGCAGAACATCCAAGGAATAATATTACCACTAGGGTTTAAGGGTGAGAAAGTGGGAGTTATACCCATCATAAATTAATCCACCTCTCACCAAACTAAATTTGACCCAGTTCACATCCAACCCCCTAAACCCCAATAGAACAAGTAGAGAGAGTTCTTTGTCACGGTGGGGTCAATGCCCATCTTGTAGTATTAGATGTAATGCTCGCCCAGATCCAAGTATGCCTAGTGGGTGAGGCTCGCCAAGCAACGAAAGACATATTATCCTCCTCTTCATCCTCGTTGTCCTCATCTTCTTGTCGCACGGGGCTTGAGAAGTCTCAATTTTTTTTTGAGGCCATGGGACTCTTCTATTTCAACCATTGTTAATAGGTCTCATGAGCCTCTTATAACGTAAGTGCAAAGCATGCAAAATGGGCACACCCTTTTGTTGTCACTGTTGTTAAGAAGAAAAACCCATTGCTTTAGAAAATTGGTCCTTTGTAAGTGCAAGCACAAGCCGGAAGGGGGGGAATTTCTACTCAAAGGATTGTTTCCAAAGATATTTCCAATAGTGGTTTCTGGCATTCAGTGGCTTTCAGCAGGCCATGTTGTAGCCTTGTTGCAAAACTCAGGGTGCACGCATAGTATCTCGCATTGAAGCATAAACTGACAAATTCTTCGATCATCATGCTCATGGGCTAGCGTCCATGTGTCAAGTTATTATTGAAGGGAGGACGACAAAAATAAGTGTCTTTAATTTGTTGAATGTCTCTTTAATTTATTGGATTACCTTCATCTATACTTTCCACCATTGTTGGACACATCAGACACTGTTGAGCAGCTAAAACCAACAAAGCTTAACCCAGATTGCATTAAATAGGCCATGACTGATCAGATCATGGAAACACAAATTGAGAACACTCGTCAATAGAGGATCCAACTGTATCAGGTTTTCAAAGCTAGCCAACTCCTACAACAAGGCAAGTGGCTCACCATGGACTAATTTCAGCAGAAGTTTCCCTATCTCATGGAGGCACTCAACGTAATGGGGACCATTGCTTCCTAAGGGGGGAGTACTGATCCGGGTGGATATTGGTGGCCACTTGTCTATTCCACTTGTACCCCCAATACTATTTCCTTTTAGTTTCCAAACTTCTAGTAGAATTTACTATTTTTGGCAGTTTTTCGAGTCCTAAAATTATGGATCTATTTTGAGGCCCTAAACGATTCAATTTTGGAAAACAGTAGATTCATAGCCTATGGTAGGGGTTTTTGCTAAAATATTTTGTCCTCGAATATATATTTCTAACAAGGTATCATATGTGGCAAATGGAAATTGTATGCCAAAGTTACAACCCCAGAAAGTTGATGTACCAACGAACGCCAACAAGGCCCACAAAATTTTGGCGCTTCATCTCTTAGGGTTAGGCTTTTGGATGTTTAGGATTTTCCATTATTTCTTAATGATAATTGTAACATAGTTAAGAATGCATGTAGTCATCACATCTCTTCTCAGAGATAAGCTACCATCACTCGAGCTAGTTTGTTTCTCTTATGTATGTAAATAGTTTTTAGTAGTTGCTATTTATTAATTGAAGTTTTGTTTCATTGTATCTCTGTGTTTTGGTTTGAATTTGTATTTAATTTCATTCCTTCATAAATCAGGATCACCTGGAGCTAATTGAGCTCCATCACAGATAGTAACATCTTTAATAAAACAAGAATTAAGCTTTCTCGGTGATTGACCACCCATTTTTCCCACTAGGGATAGCAAAGAAGAAAGTTAACTTCTTTAGCTACATTAACAATAAGGGGACTTCTAGAAGCATAAGGCTATGTTGCATCATCAAAATTGCAATGTACATTGAAATTCTAGCAAAAAAGATAGAATATAAAAGCTTTTGATAGAGACATTGCTGATGTATCAAAATAACTTTACCTGGCGTGTTATCCCTTCTATATAGATGTGTTGTAGGTTGCATGAACCACAAGGATGGGCTATTCTTAAGCAATCTACACTTTCTGCACTACCAAGTCCTCTGTATTGATCTAATGACCCCAAACGAGGTGTGATACTTCAGGCACAGATGTACCAGGAAATTTAGTTGACTTGGGGGTCTCTCCATATACCTTAATAAAAACATATTCAAAGAATAATCACTTCATGTGATCAATGTGAAAGTACAACATATGATAAAAAAGAAACTTTTGAATTGTGTTACGTGTCCTCTTTAGTAGGTATCCCATATTGACTCATAGGAATGTTCTATCTAAACATCAACACTAATATGTTATGCTAGGAATAGTTAAATATGTTTCCCCTACATTAAAACAAAGGTAAAAAATCCACATGGACCTAAAATAAAATATTTAATTAGGTCATCACTGAACAACCCATTTCAAGAAGGTGTAGAACACGTTCTTGAAAGGCTATGCTCACAGTCACAAGTACGTAGCTCTGGGCCTCGATTTCTGAAAAAACATCAACCGAGGATTGATAAGCTCTCTTACCTCTCATGCAAAACAAAAAGAAACTATCTATTCATTAAATGCATGGTAGTGGGAAGCCAAGAAAGCTTGAGGAAAATAAATGCAAGATATCAAAATCAATCTCACTTCTAATCTCAATCCTCAAACCAAATCACATTTCAAGAAGTATTAAAGTTAAAAAAAAAGGAATTCAAGAATGAGAAAATCCATTTAGCTGGTTTTGAATTTGGGTATGAATTGAATTGAAGGTTCATAGGAAATTGAAGTCCATGCAACCATATAGGCATATAAAGTTTAGGGTTTCTTTCTAACATATGCATTTTTGAAAAGTGGTTAGTTCCCATGTGCTTCTCATACCTAAATTACCTTAGGGTTTAGAAGTTTTGGTCATGATTGTGGTGATGATTCCAAATGAAAGTCCAAGCCTTGATTAGAGAAGTGTTTATTTGAATCATATCTATTAGATAGGGATTAAGAAGGTAATCTTGTAGAAAAGAGAGGAAAAGGGTGAATTTTAGAGGACTCTTTCTTAATCCAAAGGCGTGATACAAAAGACACACTGCTATATTTTGGGAGTATTGAATAAGGGGTTCTATCACTCGAAACCCCTCAACTGCTTTCAATTAATTCCACATCTCCATCTCATGACCACTTAATTTCTTATTATTGGCATTAAGCATAGAATCCTCTAAATTATTAGATGATCAATTTCTAAGGGGTCTGACTATTAGAAAACGTAACTATGTTTTGTCTTCAATAATGTACTTGAGTCATTATGCAATGTACTTGTCAAAAGAATAAATATTTTTATTATTATTATTGTCACAATGACTTATTATAGCATGGGTTTTGATTCAAGTCCCCATTATGGACTCCTAGGATTAATATTGAGTTTATAGAGTCATTGTATTCGAAGAGACCCTTCTTGTGGTTTTAGATCATGTAAAAGGGTTTTGTATCAAGTCAAATATGAATTATGTGTCCTCCACATCATGTCAGCCTAAGGAAGATCAAGTTGGCCTAAAGACCCCCATTCGACCTACAAGAAGCCTATATATTGAAGGAGGTCGAAGTCATTTGGAGCACTCACTCTCAAGGAAGTTCAATATCCCTAGAAGAGTTGAAGAAGTGTGAAGTGTATTTTCGGGAGGATGAAAGAAGTGAGAGTTTGGGGGAATCTCTAGAGAAGAAGAAAATCAAGCTTTGGTCTCTCTCTCTCTCTCTGTTTCATGGACTGGGTTGGGAGATTGAAGTCTCCTAAGGTTTTGCTACTGCCAAAAGATGCATGTTGCTGGAAGCTGCTGCCTAGTCAAAGTTTCTAGAAGGGGTCGAACATATGGAAGGTTGATATGGTGTGGAGGGAAAGTTTGGTCTTGGTCTAGGGTGAAGATTTTCAAAGAATGCTATTGAAAGGAAGAATTATCTTGACTGGGTTTCCCCTCGAGGGGGGTTTTGCCCTGGCATGTGCCTATATCTTGTGTCTCTTATTTTTTGATCTTCATATATGTATAATTGCTTGATGAAAGATGAGATAATAAAGAGGTAAAAGAAGGTAACACTCTCCAAAGTAATTATCAAGAAAGGAGAATCAAACCCTAACATAATATCTTTGATTTTCCAACATGGTATCAAAGCTAAGGTCAAGAGAAGTCGAAGATCACTTTGTTGGCATGGATTCTCCCTCTATGGTGAACTACATAATATTGGGTTACAACACTGCTGGAAGATGGATCAAGAACATCATCTATTACTTATTCAAAAAGGTCAAGAGTCAAGGATTCTTGGTTTCCCTTACAGGTTCTCTTACTGATGAAAATGCATGGATCATTGATAGTGGAGCATCAAGACATATGACTGGTGAAAGAAAGAAACTTCACACTCTATCAAAGGAATCATCCTCTCATGCAGTGGAATTGGGTGACAACAAAAGATATTTTGTTAGAGGCCTGTGATATACATCATTGAAGCTGGATAATGGATCGAAGATGCATCTTAACAACATTCTCTATGTTCTAGGTTTGAAAAAGAATTTACTTTTTATTTCTTGTTTAGAAGATAAATGGGAAAGGATTTATTTTGTTGATGGAAAAGTATCGGCTTGGGGAAAGAACTCTAGTATTGGCAAAGCTAGGATTATTAGAGTTCGAGAAGCAAGTTTTTACCAGGTTATCACTCCATCTCCTCAAGATTTGGTTCATATGGAAATAAGTCCCATTGAACTATGGCATCGAAGATATGGTCATCTCCATTATAGGGTCATCCCTACTCTTAGTCGACTGGTTCATGGTATTCTTGATATGAAGTTAGATCATGAAGGTGTGTGCAAGGGATGTTCTTTGGGGAAGCATACTAGAAGTCCATTTCATCATAGTGAATCTAGATCTAAAGAAACATTAGATCTCATCCATTATGATGTATAAGGGCCCATGTCTAACAAGTCACTTGGAGGTGATCTCTACTATGTAACATTCATTGATGACCATTCAAGGAAGACATATCTCTATCTACTCAAAACTAAAGATGAAGTATTTGATAAGTTCAAGGAGTTCAAGGCTGAGGTGGAAACCCTAACCAAGAAAAAGATAAAAAACTTCGAGATCTGACAATGGTGGGGAGTACACCTCTAAAGAGTTGATTGCATATTGTAAGGATGTAGGTATTAAGAGGGAGCTCATTGTTCCCTACTATCCCGAACAAAATGGATTGACTGAAAGGAAGAATAGGTCAATTGAAGAAGGCATTCGAACTATGCTCCCGAAGAAGTATTCACAAGAAAGAAACCGAGTGTGGATCATCTCCACATATTTGGAAGTCTAGCATATATTCATGTTCTGAAAGACAAGAGAAAGAAGTTGGACTTGACAAGCATCAAGGGAATATTCGTTGGTTATAGTATTTCCACAAAAGAATACATAATTTATATAAAGGAAGGAAGACAAATTGAAGTAAGAAAGGATGTCATATTTGATGAGAATCAAGCCTATAAGAAATCAAAGGACATTCCTATTGATTTTGATGATGAAGAAGTTCCCGTATTTGAAGAAGATGAAATTCATCATGAAGATCCTTCTAATGTTGAAGAAGAAGGACCAAGTGAGCCTATTCAATCGGTGGTTATCCCAACCACAAGGAAGAGGCCAAATTGGTTGAAAGCTACATTAGAAGATGATGGAGGACATGAAGCTGCTAAAGTGTCCTCCAGGGAAAGTAAGAAACCAAAAAAATATTTTGGTTATGTTGCATATATGACAAAATTGATTGAAGCCGAGGCATCTACATTCAAGGAAGCTGAGCATGAAGAGGTTTGGAAGAAATCTATGCAATAAGAATATCAATCCATCACAAAGAATGGGTTTTAGGAAATCGTTCCTAGACCTAGTGACAAATCGATTGTCACAACGAAATGGATCTATAAGATCTAACATGTTGTTGATGGAAGTATAGACAAATACAAAGCAAGGTTCGTAGCAAGGGGTTTCTCTCAAAAGGAAGGAATTGATTATGAAGAAACCTTTGCACCTACAACAAGGTACACTACCATTAGATCATTGGTTTCATTGGTTTCTACAATGGGGTGGAATATCCATCAAATGGATGTTAAGACCGCATTTCTAAATGGGACCATTGATGAGGAAGTGTACATTGAACAACCTAAAGGTTTTGAAGTGAACAACTGGGGCTGTCATGTTTGAAGACTCAAGAAGGCCCTATATGGCTTGAAGCAAGCACCAAGGGCATGATATGAAAGAATGGATGCATATCTTCTCAAAATTGGGTTCGTGAAGAGTACTGTTGATCTGAATCTATACATCAAAGCAATGTTTTAAAAAACGGCCGAATCGAATCCGAAATGGCCGAGTTGATCCGAGTCGTTGGGATTTTTTGTGACCCGGCAGAAAAAACGGAACGGGAGGCCGAGTCAGTCATGACTCGGTCAACCTGGCTGGTTCTGCAATAACTCGGCCGAGTCAATGAATGCGGCCTGTAACCCCAAAAAAAATGAGATTTTTCATATTTTCTTAAAAAAATTAACTGTTAGCTGAGTGTTGGGGACTCCAAGGTGTTTTCTAAATTAGTTAAATGCTATTTGGGGTCCATTCCCCTCTCCTAGTATTGATATGCTATTCAAATTTCATGGTAATGTTAAATTCTTAAAGTAAAAGTGACATTCTCCTTAATCTTCATTTTCATCCTTTTACTTAAATTTTTAACATTACCATGAAATGACTCAGGATGTTTGAGAGTGGTTCCGGCCTCATTGGATTTCATATGGAGAAAGTAGAATTTTAGATTTCATTCAAAATCCAGCAGACTTATCAGTTTTTCAGGATTTCAGGATTGGAGGATTGCAATGTTTCCATTGAATTTTGTCATGTATTAGGGTATGGAACTCGTATTTAATCAAGAGCACCAATCCCTCTATGTACCTTGATGTTAGTGACATTGGTTGTCGAACTCCTCTGGGATTCGCTCCCAAACCAAGAGCTTCTGAAAATGTCGCTCCCGCTCCTGTTTTCGCTCTCGCTCCCCACTTTCGCTCCCTCTCTCAAGTAACACTGAGCCAGATGATGTTGGCAACTCTAGCAGTAGCCAGTAGTACTAGTCACAAACTTTTGTTGTAGAGGCCATTTATAGCCTCCTTGGTTATGTGTTTTTGTTTTGATCTCTATATCATCATCGTGTATGTATTGGACAACGCATTGGGTGCCATTTTGATATAATGGATATATTCATGAGCCTACTTTGATCATATGTTGTCTTCCATCTATATTCTAATGCTGTGTGTTTGGAAACATGAATGAAAATCTTTAAAATTATGTGTTTTTATAAAAAATAAATAGTTAATGTATTTTTTACAACGACCGAGTCATTGAAATCGAGCCAGCCGAGTCGATACCGAGTCGGAGTCGGAGTCGACCCTCGGTCGAGTCGGAGTTTTAAAACATTGCATCAAAGTCATAAATAATGAGCCTGTCATTATTCTACGATATGTGGATGATCTATTCATCACTGGTGAAGAGCAAATAATTCAAGAATGCAAGAAGATGTTGGCAACTGAATTTGAGATGAAGGATCTAGGATTGATGCACTACTACCGAGGTCTAGAAGTATGGTGGAAACCTGGGGAGATATACTTGGGGCAAGGAAAGTACATCATCAAGTTATTGCAGAAATTTGGGATGATGGGCTCCAAGCCGATGATTACTCCTATGATCACCAACCTTGAGAAACTGACGAGTTCCAACTCTAGTCTGGTGGATCCTACCTCATATCAACAATTGGTGGGTTCCCTGATGAATCTGGTAAATACTAGGCCAGATATGTGTTTTGTAGTGAACATTCTTAGTCAGTTTAAGTTGGAGCCTTGTCATGATCACTGGATAGCTGCCAAAGATATATTGAGGTATCTTTGTGGCACCATACATCACTGCCTAAAGTATGATAGTAAGGAAGTCAAGTTCATTGGCTTCACAGACTCTGATTGGGGTGGTAGTGAAACCTATGGACGAAGCACTACCGAAGGATGCTTTAGTCTAGGAGTTTTTATGATCTTATGGATGAGTAGGAAGCAAGATCTCGTTGCATTGAGTAGTGCAGAGGAAGAATATGTGGTTTCAAGTGAAGTAGGAAAAAAGGTTGTCTCATTAAGGAATCTTTTGACAGATTTGTTCGAGAAGTGTTTGGGTCCTACTCTGATTAGTTGTGACAATAAAAGTTGTATCAAGATCTCTAGAGATCCCATGTTTCATTCAAGGATGAAACATATCAATAATAAGTTCCACTTTATTAGGAACTTGGTGCAAGATGGGATCATTAAGTTAGAGTATGTTATGACAGATGAACAGGTAGTAGACATACTAACAAAGGCTCTTCCTAACAAGAAGTTTGAATATCTAAGAAACCTGTCGGGTTTGGTAGATATTAGTGATTGTATTGATGATAAGGAAATGGAAGAGATTTATTGAGGCTTTGCGAGTGAAGCATTGCCTGGGGAGACATCTGGCCGACACTATGTGTTGATGTCTGAAATCCTAGAATTGAAAAGGTGGTGTTTTTTATTGAGCTTTGTTTTGGATACACACCTGTATGTTTGGGTTGGTGGTTAGCAAGTAAGCCTTATGGTACCTAGAGGGGCTAAAAGCTTGATTCCACCTTAGTCCCACTTGGATAGATTTCCCTGGTCAGGAATCTAGTCCATGGCATTGCAGTGCCTAAATTGTTGAGTGACTAGTTGGATAGATTTCCCTGGTCAAGAATCTAGTCCATGGCGTGGCAATGCCTAAATTGTTGAGTGACTGGTTGGATAGATTTCCCTGGTTAGGTATCTAGTCCATCGCATTGTGTTGCCTAAAAGTTCTTCATGTTTTCATATAGTTTGAGATCTTCCATTGTATATGTACATTATGAATACCTACCTAGTTAAGAGGGAGTGTTATAAAATGTAACTATGTTCATTGTTCAATAATGTACTTGAGTCATTATGTAATGTACTTGTAAAAAAATAAAGAAAATAATTTTTATTATTGTCACAATGACTTATTAAAGCATAAGTTTCATGATTGGGTCATCAATATATTATTCAAAGTCCCCATTATGGACTCCTAGGATTAATATTGAGTTTATAGAGTCATTGTATATTCGAAGAGACCCTTCTTGGGCTTTCGGATCATGTAAAAAGGTTTTATATCAAGTCAAATATGAATTATGTGTCCTCCACATCATGTCGGCCTAAAGACCCCCATTCGACCCACAAGAAGCCTATATATTGAAGGAGGTCGAATTCATTTGGAGCACTCACTCTCAAGGAAGTTTGATATCCCTAGAAGAGCTGGAGAAGTGTGAAGTCTGTTGTTGGGAGGATGAAAGAAGTGTGAGTTTGGGGGAATCTCTAGAGAAGAATAAAATCGAGCTTTTGGTGTCTCTCTCTGTTTTGTGGTCTGGGTTGGGAGATCGAAGTCTCCTAAGGTTTCGCTGCTGCTAGAAGCTACATGTTGCTGGAAGTTGTTGCCTAATCGAAGTTGTTGGAAGGGGTCGAAGATCTGGAAGGTTGACATTGTGTGCAGGGAAATTTTGGTCTTAGTCTAGGGTGATGATTCTCAAAGAATACTATTGAAGGAAGAATTATCTTGACTGGGTTTTCCCCGCGAGGGTGGTTTTTCCCTGGCATGTGCCTATATCTTGTATCTTTTTTTTTATGATCTTCATATATGTATAATTTCTTGATGAAAGATAAGATAATAAAAATTAAAAGAAGCCAACGCTCTCACAAGTAATTATCAAGAAAGGAGAACCAAACCCTAACATCATATCTTTGATTTTCCCACACTGACATCTATCTCATTATTGAAACTGTGCAAGGCGTGATTAATTTTTAAGGGGCCTAACATATATCTTGTTATTGGAACCGTGCAAGGCATGGACACATTTCTGACAAAAACAAAAGAGTAGTATACTAAAAGTAAAGGTTGTTGTTGCTGTAACTCCAATCATTGTGATAATCCCTTTTGAGGTAAAGGAACTCTTCATACCTAGGGGAGCAGGAGGAGGTTAATGGGCACTGGTTGGATCTAGTTTTAATATGTTGGTGTGTTGGATGAGGTATGAATTGCAGGAGGAGGAGGAGGAAGGAATTATGTGGGTGGAAAAAATGTCCCAAGATTTTGTGCTGAGATTATCTGTTGGGAGAAGGCCATTTCGGTGAGACATAAAATGCCCATATCATCATTTGATTAATCTCTTGGGCCTGCTTTTCACAAGATTGTCAAATATTCGTTCCCATGATTTTGCACTTGAAAAGTTTCATCTTCGAAAATCCTCCTCATAGATGTAGAAGCTCCAACTCTACTTCTCTAATTTTAAGCCTTTTTCAGTGTTACAGCCACTTCAAATTTGATTGTTCACTTCCAAATCTGACTCTTTCTCCTTCACATTTGAATTTTATTGCACTTTGAATTTTTTGAATGGTATGTCAACCACTACACACTCATATTTGATTTATTTGAATAGTTTACTATATTTTTAAGGAAAACAATGAATGCTAATGCTTACATGCATTTTGCTCGAGTCCATAAGGAGATGGAGAGAGCATATACACATGCCTTTTTCTCAATCCCATAAGGATATGGAGAAAGAAAAAAAATACTAACAAGTCCATGTAGGGACATGCACCCTGAAATCTACTTCTAGATGGGTAAAATTGTTTTATCTTGGATGGGCTATTAAACAAGTAGATGTGCTTAGTTGGTCATTTAAAAGGTAAAATCCACAACATCCTGTGACCATGAAATCAGAATTACTTAGAAGTTTCTACCAAGAAAATATCACAATGACCCAATATCACATGGAATCACTCAAGTCTTTTGGTATAAGATATTTTCACATTCTTATTAAATGAGAGGCTAGTCTTTTATTTTGATAGTTATAACGCATTTTAATAATTCTCAGTATGGTATTCATTAAAAAGGAGTATTATTCTAAATAAACATCCCCAGGGAGTATTTACTATTAATAATCTAGTTGAAGAGACTAATTTCATAGCACAATTTGAAAGTAGTTGCATAAATCCCAACTTGCCAAGTTATTGTTTCTGTTTATAACCTCATTGCAATCTCAACATTAGTACCATCTGAATCCAAGAACCTAGTATTCAAGCATTTAAATTCTGAAAATATGTGTTGATACAATAGGCACAAAATTTCCCTTGATTAACATTTATTATAAAGAAACCTCTTGATAGAGTTTCTCCTATCATGGAGTCATTCACATTCTGTTTCCGCTGAATAGTTACAACAAGAAGAGTCAACTGGTAACAATTTAAAGATGGGAAAAGAAGAAAAACTCAAAGGATACTATGATAAATATTCAAAAAAAAATTTACAAAACAAAGTTAGGGTTTAGCTTACTTCCAACTTCTTTGAAATCCAATTTCATGGAGACTGACCAGAACATTAAAAACGTGAACAAAATTCCTTAGCTATAATATATACTACAATCACACTAAGCTATAAATCAATACTATTCATTGATTAAAACAAGTTACAAAATTGAATACTTTATATCCTTGCAAAGGATAACATTCCCTGAAATGCCTTGGACTAAGCCTAATTTTATATTTAGATAATGGGAAAAGATAGGAAAAATTACTAGCATCATGTTGAGACCAATGCAAATTCTAAAACAACCCTTGAGTAGTTCATTACTTGCACACAGTCAAGAATAGATCGTAATTTCTTTGCATTAATAAGATATATGAACTAAAGGAAATCTTGGTTGCTTTATCACAAGGATATGGATTATAAAAAAAAAAACAAAAACAAAAACAAATTTGATGCATGCGTATGTGTGTTAAACCTTTACCAATTTGTGACCAAAGCAAATAAAATTATTTATAAAAAAGAAAAACTACCACCATGTTTGTCCAACAATTATATTGAAATCACCAATCTCTACAAAGTCAATAAACTTTCAAATACCTGCTTTGAAAATGAATAGTCCACAGAAAAGACATTTTAGCTTTTGAATTGTGTTCGCAATGTTTCCTTTGCAAAACCACCTTGACAAAACATTGTGGTCTTATGGAGTTGTTTTTCACATGATAAAGATGAGGGGATTATTTCATAATAACCCTTTTGAAGTCAACTTTGTTTTTTGGAAAGACCACCACAATACTCTTTGCATCATAATCTGTCACTTTAAGAATAAAATACATGTTATAACAAGTTGCTTTAGTGGATAAGCAACATTAAGCTATGATATTATGCACAGTCCTTGCCCTTTACTTCTATAAAAAAATCTTGAATTATGTTACAAAATGGTGTTTTCATTGTGAAAATGGTGTTGGAGGACACCATCACCATTTCTTGTCCGAAAACATAATTCACAATGAAGCATGCAAAGGAAAATTCTCAATATTGCAGTGATATTCCACTACTTAATTCAAAGATTCAGTTACTTTCTTACAAAGCACGGAATAATGAAGGTGGCCTTCTATGTACAAACCTCTGGTCATGTTAACAATGACTGGATAATTAACGAATCCTTCATAGTAGAAATACTTGCATGGAGGACTTCCAAATCAAGTTCTTCCAGTGTTGTGATCAATCTTGCAATAGGATGATTATGTTTAGTACATTGAATTCTTATTATCACCTCTCGGTCAACAATGCGAACTTCTAAATTCAAGCCAAGGAATTTCCCCTCGTTAAAACCTTTAAGGTCAATGCATGAAAGATCTGTTGTTTCTTTACCTACCAACTTCAAAGAATTCATCAATAATTCCTTCTTTATGGTGTCAATTTAAACCTACAATTTAACCCTCTCGGACTCCAAATCTTGTTGTTTGGAACAAAGTGCTTTGATATAAGCAGTGACATCACCGAGTAGAGAAGCTTTGTCCAATTTTGACACATTACAAACCATGGTAGGAAGCTCGTAAAATTTTTGGTTCGATTTCTCATGCCTTTGTCACTAAGCCTCAACGTGATTCATAGGCTCTTCACGACCATTTGCATGCTTTCTCCCACGTTTTTGTGGCTTTCTCTTGACCACAACAAATATTGAATCTTTAATTAAGGCAGAGGGTTCTACATCAAACATCTTTAGTGCAAACCTCCTAGAGAAATTGGATCACGTGGATTAGATGGTAAACCAATGGTATCCTCTTTTATTGTTGGATTTATCAAGTTCTTTTCATTACTTTTAAAACCCAATGTGCGGGTTTGTGGTTCTGCACCATTTACTGTTTCTGTAATATGGATGGCAGGCACTTCAAGGGCTTCAATCTCCTAAGTTACAGTATGCAAAAATGATTTGTCATTTTTAACCACTAAAGAACTTTGTTCATTGAACACATATGCTTTTTGTTTTCTTGTCACATATAACACATGCATTTTGTTTGCTTCTCACAGATAACACAAATGTCTATTGTTTGCTTGTCACATATAATAATGCAATGGAGGCCCGCGAAATGTTCTCGACAGTTGAAGGAATATGTCCCAGCAAAGCAGACACTTGAGAGTTTTCTTGTTAAACAAAATAAGATGAAAACAATTTCTTGTTATGCTAATGTCAGTGTTGATGTCAAATTCATTAGGACATAGCTAATCCTTTGTAAACCTGTTAGTTTGTGATGGTGATATTTAAATACAATAGTTCTTGAATGACATAACAAGATTGTAAAAGTTTGTGACATTTTTAAAACTAAAATTCCCCAAATGACTAAAACAGAGACAAACATTATATCAAATACAATGTCAATCATACTTGTGTAAAATGGAAAATGTTGTCAATGAAGAGCAACACATCTTGGCCTTTGACATCTCAAAAATGCTCTGCAACGGTCAATCTTGTAAGCCCAACACGTGCACGAGCACGAAGTGGTTCATTAATTTGACCATATCTAAGAGCACACTTGCTTTCACCATATATCATAAGAAAATCATTAATTAGTAGACAATCCTCTGATTATGTGTGCAAAGAACAACTCTTAATAAATGGGTGAATTAAGGGCCTGCTTTGAAGGGTTTCAAAGATGGTGATTCATTCATGACAAATGTCATACAAGAATATATAACAACAAACATCACACACACAACCTCATCTCCATTTGCTACACAACATGGCAGAACATCCAAGGAATAATATGATTGCTAGGGTTTAAGGGTGAGGAAGTGGGAGTTATACCCATCATAAATTAATCCACCTCTCACCAAACTAAATTCAACCCAGTTCACATCCAACCCCCTAAACCCCAATAGAACAAGTAGAGAGAGTCCTTTGTCACAGCGGGGTTGGTGCCCATCTTGTATTATTGGATGTAATGCTCGCCCAGATCCAAGTATGCCTAGTGGGTGAGGCTCGCCAAGCAGCGAAAGACATATTATCCTCCTCTTCATCCTCGTTGTCCTCGTCTTCTTGTCGCACGGGGCTTGAGAAGTCTCAATTTTTTTTTTGAGGCCATGGGACTCTTCTATTTCAACCATTGTTAACAGGTCTCGTGAGCCTCTTATAACGTAAGTGCAAAGCATGCGAAATGGGCACACCCTTTTGTTGTTATTGTTGTTAAGAAGAAGAACCCATTGCTTTAGAAAATCGGTCCTTTGTAAGTGCAAGCACGAGCCAGAAGGGGGGGAATTTGTACTCAGAAGGTTGTTTCTAGAGATATTTCCAATAGTGGTTTCTGGCATTTGGTGGCTTTGAGCAAGCCATGTTGTAGCCTTGCTGCAACGCTCAGGGTCTACGTATAGTATCTCCCATTGAAACATAAACCGACAAATTCTTCGGTCATCATGCTCATGGGCTAGCATCCATGTGTCAAGTTATTATTGAAGGGAAGACAATGAAAATAAGTGTCTTTAATTTGCTGGATGTGTCCAGCGCAGCCCTGCAAAGGAATGCCTATTAACATAATTAATGCAAATTTAAAATACATAATGAAAATTTTTAAATATAATTTAAATTTTATAAAATTAAAAAATTGTATTATGAAAATTATTTTACTTTATAATATATTATTAAACATATAAATCAATTAGAAATAAACCTAAAATTGAAATATTTAAAAGCATTTTAAAATACACTTCAAAAATATTCTCATTATTTTTTTCAAATAGTGAAAACCCTATCATAACTCATAATATTTCTATTTAAAGTAATGTTATTTAAAGTAATGTATGGCAAGAGACCTAACTCAGAATATTCCTATTTAAAGTAATGTATTGCTATTTAAAGTAATGTATTGCAAGAGACATAACTCAGAATGCTATTTAATGTAATGTGTGTTGCAAGAGACATTTTGATGTTTTATTTAAATTATTCTCGACAATGCAAAAATTTCTTAATCAACTTTAATTTCCATGCAAAAAATTCTTAATCAACTTTAATTTCCAGAAACAAAGCTGCACACATTTTAAAAATGGCTTGAAAACGCAAACACAAATAGTTTGTTTCAGTTAAAGTTGTGTGTGCAATGAGATCAAAGTTCTGCTCAAAAACATCAATATTCATCAATATTCCTTCAGTTTAAAACATCAATATAATGTAACGTTAATAATACATATTTAGCCTGTAATATATTTCCATAACACGTCTTATGTCCTAATGAAGGAAGAGGATAATACTATGAAACAAATCAGACGCCACTGAAGGAGATTAGGGACATGACGTAAATATGTCTCACTATTTTACACACCTAATTAATAAAACAAATCTTGCCTACATGGGCTTCTTATTACATGCCTTTAAAGCTCTATGCAACCTGCAGTGAGCACTGTGGCCACTTACCCATATTCTAATTATGAAGTGCTTTCATATTTTACTACCTTTCTTCGCTTGCTACTTCCTCACAATTCGCTTCTTCCTCACGGTATCCTTCCATGCTTTCTTCCTCAGACTATCCTTCCACGAAGCCTTCTCCCAGTCGTTGGCGCAGCTGCTCGACTACTCCCTCACTCCATTGCAGTTCCGAACATCCATACACATCAAGTAACTCCAACGAGCTCAAATGCTCCACATTGGGCAACATCTGTAATTTGGAACACCTCCTCAACAGAAGACGTTTGAGGGCCGTCAGGTTCCCAACCGAGTCCGGGAGCATCTGCAGACTGGAGCACCAGCGCAGGTCAAGGCTTTGGAGGCCCGTCAGGTTCCCAACCGAGTCCGGGAGCATCTGCAGACTGGAGCACTCTCGCAAGTAAAGGCTTTGGAGGCCCGTCAGGTTCCCAATCGAGTCCGGGAGCATCTGCAGACTGGAGCAGCCGCCCAGGTCAAGGCTTTGGAGGCCCGTCAGGTTCCCAACCGAGTCCGGGAGCATCTGCACACTGGAGCAACCATACAGTGTAAGGCTTTGGAGGCCCGTCAGGTTCCCAACCGAGTCCGGGAGCATCTGCAGACTGGAGCACGCGGCCAGATCAAGGCTTTGGAGGCCCCTCAGGTTCCCAACCGAGTCCGGGAGCATCTGCAGACTGGAGCACCAGCGCAGGTTAAGGCTTTGGAGGCCCGTCAGGTTCCCAACCGAGCCCGGGAGCATCTGCAGACTGGAGCAGCCGCCCAATTCAAGGCTTTGGAGGCCCGTCAGGTTCCCAACCGAGTCCGGGAGCATCTGCAGACTGGAGCAGCCGCCCAGTTCAAGGCTTTGGAAGCCCGTCAGGTTCCCAACCGAGTCCGGGAGCATGTGCAGACTGGAGCACCAGGCCAGGACAAGGCTTTGGAGGCCCGTCAGGTTCCCAACCGAGTCGGGGAGCATCTGCAGACTGGAGCACGTGGCCAGATCAAGGCTTTGGAGGCCCGTCAGGTTCCCAACCGAGTCCGGGAGCATCTGCAGACTGGAGCACCAGCGCAGGTCAAGGCTCTGGAGGCCCGTCAGGTTCCCAACCGAGTCCGGGAGCATCTGCAGACTGGAGCAGCGGCCCAGGGCAAGGCTTTGGAGGCCCGTCAGGTTGCCAACCGAGTCCGGGAGCATCTGCAGACTGGAGCACAAGCCCAGGTGAAGGCTTTGGAGGCCCGTCAGGTTCCCAATCGAGTCAGGGAGCATCTGCAGACTGGAGCAGTCATACAGTCTAAGGCTTTGAAGGCCCGTCAGGTTCCCAACCGAGTCCGGGAGCATCTGCAGACTGGAGCAGCCGCCCAGGTCAAGGCTTTGGAGGCCCGTCAGGTTCCCAACCGAGTCCGGGAGCATCTGCAGACTGGAGCAGTTATACAGTGTAAGGCTTTGGAGGCCCGTCAGGTTCCCAATTGACTGTGGCATCAACTTCATTTTATAACAATGGTTGAACCTGACATGTTTCAGGGAATGCATATTACAAAATTCCTTTGGCAAACTTTCATGATCACTATTGGACAGGACAAATTCTTCTAGGTGCTTCAGCTTGCCAATGGACTCTGGAACCTCTGAAAGAGGACCATCAATATACAATTTCCTCAACTGCAAAGGTGCCTGCAATATTTACATACAGTTGGTTTGACAGTCTGGAATTCTTAAGTTCAAACAACCTTTTACAAATTGAAGAAAAAAGTAAAGAGACGTGTAAATAAATCAACAAAACTACCTGAGATTCATGTTGCCACAGTGTTTTCAATTTTCTCCCCTCTATATGTAACACTCTTAAATTCTTTATTGGAAGCGAGAAAGGTAACGAGGAGCTCGGACAGTTTTCCCAGTGGAGATACATTAGTTTCGGTAGCTCTCTACTGCTGAATACGCGTTCAACAAAATAACCTTCAGCCCTAAGGATCCGCAAGTCACTTAGGTTGCAAATGCCAGAAAGGTTTTCGAAAGATTGATCAGGGACATTTCCATTAACCATGCTAATTCCACGCACCTGAAACAAGATTGACCATATTGGAGGGTTTTAAGAATTTAAAACTTCAAAATACGGATAACACAATGTTATTTAGAAAGTCGGCCGAAAGCTTCAAAATACTCACAGAAGATTGTTCAGCCACATTATAAAGATCGTCCTCCGTCAGTTGCCAAAGTCGACGCGGATATTTTGAATCCTTCGCCAGATATCTGCCAAGATCTCTAATGTGGTCGTGCATTCTCAGGCAGTTTTTCCAGTCCACCTCCACCAAGCACCTGTTTTCCAGCTTCCAAAAACCCAGCCATCCCGACCAGCCAGATTCGTTCCATACTCTTATGGCAGTATCCTTATCTTCCCCTATGAAGAGACAGGCGATGTCTAAGAATATCTGCTTCTCCTCTTCATCCAGAGCATCATAACTAATCTGAAGTGTTCTTTGTATATCACTGGGAAGTATTTTGGAAGTCTTGTGCAATTGTTCATTCCAGTACTCTAAATCATCTTTTCCACGAAGAAGCGCCCCAAGTACTTTAAGAGATAATGGCAATCCATTGCATACCTCCAAAAACTTTTGAACCACTTCCACAAATCCTACTACAGGATGGGGCTGACCGAAAGCGTGCAAGCAAAAGAGCTCTTCCGAGTGTTCTGGACTGAGGCCTTGCATGGTGTAAATGGATGACTCTATTATCCCCGAGCTTTTAAGCACATCTTTATTGCGAGACGTAACTAAAATCAAACTCTTTGGATGAATGACATCTTTAAGCGGAAAAAGTAATGCATCCAGCTGATCAATATGATCCACATCATCTAAAACCACAAGGGCCTGCTGAGAAGATGATAGATGCATTTTGATCTTGGATTTGCCTTCATCAACATTCTTTATTTTTACATTTGATACACCCAAATCCTCAAGAAGGCTACTCTGCAGGGAATCTAAAGATTTGGATCTGATATCAAATAAAAAACAAGATCGATTGAATTTTTCCCTTTCACGGTTGAAAATTTCTTTGGCGACAGTCGTTTTTCCGATCCCCCCAAGACCCACAATTGCCACAATGCGAGGCTCCCCCTTCGCGGCTGCAATGACATCATCCAAGCCTTTAACATTTTCGCCGAGGCCAGTTGGATATTTAGCTACATCCAGAGGGGGCCTGCGAACCTCTTGCAAAACTTTTTGGACGACCTCCTCCACGAGCTGCCCCTCGTCGGCACTGAATAATATTAATTCACAATAAAATGACTAGTAAGTATGATATAGCTGTTAATCCAGCAAATAAAAAACTAAGAATTGGAGGCGCCCTTACCCGTTACACGCGTTGAGCTCAAAACCGCTTATTTCTGCGACAGAGAAAAGGGCATCCTTCCATCTCTTAATAGTGTTGGAGTCATGCCGTGGCTTCTTTGCAAGCATCCGCAGGGCTCGAGCATACCCTCCACTTTCGTCCCGCGCACATAGAAAGATACACTGGAGGATGCTCAGGAGTCGAGCATACACCCCATCTCTGGCCTGCGTCCGCCGAAGTTCCCCAGGGCTGACATTATAGAAAATCGGGATAATCTTAGCGCCGGACTCCAACATCAATACGAGTTCCTTGAGGCACCAGCTTGATTCGGCATATCTGGGAGATAATATGGCGAGATGGACGGAGGCTGTTCGAATAGCCCCTTCGATTTGAGGAGTCATGTTCTCTCCTTGTTGCAATTCTTGCTGGTCCAAAAATGCTGCTACTCCAAGGGCTTTAAGACGATGATAAATATGGCTGGCGAGACCTTTCTTTACATCAGGTCCGCGGTGATTAATGAAAACCTGATAGACATATCTGTTGGTATTGTCGAGTGAGTGGGATGTGGAGGAGGATGCGCAGGATGTAGCGTCACGAGCTGGGGTCAAGCTAACTTGTGCCATTGGAACTAAGAAGCAGATCGAAGATGTTTTGCAGAGAAAGCGCGCTTCACTTCAATATTTTTGTGTGAATGATCTCAGAGAGTGCAGAGTACCTACCAACTGTCAAGACCTCAAGAGTAATTAGCAAATGGATTGAAAACAAAACAGCACTGAAATCTGGTGGGTTACTGAATTTATCTGGTAGGAACTAATGCCCTAATGTGAACGGTGAAAGTATGAAGTTCTGTCACTGCATTATTGAGTATTGGCATTTTACAGTTGGCAGAGATGCTTTGATCTCCCTACGGATATGTCTTTACGCGTCTGCCGTCCAGACTTTTCTTAGCAATTGGTAATCGAATCCCATTCGTTTCTTTCTATTGCGGCCAGACTTTGGCTGTCCCGTTCTTCACGCAAAAAGTAAAACACTTTGAAAGGGCTAACGAGCCTGCTATCGAGCATTAAATGCCCGCTTAGCTTTCCGTTCACATTAGGGCATTAATTCCTACCAGATAAATTCAGTAACCCACCAGATTTCAGTGCTGTTTTGTTTTCAATCCATTTGCTTTCAATCCATTTGCTAATTACTCTTGAGGTCTTCACAGTTGGTAGGTACGCTGCACTCGATCATTCCCACAAAAATATTGAAGTGAACCGCGCTTTCTCTGCAAAACATCTTCGATCTGCTTCTTAGTTCCAATGGCACACGTTAGCTTGACCCCAGCTCCTAACGCTACATCCTGCGCATCCTCCTCCACATCCCACTCACATGACAATACCAACAGCTATGTCTATCAGGTTTTCATTAATCACCGCGGACCTGATGTGAAGAAAGGTCTCGCCAGCGATATTTATTATCGTCTTAAAGCCAGCATTTTTGGACCAGCAAGAATTGCAAAAAGGAGAGAACATGACTGCTCAAATCGAAGGGGGCTATTCGAACAGCTTCGGTCCAACACTATTAACAGATGGAAGGATGCCAATAAAAGTCTGGACGGCAGAACCGTCCATGTCAAAGTGTTTGTTTCAAAGGGCAAGGTCTAACGAGCTTGCTATCGGGCATTAAATGCCTGCTTACCTACACGCTGGATAGCCATATAGCTTTCGGTGGGGACGGAGTGTTCGGAAAGCATCACGCACATCTGTTTTATATGGCTATCGAGCTTGCAGCTAAACGGACATTTAATGCGCGAGAGCAGGCTCGTTAGCCCTTTTCTGTCACTGCATTATTGAGTATTGGCACTTTACAGTTGGCAGAAATGCTTCGATCTACCTACGGATATGTCTTTACCACAAATATGATTGCTTTATTGGGACCAAATAAACTCTTTTAATGTAGAACAGACGGTATCCACGACATGTGAAGAAGTGGAAGTCGACATCCATCACTAGAAAGTGGGACGTCTTAGCAAGTGGTAATCGAATCCCATGCCCCAGAATTTCTTGGTGTTAGCTGTCCCGCAGTTTACGCGTCTGCCGTCCAGACTTTTCTTAGCAAGTGGTAATCGAATCCCATTCGTTTCTTTCCATTGCGGCAAAGACTTTTGGCTGTCCCGTTCTTCACGCAAAACACTTTGACATGGACGGTTCTGCCGTCCATACTTTTCTTAGCAAGTGGTAATCGAATCCCATTCGTTTCTTTCTATTGCGGCCAGACTTTTGGTTGTCCCGTTCTTCACGCAAAACACTTTGACATGGACGGTTCACATTGTTAGATGCCATAATCATCAAAATATTTTAGAAAAAAGTTTAACCCAATTAATCATGTCCACAAAATCATTGTCATTTTCCCCACTCATTTTGCTTCCTCTTATTAATTTGTTCATTGATAATCTCCACCTAAATGCATCAATTTTTTTTTTGGTGCATTTTCTTGATTTGCCCTCCAATTTGCTACAAAGCCAACTTCCTTATACAAGGAATGAAATTTTTTATATCAAAAGCATTGGCTATAACACACAAACTATACATAAGTTTCACCAATCTTTTAATTCCCACTAACTTATCCATCGAGGAACAAAGAAGACAACACAACAAAGTAGCATGAGAAGTTGGGCTCAATATTGCACCACAAATTGCCTATGGCCTGCACATGTTAACCCATCATCCTTGTCTCTATGTTGCCATTTATGATCCAAACCAAACTAAGCCATTATATCTCTTTCAAATATTAATTGAGCTTGTGTTGTTACAAGTGAGCTTTTTTGTTATTGGAGACTCATACCTCAGAGCTAATCTAGCAATATTCTTTGTATGAACAACATATCATATGTTTAATGGTTCTCACAATTGAATGCAAAAGATCCTTTATATGTTTTAATGGGTTTAAACAACAATTTGAAAAGTAAGAAGAAGACTCGTAAATTAACATAATTAAATCAAACATTATGTGTCATATTAAGACACTTGACACTAATGCTTTAGTTAGGATCTAGTCACATAGCAGAGGAAGGTAGTGAGAGGAGGAGTTGTCAGTGAATCTAAAAGGTCTAGACATAGTTGTCGATCTACAAACATCACATGGTGTAATAAAGGTATGAATTTCCAATATGCATTTCCTTATAAACGTTAGCAGAATTCTCATATTCTCTTTGTGCTCAAGATGATGTCATAGTGGTGAAGCTCATTTGCAAAAGGAGTGACAACATAATGGCCTTAATATGCTCTAGATTTATGAACATGGCATGATCCCACTCGATAATGGTGGTAGGATAAGAGAGAATGGAATTGCGTTAAATTAGAGACAGGAGCCTTATGCATAAAATTATTACATGGTGGGTCACAATGTGTTCCTTGTGGCATATACCATCAATGACAACCCTGATCCCTTAATCCCATTCCTTTTTTTTTAGTGAGTGACATTCACTAACTGACATGTTTCATAGTTTTCCCACACTACAAAATGTCTTCTCTTGCATATACTTGTCAGTTTTCCCATTACAACATCATGCATGTACAAACACGTGTAAAAACACTTAGACTATAAGAGGAGGTGGGTGGGATTAAATATTAAGATATATAAAATTTTGGAAAAGTATAGAAAATACATCAACTTTATTAATAACCTTGGGCAAAAACATCAACAACATTCCAATGGAAATGGAGGATGAACATTAAAAGGATTCAATATTTGTGACAATATGTCAAAGATATGTTTGTGTCAACCTTAAAGCCTGAAATACTCAATTTCTATAAGGATGTTGATCCAAGGCTCACAAGATGGATGTGAAAAATATGTTATTGTAATTGAATGTTATGGTACCCACAAAATTGCATGGGTCTAGAAATCCCATCTTTGTGTCCTATTGTGGCTGCTGCAACAACACCAAATTTTCAACATTCTCAAAATTTGGAGTCCCCCTATCTTGAACTTTCCAATGGACAAATTGCCATGATTCTTCTAAGTTTATTTACCTTGTGATTTCTCTAAGTTTCTTTTCAATTATCAAAATCTTCCTAAAGTATTTATCACAGCTTACCTTCTCAATTTTGCAACTAGTCACAATGCAACTATGCATTCCAGATCCACAATAATGAGGCATCCTTATAGCCTAAATCGTGCTATCACACTCTATCATTTTAGTTTGTGACTATGAAAATCATTTGCACTAACATACCGTTCTTTGAGATTCTTCATGCGAGAACGCATTTATCATGCCTTATCCTCACATGTGTGGCCCAAAGCCTATATTAAGGGGCAACCACTCCCCCCCATTTCATTTCTACTGCCTCATTTTTTATGAGTTCTCGAGTATACAATGCAAAGAGCCTCCTCAAATTGTGAACTACCCCTGCAACTCATGACTGCGACAATAACGTTTAGATCTTGGTAAGTTAGCACATTCTCCCCTTTTAGTTTTTAATTTTGTCTTTTTTTTGCCTTTTTCATTTTGTTCTCCTGCAATGTTTCACCTCCCCAATGACTCATATTCCACTTAACCTTATTTATGTGTGTGTGTGTGTGTGTATAAGACCTTCCTTTACACCCTTCTTCATTCCCTTGTTGCCAAATCCTACCCTCATTCCATACTTAGTCATTTTTTATATGTGTCATTGTAATACTCCTTCCCCTTATCGCATCGGTAGAATATATGACAACATGCCTCCCCTCTATATAACTAATTTTCCCGCCACCACTAACTTTCATCCCTTCCTTATCGCATATTGCTTCCACAAGTTGCAAATGTGCCAAGATTGACTATTGATTCCCATAATCGTAACCTACCTTTGCAATTTGCATCTATGTAACATACATCCATGCTTCCCCCTCTATTGCATATTGTAACTCTTTCTCACGATAGTGCTAAAGCGCAATTTTCCTTTTCCAAATGTGATAAGCATTACCCTTGGCTAAATTTCCTTTTATCACAATCTACCTCTTTAGTCTACAACTAAGCCAATTGCAATCTACCTTTGCAATCTTTGTAAGTTGTGCCACTTGCTAGAACAATGAATACTTTTGTGTTTTTTTCGTAACATTGTATGTTTCCATGAATATCTTTCAAATGTTAGGAACTGTTGATCTCAAGTGCTTCAACATATCATCATCTACGAGAGATATGGGACCAATGACAAGAAGAATGCCTAGAAAAAAGATAGTAGAAAGCAGTGTTGAAGGAGTGGTTGAAAATCCAAGAGTCAGAGTGCCTACTTACAAGGACATTTATGTGTTATGTGGAAAAATTAGCGCCTTTAACATGGCTAGTAATATACCAAGCATTCTCTAGGAAAAATATTCCTAAAGATGAAGAGGATTGTGATGTTTACATTAATATTAAGAAGTCATGGTTTCACAAACTAGTTGCACATATGTATGTTTTTCCATGTGAAAAAACCATTGAATGGATATTGTAATGTATTGATGATGAAAACATGATAGTCAAGAGCATCTAAGGTACACCATTGGCATCATACACACCACATGACATTGTAGAATATTATAAGATGTCTCAGCATCATGAGAATCTCAATCCACAGTGGTATTGCAAATTCAAGACACCAACTAAAGAGATTCTAAAGACATGGTGGCAAGAACCTAGCAAATCCAGGAAGAAAAGTGATGGAATCTACAAGACTAAAGTGCTCAGGAGGGTATACCAGTTGCTGATGGAAATGTGTTGTAGAATATATGGGAGAGGAGACACATAATTCTTTGAGGAGAGTTGGGTTACCATGATACATACATGTGCCACACAAGGAACCATTTTCAATTGGCTTGATCTCCTAGCATCTTCACTCAAGTCAAATGTCAGGAGACTGAGACAACTAACAAAAGGGGAACAACCAAAATTTTATATGGCTTCCTACTTGCTAGATGGCATATGTGCTAAATTATAATTTGAAGAATTAGGGTAGAGATGGATTTTTCCCATGATATCCTACCTGTACACATTTATTGCAAGCAATTTTGGGAAACAAGGTATAGAGGGAAGTACATCCAAATCATAAAGAAATTTATCTCAATGGTATATCAAAATATATTTGAAATTGAGTCACCTTCCATGTTTGATAGAGCAAGGATGTCATTACTTAAGTAGTTGATTGGTTTACCCCTAGAGATTGTACATTTATAAGGGTATTTGGTGCATATAGTATCCCTCATTAGTTGCCACTATTCATCATAGACAAGGTGGTTTTATAAGAAGTAGCATATCATCTCACTACAGGGCTTACTCACTCATTGATAAAGGAAAAGAAAGCTCATTGACCCACCTTCCTTTTATGTATAGGGGCATACTGTATAAAAAAATTTAAAGAAGAAAATTTTGAAGCAACTAAGCTAGAGTGCCTCAAGTTTGGAGAGCTCGAGTACCATAGATATGACTCAAAGGGTTGTTGAAATGTGGCAACAAGAATATTCCAATTTTAATTTTTCCTTGAATTAAAATTCGAATTTAGTCTCACCAGCTGCTTGAAAATAATTAATTGATTCATCTTGAATTAATTAGTAGGAGAAATTCAAGTTAGAAGTCTTTCTGAAGTCATGCAATAGTTATCCCTTAAATTAAGGAGGTTATCCCTTAGTTAAGGAGATAAGATTGAGTTATATTTGAGTTGCAATTAGTTAGCTCAGTTTACTGAGTTAAGTCCAGTTAAATTAGTTCCAAACTGTTTGAGGAACTAATTGTGAGTTATCAGTCAGCTGATGCATGCATGCACTCAACTCGCGTGCTCCAGATAACTAAAGATTCCCTCATCGGTAACTCATGCATGTATATTCTGAGAAAGACCCAGTTGAGATTAAAGATAGGGACAATGTACTATCAGTTGCATGTGTTCTTTTATGAAGAAAACCCATGCATGCAGTCAAGGCACCATTACTTGAGGATTGCACATTTCTGACAGTGTGTTGGAGCAGTGTGTGAGATCAGTGTTCCACTTGGTTACAGGAGGATCACCTAGGAGAAACTGTGCAAGGAAATAGGAGCATGGTGGGCAGAGGAGAAGATTTGTGAGAGGTCTAGTTTGCCTGTGAGCATCTGTGAGGATTGTACTGAGAGCTGGCTAGCTGTGAGAGCTAAGGCTTTGTATTATTCTGATGTATTTCCACCTTGTATGATAATACAGATAGTGGGGTTTTTATCTGAGGCTTTCCCTTGAGTATTTTCTGTGTTTCATGTGCATTGATTCTTCTTCTGGTTATATGTGTTCAACTTGATCTTGCTCAAATCTTTTAAGCTTCCGCAAGTTGATAATAGAAGTAGGTTATAGTATTTTTCTTTGGTTATATTTCATTATCGGGTTAACTTGTAGTAGATCTACAGAGCTGGATTTGTAGAATTTATACATGGTATCAGAGCAAAGGTTATCGAAGCTGTGAACAGTATACTGAGAAGAGAATTCGAAGTTTCAAGTTTGGGGCTGCGGGTGCAAATTGAATTTGTATCATACTTCAAGTTGGTCAATGGCGTTCTATGGCTTGAGACTCGAGTATGCCTTTGAAGGCAGCTCGAATTACATAGCATGGAAATATTGCATGGAGGTTGTATTAGAAGACAATGGTTTGAAGGATTTCATTGATCAAGAAATCCCCAAGCCAGCTACAACTAATGCACAAGAGTTGGTTGAGTGGAAGAAGTGTGTGGCGAAGGCGAGACGGATCATCCTAGAGGGAGTTCGAGACCATATTGTCTCGAGTCTCCATGGGAAGGAAACTCCATTTTCAATGTGGAAGACATTGAAGGACCTCTATTAGAATAGTAGCGACCATAGGAAATTGGCGCTCAAGGATAAGCTTCGAAAAATCAAGATGGATAAGGGCGATACTATTTCCACATATCTGAACAAGATCACAACCTGCAGAGATGAGCTTGGCATTGTGGGAATAACTGTTGCCAATGATGATATGGTGAGCCTCTCTCTCCTTGGCCTTCCAAAGAGCTGGAATAGCTACTAGGACTCTGTGAATGGAAGGGAGAAACTGCCGGATTGGGAACGACTGTGGTTGGATTTGATGCAGGAGGAGATCAAGAGGAGCACACGAGATGGTTCTTCATCAAAGAATGATGATGAAGAAAATCTAGCCTTAGCAAGTAAGGCAAGGAAAGGGAAGGGGAAGGATTCTCATTCCAAATCAAATTCTTCTCTTGGAGGGAAGAAGGGTGACAAGTCTAAAGTGAGATGCTTTAACTGTCACAGGATGGGACATTATGTGACTAATTTCCCATCGAAGAAGTCCAAGAAGGTATCCTCGAAAGGATCAGAAGGTGAGGCATTAGCCTCTCAGTTCGAAATGGACTTTACCCTCATCGCATGCATGGTGTCATCGATGATGGGTTGTGTTTGGTATCTTGACAGTGGAGCCTCATTCCATATGACCGGTGATAAAAGTTTATTCAGTACCTTGGAGGAGAAAGACCTCAAGATGCACATAGAGATGGGTGACGACAAAAAGTATAGTGTTTCAGGAGTGGGCATGGTTTCTTTTCAGAGGGAGAATCGAGCTTCTCTCACCTTGACAGATGCGAAGTATGTGCCTAGACTGAAGAAGAACTTGGTATTGGCCGCGATGTTGGAGGACAAAGACTACGGTGTTGTCTTAAGTGAAGGAAAGGCATTCCTAAGACACATAGCCACGGGCCAGACCAAGAGGATTGGGATTCGGGTGAAGAATCTTTATAAAGTAGAGGTAGATGATTGTGTAGCATTGAGTACGAAAGCAGAATTGGTGCAAAGCCAAGACATTGGCGAATTTTGGCATAGGCGGTTGGGCCATTTGCATCACGGGGCCTTGAAGATAATGTAACAGATATCTACAGGACTTCCCAAAGGTAAACTTGAGCAAGTTGACACATGCAAAGGTTGTACCTTGGGAAAGTACACCAAGTCTTCCTTTCATGATTGAGACAGTCGAGCAGAGGCTATCTTAGAGCGAGTTCATACTGATGTGTGTGGACCATTCTCGACGGCATCCACAACGAAGCAAAGGTATCATGTGATTTTCATTGATGATTATTCTCATAAATGATGGATTTATTTCATGTAGAAGAAGGACCAAACCTTCACAAAGTTTTGTGAGTTTAAAACTTTGGTCGAGAAAGAGTTAGGGAAGAAGATCAAGGCCTTGAGAAGCGACAACGGTGGAGAATATGTCTCTCAAGAGTTTAAGGACTTCTGTGCATCAGAAGGAATTAAACAAGAGTTGACGGAACCTCATAACCCACATCAGAATCGGGTGGCTGAGAGGAAGAACAGAACAATTGTGGGGCAACACGGGAGATGCTTCATGACCAAGGCCTACCACTTCACTTGTGGGCTGAGGAATGCAACACAACGGTCTATTTGCAGAATAGAAGCCCGCATCGCATACTTGGGATGAAGACACCAGAGGAAGCTTTCTCCGGTAAGATACCAGATGTGGGTCACTTCAAGATCTTTGGCTCATCGGTATATTGCCATGTGACAAAGGATGCATGGAAGAAGCTTGAGCCGACAACAGAGTTGGGGATATTTTTGGGGTACACTGATACACCTCACAACTATCGGGTGTACCTGCCTACCAGTCGGAGGACAGTGGTTCAAAAGAGATCTCACGTTTGATGAGCAGAAGGCCATGCAAGTTTCCCTTAAGAGGGAGCTCCAACTACAGGCTGTGGAGGAATTGTTGGTTCCTAAGGAGGAGGAGCCTCAGACTGATGAGGAGCAACCACATGCAGAGGTTTCAGGAGTGGAGACATCCACTCAAGCAGAGTCTTCCAGAGATGGACGGAAGCGCACAAGAGAAACTGACAGATTGTTGAAGGATGCAAGTGAGAATGCAAGAGAGCCATCTTCTCAGCGCAGACAGAGGAGGTCACCTGAGAGGAACACTGGATACATGGCCCTTGTTGGGGAATGTGTTGAGATTGAGCCATCTTCCTTTGAGGAAGCAGTGCAGTAGCCGATTTGGGTTGATGCTATGGTGGAGGAGTATGACTCCATAGTTCGTAACAGTGTTTGGGACGTGGTTCCGAGACCAAAGAACAAGTCAGTTGTGAGTTCCCATTGGCTTTACAAGGTAAAGCAATCTGATGGTAATGTGGAGAAGCATAAGGCAAGATTTGTTTCCCGTGGCCTTTCACAGGTCGAGGGGATTGACTATGATAAGACTTTTGCTCCTGTCGCAAGGTACACATTTATCAGATCTATGTTGGCACTATCAGCACATATGGGTTGGAAGATCCATCAGATGGATGTGAAGACTGCATTCCTCAATGGCCATATTGAGGAAGAAGTGTACATAGAGTAGCTAGAATGTTTTGAGACCCTCGATCGTGAGTCGCATGTGTACTGACTCAAGAGAGCATTGTATGGGCTGAAGCAAGCACCTTGTGCTTGGTACACCAGGATTGACAACTACTTCACCGGGTTGGGCTTCACAAAGAGTGAAGCGGATGCGAACCTGTACCACATAATGGTGAAAGGTAAGCCGTTGATCATTGTACTTTATGTTGATGATCTCATATTGACAGGTGATGATCAGTTGATCATGTCTTGCAAGGAGGACCTTTCAAGAGAATTCGAGATGAAAGACATGGGTCTCATGCATTACTTCCTTGGCATGGAAGTGTGGCAGAAGGATGGGGAGTTGTTTGTGTCTCAGGGAAAGTATGCCAATGAGATACTCAAGAGATTCCACATGGAGAAGTGCAAGCCCATGCAGACTCCTCTAGCAGGTAAATGGAGGAAGGAGAATGCTACTTCATTAGAAGTAGTAGAGGCTATTGTGTACAGGCAGCTTGTGGGTTCACTGATGTACTTAGTGAACACACGACTAGATTTGTGCTATGCGGTGAACCAGCTGAGTCAAGCGATGGTTCAGCTTACCAAGATGTTTTGGAAGGTGGAAAAGCATGTATTGAGATACCTCAGAGGCACATATTAGTATGGATTATGGTACAGATGGACAGAGGGAGTGAAGCTATAGGGCTTCACTGATGCATATTGGGCAGGGATTCCATTAGATCAAAAGAGCACATCAGGAGGGATTTTCAATCTTGGGTCAGCTACAATTTCTTGGTACAGCAGGAAACAGAGGTCGGTTGCACTCAGCACGGCAGAGGCAGAATACATGGCTGCAAGTTAGGCAGCATGTGAGGCCATCTGGATGCAGAAAATCTTAGTTGGTTTGTTTGATCAGAGGATGGATCCAACTGTGATCTATTGTGATAATCAGATTTGTATCAAACTCTCTGAGAATCTAGTATTTCATGATAGGTCCAAGCACATTGACATCCAGTATCATCATCTCAGAGACTGTGTAGCGAGGAGGATCATGTTGCTACAGTATATTTCGACAGAGGAGCAAGATGCTGACATTTGACAAGGGCATTGTCAAAGTGTAAATTCGAGTTCCATAGAGACAGGATCAGGGTGGCAGATAATCACTTTCTTGTTGAGAGGGAGTTTTGAAATGTGGCAACAAGAATATTCCAATTTTAATTTGTCCTTGAATTAAAATTGTGAATTAAAATTTTAATTTAGTCTCACCAACTACTTGAAAATAATTAGTTAATTCAACTTGAATTAATTAGTTGGAGAAATACAAGTTAAAAGTCTTCTGAAGTCATGCAACAGTTATCCCTTAAATTAAGGAGATTATCCCTTAGTTAAGGAGATAAGATTGAGTTATATTTGAGTTGTTGAATTGAGGCTTCTGTGATCCATATCAAGTTTAAGAGAATTTTTTTGGCGTAAATCACAAGATAAATCATTTGTCGACGTGTTTCTAACCAACGAGTGTGGTTCATCGTCAGGACAAGTTGAAAAATCAGATCCATCTTTGCCTGTTAAATAGTATGAGCAGAGCCTCCAACGGCTAACAAGGGTAACGGTTAAATTTGACTAGGGACCCGGGTCAAACAAACCAGAAGATAAAATAAGGGACCTTACCTTTACCTAAATATATAATTTATAAGTATAAATTAATTTTAATTAAATTGGTTCATGAGTTAATAAATAGTTAAAAATATTGACTATTTTATAGATAAATGGAAATTATAAATAATAGAATAGATCGTATAACTAAAAATATATAAAGGAATAACTAACTAATTAAAAATATGTATATAATTTTTAAATGAGAGGTTAAGTTAGTTGAAAAAAAATAAAAATAAAAAAATAAAAAAAATAAATAAAAATTAATTAATTAATTAGTTTAAAAAAATTAATTAATTAAAATGGAAGATATTTAAAAACAAAAACAAAAAATAAGAATAAAAATAAAAATATTAGAATAAAATAATATTTTAAAACAAATAAATAAACAAATAATTAAAATGGAAGATACTTAAAAAAAAAAAAAAAAAAAAACAAAACAAAACAAAACAAACGAGAAAAAATAATGGAATATATTCTAAAAATTTTAAAAGATCAGGAAGAAAGCGACTAGGAAGAGAGAGCTAGGACCCAACACCTACTAATTTTCCAGCCATCCTCTCTATTGAGATTGCTTGGTCTCTTTTCAATCTCAAGAGCTTCTCTGAATTTCCGATGATGGAATTGCAAAACTCTAGCAATGACACTAGCCTCCTCAATACAAACATGATGATTGGTTTTTTCCGCATGCTCAGCTAAAGCGGAAGACTTTGATCTCCTATGCTTGAGGTCAGCTGCGTGTTCACTAATCCTTTGATTGATGGAGCGACCTGTCTCACCAATATAGGGGGTCCCACAGGGACAAGGGATAATATATACCCCTTTCATATCTTTAGGGTCGATAGGATCCTTTGCTGATTTGAGGGACATACGAATGGTGTTAAGGGGCCTAAAGGTTACAGGGACACTATGCATCTTGAGAATCCTTGCAATCTTATCAGTGGTCCCTTGAACAAACGGAAGATGGACACCTGGAATCCGCTCCTTCGGTTCCCTTTTAACAAGAGAATTCTTGGCAGCTTTTAGGAAAGCCTTCTGACCCATGTATCTACTATAACCATTCTCAACGAAGACATCAAGGAGATGGGATTTTTCCTTCTCAAAACTCTTTTTATCCGAGATCCTTAGGGCCCGAGTAGCAAGGGTATTGAGAACACCCATCTTCTGAGCTGGGAAATGGTGGGAATTGGCATGAAGATACTGCTCCGTATGCGTTTTCTTTCGAAAAACTTGGTGGGAGAGGGAACCATCACTATTCTTAGAAATAAGAATATCAAGGAAAGGGAGGCAACCATCAACTTCCTATTCTTTAGTGAACTTAATGGCCGAGGATTGATTGTTGAGATGATCGAAGAAGAGATCTAATTCCTCTTGGCCGTGAGACCAGATAACATTGGTGTCATCCACATACCTTTTCCAAAGCTTAGGAAGGAGACGGGAAGAGTTTAGAGCCTTGGACTCAAAATCTTCCATAAAAAGATTCGCAACGACAGGGGATAGGGGTGAGCCCATGGCAACTCCACAGGTTTGCTCAAAGAACTCTCCCTCAAAACAGAAAAAGGTGGAAGTGAGGTAGATCTCGACTAACCGAGTGGTGTCAGGATCTGTTAGGCGGTTGATAACCTCCAAGGCCTCATTAATAGGGATGCAGGTGAACAGGGAAACCACATCAAAACTAACCAGGATGTCCC
This sequence comes from Pinus tabuliformis, assembly GCA_031772625.1. Taxonomy (NCBI): domain Eukaryota; kingdom Viridiplantae; phylum Streptophyta; class Pinopsida; order Pinales; family Pinaceae; genus Pinus; species Pinus tabuliformis. Next base: position 708,794,635 of record CM062816.1, on the reverse strand, counting down.
CAGGGTCAAGCTTAATATCCTTGAGTTCCTCAATAAAGAAAGTAGAGTCTTTTACGAAGGACTCTGTACGACCAACAAGGGGCTTGAGCCTTAACGCGAGGAATTTAGCAAGAAGGTAGGTAGGACCTCCAATGGTGTTGACAATGGGCCTCAATGGAGCTCCTTCCTTATGAATCTTGGGGAGACCATAGATCCTAGGAGTGATAGGGTTGCTCTCAATGAGTTTATGGTGCAGGGAACTCACTGAGCTAATGGATTTAATGGCAAGAGCCACATTCCTAGCGACCTTTTTTAATGGGTTTTTTGGGAGCTTTTTATAGCTACCACTATTATGAAGATGATCCAACATCTTATTACGGTAATCAACCCTGTTAAGAATAACGGCAGCCCCACCCTTGTCTACCTTAAGAACAACGATATCTTTGTTCTGGTTTAAGGATCTGAGGGCTAATGATTCCTCCTTGCTAAGATTGCTCTTAGGGGGCTTAGCCTTTCTCAAGACAACCACACAATCTTGCCTGATAGTGTCCTTGATCTTATCAGGTAAACCTCTGATCCCAAACTCAATGTCACAAATGAGATCATCAACAGGAATCTTCTTAGGGGCTAAGGCAAAATTTAATCCCCTGTCGTTGCGAATCTTTTTATGGAAGATTTTGAGTCCAAGGCTCTAAACTCTTCCCGTCTCCTTCCTAAGCTTTGGAAAAGGTATGTGGATGACACCAATGTTATCTGGTCTCACGGCTAAGAGGAATTAGATCTCTTCTTCGATCATCTCAACAATCAATCCTTGGCTATTAAGTTCACTAAAGAACAGGAAGTTGATGGTTTCCTCCCTTTCCTTGATATTCTTATTTCTAAGAATAGTGATGGTTCCCTCTCCCACCAAGTTGTTCGAAAGAAAACGCATATGGAGCAGTATCTTCATGCTAATTCCCACCATTTCCCAGCTCAGAAGATGGGTGTTCTCAATACCCTTGCTACTCGGGCCCTAAGGATCTCGGATAAAAAGAGTTTTGAGAAGGAAAAATCCCATCTCCTTGATGTCTTCGTTGAGAATGGTTATAGTAGATAGATGGGTCAGAAGGCTTTCCTAAAAGCTGCCAAGAATTCTCTTGTTAAAAGGGAACTGAAGGAGCGGATTCCAGGTGTCCATCTTCCGTTTGTTCAAGGGATCACTGATAAGATTGCAAGGATTCTCAATATGCATAGTGTCCCTGTAACCTTTAGGCCCCTTAACACCATTCGTATGTCCCTCAGATCAACAAAGGATCCTATCGACCCTAAAGATATGAAAGGGGTATATATTATCCCTTGTTCCTGTGGGACCCCCTATATTGGTGAGACAGGTCACTCCATCAATCAAAGGATCAATGAACACGCAGCTGACCTCAAGCATAGGAGATCAAAGTCTTCCGCTTTAGCTGAGCATGTGGAAAAAACCAATCATCATGTTTGTATTGAGGAGGCTAGTGTCATTTCTAGAGTTTCGCAATTCCATCATCGGAAACTCAGAGAAGCTCTTGAGATTGAAAAGAGACCGAGCAATCTCAATAGAGAGGATGGCTGGAAAATTAGTAGGTGTTGGGTCCCATCTCTCTCTTCCTAGTCACTTTCTTCCTGATCTTTTAAAATTTTTAGAATATATTCCATTATTTTTTCTGGTTTTTTATTTTTATAAATATTATTTTATTCTAATATTTTTATTTTTATTTATTTAATTAATTTTTTTATTTAAGTATCTTCCATTTTAATTATTTAATTATTATTATTATTTAAATATTATTTTATTCTAATATTTTTATTTTTATTCTTATTTTTTGTTTTTGTTTTTAAATATCTTCCATTTTAATTAATTAATTAATTTTTTTTTTTTTCAACTAACTTAACCTCTCATTTATAAATTATATACATATTTTTAATTAGTTAGTTATTCCTTTATATATTTTTAGTTATACAATCTATTCTATTATTTATAACTTCCATTTATCTATAAAATAGTCAATATTTTTAACTATTTATTAACTCATGAACCAATTTAATTAAAATTAATTTATACTTATAAATTATATATTTAGGTAAAGGTAAGGTCCCTTATTTTATCTTTTGGTTTGTTTGACCCAGGTCCCTAGTCAAATTTAATCGTTACCCTTGTTAGCTGTTGGAGGCTCTGCTCATACTATTTAATAGGCAAAGATGGATCTGATTTTTCAACTTGTCCTAACGATGAACCACACTCGTTGGTTCAAAACACGTCGACAAATGATTTATCTTGTGATTTACGCCGAAAAATTTCTCTTAAACTTTATATTTGAGTTGTAATTAGTTAGCTCAGTTTACCGAGTTAAGTCTAGTTAAATTAGTTCCAAACTGTTTGAGGAACTAATTGTGAGTTATCAGTCAGTTGATGCATGCATGCACTCAACTAGTGTACTCCAGATAACTGAAGATTCCCTCATCGGTAACTCATGCATGTCTATTCTGAGAAAGACCTAGTTGAGATTAAATATAGAGACAATGTACTATCAGTTGCATGTGTTCTCTTATGAAGAAAACCCATGCATGTAGTCAAGGCATCATTCCTTGAGGATTGCGCAGTTTTGACAGTGCATTGAAGCAGTGTGTGAGATCAGTGTTCCACTTGGTTACAGGAGGATCACCTAGGAGAAACTGCGCAAGGAAATAGGAGCTTGGTGGGCAGAGGAGAAGACTTGTGAGAGGTCTAGTTTTCCTGTGAGCATCTGTGAGGATTGTACTAAGAGCTGGCTAGCTGTGAGAGCTAAGGCTTTGTATTATTTTGATGTATTTCCACCTTGTATGATAATACAGATAGTGGGGGTTTTATCTGAGGCTTTCCCCTGAGTATTTTCTGTGTTCCATGTGCATTGATTCTTCTTTTGGTTATATGTGTTCAGCTTGATCTTGCTCAAATATTTTAAGCTTCTGCAAGTTGATAGTAGAAGTAGGTTATAGTATTTTTCTTTGGTTATATTGCATTATCGGGTTAACCTGCAGCAGATCTACAGAGTTGGATTTGTAGAATTTCTACAAGGGTATTACCACCCAACATTTCTTGAAAATAAAATATAATTGGGCATATAATCTAGTTACTTGGGTATGTGAAGAGAAAGTAAAGAATTTCATTTCGTAAAGGAAGTTGAAGCAGCTCAAGGGATAGGTACTTCCAAGCCTATAGATAACCTTGAGCACTCAGATAAAGAGTCACAAGAGAACATGGATTCATAGGAAAAGAGAGTTATGCTAAAGAGAAAACATGACTAGGGTGCCAAGAAGGAAAGATTGAAGAAAAAAAGAGATGAATGGGAAGCTAAGAAATAAGTTGAAGAGGCAGCTAAGAAAAAGCAAGTCGAGGAGGAAGCCAACAATAAGCAAGGTGAAGAAGAGGCGATAAAAAGGAAAGAGGAAGAGGAGATGAAGAAAATGGAAGAGGAAGAAAGGAAAAAGAAATATGCACTAAAAAATAAAAATCAAGAAGCAGCGAAGAAGAGGAAAGAGGAAGAAGCTAGAAAGAAAGAGAGGAAGAAGAGAAGAAGAAGTAGGAAAAGGGGATATAAAAAAAAGAGGAAGCAAAGAAGAGAGATGAAGAGTTGGCCAAACAACTCAAGGAATAATTAATTGCTAAAGAACTAGTTGATAAAGCAACAAAAGAGGCCATGTTGAATGACTTGCAAACAGAAGCACTTTTTCCCCCTATGGATGTCTAGCCTCCCATGCCTATCACTAGAGGACACTTTCCAATTAATGAAATGGGAGTCACATTCGAAGAAGAGGACAAAATATTAGATCTCTCAAGGTTCACGTTCAATGAGTACAAGAACATAATCTTGCAAGAAAGGTGGAAATACTTGGTAAGAGAACCATGTAAACTATATTTGTTACTACTAAAAGAGAAATCGTAATGGATAGCAATGCTAATACTTTAACGACAGCCTTCGTTGGAAGTGAATTTGTTGCTATGACTGAAAAGAATGTGGAGCACCTAACAAAAGAATTTAATGATTTAAAGAAAAAAATAGCAGCATCACAACAACATAATGAAAGATTGCAAGCGAAGATCCCCACCATGTCAAGTGCAAGTTCTTACAAAGAAGTCCTCCACAAAGAAGCATCAAAGCTATCAAAGTTGCAGAAAGAGATTAAAGGAAGAGGAGCATTGGTGAAGGAGGCCTTTAAAGTTGCATATCACATATATGTATGGAGCACCGAATATCTAGATGCACCAATAGGCCTAACAATAATAGATATAATGGATGCATAAAGAGACAAAGGGAGAATTTAGATGTCAGTACAATCCCATGAAAATTTGAGTAGAGATATGGCTGGAACGATTAATTCATATTAGACACTCCATAGTGGGTTAGAGTCCCATGTTAAAGTGCATAAAATTCCTTCCATTGGTGCTACAGGAGAAATGAGGCTCGAATAAGAAATCTAAAGAGAAATACAAGATATGTTTGATGCAATAAAGCAAGTTCCTACACAAAAATACTTAGAGCCTATAACAGATGCAATAGAAAAGTATGTTATGGAGTCAAAGAAATTACACACCAAGTTGTTAATGCTTTGGAGCCAGATTGTTGGGGCCTTCATCTAATTTTGAAAAGGTTTTGATCAATTTTGGCTGGCCGAAGGACGAGAAGGAAATGAGTGGCAACAACGGTTAGATTGCGAAGGAGTAAGCTGGACAACAGGGCAGGAACAGGAAGTTGCGGAAGAGTTGCAGCAAGGTGGCAGCGAAAGACAAAGGAAGCCGAGTGGGTGGGAAGATGCAAGAGCAGCCAAGGGAGAGAATAGTCAAGCAGGAACTGGCAGTCTAAGCAGCAGAAAGGAATATAAAAGGAGAGGGACAGTAAAGAAGAGGGGTTGGTTAGTTGGTTGGTGAGGCTATGGGATTTGGCAAGAGGACATTTGGTTGCAGCAGACCGATATCAGAAGGCTGGAGCCTAGATGAGCAGGGCCCTTGAGGCTGAGACCGAGCCCGTGAGTCTAAACTGGGTATTCCTTGTATTTGCTTGCGGCGAATGCTGAAGATATATTGTACTGTTTTATTGTTAAGTTAATAGAAAAGAAAGGCTAGACTGGTTGCGGAATATGATATGTATGGGTGCTATGGTGTGATGACTCTTTAAAAATTTTGAATGTCCCATCAAATGCATGTATTTAGTAGTTCCTGTGTAATAGTTGTTATGTTGTTATTTCTGTTATGTGTGTAATGTATATATATTTGTTATCGGATGATGCTTCAGTCGGTGCTCCTTGGACTCCATGATGAACCTTTCTTGCTTCCAGTCGCAGCACGCCTCAGGTGAGACTCCTTACCCTTTGGGTAAGGTGAAAATGCCGGCGTTGTCCTAGACTACAACAGATCATTGTTGGCCCTCTGTGCCTGAACCCAGGGTCTTTTCTCCCTGATGACTCTTTTGTGCCAAAAAATGGTTCCGTTGTCAGGACCTGAAGTTACGAGAATTGGTTCGGACCATGGTGTCGAGGATATTCAAGAGAGAGATCATGGATTGGTGGAATCATAAAGTAGATCAGTTTGTAATAGAGCAAGCTATCCATCAGAATCAACTGACCAACAAGGTGAGTGAAGGGATTTTGTATGCCAATGGTACCAATGACCAATATGAGATATTCTGGTGCAAGTTTCTGGAAGACCTATACAATTGGTTAAGAAGTCTGAAAGGGTAGAATTGGTCAGGGGGGTTGACAACAGGTCGCCACAACTAGACCCCATCCGATCTTGCACTGCTTTAGCAGTTGGAAAATGACCTGACCAGAGTAGTCGATTTTTGGATAAACACTACAGTGGAAAGATATACAGTCGAGTTCACTGCCAAGAGTTATCAATCCTTCTCAAAGGAAGAAGCAGTATTTGGATCCGGATTAAGAGGAAGGTTGATGAGGGAAGTACTGGCATGGATTAAGATGTTTATGGTAGAAGAAGGATTACTGACCTCGCCCACCACTGAGATGGCAACGTAAAACCCAAGTACCAGGGGAAGTACTTAAGGGGGGGAATGCTGCTAGTTGGGGAATAGAGATACTACTGAAGGGATGGATGCAGAAGAATTGAAGAAAGCTAGAGATGTTAGAGCATAGAGGAGGGCACTGCTAGCAGATAAGTGGCAGGCAAGAGTGATTCAGACTCTGAAGAAAAGAAGGATGGGCCCTCACCAAGTAGGAGTGGTGATGGGAAAACCCCGAGTCGAAGAGGGAGGAGACACTGAGCAGAGAAATATCGGTGACAGGAGAAATAAGAGCCAAAGGGATGAAGAGGGACCTTCCCTACAGGTTGCAGAAGGGAGATCGCAAGAGAAAAGGTCAAGTGGGTATGGAGAGGAAAGAGAAGAGGACATGGGCGATGTGATGAGGAGATTATTTAATGAAGGAGAAGCATCCATTAAGAGTCAGCAGCAATACCCCTGAGACACAGGTGGCATCTCCCCCGATCTTCCCCTGGTACCTTATTACAATCCGAAGGAATTTTTTATTAGCTTAGCCAAGGCAGTATGGGTATATAGTGCGCGTGAGAAATATAAAGCCAGTTTTAATATTGGGAGCAACAAAGGAACCAATAGTATTAGTAACTTAGGATTACAGGGATCCCAACAGCCAGGGAACAAAGGGTTTGTGCTATTAGCTCATACCCAAGTCAGTATGGCGGGATCTTTTACCAGATATCCAGAGTTTGCAGGAAGGGGAAACGAGGATGTGGAGCAACACTGGTATCTCTGTGAAGCTATTTGGAGAGCACGTCAGACTCCAGACAATGTCAGGACAGTGGAATTTCAGACCATGCTGAGGGAGAGGGCTCTGCGTTGGTTTATAAAATGGGCAGAGCAGAACCAAAACCCCACGATAGATGATATCAAGAGAGGATTTGTGCAGGAATTCAAAGTACCACAAATGGACCAGCAGGGGCTATCGGAGCTGTGGGAAATCAAGCAGAAGGAGGGTGAGATGGCCTGGGAGCTCATGCAAAGGTTTAAGGATGCCATTTCTAAGTTGAGTTACACTCTAGACCCGAATCACCAGCGAGACTTGTTTATCAAGGCACTCTTGCCCCTAACCAGAACGCCACTGACGCAACAGAAAATCGGAACCCTCCAAGATGCTTTGGAGCAAGCATCCTGAATAGAAGCCATGGTTGGGTATCCTCATGAATACCGGGGAGGGACGAGCTTGCAAGACCCATCGATCATGGGTCTCTAGAATCGGATCGCAAATTTAATGGAGAAGCTGAAGGATCTTCACCCAGTACGACCATGTTACAGGGAAAAGTGTCTATGCAGAACTGCTTATCCCACTAAGGTGTGGTAGCTACCTTAGAAACAAACAAAGTAAAACTACTTTCATTTTTCCTTTATGAAAGATAGATAAGAGAAGAATAAAGGAGACCAACCTCTGTCTTGCTCTTGGTTCCTTGTTCGATTCCTCTCTCTTCTGATAGTCCTTTGCCACTAGCTTCCTTGTATACCCAGCTTCACAGAGTACCTGTAGAATCAAAGCAGCATAAAACTATACAAGAACATGGATCTATTATCATAAACAATCTAGGATCAGATGTAAATTGACCATACAGATGCACAAAACATAGATTACACAAGAGTATGGAGGAAAACTTGAATAACTTTATTGATAATCAAGAAAGAGCCAAGAGAGTTACAACCAGTTGTTCTGACCCAACATCATCCTCTCAGCAAGTAAGCCCTTCTTCACCTCATGCAAAGCTTAGATCACCCAACACTATGAAGTTGCCTCAAGAAACCAACAACAATTCCTTACAAGATGCAAAATTCCAGCCTCTGGATCCCTGGGATGAGGGATCCATATATAGATATCTGTAATAGAGATGAGTCAGCTTGTGATTTGATTAGTGTCTTCCCTCTGATAGTTCTTGCTTCCACTTGGAGACTGATGATCTCTTACTCATCCTTGGTCGAATTTAGAGAGGCAAGTGTCACAGGAGAAGCTTCTGGAAGATTCCATGCTTTTCCACCTCGCGGATTAACACTGCCATTTGTCTCTTCTCGCCCATCGCACCCCATAAAAGGGATTTTTGAAATGCAACGCACCTACTGAGTGTACTTAGGTGAGATGCAGCGCACTTTTCCTATGGAGCAGGTTAAATGATCCTGTTTTGACCAGTTCTGAGTATTTTTTCATGGAGAACTTCTGGGAGAAGCTGTAATCAGTTGACCTTGTTCCTTTAGGGGTTGGAACAACACTTTTAGGGACTTAGGAGCCCTTGGTTTATGGACATTTTATGCTTGGGGTTGCAGTGCCCAAAAATGTCTATAACAGTTGCCCCCTAAAGCATGAGGTTGTTAATCTTTTTTGATGTCGGGTGAAATGCTTTATCATGAGGATCTGAAGTTCTTTCAAGCTGGGAGGAGACCTGTAATAAGATACAATACAATACATTATGTTCATAATATTTTCATGATCTAGCTGAGGCGGGCATTCCCATGCTCAGCTTTATAAATTCATTTTCATGTACATAGGATAGACAATCGTCTGAGTGTAGACTGATGATTCTGGTAGAGCCATCATCCCATAGATTGGATGATTATCTGTGCAGCAATGATGTACATTTGATGTCTTTATTTTCCTGAATATATATCGCAGCCCGGATGGATGAAACTAGATCCGGGGTCTTCAATCTCGTTCGATCTTCACTCAAAGTACAAGTCGATCCATGTGAGAGATGTTCTGGAGTCGAACATGGAAAGACATCGCCTGATTACCAGCCAATGATGTAAGCTGTTAACAGGCGCGAGAGGAATCACCGATAATGATAATGACCCTCAAGGTACTGCAGTACAATTCACGTGGTGTGAATAAAGGACTTGGCGTCGAACACCACGCAAAATCTTTCGGTCGAAGGCCATTGATGTAAACTTGTCGCCGGAAGTGAGAAACTTGCCATTGAGGCATGCAAGCTTCAAAGTACTGAAAGGGGTATTCCTAGATCGACTTCTTGGATAATGAGCTGATGTCGACAAGAAACGATCCATCATAGGAGGGCCTTAATGAATCCCACATCAATGACACAGAACGGAGCAAATGATTTTAATGGAGGTGAAAACGATCTGGTGATATAAGGTTCAGGGTGGCGGTCATGAAAGAATGGAGCGTAAATGTATTGTAGCAGGTGAGACACAGGTGAATTCTCTGAGTGACTTCTCTTGAACATACCGGCGACACTGACATGATGGATTGGTAGCATTAACCCCAAATGTGGATGGTGTGATGTGACCATGGTGATGTGACCGGTGAATGAAACAACCCAACCCGACTTGGATGCGGAGTGAAAGTGTCATGTTCAAGAGCGACTTGCTACCAACAAAGTTTCTTCAAGTTTTCTTCCCAATTTTTCCCAAGTCATTGCTGACCAATAGCTCTTTATTTTTGTCAAGCTTGAGGAGGATAACATATGCTTGTTCTATAATTTTCCCTTCGGGCAAACCCATCGCTATGTTTTAACGAGCCTAGCGATAGTGAAACTCGTTCTCGTCTATAGACAAGTTTGTCGCTATTAGGTTTTAACGAGTTTAACGACAAAGATAACTCGGTCCTTTTCAATTTTAGAGAGTCTGAAAAGGAACGTAAAGTCAACTCCAAAAATCCCTTTTCGTAATCTAATCCCTTAAGTCCAAAAAAGTATAAAACAATGCAGAAGGGATGAATTTTCGATACTTTTAACGAGCCGAACAAAACAAGCGCTCGATCTTTTTGTGTAATAATCCCTCAGGTCCAAAAAGATTAAAATCTAAAGGAGGGATAGCACTTCCGATCCGTTTAACGAGCTGGAGAGGCCAATGGCTCGGCAATCTTTTCATATTTTACGAGTCAGTTCAAAAGAGCTTAAAGGAGACTCGTCTTTGAGGAACGAGTGATAAATTTGGCTAGCAGCTGATTCCAGGTAAGGTTTGGAATTTTCCAATCACGGCAGTGTCACAAGGATGGCTAACAAGATCACTCTTCGCAGCTATTCCTCAAAAGGGGTAAACAATAAAATGGAGGTGAATGATCGGCCAATACAAAGTGGAGGTGATGATGAGAACACGACCAAGGCTTTAAAGGCTGAAGTACTACATTCACGATGGTTATTTACCGGAAATTGGTTCATTTTTTTTGATTGAGCTTAAACACTGGGGGGAAACATTTGCTCATGACTTATGTCTATTTTTTAACGAGCTTGAACTATGTCCTAAAACTGCTCGATAAATCTAGTTGTATAATAAGAATGTCTCATATATAAAAACGATAATTTTTCAAATCTTTGCCCCACATCCTTTCTTTATGCAAGTTAGGAAACGACCAATCCTACGAGTTTAAAGGGTTAGAGGACCTACAAATTTAAAAAATAAATGATCGCTCTTCGCTTGCATGCCAAAAGGTTTGCATGCCCCCAGGTATAAAACAGAGTTTCAAGGTCACCTTTTATTCGAGCCGACAAAACATTTGTTTTATCAGGAAAGGTCTACCTCTTTCAGGTTACCAAAGATTGTTCTACTCACAGCGCAAACAAAACACTTCTTCGGCGATGTCTACCGAAATAGACAAAGGCAAATGGCACAGACGCCACCACTCACATAACTTTGACGAGGGAATCTTGTTCCAGTCCAACCCCCTTTTCCAATCACGGACGGGAGTACCGACTAGTCATATATCTCTCGCGGAAACCTACCTTATACCCGAAGTTTTCCTGCCGAAGCAGACCAGGGTGCATGCCCCCTGGGTTTCAGTCCCGCCCCCGAATCACTCGCACTCATCGGGCGGACGGACTGGGGATTGATGAGACATTCCTTGCGTGAAAATACCATTTAGGGATGGTGTGCGACTATTTGCTATGTGTGAACCGGGAAATGAAAGCTGGTCTACGAGTTTGACCACTCTTCCTTCGTGCGGAAAACACATTACTCTAAAGAGTGAGGAGACAATCACTCCCATGCAATAAATATAGTCTCGCCCAAGGAGTAGATTATAATCCAGGGGTCCTTGGACTACCATTACGTTCATTTGAACGGTTTTCCCTCTCAATGTTATGGGCACATTGGGAAGGATCCCTAACGGTCGACTGGTTCCTTTGTCAAAGCCTGTTAGATTTCTCATCTTAGGCAAAAGCGATGGCGAACCAAGCGCTTTCCAAGCAGTCGAGGAAAGGATACTCACAGAAACCCCTTCATCTATGATGGTACCGGCCATAACCATTCTATATATTTGAACAATGATTCGAAATGGTATACCAGCCGGTAAACGGGGTCTGCCTAGTTGATTCCAATCGAAGGAAACAACTAGGTTACTTGGAGGTGGGACCGAATAAACGGCCGGGTACGACTCTGACGAACTTCCTTCCTGTGGTAAAGGAATGGGTAAATTGCCCCCATGTTCATCGGAGTCTGTGCTTACGAAAAGAATTTGGACGGTGTCATCCCTGTTCTCTTCGGTGACCGTATCATCTGAAGAAGGAACCTCTGAAGGCAAGACCGGGTCAACTGCTGTCTCGACCTTTTGACTTTCGTCTGGTATGGGTTCAGATGGTTCTTCTTCGATGATAGAAACTTCGGCTGACCACTTGGGCGGGTCAGCCGGATTTTCAACTAGTGACGGACTCGGCAAGAGTTTCTTATATCCAGGAGGAAGTCGTAACGGTGAAACCGGACGATCGTCCAAAACTCTTTTAGCCTCGTCTAAGAAGGGACAACGGTGGACGGTATGATCACCTTCGCATAGTTTACAAGGAAATCTATATTTTCCTTTTTGTCCAGGGGCTTCACTTTCACTAGTCGATGGTGTGTTTTCAACATGATCATCAGAGGTTGACGACACCGGGTTGTGCAAACGAGAATACCAGTCCCTTAGTATCCGAGGGATGCAAGGACAATCTCGATGAAAGTGGTCTCCTTTGCAAATGATACATGGCGATTTAGGCTTGGTCAGTACAGTGTGTGGATTTTCTCTAGACGACACTTGGTTACTCCTTTTCGCCTTTGGCTCCTTCTTCTTCTTCTCTTTCTTCTTCTTTTCCTTCTTCTTCTCAGGTACTTGATTTTTGGCTTTACCAGCCTCATCAAGCGAAGAAGAAGGAGGAGAGGAAGATTTGGATGAAGTAGAAGGTTGGGGGGTAACTTTGGAATCGTCTAGTTGCTGACTCGATTGTTCAGGAATTGCGATGTTCTAAACGACAGAGGTTGAGAAGAGCCATACGGGCAACCCGATTGTCAATCCTGGAAGTGACAATGTGGCCATATGGGGTGCACCAACATCTCCCCAAGAGGAGAAGGGACTAGGATTTCCACTAAGGGGAACTCCTTGGTTGGTGGACTCCATTCTCTCAACCTAAGACCAACGTAGGAAAGGTGATGATTATTCCGTTTAAATAAATTTTAGACGCTTTGACACAACTTGTTTTTTCAATTTTAAAGAGTCGAGAAAAAACAAAAGATGAATCTAGTCGCCTTCAATTTTTAATGAGCCTGAAGTGACAAGTGCTCAGATGGACCTTTTCCGTTAAGGAGTCTGAAAAGGAACGAAAGGGACTGCTCTGGAAATCTAGGTAGAGGGATTACCAAACCAATCGCAAAACTGCAGAATACTTTTTACGGTACGGCAGTCAATCTTCCCAAATGCTGTGTTCAGTGCATTGCGATCGATAGGGTGGCAGACACGGCTTCCTATGGATAAAGGATTAAGCCTATTGTGGTCTCCCAAAATATACTCGACGGTACGTGGGAGCACAAGTCCGTACTGGCACTTATCACCTCAAAGTGGAGGAATCACCCAACCAACAGTGAGAACAACAGTTACCAGGCTTTACGACGCCGGAATATGTCTCTAGCCTAGACTTCTAGATGTTGTGCGTTAGGTTCCAAAGCGTTGTTAGATTCATTAAATTTATTTTAAGTTGATCTCGCTTAAGAAATTTGCCTTTCAGGTTCACCGCGTGATGTATATACACAATTCCTAAAATGCAATCTAAGATGATAAACAGTCTTTTTATCTTCTTTGTGAAATGAAAATCCTAGCTACTAAGGAAAGAGAGACAATATTCTTTCACAAAGAGCAAAGAGCACACACTATATGCACTGTCCTAAATCAAACCAATCAAACAGTCTAAATGCAAATGCAAATGCACATGCATGTATTTGTTTTCAACCTTCTTAATATGTGAATGATAAAAAGAAAGCTAATGCGCAAATCTGAATTATTTTCAAAGCGACAATTACTAACAAGTTTCTTTTCAAAATCAAAATGGAGACAATGACAACACTTTGCGATTTAGAAATGAAAACTTGTTTTCGACACTAGGAAAACTACCAATTCAGATCAAATACAATAGTAACAGGGTAATCGACTATTAAGAGCAATCAGACTCTCTTCTATGACTGAAAACGACACTTGAGACACTTTCAAATCAAGAAACGACAGTACAATTACGTTACTTTTTTGCAAAGGAGAACTGAAAATGACTCAACAAATACACAAAAACATTTACAGTTCTTTGCACAATGGAGGCGGAATAACAGCAAGGAAAGGAGTTTCAAATAGAGGTATACTGACTACAGGCAGCAAAACTCATGAATAGAACTGAAAAGAATGAATTCAGAAACCAAAATTTATGAACAAGGCCTTGTCTGTTCAGCGCACCTGTAACACAGTGAATCTGAAATGCAACGCACCTTCTACACTCGGGAAGTGCGCTGAATTTGAGATTCACAGAACAGACAGTGCGCTGGACCAGGGACGAGACTTTGCTTGGGTTCCGGGTCACAGTTTGCAGTTCAGTTCAAGGATTTTGGCCGAGCAAGTGGTAATCAGTAAATCAACAACAGGGGTAGATCTAAGGAGGTTACTAGAGCCACCACAAGGGCAATTAGAGAGTTTGTAAATCAGTTGTTTAATTCATAAACAAAACCCGGAGATTGACTGAAGCGGCATTTATCTACTTTGCATTTGCAGAGCAAATGCAGTTCGAAAGCTACCTGGCTCGACTTCAGGCTCCGTCTGTAAGTTTATAAAATAAACAAATGTAGATAAACAATCAATCTAGTCGCTCCCCAGTGGAGTCGCCATTTTGTTACAGGGAAAAGTGTCTATGCAGAATTGCTTATCCCACTAAGGTGTGGTAGCTACCTTAGAAACAAACAAAGTAAAACTACTTTCGTTTTTCCTTTATGAAAGATAGATAAGAGAAGAATAAAGGAGACCAACCTCTGTCTTGCGCTTGGTTCCTTGTTCGATTCCTCTCTCTTCTGATAGTCCTTTGCCACTAGCTTCCTTGTATACCCAGCTTCACAGAGTACCTGTAGAATCAAAGCAGCATAAAACTATACAAGAACATGGATCTATTATCATAAACAATCTAGGATCAGATGTAAATTGACCATACAGATGCACAAAACATAGATTACACAAGAGTATGGAGGAAAACTTGAATAGCTTTATTGATAATCAAGAAAGAGCCAAGAGAGTTACAACTAGTTGTTCTGACCCAACATCATCCTCTCAGCAAGTAAGCCCTTCTTCACCTCATGCAAAGCTTAGATCACTAAACACTATGAAGTTGCCTCAAGAAACCAACAGCAATTCCTTACAAGATGCAAAATTCCAGCCTCTGGATCTCTGGGATGAGGGATCCATATATAGATATCTGTAATGGAGATGAGTCAGCTTGTGATTTGATTAGTGTCTTCCCTCTGATAGTTCTTGTTTCCACTTGGAGACTGATGATCTCTTACTCATCCTTGGTCAAATTCAGAGAGGCAAGTGTCACAGGAGAAGCTTCTGGAAGATTCCATGCTTTTCCACCTCGCGGATTGACACTGCCATTTGTCTCTTCTCGCCCATCACACCCCATAGAAGGGATTTTTGAAATGCAACACACCTACTGAGTGTACTTAGGTGAGATGCAGCGCCCTTTGCCTATGGAGTAGGTGAAATGATCCTGTTTTGACTAGTTCTGAGTATTTTTTCATGGAGAACTTCTGGGAGAAGCTGTAATCAGTTGACCTTGTTCCTTTAGGGGTTGGAACAACACTTTTAGGGACTTAGGAGCCCTTGGTTTATGGAAATTTTATGCTTGGGGTTGCAGTGCCCAAAAATGTCTATAACAGACCAGCCAGACCCAACGTATGATGCACGCATTACATGGTGGAAGGGAATGTTGTGACAAAGTGCCCCAGGTTGCAAGGAATTAATCATCCAGGGGGGTCACGGGGTCGTCAGGGGCCCCATCAACCGTAGGAGTTGCAGCAATAGGAGCGCAAGGAGCTTTTCCGGGAAGGAATAGCCAAGAATTTTTCAAGATCTGTAGAATGTTTGGACACTTGCCACTGATGTGCTCGTTTCTATAGAAATACTCCAACGTCCCCAATAACAACTACTGTGAGTTCTATGCATCTACAACACATCACACTGAATAGTGCCGATGACTGGATGCTCTAGCAGAATGGCTGGACAGATATCTACATTCAGAGTCAATGAGTCAAACCGAGGAGGACGAGGAGGAAATGGGCGAGGAGGGAGGATGGGAGGAAGAGGCCCTGTAAGGTGTTACAACTGTGACCAGGAAGGGCATGTCGCCAGGGAATTCCCGCTCCCGAGGAGACCTTGGTGCTCACAGTGTAGGATTAATACCCACGCCACAGAGGATTGTCCGGAACTCATTGCAAAGTGGGAAGAAAGGACCAGACAGAGGGGGGCTAACCTGTTTAATGCTGAACCTCGTACCGATGACAATATTTCCACAACCAATATTAATATAGTCACCTGAGGAGGAAAGCAGATGGGGGAGGATTGTAGCACAACGGACCCACCCTTGATTGTTAAAGAAACATCTCCATAGAAAGTATATAAGACCAAATGCCAAAAGAAGTATTATCATGAGGAAACTAAGTTGTTCGAGGGGATGACTGAGAAGAGAGACAACCAGAAACCGTAAGATGACGTGCTTGATCACGACTAGCCGATTGAAGAGTTGTTTAAACTATTCCTGAAGATTGTTGAGGATGAACGCATGTTGAAGGAGGTGCGAAAAGTTTGAAGGCTGCGTTATCCATAGAAGAAGGGGAAGTGGAGTGATCACTTGTCGACTTGCCAGAAAAGAGTTCCAGATGAGTGAAATGAAACAAGAGGAGAAGCGACAAGGAATTATGAATCAACGTGCAGGTTGTAGGGTTCCAGATAAGGGACACAATGTTAGCCTTGGGGTCAGATTTAAACATCCTACCTAGAAAAACATGGGAGGCAATGGGGAAGTTGCAATTGAAATAATCGCCAATTCAACTAAGAATGGCAAACCAGTATTGTATACTACCCATTGGAAGGTTAGAGAATGTGGAAGTCGATGTAGCAGGGGTGAAGATGCACACCGAATTCGAGGTGATTGACATCATGGGGGATAAGGACCCATACCCGGTGCTCCTTGGGATCAATTAGGCCTATGAGAACTATGTTGTCATAGACCTAAAGAAAGAACTGATGATTTTCGAAGCAAAAGGACTAAGGGTGATCCAACCCCTGGACCCCTATCAAGGACCTAGGTTCACAGAACTAGTAGATGACAGGGATGAACCAAGAATGCTAGACCAACTATACACGCTTACAGTGGGAAAGAGGGAAGATTACATAAATCCCATGGTAAGAGGCTCCATCAGCTGGAGAAGTATCCAAAGCTTAGAGGTCAGCTTGGAAGCTGCCTGGGATGCATGGCAGCAAGGCGGGTATGAACTAAACAATAGATGTTGTGCAATGATAACCCGAGTAAATTGGATAGGAACGGAAGTAGGTGACTATCCCAAATATTATGGCCTTCAACCGGTGGACACCTTCTTGAACAGGGTAGACCAAGAAATGATAGAGGATCAAAATATTCCCTTTCTTGATATCGCTCTCATGGAAACACCAACAAGATGGTGGAAGACGCACCGCAGTGCACTAAGAGACTAGGTGAGCATCAAGTAATCCATGAAGGAAATATTCGCCTAGGAGGAAGACCAACCACAGGATAAGGCACACATAAGGAAAGATACATGGGGGATTCAAGTCCCGAGAGGCACATCGAAGATTGCATAACCAATTGGAATAACCAGGGAATGCTAAAGGATCGATGGGTACATGCATTTATACATACCCTAGGAACTGTCCCCCAAGCTTGGTATGTACAGGAGGAGCTCCGTCGACAGACGGAGGATTGGGATGTTTTGGAGGTATAGTTTTTTAGCAAATTTTCATATATAAGTAAAGAGGAACGCATGATGGAGACACTCCAAGTGATAAAAGGGGTTCTATTTTCCCCAGGATAGTTGGTTGAAGGATGTCCGGAAGAAAGTTTTCTGCAGAACCAGAGGAGGATGGGTTATATGGATTGAGACACCTGACCTTCGAAGAAACAGAAGGAGAAAGAGACATCTGGGAGAGCCCCTCGAAAGAAGTTGCCCACATTCTACCATTGAAACTAAGAAAACAAAATGTTGGGACGGAGGATAAGCCCAAAATAGCATTTGTGGGAGACTACTGGGACGAACAGACCACAAAAGAAATTTTTGACCTACTACAGGAATATCAGGACCTGTTCCTAGCTTTAGTAGCAGAGCTGAAGGGGATAAAAGGAGATATAGGGGAAATGAAGATTGTTTTGAGACTGGATGCCTAGCTGGTAAAGCACAGACCATATAGATTGAACCCAAGGGTGAAGGAGAAAGTTAAGAAGGAAATTGACAAAATGTTGGAAGTAGGAATTATATTTCCAGTAGATGAAGCTGAGTGGATAAGCCCGATAGTCATACAAAACAAGAAGGATGCAACTGAAATCAAAGTATGTGTTGATTACAGAAGCCTCAACAATGCATGTGTGCATGACCCATTCCCGACACCTTTCAGCGATGAGGTCCTAGACAATGTGGTGGGGAATGAAGCATATTCGTTTACGGACGGATTTTCGGGCTACCACCAAGTTCGAATAGCTGAGGAGGATAAAAGAAAAACAACATTCACTACTGAGTGGGGGTCATATGCATACAATGTGATGCCATTTGGACTAAAGAATGCACTAGCAGTCTTCTCAAGGATTGTCATAGCTACATTCCGAGACTATATTCACAGATTTCTAGAGGTGTACATGGATGACTAGACAGTGTATAGTCTGTTAAAAAAACACACCAGCTTATTAAGAGTAATGTTTGAAAGGTGCAGACAACTGCAGATTTCTTTGAACCTCAAGAAATGTATCTTCGCAGTCCCATTTGGAACACTACTAGGCCATACCGTCTGCAAGGATGGAGTATTCGTAGACCCAACAAAGGTAGCGTCAATTGTCAACATGGAACCACTGCAGAACGTAAAGCAACTAAGGTCAACTATGGGACATACGGGGTATTACTGACGCTTCATCAGGAATGATGCATCAATCACAGCCCCAATGGAAAAGCTACTGAAAAGTACAGAAGAATTCGTTTGGACTGTGATGGTCAAACAACACTGAATAAGTTGAAGGAAAGGCTGGTAAGTGCCCGTATCCTTGTCTATCCAGATTGGAACAAAATGTTCCATGTGCACATCGATGCATCAGGGATAGCGCTGGGAGCAGTCTTAGTGCATCCAAGGGAGAAAAATATGGACCACCTGGTGTATTATGCTAGCAGAAAGTTGTCAACTGCGGAAAGAAACTATACAACAACCGAGAGAGAAGCCTTGGCCATGGTTTATTCTCTCCAAAAATTCAGGCATTACTTGTTGGGCACGCCATTCAAATTATTTACAGACCATTCCGCACTGAAATACTTGGTAAACAAACCAGTACTGGAAGGTAGAATATGTCGATGGTTGTTGTTGTTCCAAGAATTTACTTTCGAGGTGGTCATAAAACCCGGCAGACTGAATGTGGGGCCAGACCACTTGTCGTGACTAGAGACATGGGAGAATGAAGGAGTAGTGGATGATCGATTGCCTGACGCCGACTTATTCAGAATAGAGGCAATCCTAGATCACCTAGAAGAGATTGCCACATTATTAACAATAGGTCATTTCCCAGAAGGATATATGGCAACACAAAGATGCCACTTGGTAGTAAGGGCAGCAGATTACCAGCTGATCATAGGACACCTCTACAAGATGGGCTTGGATCAAATATTGAGATGCTGCGTCCTTCAGCATGAAAGAAGTGATGTGTTGTGGGAATGCCATGCGGGAGTCGCAGGAGGCCATGTGGGAGGTAAAGCCACCGCAAGAAAGATACTACAAGCAAGACTTTGGTGGCCAACTATTCATAAAGATTCTAAAGAATTTTCCAAGAGCTGCGACATCTGTCAAAGGGTTGGAAAGCCTTCGCGATGGGATGAGCTGCCTCTAAACCCCATTCACACAGTGAAAATATTTGACAAATGGGAAATAGACTTCATTGGACCCATTACACCATCGACAAGGAATTCACACGCGAGATACATAATAACTGCAACAGAATACCTCACCAGGTGGGCAGAAGCAACACCTGTCAAGGACTGTACAATAGAAACAGCTGCAAGGTTTATTTTCGAGAACATAATCTCAAGGTTTGGATGCCTGAGGAGCCTCACAAGCGACCAAGGAACACACTTTCTGAATGAAACCATTGAGACTCTGTTGAAGACCTTCATGATTCAGCATAACAAGAGTAGCCCGTATCACCCATAGGCCAACGACGCAGTTGAAGCATTCAACAAAATCCTGGAGAAAGGGCTAACAAAGGTCGTATCAGCCAACAGGGATGACTGGGATGAAATAATACCCGCAACTCTATGGGCATACATGACAACAGTAAAGAGACTTCATAAGAAAACTCTATTTTAGCTAGTATATGGAAGGGAAGCAATGGTACCAGTAGAATTTATATTACCAAGCATGTTCATATCTGAAGCCACGAGAATGATGGACAACATGGCCTTACGGGACAGACTGAGTCAGCTGTTGGAACTTGACGAAACCCGGTTCTTGGCCGAGTTTCATCAGTTAGTGGAGCAGAGAAGGTAGAAAGCTTGGCACGATAGGCACATCAGGAGGAAGTCTTTTGAAGTAGGGGAACAGGTACTACTATACGACAGCAAGTTCCAGAAGTTCCCAGGGAAACTGCAGATGCACTAGTTGGGCCCATTTATAGTCACAGAAATCAGAGAATCTAGAGCAGTGAGACTCGCACAACTGGATGGAGTCATGTTGCATGGATGGGTGAATGGTGCTCGCTTGAAGCCCTTCCACAAGACATAAATCAAGATAAAAGAGGGTCTTGGAAACGAGCCTGCAAGTAAAAAAAAACAAAAAAAATCTGTCAGTTATAATAAGCTACTAGGTAGAGTCATGGGTTTTTTTCAGAGAATAAGAAGAAGGTCAATAAGGTTGCGGCAACAACTTCAGCACACCACAACCCATTTGTGGTCGGGGGAGGGGAAAGAAAAGTAGAATTAGTAGTCACACATGTAGTCCTAGTCAGCAAGGTACATGTAGGCAAGCGCTTTTTGTAGTCTTTATGATCACATGCTGTACCTATACTTTCCGTTATACTGGTAGTCATTTCCATATTAAGTAAATAATAATGCAACTATTAAAGTAGGAGCCGCAAAATCTTTTCCCATTAAGCACGAATTTAGTTAATAAATAACCCCATCACGGAAAAATAAATACGCCATGCAGCCCACTCTGTACTTTCCCAGTCCACGTCATGGTTGTCATGTCCAGGTCGGCTAACGGCGGCAAGGTATAGCTAGAACACATGGGAAAGTTGTCGGAGTAATTAGTTGCTAAGGTCCAGTTAGTCAGGAAACATCATGTTAGGTTCAGCTACTTAACTCGCAGGATAATGAAGGGAATTCCAGAACTTCAATTGCAGATAGCAGGAGAATTATAGGTCCGCTCTGAAGAATAGTTGTAGAGACGCAGAAGTGAGAAACCTCAGGTGAAGATTGTTTACCAAAGGTGAAGGGAGATGGTGAAAGGAATTGTATCAGTCCCACAGGACACATTAGATGAAAGAATTGAGGTGGTCGACAATTTATATGGAAAATATGACAAGGCGAATCTGGTCGACAATGATCTTACAGACTGTTTCCAGTTCCCAACTCTGAAAAGGGAAGTTTATGCAGAGGATATCTAGAAGGAGGACGACACCAAGACCTCCAGGGTCAGGGAAAATTTCAAAGGGATACAAAGGTTGATGTTACTCCATTTGAGAAGCTTACCTGTGTTCGATACTCAATTCGCCGCAATGTAGTGTACCAAAATTTTGGCGAGCAGGATGCACGGAGGATCACTGTGGTTGGACAAGGAGTATCCCATTCATGTGGATGATATTAATCGTCTAACAGGGTTGTCAGCAGGGGGGAAGGCAGTGAGCACAACATTTCAGTCAGGGGCTAAGAGAGCTAAGAAGCAGACTGAAGATAACATCTATGCAAGATATGGGACTGAGCGGGGTGGAAGAGGAGCGAAGCTTGATATGATCAACAAGGTCAACATCAGATTTTCCTGCTACATCATAGCGGGAAAAACCATGAGACATTACACGAAGAACAAATGCACACTAGACGCAATTTCGGTTGCAGAACATTGCTTCCAGGGAGAGATACTTAACTGGTCCACGTTTGTTCTTAACGAGCTATTTGAAGCTTGTGAAGATGTGTACAGGCGGGGAACCAGTTTCGTGTTCGGGTACATTTTGATGTCTTTGGAAATGTGGAAGTGGAGGCCATCGAAGGAAAGGGAAATGACGACCATTGTTGAAGGACAACCAATAGCACTCTGCTATGACCCATGGAGGGCATCGGGAGACCCCAACACAAAAGAGATAAATGAGATAGCTTTCAAGGATTGGTATGAGCAGATGTTAGCCACCATCAGGTCAACAAAGAGGATACCAAAGGCTCTGCTAGACAAATTCTCAGAAGAGATATGGTTCGGAGCCTCACACGCACACACCTATCTTAGACCATGGTGTGTCCATCCAGAGACCTTTAAGATGAGGCCGCAGAGGTTCGTTCTAACGGCAGCAGTGCTACACAAGGAGGTGGGATCATGGCCAGGAGTGGCTTGCGAAATCACGGATGGGAAATACAACTATCTATTCGGAGCCTTGAAGTAGTAGGCGCAAGGGGGAGATGTGGCAGAGAGCAACAGGAAGTGGCCAGCTGAAGATGACCTCCACCCAATGGTGCTTCAGATGGAGGAGAAGATGTTCGAGCTAAGACAAACAATTGCTAGTTTCGAAGGACAATCAGGTGAGAGCAATTATCCTGCCCAATTTCAAGGCTCTACCATGTTCTCTCCTATTATCACAACCCCGCTGGCCATGAAACTCCCCACGGGAGTAGCCCAGTCTCCCTCTCAGCCAACGGTCCCCAAGCCGAAGAAGAAACGAGTTGTTCATAGTTTGGCCGTCAAAAATCCGAAAACTGCTCCACCACCCTTGGTTGTCAACCTTACTGACGAGGTCGAGCATTCGATCTCCGCAGCCCCCATAGTTGAAGAGATTCCCACCACCACTTCCACCATTTTACATCAGTTGCGAGAGTCATCCCTGCACATAGCCTCCACCTCCACGACCCTGTCAGAGACCTTCCTGTCAGGCTGACGAAGAATGACTGTGGAAACAGAAGTTGAGTCAGCCAGGCAGGAAAAGGGCACCACTTCTTCCAATGATACACAACAAACATCACTTGTATCACCAATGCTTGGGTCGGACCCACCACAAGGAGGAAGCCTAGACACTATTCTGTAGGGAGAAAGGATTGAGCTGTACTGGCCACTTTTCCCTATAAAGCTCACAGTGGTCCCGAACCCTAGCATCATTCCACCCACTCCACAATTCACTTCGCAGTCACAACAAGCTCATTCGCTCGCATCCCACTCTAAAAAATCCATCGCCAACGGCCTACCCATACAACAACAGTTCCCTGAACCCAGTACAATGCAGGCTAACACACTCCAGCACTGGTCATCAGCCCAATTATTTACATTTATACAACAAGCAATGCATAGGGCCGAAAGGATCCATGAGGATCTGGCCAAGGAACATGAGCAGCAAGCAAGGCGGTTGCAGGAAGTAACAAAAGAGCATGATCACCTGTGGCGAGAAAATACAGATTTGCAAGCCCAGGTTGATCAAATCACGCAGCGATTCAGGTCATTATGGCCAGCAATCATTGATGCAAACATAGAGGCGCCGACGGACATCACGACCTACACGCTGGTAAAATGTTGCGACCACATCCAGGTGGCATGCTTGAACCTGGTAGCTACCAATGCCGACATGAAGAGGAAGCTGGAGATGGTGAGATCAGCACTGTTGGACCTAGTGGAGATCTACACGAGGACAGTCGAGGGAAAAATCGCCGAAGTGGAAGAAAAGAAACAAGCCTTAGTAGACGCCCTCACCGATGGCTACGCTCTGATGAACAAAGTCCATGACTGGCCAGGAAGCCTGGCGCTAAAAAATCACTCGGTCTACCCGATGAGAGAGCGAATACAGACCTTATTCACCAGCACAAAGGACTATACAGACCCTACCCAACTGTAGTAGATCAACAACTAGATTGATGCCATCCAGGCCCAAGTTGATCCAGATCTTGGGGGGAGGTCCCCAAGATCTAAAAGATTGAAATGGATTTTAGGGGAGAGGCCCCTAAGATCTGAAAAATTGAAATGCCAGAAGAAAAAGAGGAGATTGCCCAATAAAGAAAACCACAAAGATTTTTTTTTATTAAAACGAAGAATAACTGTAAAAGTTACATTGTGGCGGACAAACTGTCCTTTTACAAAATATGACTTGTTACTTATAAAAATTTTTAGTTACAATACCACGGGTCAATTTCATGGGTGAATGAATACCATGGGTGGACGTCACAATACCAAGGGAAAATACCATGGGTGGATGTCACTTACAATACCATGTGTGGATGCCACTTACAATACCATGGGTAAATTCCATGGGTGGATGAATACCATGGGTTGATGCCATTTTCTATTCGGATCATTCTTCCCTCCTTAAGAAGCAATGTTCCCCATTGCGTGAAGTTCCCTCTTGCAAAGTCTTTGTTGAATATGAAGAGCCATTGAAGAGAAGGGTTTTATGTGGTTAACCCATAACCATGATGAACGAAGATCCGAGGATAGAGATACCTTGTAATGCTTGTGACCAACTGTGATACTGACAATGTGTGACCTAGAAAATGGACTTCGATGAACTGTTGGTTTGTGGATGACCCATAACCATGATGAACGAAGATCCGAGGATAGAGATACCTTGTAATGCTTGTGACCAATTGTGATACTAACAATGTGCGGCCTAGAAAATGGACTTAGATGACAAGGATTTTGTGCGGTTGAACCATAACCATGATGTTGGTTGTTGATGAAGTAGCAGGTACCTACATAGCCTGGGGTGGGAGGGTATGTCTCCAAAGAACCAAAGACGAATGCTTCTATGCTGAAACTGATGAATGTGAAGCAGGTGCCTACTAAAGTGGGGTGGGAGGGCACATCCCCAAAGGGAACCCGCTCCGAATGCTGCTCCATAATTAAAATGGACATAACTCGGTTAATAAAACTCAGAATTGTTATTATAACCTATTTTTGGAAATAGAATGACCATTTTGCATCTTCCCATGTGTTGGAAATCCTTATCTGGACACTCTGGAATCTCAGATTTGCGATGCAACTGTTCCGTCGTCACAAAAGTTCTGAAAAATAACTGATTTTAAATCAACGATATCTTCCACATTCAAACTCCGATTCAACCCTTTTTTTTTTTTGAAATTTGGTGATTTTTCGAGAGGAACTCAGATCTGCAATCATTGTTCTAAAATTCTGCACTAAAACTGCAAAACATGATAAGAGAGTCGCCATCCACCAGTTGTCGTAAAAAAAAACTCTACAACATAGCTAATTTTAAATAAGTGATATCTCCCTCATCCGGACTCCGATTCGGTCGATTTGTTTTTTGAATTTGGGTATTTTTTCGCAAGGAATACAGATATATTATTTGGTTTTGTAAAATTTTCACCCAAAATTTTAGACCTGATCTGCAAACTCGTCGCCCAAAAACATTCCTGCAAAAAAAATGAAAAATGAAAAATTCTTCCCACTTGGCCCAAGAAAATGCTCTATGGAGGACGTAGCATGTTAGGCCCCTATACTACTAGTGTAACCCCTTATTGTTATTAGTACAACCCCCTTATTATATTTTTGTACCCATGTAGTCCCCATATTGTTATTATTGTGCCCCATAGAAGCCCACTATTGTTATTATTGTGCCCTTACATTATTATTGTTATGTCGACTCTGATTATATTATGACCCCTTAGACTCCTATATATAGAAAGGAGGTCTTGTCATTTGTATCATTCAAGAATTGTTCATTTATGTAATGTAAAGGAGGTTGCCCCCTCGAAGAGGCTGAATTCTAAGGCGTTTATCTCTCTTTTCTATCTTTTTGTGAGCTAGTTTCATAACATTTGGTATCATAGCTTTGGATTTTAGGGTTTCGCTGCTCCAAATAGGTCATCGTGCCATTTTAGCTATAACTTTCTTTATGTGACATTTCAGAAGAAAAAGAAACAACCCATTTGAGAAGAAATCGCGCTGAACCTCGGGTCCGAATTTCATAGATTTGCGCACTATATTTGTGGAGATATGATCTGAGGAAGTTGCCTTTTTGCAGACTCCCAAATTACATTCCAAACAGGTGACCTGGGGAAACTCATCATAACTTTTGTTTTGAGCATCAGATTGAAATTTCGTAAGAAGTTGCACAAAGAGTACGGACTATAGTTTTCTGTGCATAGTTTTCAAATCTGAAGGTTGAAATAGTGATGCATGACACGTTGTACAAGTTCGCTCTACTGAAACATTATATAATTAGGTCATCTTAGGAGATTGGCCATAACTCTTTCTTGGAGAATCAAATTCTGCTTGCGGGGTTAGAAAGAGGACTCAGAGGGCTACTTCAGGAGACAATTTCAGAACTTTGAGGTCTGAAAGTACAGAGTTACAATCATTTCAAGATCGAGCTCCTGAAATCAAGAAAAGGCGATATGAGGAAGTTTGATGGAAATGATCCAGTCAATTGGATACTACAGATGGAGCAATATTTCGATCTACATGAGGTGTAACCATTACAAAAGGTTAGTATTGCATCTTCATATTTAGAACCGGATCAATTTTTATGGTATAAAGGGCTTTGTTCTCGTAAACCACTTGTTATGTGGTCAATTTTCACGGAGGAAATGATAGCACATTATGAGTATACAAAGAGAAACTCCTTCTTTAGCCAATTGATAAATCTCAAACAAAAGGGTTCAATGGAAGAGAACATTGAGGACTTTCAAGAATTGAATAGAAGGGTAAATTATATTCCAAAGAAGCAAAGGATTGATGTCTTCATAGGGACTTTAAAGGATAACGTTCAACATGAGGTTCGTTTTTGGGAACCTAATTCATTGGAGGAGGCATTCGGGTTGGCAAGAAAAATTGAAAGAGAAATTATGGAAACAAGGAATCCCACCACTCATGACTATAATTATAGAAGTGTTTCCTCTCCTAGCCTTCCACAACCTACAAGGCTTACACCACAACAATTGGAAGAAAAAAGAGAAAAAGGGCTTTGTTACAGTTGTGATAGAAAATGAACTAAAGGTCATAAGTGTGCTGAGAAGAAGTTATTTTACATAGAGTATGAAGAAGAGGAAGAAAAGGATCAAGAAACATCAAAAGAAGATGATATACACCAGGACCTAACCCCAGAGAAAGAAGAAATGAATCCAACCATATCTTGTAAAGCATTGGCAAGAATTACCACTCAAACACTCAAGATAGAAGGACATATCAAGAAGAAAAAGGTTCAGGAAGTGAAATATCACATCAAGAAAAAAGAAATGAATCCAACCATATCTTGTAATGCATTGGCCGAAATTACTACTCCTCAAACTATCAAGATAGAAGGACATATCAAGAAGAAAAATGTTCAAGAAGTGAAAGATCACATTGAGCATCAAGAAATGAATCTGACCATATCTTGTAAAGCATTGGAAGAAATTACCACTCCTCAAACTCTCAAGATAGAAGGACATATCATGAAGAAAAAGGTTCAAGCAGTGAAAGATCACATCGAGCATCAACAACAAGTTCTCCAACTTTTAAACGATAATGCCACTTTGGTGCAAAATCAAATGAAACAACAGGTAGATCAACATTGCAATGAAAGAAGTTTTGATGTAAGCGATTGGGTATTTTTATGGTTACATACATACAAACAAATGTCCCTCAAGAAAGCTATTTATGAGAAGGAAATGTTGGCAATACTACATGCACTTCACAAATGGCGACCTTACCTAATGGGAAGACACTTCAAGGTAAAAACAGATCATGATAGTATTAAATACTTTTTAGAACAAAGATTATCCTCTGAAGAGAAACAAAAATGGGTCACAAAGATGTTGGGTTATGACTTTGAAATCATCTACAAAAAAGGGAAGAAAAATGTCATGGCAGATGCACTCTCAAGAAAGGATGAGGATATGGAAGCATTTTTGTGCGCCATTTCTATTATCCAACTAGATTGGATAAACGAAACAAGGGATGAATGGAAGAAGGACGAAGAAGTGTGGCCACTCATTCAAAATTTGCAAAAGATCCCAATTCAAACAATATGGCCAGAACTTGAAGAGGAAGGAAAAATCATATTGGAACCTGGAGCAGTCACAGAAACAAGAACCCGACAGCTATGAAATCGATCAATTTCAGAGTATCTCATCAAGTGGAAGAACTTACCTGCTGAAGATTCCACATGGGAGGACAAGAATTTTATACATAAGCATCAAGAACTACTCAAGCGTTGAGGACAACACTTTTTGAAGGAGAAGGGCATGTTAGGCCCCTATACTACTAGTGTAACCCCTTATTGTTATTAGTACAACCCCCTTATTATATTGTTGTACCCGTGTAGTCCCTATATTGTTACTATTGTGCCCCATAGAAGCCCACTATTGTTATTATTGTGCCCTTACATTATTATTGTTATGTTGGCTCTGATTATATTATGACCCCTTAGACTCCTATATATAGAAAGGAGGTCTTGTCATTTGTATCATCCAAGAATTGTTCATTTGTGTAATGTAAAGGAGGTTGCCCCCTTGAAGAGGCTGAATTCTAAGGCGTTTATCTGTCTTTTCTATCTTTTTGTGAGCTGGTTTCATAACATAGCACATGCCTGAAGTTTGTTGAATATTGCTACAAAATTTTAAACTGAAATATGCATCAAACCCTCATTCCCATGGAATCATAACTTGCTATGATACCATTGATCCAGATCTTAGGGGGAGGCCCCCAAGGTCTAAAATATTGAAATGGATTTTTGGGGAGAGGCCCCCAATATATGAAAAATTGAATCGCCAGAAGAAAAAGAGGAGAATTTCCAATAAACAAAACCAGAAAGATATTTTTTTATTAAAACAGAGAATAACTGTAAAAGTTACATTGTGGCGGACAAACTGTCCTTTTACAAAATGTGACTTGTTAATTATAGTATTTTTCAATTACAATACCACGGGTCAATTCCATGGGTAAATGAATACCATGGGTGGATTTCACAATACCAAGGGAAAATACCATGGGTGAATGAATACCATGGGTGGATTTCACAATACCAAGGGAAAATACCATGGGTGAATGAATACCATGGGTGGATGTCACTTACAATACCATGGGTGGATGCCACTCACAATACCATGGGTAAATTCCATGGGTGGATGAATACCATGGGTTGATGCCATTTTCTATTCGGATCACAAGTTGATCAAATTGAGGAAGAGTCCGCAACGATGAAGAAGGTGATCAGAGATCTGTAGCCACTAGTTCAGATGCAGGTTCTAACTATGAAGGAGGTGTGTGACTCCAGTGGACAACTATTGAGCGACCTGCAAAGCTAGCGACCACCATAGTTAACGTCAAATTCGGTCGAGGCATTCACTCAATGCACTGACACAATCCTCGATGGATGGGACACTTCCATTCAAAGTTACCAGGAATTTAGGCAGGAAACCATGGCCGATGTTCTGGAGTTGGAGCCTTCATTTGGAACAAGGGAGCCTCAAAGGGAGGAAAGTGCAATTGAAACATATGCCACTTCGTGAGCAATGACTAAGGCAAAACAAGCACCAGTCCAGTCGTCAGTAGAACCAACGTAGTTGACAATGTAGCCACCACCCGTAGAGCCCATGGAAATACTAGCAGGATCGATCAAGGTTGAAATGAATTGATTCGGGGACGAGTCAAAGAATTGTGGTCGGGGCCTATTGGGGCCTTCGTTTAATTTTGAAAAGGTTTTGATCAATTTTGGCTAACCGAAGGACAAGAAGGAAATAGGTGGCGACAACGGTTAGATTGCGGAGGAGTAAGCTGGACTGCAGGGTAGGAAAATGCAATTGTGGAAGAGTTGTGGCAAGGTGGTAGCGGAAGACAAAGGTAGTCGAGCGGGCAGGAAGGTGCAAGAGCAACTGAGGGAGAGAGCAGCTGAGTAGGAACTGGCAATCCAGGCGGCAAAAATGAATATAAAAGGAGAGTTCCAGTAAAGAAGAGGGATTGGTTAGTTGGTTGGCAAGGCTATGGGATTTGGCAAGAGGACATCTGGTTGCGGCAGACCGATATCAAAAGGCTAGAGCCTGGATGAGCAGGGCCCTTGAGGCTGAGACCGAGCTCGTGAGTCTAAATCGAGTATTCCTTGTATTTGCTTGTGGCGAACGTTGAAGATATACTGTATTGTTTTATTGTTAAGTTAATAGAAAAGAAAGGCTAGATTAGTTGCGGAATATGATATGTATGGGTGCTATGGTGTGATGACTCTTTAAAAATTTTGAATGTCCCATCAAATGCATGTATTTAGTAGTTCTTGTGTAATAGTTATTATGTTTTTATTTCTATTATGTGTGTAATGTATATATATATATATATAGATATAGATATAGATATAGATATAGATATAGATATATATATATATATATATATATATATATATATATATATATATATATATATATATATATATATATATACATATACATATACATATAGATATAGATATAGATATAGATATAGATATAGATATAGATATATATATATATATATATATATATTTGTTATCGGATGATGCTTCGGTCGATGCTCGTTGGACTCCATGATGAACCTTTCTTTCTTTTGGTCACGGCACGCCTCGGGTGAGACTCCTTACCCTTTGGGTAAGGTGAAAATGTCGGCATTGTCCTAGACTACAATGGATCATTGTTGGCCCTCTGCGCCTAAACCTAGGGTATTTTCTGCCTGATGACTCTTTTGTGCCAACACAGATACAAACAAAGGTAAAGATGTTGCTTCTAGATGCCCTTGAGTGAAAGATTAGGTTTGAGAGAGTGTTGTCAAAGAAGGTCATAGTTGTTGCTTTTGAATATAATTCTTGGCATACGTATCTCACAAGATAATTACAAGTGAAAGCTCCTAACATGGAAATCATGAAGTTGGTCCCATAAAGGAAGTTTGTCATTAATATTGTAATTTGTAAATAAAGTATAATGTAATTATAAATAGAGTAGAAATAAAATAGGGAGAAAATGAAAAGTAATGTGGAAAATGAAAAGTCATTAGGGAAGTTGAAAGGTCATGGGAGGTGAAGAGTCACCTCATTTTGTATAAATATACCCTCATGGCTAGTTAGAATGTACTTTTAGTTTTGGACTCCATTTGAGCCCCTTGTTTAGGAAAGCTTGTACATCCTTTTGAGAAATCAAGCTATAGCTTAGTACTTCCACTATTGGATTTCATGGATGCTTCATGTAATGGTGCATTATACATTTTAGCATAATATTTAGAAACTCATTGATTTAAGGCAACAATTTCATCCATGTATTGTTGAATATTTTGTGACTTATCTCATGATGATTCGATGGTATGTGATTGTTCTTTCCACATGTTAAGTTAACAAACTCTTTTTCTAATTTAAAAATACATATCTTACTTGAAGTTGTATGTTATTCATGCTTTCATTTTCATTGTCAATTGTGATCTAATTCACAAGTGATAAATGTATTATTTCTTTCATCTATGCATCTTAATCAAAGTATTCTCACATTCTTCCTTTAAAGATTTATGTTACTTTCTTTAGTTGTTGTTATGTATTTTGTATCTTACTTGTATAGTATTTCATAGAGCTATTTTAACTTGTGTTTTATTAGAAGTTATATTGGTTTTCTCACACATCACTCATCTTGTCCAAAACAAACTACAAAACAACATGGTGGCAGTTATCCCCACATACCAGATGGGATTCCTATCCCAAACAGTGTAAGTTCTAATTGGGACTTTGCACTAGGGAGATCCCCTTACCATTGGCGGAACAATTTTGGCTAGTCAACATGTCCATAATGTCCAAGATAGGGATTGAACTTGAGACTTGTTAAATAACAACATAAAGGCCAAAACAACTCTCCCAACAAGGAATCACATTCATGTAATGTTTCTAAACATTAGTAACTTGGTTAAAGGTCAAAATTACAAGGGAACTTCTAAGGGAACTAATTATTTGGTTGATATGGGTAAAAGAAAGAGGTAAAAACTCAAATAAGCCTTTACAATTTGTTATCTAAACTTGTTATTCTTATTTGGACCACTTTTGTGACACTTTCTTTGATCCAAAGATCTAAATGAAGAATTAACAACAACTAATCAAATCAAATAAATAGTATAAGACTGCCTTCTCAAGATCAAGTAACAATATTTTCGTATACCTCTATCTATTTGGAAATCAACAATATTCCATTACCTTTAATTCCTAGATAGGTGTATGATCTAAATTTCAATATGATTACAACCCGATAGAATAAGGGTAGGCTTATCTATGATCAAAATCTCATATGTTATTTTCTTTAAAACTAAAACTCAAAAAGTTGTTTGAAGTCTTCCTTCTTTGGCTTGCACATAACATTGATTAAAAATACAATTTCATTATAGTGAGAAGAATTTGGGGGACACAATTGATACTTATACCACATAAGCTAATTAGGATATGGTTAATGCTAAGGAAATTTGTTTATTGGAGTGGTTAAGTTTTGTTTTATAGGGTTATATATTCTAAGAGTAATCATCCACATTAATGTTTGTTGATATGGAATCATTGAGTTGTTTTCACGTAACATAGATTCGTATTTGAGTAATTAAGCTTAGTTATAAAAAAAGGGTATTGTTACATTGAAATATCTTATTAAGAACAATATTGTTAGAAATTGGGATGACATGAAGGAGATATGGAATCACAATTTATACAATATGTTTCTTCAAAACAACGTCTTCAACATCTTATTGAAGGTCCTCTCAATCCCAAGGAAATAATAGGCATGATGACTTAGATTATATTTGAGACTTTTATTATTGATCTTATGTGTTAAGCAATGGCATGATGACTCAAACCACATTTGAGACTTTTATGAGTAGAGTGATCACATTAAAAAAGGATCATCAAGGAATGCATTAGACTAATTTTATGTAAATTTCTAGTTTTTTTTTTTTTTTCTAGGTAAGTCTATACTATTATTCACAGTAAAAGAGTAAAATTACAACAAGCTGAGCATGGTGAACCAACTAGCCTGAGAGGAAGGCCGTTTGAGCCAGACATTGTCCAAAACTGAGAAATTGGATGAGATTTCCCACGCAGGGGATCCAGAAGAACAAAAACAACAAGCTAACACAACAGAAACTAGAAATTGATCTCGACACGGTAGCAGAGACAGAATTTGACACATTGAGCCAAAAAACCCTTTCAACTGGGCCGCAAAACCTGTTAAGCAACTGCAAAGCTTGATTACACATCTGGTAACTCCTCCACGATCCTGCACCAACCCCCTTCAACCAGGTCCTGAGCTTGGGCCGCTGCATCTTCTCGCGTGTCTGGAGGAGCAGGCGCCATTGGATTGACATTGACAGTGCTGGCCGGCAGTACCATCCCGCGCTGCAAATCTACAGTTGGCATCGGGGTATTGGGTTCGCCCTCTTCATGTTCATCCTCTGTGATTGGCATTGGAGCACTGGGACCGCCCTCTTCTTGGGCTTCCTCTAAAAAGAGGACAGAGACATGTGCAGTGATCCGAGGGCGATTAAGGGAGCAATTGAATGTAAAGATAGCAGAACCGAAGGAGGGCGAAGACGAAGAGCTTGGAGAGCTGGGTTCGAGGAATTGGCTGGGCCTCAGAGTGCTCCCACTTCCACTACGAGGTCGAGGATCCTGACTCGAGGCGATAGTCCCGGAGGACGGGCGTGAAGGGGCGCCCCGCCCTGAGCCTCTGCGGCTGAGCATCCTCTGGCGGGGCCTCGGCATGACAACAGCGTGAATGTAAACAACACGAACAACAGGGGAGATACCACGCGAATAGAGCACACAGGCTTGCGGTCGTGAGCCCACAACCACAACAGAGGGCTGTGGATAAGAGCCAGAGCCCAACCCCCACGAATCCCTTGCACCGGCAGAACCCGCAACCATCCAAAACAACATGAAAAATAGCAGCGTATAGCCATGGCTGAAGCTGGCTAATAAACAGTTTCCTCCACCTCGATACCCTCCCGCCATAACTATGGCATTCATGGGAGCCGAGGGCTGATAACAATCATCGCATGCGAAGAGGGACGGCATATTAATGCTGGCCTCAGACATTCCCTTACACGCAATGACACCCACCTGCGGGCGATCCTCCTCCCACATGGCTTTTAGTCCTATGTTCATGGCTGGCAGGTGGCGTCGCGGCTTCGCCCACCCCAGTCCCATCACACTGAATGCGTTTCTAATCACCCGAATCCGGGGATGTAAATTTCTAGTTATAGGATAGGTTTTTTCGGTTAAGTTTTCCAAAATTCATTTTTCAGTAGTTTCCCCCATGGGTTATATTTACATGCATATTTTGGAGCATGCATTTGAGATGGAGGAAAAATATATGAGCACTTTCATATTCTTCAATCATTGGGTTTCAAAATTTCTATTTTTAGAAACTTGGTCTTTTGTAATAGTAAATGATGGTATATTTGGATACCAATTGGGTGATAGGCTTATGGTTATTAAGTCAAGTATTATTTTGTACCCGGGTGTATTATATAGGACATATTTTACTGTAGAAAGTCTAGTTTCATCATCATAAATACATTCGATGGATTATTTTAAGCTCTTAATTATTTCGGAGGTTTCACTAATAGCCACTCTATAAAGAGCAAGGAAAAATAAAATTAGAAACAAAACTTGAAAAAGTGGGTTAACTATTGGTTGCACTGGAGGCGATTTGGGGGAGCAGAGTTGAGAAAAGCGATGGGAAACTAGGGTTAGGGTTTGGGAATAGGTAAACCCCAGGTGGACCTGCTCCCAGGAAGGTGTAGGGGATCCCGTACCCACCTACGGAATCACGCATCAATACACCGTCACGAAAAATAAGAGAAGAAGCCACTGAGATCAGAATAGACTATGAGGAATGACTGAAGCAAGCGGGGGGGGGGGGGGAGGAGAGATCCCCTCCTACAAGGAGATCACAGCAGGGGAATCAAGTCGAATCGGTGCAAATGGCAGGCCTGGGAATCGCGGCAAGGATGCGTTGGTGATGGGAGCAGTATGGCAAGCGAGGACAGGGAACAAATGTCTACCGAGGGTAACCAAAAATCCCAGGTTCGTAGTTCCTAATAATAAATTAGAGGAGTACAGAGGATATATGAAAGACCATGCACTTATCTGCAAGTTTGTAGGAACATGGCCGTCTGAGAAAGATTTGATGAAATGGATACAACAGAAGTGGAAACCCAAAGGGCATATAGATCTTAAATTAGGGGCAAAGGGGTTTTTCATGGTAATATTTGCAAATCTGGAGGATAAGGAGAGGATATTTGAAGAGGTTCCATACTTCTTCAATAACGCAGGACTATTCATGAGGCAATGGGAAGAGTGTTACAATCCGGAAAAAGAAAAAATGTTAGCAGCACTAGTTTGGGTCAAACTATTTGGGCTTCCGATTGAATTCTGGGATCCAGAGATTTTAGAAGGAATTGCGAACTCAATCAGGACCTTTGTGAATGTAGCAGAAACCACCAAGAGAGGCAGACATACATCATACGCTAGGATCTGTGTCTATATGAATATCACAGAACCACTGCCGGATCATATTGAAATAGAATATCATGATGAAGTTTGGCAACAGCCAGTCGATTATGAACACATTCTGTTCAGGTGCAGATGGTGCCATGAGTATGGCCATTTGTTTAAACAGTGCCCGATGAATGAAGTCAACATTCCTATAAATCAGGGGGATGAAAAGAGAAGTACAGAGCAGGAGAGGAAGACGAGCAAAGGAAACAGGATAGGGTTTACAGAAGTATAGAGAAGAAGGAGACCCCAAAAAGGAAAAACCAAACTAAATCCTTCTTATTCAGAAGGGAATCAGAAAAGCCAGAACCAGTTCGAGGTCCTATGAGATTTAGAAATGGAAGTGGAAGGTGAAGAAGAGGAAGAAGAAAGAGGGGAAATCCAGAAAGAAAATAAAAAGGAAAATAAGGAACTGAACAATATAGAACTGGAAAAAGAGGGAGAGAAGGGAGATAGGGAGCAAGAATAGATCCAAATGGAAATAGATCCTCAACAGGAACAAGAAGGAGAGGAGGAATAGGTCATGAGAAAACTTCTACAGGAATGGAAGCATCTGGATGAACGGTTCATACCAGATGACTAGAAACAACTCTATAAAGACATGTTCCAAAGATACAAAGAAAAATGAGGGAGATAGATAGCAAAGCAACCAAAGCAACTTGGATCACAAGGAGATCAGAACACAGAAATAGGAATCACAGGGAAGGGTGGAAGGAAAAGAGGAAGGAGACCTATGAGTGAGACCATCCAAATGGTAGGAGATATGTTGGTGAATTCAGGAAAAGTTGTACCACTGTCGGAGGTTTTCCAACAACCCCTCAAACTATTGAAATGATTATTATAACCTGGAATATCAGAGGGCTGAACAGTAAGGGAAAACAAAGATATCTGAAAGAGAGGCTCAAAAGAGATAAACCAAATATAATTCTAATCCAAGAAACAAAATTATGAGAAAGCAAACTAAAAGAAGTGATGAGCAATTTCAAGCCGCATTATGAGGTCATTGGTCAAGATGCAACAGGTAGTGCAGGAGGAGTAGCAATCCTCTGGAACCTAGAGGAAGTTCAATTTGAAGACTAGACCAGCATACCACGCATCCTCTCAGGTAGATTCAGAATTCTAGGCTCTCAAGAATGGATCCTCCTATCTAATGTATATGGACCCCATATACAGAGTGAACACAGGGTTCTCCTTCAGAACCTGGTATTCATGCGATCCCTATATCTAGCTTCACCTTGGATAGTGGGAGGGGATTTCAATATGATAAAATCATTAAACGAAAAAAAGGGTGGGCTCAGAAGAACAGAGGCAGACATGGAAGCCTTCGGAGATTGGATAGTAGAACAAAGGCTTGTAGACATACAGACAACAAACAGAATCCATACATGGAATAACAGGAGGGGAGGCAGACACCAGATCGCCTCCAGACTAGATCGCTTCCTAATGTCAGAACAAATCATAAATTGGGATATTTTCATTGAAGCTGTGATTCTTCCTGGAATGGGATCGGATCATTGGCCGATTAAAGCAGAACTGGACATTAAAGCTAGCCCTAAGAGAAATCCCTTTAGGTTCGAAGCCTTCTGGCTCAGAGATAAAATTTTTATGAAGAAAGTAGAAGAATGGTGGAAACAAAGTAGTCAGAGAGGAAGAAACAGAATGCAGACATTCCAGATGAAACTAAAAGAACTAAAAGGAAACATCAAGAAATGGAATAAGGAGGAATTTGGACATATACTCAAAGATCAGCAGCTTCTAGACCAAAAGATGAAGCAAATACAACAAGAAATAATAAATACAGGTAGAAGCGAAGACTTGGCCAGAGAGGAAGGGATCCTGATAGGACAATTGGAAGAGAGAAGAAAACAAGAAGAAATCTTGTGGAGGCAAAAATCTAGGGTAGATTGGTTAAGAGAAGGGGAACGGAATACAAAGTTCTTCCACCAAGAAATGATCCAAAGAAGGCAAAGAAATAGAATTTTTTCTATTAAAGATGAAGCAGGGACAAGAGTTACACAACATGAGGAAATAGAACAAGTCTTGGTGAAGCATTTCAAGGACCTCCTCACGAAACCCAATGTAGTACGTGGAGAAGCTATTGAAAGAATCTGTAAAGAGATCCCGAGCAAGATAACTAGAGAACAAAACCTAGCCCTGATGAGGGCAGCTACCTTGGAAGAAGTAGAGGAGATAGTGAAAGGGATGAAAAATAATAAAGCCCCAGGCCCTGACGAATTCACGGCGGAATTCTATCAAGCAGGATGGGACTTCTTGGGCCAAGACATATTGGACATAGTGGAAGAATCAAGAAGGAACCAAAAGGTAAGTACAAGCCTAAACTCAACTCTCTTATCTCTAATTCCTAAAGAAACTAAGTCTGAAGTCCCCCAGGGCTTTAGACCTATTGCCCTCTGTAATGTGATATATAAGATAATAGCTACCTTAATGGCTAAAAGACTCAAGCCTATCTTATCTAGCATTATTTCTCCGGAACAAACAGGCTTCGTTGAAGGTCGAAAAATCCTGGATGGATTGGTGGTCTCCCAAGAAGTAGTGCACTCATTAAAAGTTAAAAAGGAAGCAGGTATGATGATTAAACTTGACCTCTCAAAAGCTTATGACCGTCTAAATTGGAAGTATCTGAAAGAAGTTTTAAGGGCTTTTGGCTTCTGTAATAAATGGATTGAATGGATTTCGACCATGATCTCTTCAACCAACTTCTCCATCCTTGTGAATGGAACCCCCTCCTAGCCTTTTAAAGCGTCTAGAGGACTCCGACAGGGGGATCCTTTGTCTCCTTTCCTGTTCATCATAGTTGTAGAAGGCCTAGGAAGATACATCAAAAAAGAAGTAAGAGAAAGAAAGCTCAAGGGAATCCAAATATGGGGTAACAACCTTCCCATTACTCACCAGCAATTTGTAGATGACATTATGTTGTTTTGTAATGTGTCCCTCAGAGAAGCCCGCAGAATCAAAGCAATTTTAGACCTTTTTATGACAGCTTCTGGCACACAAATTAACAACGACAAATCTTGCACTTATTTTTTTAACAGTGCTGGAAATATCAAAAAAAATTTAACAAGAACTCTGGGATTTCGTTCATGAGAACTCCCAACAAGATATCTCGGAACACCGTTAGCCCTGAACCCCCTGAGGATGTCAAATTGGCAACAAACCATTGAGAAAATTGCTAGAAAACTAGCTAATTGGTCTTTCAGAACTCTGAATTTTGCGGGCAGAACTGTTTTAGTTAAGGCAGTCCTTCAATCGATCCCAATATATCAACTATCGACAATGGCAGCCCCAAAAGGAGCGTGTGCAAAGATGATAGAGATCTTCAAAAAATTTATATGGGGAGGTCAGAAGGATCAAAGAAAATGGTCTTTAGTATCTTGGAAGGATTTGGTGAAAAGCAAGATGGAGGGAGGATTAGGCCTTAGAGATCCCTATATCCTGAATCATGCAATGGGTGCTAAGCTGTGGTGGCGCTGGTTGAATGGAGGAAACGACCTCTGGAAAAGAATATGGACAAAAAAATACAATATGCCTACAAAACTAGAGGAAATATTAAGAATAAGGGATACACCGAAAGGATCGTTAATATGGAATCTAGCCAGTCTAAACAAAGAAATAATAACTAGGCATGCTTTTTGGGAAATCAGGAATGGTAGCTCAACCAGGTTTTGGGAGGAGGCCTGGCAGAAAAGAGAAAGACTAAATGAACTACAAGCCCTAATGGATATAGGCCAAAAAGTAGCGGAGAAGGGAATGAATTTTGTAAGGGACTTCTGGAAGATGGAGAGCCAAGATGAAGTATGGAGAATCTGGAAGAATCCGGAAGAATGGATGGATCAAATTGTTGAAGAACAAAAAGAGTTATATCAAAACGAAATGCAGACAAGGAGAATACCTATAAGATCTGGACCAGACATTCTGAGATGGGGACACACAATAAAAGGAAACTTTTCAATTAAAGAAGCTTACCATATTTTAATTCCTAGAGAACCAGAGGATACGATAGTCACTTGGAAACAAATATGGAATAGCAATTGGTGGCTGAAAGTGGCACATTTCATATGGTTGGTTAGCAAAGGTTGTATCTTGACCTGGGATCAACTACAAAAGAGAGGTATACACGGCCCCCCTAGATGTATTCTCTGCAAACAAGAACAGGAAACGCAAGAACACCTCCTTAACTCATGTAAAGAAGCTCAGCAACAGTGGGAAGAGATCAGGAAGCTCTTTGGAAAAACCCATAGAGATCAATAGAGCATTAAAAACACTATTAAAATTTGGGGAGGTGGACAATTTACGAGCCCGGTGGTTAGACGAGCTTGGAGCCTAGCAGTAGGGATGAATATGTGGATGATTTGGAAAGAAAGAAACAGAAGAACTTTCCAAAACAAAGAGATGACAAAAGACCAAGTTTGGGGAAAAACCTTGAGTCATATTCGTGAGACAATACTTGCGGATACTTGGAACGGAGAAGACTGGGAAACGACGTCGGAAGAAGAGAAAATTTTAAAGAAGCTAAACCTACATCAAGGGATGGTGGCTCCACAGATGTGGAAAGAACCCAGGATAGGATATAACGGCACCATGCATTTCTCCCACCCCACGGCTGGATTCATAAAGTTAAACTTCGACGGAGCCTCTAAAGGGAATCTAGGCCCAACAGGGATTGGAAGTCTTTCTAGGGATGATCGAGGAAGAACAAAATGGATCTACTCAGACAATGGAGGCATTATGAGTAACAATGAGGCTGAATTGATGGCAGTGCATCAAGGATTAAAGATAGCAATCAGAAATGGATATAATAACCTGGAAGTGGAAGGGGATTCCCAAATGGTCATACAAGTACTCAAAAAACTTAACAATGGGACCTCATGGGACAAAGTTACGCAGAGCTGGAGAACGGCCAGTCTAATCCAAGAACTGAAAAGTATCCTTAGAAGATTTGAATATATGATAATTAAGCATGTTAGAAGAGAGGCTAACAGAGCAGCAGATTTTCTTGCGAACTAGGGTTGCCAGGAACAGGGAAGGAAAATGGATAATCTATGGACTATGCATTCAGAAGACTTAGAATTAGAACAACTAAGAACGATTCTCAATGAGGATAATCATGAAGACATGATCCAAAGGCAATAGGGACAGATGGCTCCCGATCGGGATGTGGAATAAGGTAGGTGAGGGTGGCAGGAGTGATTATGATCACGAAAGGACAACCAAACGTAACCATAGGTATGAAGCCGCCCTTCTAGCCAAGAAAATGAGTAGCAGGTCAGTGCAAGTCCCAAGAAATTGGAGTGGGGGAGGTGGAATGCAGGTGATTAGTAGAAGTGGCGGTGGTAATGGAAGAGTGAGAAGGTTGGTAAAGAGACATTATATGAAGGTGGCAGAGTGTAAAGGAAGGGGTAATCTAAGCGGGACGAAAGAGGAACAGAGCGCAGTGTAGCTGGGAGGAGCCATCAGGGAGGTTAGCAATTCTGGGAGAGGATAGAAAACAGGATGGCACGCCCGGGTCGCAGCAGAGGACGACCAAGGCAAGGGAACTAGGAAAGCCGGCCAACAGAAGCCCCAAGCAACCAGAGCAGAGGGAGAAGGTCTACCCTGACAACAGTTCAAGAAGCGGCAAGAGCATATCGGGAAGGCACGAGTGAAGACATCCGCCAAATTATCCAAGACATGGAAACCAGTGTGTTGGAGGAGTAGTCAGAATCCGCGACGGAAGAATGGGCTGAAATGATTTGAGACCCAGGGAATACGCGGGGAAGGCTGACTCTGTATAGGCAGTCTCTTCATATCTACTGGGTTCTTAAACGCCTCTTGGAAAAGGCACTGGAACAGGTAGCGAAGGAAATGGCGGAAATCACAAACGGTATGCCAAATTTGCTGAAAGAAATGAAAAACTTCCAGGTCATAATGATTAGACAAAACAACAAACTGGAAGAGATGTATCAGCTACTGTCCCAGATGGTTCGTACTAACCCAAGTCAGGAGGAACAAATGGATACTCCCATGGACATGGACCAGAATACAGGCACCAGAAAGGAATGATCCTCTTGAGTCTCTTATGCGGTTTTTGAACCTTTTATTTTCACAGTCTTATGCATGTTAGTAGCTTAATAGGTAGTTTCAGTTGTATAGTGCATATAGCCAGTATGGAAAGGCTCGTTAAATTTTGTTTTTGGAATGCTTATAACAAAATAAGGTGGCCAACAAACCTGGTTTCCCTTCGGGGCAGGTTGAGGCCACCAAAACGATGTATCTGGTCTCCTTGTTTATCATAAATAGAAAAGAAAGGCACTACCTACACTTACAAAAAAAAAGAAAAAGTGGGTTGACTATTATTTTGTTACTTCACAACCAACCACCATGATCGAGGATGAAAATACCCAATGGGGATTGATAGATTTCTAAGAATTCCGTATGAAAAGGGACATCCCAAATATGTCCCCTTTAGGCTAGGTATGGCTCAAGGACACCCCCAATCCATCCCCTACATTTCAGGAATGGAGGCAAGGGTTGAAGTTGTAACTAGGTTTGGTCTTCATAATTATGATCTTGTAAAGAGTAAAAAAGAATGTATTTGAGTAAAATGAAAAGGTTATTTTTATCATGTCCCATTTGGACATTTAAAAGAAAGAAAATTTATTTTTTAAGTATGATTTTATCTCTCCAAGTTGAGCAAGTCATCCCTCCAATATTTAAGTTGACTCAACCTTTAGAGGCACCTTTTCAGATAAGGAAACAACTATATATTGGAACCATTACTCCACCATTTGAAACCAATTCACATCTCTTCTATGGAAGAAAAAATTCAGATTTGTTTGAGGTGCTTATCTTATGTGGTATGTGAGTTATTTGAGGCACTTATCTTCTATTGCATGCAAGTTATTTGAGGCACTATCTTCTGTTGCGTACGAAGCTATCTGAGACACATAACTCTTGTGGACTAAGGTTGGGATATAAGCTAGTTTCGGCCCTACTGAAGAAAAAATGATGGCATCTTATGAACACACTTATGGACTATCTTGTGGAAGACTTCATGTGGACTATCATTGATATTTCGTAGAAGGTCGACTGACCACTTGAAGGATGAATATCTTGCTAACTTATGACATACTGCATGTGGACAATTGATTCTTGGTGGAGGGCTGACTTGGCACTTGGATAATTGGTCTACTGGTCAAGTTAGATGTGACTTGGATTTCGCTTGTTGATACAAATTCTATAAGGATAGGATTGTTGGGTTTCCCCTAATGAGTTTTTCCCTAGCCACTAACATAATTTGTAGTGTCTCTTTCCTTTTTGTGCACTGTACTTGCATAATTGAATGTATATTTGCTTAATGACCTAATTGAATGAAGTGAATGCTAAAAGAAAACATATATAATAGTCATATGTAATTATCATGATCATAAATTCAACATGGTATCACATCTTATGGTGTAAGAGAAACCCTAAGAGGAAACCATCTTTGTTTCAAGCAATTCCTTAGGGCTTGATTTATCAACAAGCACTAGAATCACATGTCAATGAAGTTGAATTAGCACTGGAAGTTTATCTCTCTTTTTTCTAGCCAAATCTAGGAAGAAACATCATTGTGTAACTCATGCCCTAACTAGGATTTATTCTAGTAACAAAAAGGAGAAAAAAATTGTCTTCTATATACAAGAAATAAGATGTGAAGGTCTTTGAGTTTGTAGACATCATAAAAATTGTAGAAAGAGTAAAATTTCTCAGAATTGATTGCAGGAAAGGAAAAAATATATAAGTAGGATGACGTCTAAGAAAACTTAACCTGAGTCTCAGACATAAGCTGAAATAAAACCAAATTTTATTGTAGATGGTCGAAAGGCCTCAAACCTATTGGTAGAGGGTTGAGTAACTTAAGACATGGTCTTAAACAAATGTCATTACTAATAAAAATGGCAGTTATTTTTGTGTAACTCTAGGTCACGTTTTGAGAAGCCTTGACATTAAAAGCTATGATGGAATGCATCTTGCATAGTAAGATCTAAGCTTCTATGCCTTAGGTCGAGGATTTTCAGGAAGATGAAAGCTTGAAAAATATCCCTTTCCAAAATCAAGCCATCATAATCATCTCTTGCATGAACTCTACCTTCAATCCTAAAATATTGGATGGATGGAAAGCTTGAAGTGTTCTTCTTAAGGATCTACCAGTGACGAGTTATGCAATACGTATATGAGAAAAACCATTTGTCTAAGGTTTGATGAAAGTCATGACAAATGCATTACTCATTATTTGTTGGACATGACAAAACTTACAATAAAAGAGAAAAGACTTCGTTCAAATTTTGAAAAAAAAAGTATTCTCAATAAATATGAAACCTCATGTGTCTACTGCTATGATGAAAGACAAACCCTTGAGTTGGAAAATGTCAAAATTTATGTTTAAGAATATCATTGCTAGAAATACAGAAGAAAATATAATGT
Source organism: Pinus tabuliformis (assembly GCA_031772625.1). Classification (NCBI taxonomy): domain Eukaryota; kingdom Viridiplantae; phylum Streptophyta; class Pinopsida; order Pinales; family Pinaceae; genus Pinus; species Pinus tabuliformis. Next base: position 708,750,969 of record CM062816.1, on the reverse strand, counting down.
GAATCTATCATGAGTACATGTTGAATTGAATTTTGATTTAGTGTTGCACTGCTATGGATATTTGAATGTTGAAAATGATCAAGTATACCCCTTGCATATTGAAGTAAAGGTAAAGTTCCCAAGGAAAAAACTATTTCTACTATATTGGTTTGTAGGAACCAAGGATAAAACATTGAATAAAGCATTCTCGATTATTGTTTCAAAACCCTAGCAAGCAAAAATGCTTAGATAAGAAAGCCATAGGGTTTATGTAAAAAACCCTAGGATTGTATGTTTCTGTTGAAAGAAGAAACCCTAACCATAGCAAGGAGGGAAAGACATCATGATGAGGATGAGGATGTTAAAGTGGTAATGGATGTAATTAAGAGGGAGCTAATTCTCTTCTCAAAATATAAGTATTTTATCTTTCTGGTTTGATTATTGTTATTATTGTTATTTTACTAGTAGATAGTCTCTTATTTATATTGTTTTCTTGGTGATAATTGTTCTTCCATGGCCTCCTAGTGAGGATTGCAGATACATAGTGAAAGTTGCAGATGGAAGAAGTGGAAGAATGAAGCAAAAGTGTGTGTCAAAAAGACTTTCCCGATATGTACTAGAAGAAGAACCAAGTTCAGAGGGAGCAAACAATTTAAGTTATATGACTTAGTTGTTTGTATCTAAGAGAAGTCAAGCATGCAACTGATAACAACATGGACGCTAGAAGGTTCTCCCAGAAAGAGGGAGAGGATCATGTCAAGAAGTTTTCCTCAAGTTGTAAAATTTGCCTCAGGTTTTTGAAAAGCATGAAAAGAAGCCTCATGATTGAAGAAGACTTTATACTTTGGGCTTAATTGAATGAATCAATAATGATTCTATATTATTTATCCGCGGTGAAAGCCGAAGGACTCATGTGCCAAAGGTAGCGGCTCTAGAGAGAGTATTGTCTCCAGAGGGAGCAATCAAAAAACTGTGTTATAACCTTGGAGAAAGTTGACCTTAGATTCCTGGATGATGGACTATAAGCATCTGCGATGATGAATCCTATGAAGCTACAAGGATTCCCACGTTCAATTTTAGATTATTTTCTCATTTTGGGCTTAGTTATAATTTCTTAAATGACTAAGTCACCCTGTATGGAAAATGTCAAGTATATTGTAGTTGGATTCACAAGTTGAGAAGTAGTATGGCTTCAGAGACTACTTGTTGGATTGTATGATGACAAACATGGTGATGAAATATGCACTATAGCTCGAGTATATCTCCATTGATTAGTTGATAGTTAATATTTTGTCAGAACCTCCTTCTAAAAGGAAGTTTGCGTACTTCTATGACAAGCTTGGGCTTGTGGAGAATTCCTCTCTGATTGAGAGGGACAAATGATTACATCCTGAATATGGTTTCTCCCTGTGTCATGTACTTTGTCTGGAATTTGGAATGTTATCCCTGTGTCAATTAAATTGATCAGAATTAGGGAGAATGGTTTGAAATATTGGATAACATCAGGGACTGACACTCTTCCTATGTCATGTACTTTGACCTAATTAGAGAGGTTATCCTTGTTTCAAGTACATATGCCTGATTAGGAAGAATGGTCTAGTGGAATGACATTATTCATGTGTCATTGTAGTGACTTGATTAGGGCTATAGTACCTGTGTCACTGTGACCTGAATTAGGAAGAATGGTCATGTGGACAAACATTTTCCTGTTTCATTGTATAGTGACCTGATTAGGGTTGTAGTCTCTATGTCATTTTGACCTGTATAGAAAAATGGTCCAACAGAGGACAACCACTCTCTGTGTCATTGTATAGTGACCTAATTAGGGATGTTATCCCTGTGTTACTTTGACCTAGATTAGAGAGAATGGTCCTAGAGTTTGTAGCCTCCCAGGATCATGATTTGATTTGAGTGTTCTTGTTTTGGCATCATGCTCTGATCTCTTTCTAGAGTGAAATTGTTTACCAAATGATGCATATGTGCCATAAGGCAAGGGTACTAACTGGGTTATGGAAATGAGGTTGATGTTGGTGATGATATTGATGATTATTCTTATCTTAATCTTGATGATCCTTCCTTATAAAATCTTTCAACATGAGAATATCCCAATGGTTCATTATGAATACATCCCTAATTAAGAGGGAGTCTTGAATTTGTAACTAGGTTCGATCTTCATAATTATGATCTTGTAAAGAGTAAAAAAGAATGTATTTTAGTTAAAGGAAAACGTTATTTTTATCATGTCCCATTTGGTCATTTAAAATAAAGAAAACTAAGTTTTTAAGTATGATTTTATGTCTCCAAGTTGACCAAGTCATCCCTCCAGAAGTCAAGTTGTCTCAACATTTAGAGGCACCTTTTTGGATGAGGAAACAACTATATATTAGCACCTTTACTCTACCATTTGGAACCAATTCACATCTCTTTCGTGGAGGAAAAAATTCAGATCTATTTGAGGTATTTATCTTTTGTGGTATGCAAGTTATTTGAGGCACTTATGTTTTGTGGTATGGGAGAATTTGAGGCATTACTTTTTGTGGTGTCTGAAGCTATCTAAGGCACATAACATCTATGGACCGAGGTGAATATAAGTCAAATTTTATCCCTATTGAAACTATATTGATGGCATCTTATGAACATAATTATGGACTATCTTGTGGCAAACTTCATGTGGACTATCATTGAGATTTCTTAGAAGGCTGACTGAATACTTGAAGGATGAAAATCTTGCTAACTTATGAAAGACTACATGTGGAAAATTGTTTCTTGGTGGAGGGATGACTTGGCACTTGGATAATTAGTCTACTAGTGAGGCTAGATGTGAATTGGATTTCTCTTCTTAACAAAGATTCTATAAGGAAAGGATTGTTGGGTTTTCCCCTTGTGGGTTTTGCCCTGGCCACTGGCCTAATATGGTGTCTCTTGTCTTTTTGTGCATTGTATTTGCATAATTAAATGTATAACTACTTGATGACCTAAATGAATGAAGTGAATGCTAAAAGAAAACATATATAATAGTTACAAGTAATTATCACGATTAAAAATTCAACATTACATTTGAATTTCAACAATCCTCGCCTATTTATTTGCCCCATTAAGGAAGGATCAGTATTCTAGTGGAACACTAATGTTTTTCAACAAAAAATATTTTATCAAAGTGGAGTAAAAGACTATATTAAATTAATATTGTAGCATTCGTATTAAATGATCCTTTTCTAGAATGTGAATATTAGTGAGGTTATTTGAGTTTCAAAGCCATTAGTTAGACTATTGAAGATTGGAGATATAGATACATATTAAATACATTGTAGTCTAGACATATAACACTATGGATTGAACCAAGGAATTAAGTTGGCCAAAATATTGGTATCTTTGACTAAATAGACCTTTGCATGTAGTTGAGTACCAATTGAACCTAACAATTTTTTATAATAAATCCTTCACATATTCAATTATTATAAAATGTCTCTTTTAATGCATGGGAGAAGGTTCCCATATGTGAAAGTACAATATTTTTTCCATTAGTGGATAACAAATAAAAGAATGTGGATCCTTTATTTAGTTGTTATTTAGAACCCATGCACAAGAAAATGTCTTACTAGGTAGCTTTACTTTCCCTATATTCTAAATTGCATTTTGATATAGTTCATATACACTCTTTCATTTATTTTTTTAATTGAATGTTGCATATGAAACACCATGAAAACATGTTCAAAAACTTAATAATCATGGCTATATGCCTATCAGGGTTTGAACCTAGTTCATGAACATGGTGACCATCTCGTCCATGTAAACCTTAATTAATTTCTTATAAATTATTATCCATTTTCATTATTAATTTCTAAAATATGATAACTTTGCAGTGTGAGGACTTTGCAGTTCAACTCCCAATTTCTGGAAACTTTCTATCCATGTTTTGAGCCAAACATTTAGTGCTTCTAGTTGTGGTCATAATTTTGACATGCTCATAGAGATATATGCAAATAGGGGTTATAAGTTGGCACAAAGACAATGACATTATTTAGTGTTCATTCGTTACAATCATCATCACCATGACTTTCTGCAATCTGTGTGAGTCTATCACCACTCATACTTACCTCCTTTGCAAGTCTTAAGCCTCAATTCTTCATGTCAAGCCTTGAAAATGAGAGAAAGCCCTTAAAAATCTCTAAAACTCAGGGCCCGCACTTTCTCTTAGCCTTGCCTGCGGTCCCGCACCCGCTAGTCATGTCCCCTGCGGACCTGCCCGCTCTGTCTCTAAAGGAATGGGTGCGGACCCCTGTAAAAGTAAAAAAGGCGGAAGTTTATTCTTAAAAACTCACTTTGAGTAATTTTTGGAAGCTTCTAGAGGGAATCTTGAGGTGGCAAGTTCGCTCCTTGGTGGTTCATTCATCCCATTATGAAAGGAGCTAACCCCTTGATGTGAGGAGCTTATCCCATTGAAGGAGGACTCTATCCCTTCATTGGTGGCCCTTGTAACTTCCTTCCTCTACACTATAAAATGAGGCATTGGGCTGGTTACTTGGGAGGTTGAAAGCTGAATATTTTTTAGGGTAAATGCTGTTGGAATTTAGACTTCCTAATTGAGCTTGAGAGGAGAGATCACATACCTTTTGATCTCATTAGGAAGAGTGTTAAGCTTGTCAAAGTAGAGGAGATTCTTTCTTGGACCTTGGGAGGAGCTTGTACAACATCAAGGCACCAAGGTTGTAAAGTTCTTCTTTGTTTAAAGTTAATACAATCAAGTTTATTTTTCTCAATAAGCTGTCTTCTATGGTTTATTTCATGGATTCCTTGATCACCACGATGAATATGATTTATTATATTGGCTATGCAGGTGTTATTTGATGTGTGCTTGTTTGTGTTTGCAGGTTATTAAAAGGAAACTCATTTGGACAGTTGAAGCGTGGCTTCCACAAATCGCGAAAAGTTGGTTCTCCAACCAACGAAAATACTCAGGAGGAAATTGAACAACCTCTGAACCCTCCTCAGGATGATGGGCCATAATTGCAACCCAACGCATCAACTTGGGCTCTCGGGGAAGTCCAGCTTCAACGAAAAGATGCTGTGGGACCAACATCGGGACCCTCTCTAGACCAAAGCTCACAACTAAGAAACCATATCCAAAGTTTTTTAGTTGTCCGTTCTTTGCTCTAGTCAGTTGGCCTTTTACATTAGCCAACACAGCTTCACACCAGTTGAAGATGGTGCCTCGATAACAGTCTACTGCCATACGCATTTGGGATCCGGTAGCTACATGCAGTGCTGCGCTTCCGCAGAGTCTGGTGACAGTAAATGCAATCACTTTGAGTTCAGGATGGGAGATAGTTTTGATATCAATCCCTTTGTCCTTTGTTTGGTCATTACAAAACTCTAGTCGGAGACTATCGACAGACTGGCCACCTGGCCTAGTCCCGAATAGAGACAATTGTTCACCTCTCTTGGGAAAACCAGTTAAGAAGTAAATGTCCTCTAGCTCCATTTCGAGCCGGTTACCACCAATAATGAAACATTGGTCCTGTATATTCCATCTGTCCACCAGCCACTGTAGAAAGTCTACTTGGGCCCTCATGCCAGGTATGGCCCAGAATTTAAATAGCCCGCATGCCCTCAATGCATCTATTGAGGGTTGATGATTTATTGCGGCTTCATCCACATCTTCATGCTCCCGTTCCCACCAAATGAGCATTGTGTATATCCTACATTGAAAGAAAAAGCAGATTACAACATCTTAGTTCAAAGTTTTTGGGCGGAAATTGAAAAATTGAGGTTGCAAAACCTATGTCGCGGGGTCCGCACTCTCTAAGTTAGAGACAGTGCGTAGGTCCACACTCTGCCTAAACAGCAGGTGTGGGCCCTTGGCTTTTTCCTCTATGGGAAAAAGTCGGGGTCCGCAGGTTTCGCATGCTGCGCCTGCGGACCCCCGCGAGCGGTCTTTTAACCTAATTTCTCTCTAAAAAATCAAAATAGAAACCTAAAAACAAAATTCAAACGGTTGAAATGCAAGATTAAAGTGATGTGGATTACCTGGAGGTGACGGTTTTCGTTTCCAACGGACGGATTTTCCGCAATCTTCACAGGAAGTTTCTTACCCAAAAGCTCTTTTTTCTCACTCCAAAGTCAAACGGTAAAAATGAATTTACAAAAGCCCTTTTTATAAGCTTTTTTGAATAAATGAATTTTTAATTTGTTTATTTTCCACTTTGAAAAGGTAAATTTTTGATGCATTTTTATTTATTTTAAACAGGTATGAGTAATGTTTGAGTTTTTGTGCAGAATTTCGGATTTTTCAGGAAAAATTGATCATTTTCAACAAAAAACATTAGAGTCATCTTTAAGCTCTTTTCTGACTCCTAAAATATGAAAATATTGCCGAGTTTTCTCTTTTTAAACTCGTTAAAACGGAATTAAAAAGATGGTCCACTTACGGCTCTTTTCTGACCGTATAAACGTGAAAAGATTGCCAGACTTTTGTCGTTTCAAGTTCGATATTGGTAATAAAACGACGTGTCATTGATCGCTTTTTTACCTTTTCAGATCAAAGGCACTAAATATGAAAAGTACTCCTTGATCGTAATGGTCAAGCAGTTCTCTCAAGTATTATTTTATACTTTTTCAGGCTTGGGAGACACAAATTTACGAAAAAGGACAACCATGGAGTTTTCTTAAGTTTTTCTTCTGACTCCCTAAAATTGAAAAACACCGAGTTTCTCCTATACTGGACTCATTAAAATTTCACAGTAAAGGACCTGTTCAATTACAAACAAGAACGGACCACTCCTTCTTAGGGTCCGAATTTAAACTAAGTTGGACTCATCCGAAGGATGAGCTTATAATCAAGCAAATGTTATCCTCCTCAAGTTTGTCAAAAATAAAGAGGTACTTGCCAGAAATGGTGGGGGAAAAGAGAGAAAAATGAACCTGTTTGTCATACTTTGTGTCTCAGAAAAGCATTCAACCACTCTTGAACACGACACTTTTTGTTCACCTGGGTTGGGAAATCCTTTGCCTAACAGTTAATCAAACCATATTGAAAGTCTTCAGCTGGTTTCTGGGTATTAGCTTTGGGTCAATTGTCACCAAACCATCTGCAGTGTCATTATGTGTTCAAGAGGTCAGTGCAAATAAACCATTCATCTGCAAAATATTTGTCATCCATCTTGACCATCCCTGAGTTAGTCCTTGCAAACATATTTCTTCAAACTTGATCTATGATTTCGTGTTGTGGGCTTGCCTACGACGGATCGATTTCTATCGACTTCATCTCATTATCTAGAAAGATGATCTAGAAATCGTCAGTACCTTGGAATCTGCATGCCTCAATGGCAGGTTTCTCGCCTTCGACGACAGGTTGCATCATTGACCTTCGATCAAAGGATTCCGTGACATGTTCGACATCGACTCATCTATTCACATTTCATGGATTGTACTGAGTACTTTGAGAGCCATTGACATTACTGGTGGTTTCTCTCACACTTGTTAACAGTTTACATCATTGACTGGTAATCAAGTGGTTTCTACCATGTTCGACTTCGACACATTCATTCACATGGATAGAATCGTACTAGTTCGGGAAGCAAAAATCAAGACCTTGGATCTAGTTTCTACCATCCAGGCTGCGAGGAATTTTGTTATTCATTATACAGTGGACTATTCATAAACAGATGGCTGCGCCCATACTGTGTCTACATATGTTTCTACTTGTGATGTATTACAAAATCATTCCTGTATCAGAGCAGTTTAGTTTTCTAGTCAGTTTTAATCTGAGTATGGGAATGCCTACCTCAGCGATGATATGATTACATATATATATATTTTGTATTGAATGTTTTTACAGGTTCCAACCAGGCTCTCCACAAGATGATCCTCGAAATGATAAAGTACTTCACTCTTCTTAGATGATAAATACTATCCTCATCTATTACAAACTTCGCACTTTAGGGGGCAATCTGTTGCACAAAAAATTGTCACCATGACTTTCTGCAATCTGTGTGAGTCTATCACCACTCATACTTACCTCCTTTTCAAGTCTTAAGCCTCAGTTCTTCATGTCAAGCCTTGAAAATGAGAGAAAGCCCTTAAAAATCTCTAAAAATCAGGGCCCACACTTTCTCTTAGCCTTACCTGCGGTCCCGCACCCGCTGGTCATGTCCCCTGCGGACCTGCCCGCTCTGTCTCTAAAGGAATGGGTGCGGACCCCTGTAAAAGTAAAAAAGGCGGAAGTTTATTCTTAAAAACTCACTTTGAGTAATTTCTGGAAGCTTCTAGAGGGAATCTTGAGGTGGCAAGTTCGCTCCTTGGTGGTTCATTCATCCCATTATGAAAGGAGCTAACCCCTTGATGTGAGGAGCTTATCCCATTGAATGAGGACTCTATCCCTTCATTGGTGGCCCTTGTAACTTCCTTCCTCTGCACTATAAAATGAGACATTGGGCTAGTTACTTGGGAGGTTGAAAGCTGAATATTTTTTAGGGTAAATGCTGTTGGAATTTAGACTTCCTAATTGAGCTTGAGAGGAGAGATCACATACCTTTTGATCTCACTGGGAAGAGTGTGAAGCTTGTCAAAGTAGAGGAGATTCTTGCTTGGACCCTCGCAGGAGCTTGTACAACATCAAGGCACCAAGGTTGTAAAGTTCTTCTTTGTTTAAAGTTAATACAATCAAGTTTATTTTTCTCAATAAGCTGTCTTCTATGGTTTATTTCATGGATTCCTTGATCACCACAATGAATATGATTTATTATATTGGCTATGCAGGTGTTATTTGATGTGTGCTTGTTTGTGTTTGCAGGTTCTTAAAAGGAAACTCATTTGGACGGTCGAAGCGTGGCTGCCACAAACTAGCGTTGGACTTAAGGTAGGGTCTAAAACACCTCTTGGTTTTTATTATAAATCGCAATATATTTAGAGAAAGGTAGATTTGCTTGTTCTGCTTGTCGCTAGATATCTATTGATACTAGGGAGATCGGTCTTGTGCGCAAGAACGATTTATCCAGCCGACAACACCATTATAGGGTGAGGTATGTTTCGGTTCCCAATCCCAAACATTAACTTATGATTCATGACTCATGACATGCTACATATCATATAAGTTCAAAGGTGTACTTTGGGATACTATTCGATATGTCCATGCCACTATCATTTATGAAATTACACCTTATGAACTAAATGATGTCAATCTTCATGGCCTCGACCTATAAACTATCATTTATTTTTATAATTGAACATGAACATATGTCTGATCTGATTTTACATGATAGATTTTTCATGGATGCAATTGTATCTAGTTATTTTCGTTAAGTATTTTTATGTACATGATGTTGTTACCAACAACAGAAATCAACATTTCTCCTCTCTAAGGATGATACAATTTGTTATCTCAAATCACCACTACCAATAGCATAACATCATTGAAAATGATAAAACAATTACGACTAAATTTATGCAAATTATATAAATCATGTGACACCATTCTCATACAATATATTTAGACAACATCGTCATCACTCATTAAGCCATACTGCAACTTAGCTTAATTACATGAGTCCATGAGTCAAATATTATCCATCACATATAGGTAGTTAGCCAAATGAGTTAATTTAATTATTCATTGCTTTGAAAATAGATAGAAAATATATTAGGATGAAAGTTTGAAATTTGTATCATTGTCCACTAAAGACCAAAATAGATCAAAGGGACTAGTGCATACAACCAACAAAAGTAGCTAAGTTAAAACAAGGAGGTCCAATTGACACCCGAGCATGAGATGAATAATATGATAATGGAGTTTATGCTAACAAGAAATTTGTAACCATAATTCAACAACTTCATAATAGAAATACCCTAGAGATCAAGGAAAGAACCATGTGATAACAAAGACTTATAAATTTTCTTCCGAGATGAAGGAATATGTCAAAGGTGCAACCAATACAACCTTTCTAGTTGTTCCAAATGAAAGGTAATGGAAACGTAATCATAAGATTTCTACATGAATAGAATTTTGATAGAGCGATAGAATACCTTATTGGCTACTACCATTGACACATAAAATAATGTTCTAATTAATAAAAGGAAAATAAAAAGAGAAACAAAAATTAAAAGAAAGATGGCTTACTTGAAGAATGAGGGTGAGGAAGGTACAAATCTATTCTCCAAAACAATGTTTTCCATTATCCACTACCTATAAACATAGTGTAGTTAATAGCTATAAGAATATACAGATTTAATTTGATTGCATAAGTTATACATCAAGGAATAATGTAGTGCCTGTTGAACTATATGGGCATAGATCACAATTGTTGCACATATTAATTTTTAAGTAATGAATACCCCTTTAAGTACATGATGGCTTATGTGTTAATGTAAGCAATAGAAATAGAATTATAAACTTAAAAAAAATGAAAACAAAAATCGAAATATTGCTCACTTTGCATTCAATGTTATGAGTTTGGAGTTCAAAGCAATAACAAGTTGGATTTCCATGATGAAGATAAAAGTATATTGCTTGCTTGGAATGGATGTCTTATTGAGAATGAATATGCTAAGACACAATATCCCCTAAGTTGGCCATCATTATGATGTTATCCTTATAATGGAAGGAATTTACCTTAGGCACTTCACAAGTAAAAGAAACTTTATGGAATTTAAGGAATTTAAGATAATAGGATATTTTAGACTGAGGTAAGTACATGTTTTTTTGCTCCTCTATTAATATTGTGCACCTCATCAATTTCACAACATGAATAGAATCCTTCAAACATGACCGGTAGAGTAAGTAGTGTTAGTTTAGATGCATATGGAAAGCATGAACAATTTGTGTCAATAGTGGCCCAAGTTCTAATCCCATAAAGTTGACATGATCATTATTGATACCCATGACAATTACATGTAATACGAAATAAAGTTAATTTTCATCATAAGGATGATCAATGAATTTTACTATTCACATGCTCTAAGGTTCTACTTATTGAGAGTATTCAATTAATTTTTATATTCCACCTGTTCAAAAACTATGCAATGAGTGAAGAACAGAAAGACATGATCACAATTTTTTTTATCTTTAGATTTGGTCAAGGATGAGAAACATACATATTAGAATATTGTGTTCATCATAACCAATAGTTTTCCATTCAATAAATGAGATTAAAAATGGAAATTGAATGTATGTTTGCATTAAAGAGGAGATTCAAATGTGTATAAAAGGACACATCTCACAAAACAAAAGAAGGTAAAATAGTTTAATAAGTCATTTTATCTTTTTTGAAAGGATCCCCAATAGAAGCAGACTGTGCATTTGAAAGTATTTTTGGATCCATAACAACTTAGCCAAGTAGTAGTTCTAATCTATAAGTATTGATTTTTCATTTTCAAAAATCATAGTTATGTGATGCCTCTTAGATACTCTCTTTAATACACTCCTTGGACTATTTAAATTTTATAACTAGATATTGAGGTAAAGATATATGTCGATTTTGATACAATAGTCCTAAATGATTTAAATGGATTTTTTTTTTTACTTTTTGGATCCATCATGAGGAATTGAGGGAAACTAAGCTACAAAAGTACATGGAATAAGAACAAAACAACCCCTTCTAGATTAGATATGAAGTTTGCAACCCTAAAGATCTCACTACCAATCATGTGACCCTCACATATTATTCACAACTTGCTCCTATCTTAGAGGATAAGGATACCAATAACCTTTCAGGAGAAGAGGTAACCCAAGCATGCCAAAGAAGATGGTATGCATTTATATATGATCTCAGGAAGATTGAACCTCAATCACCCAATAACTTGTAAGTACCTTATTTAGGTCCTAGCTATGTAAACATTCATAGAGAAAGCTTGAGCTAAAGTAGATTAGGTTCAACCCACCTCTCCTTTAACTCCCTTCGCTACAAGAATCATTAAATGAGGAGAAGGAGAGGGATTCAAGGAAGGATGTGAAGAAATATGCTTGATGCTATGGTAACCATCACCTAAAATGTGACATGTGATTTGAGGTAGCCTTGTAAAGACCTGTTGAGAATTCAATAGGGAAATGAATATGTTAATTCTCTTCAACTTGATAATTGTTTGTGTTATTTTTTTACTTATTAGATTTTATCCTGATTATTATAATGTGAGAAACATCAAACAACTACCAAAACAATAAGAACAGTGACACGATGTATAGGCTGCAAGCCAAGGCCAAAACCCCTCCTCTTGAGGGGAAAACCCTTAAATATCTTCTATTGTTATAGATATTTCAATTGATGAATACCATGACCTAATGAATCAAACCAATACCCTCCAAGATCAAGATCAACCTCTTGAGATAATGTGAAAACTTTGTACTTGCCAAACCCAGGTAAATATCTTCCAATTGCACCAACTCGGCCTCCTGCTACAAGAACTTTGACCTCCTACTACAAATCCAAAATTTTGACTCCCCATCAACTGTTGCAATTGCTGCTACCACACGTGGGAACTTCGACCCTCTTCCTAGAGCCTTCTTCTGTCCTTCAATTTCCTTTCCTTGTGACTTAGGGCTAGTGAGATACGCTTAGTAGCCTTCGCTTTCCTTCTTCCCTTCCTTCGTTCCTAGAAAAAACTAGATGAGACCCTTGCGTAGAAACCCTAGCTTCCTCTAGCACTCGTCCTTCTTTGACCTCTTCTTCATCCTTCTTCTTTGACTTCTTCTTCATCCTCCTTCTTCGACCTCTTCTTCGTCCTCTTCTTCACATAGAATGAGAGATGAGTGAGTTATTCTTTGGAGGACGAGTTCCTCTCCTTATATAGGCTTCTTCAAGGGGTAGACGTGGCTCTTCAATTAGGCCGACTTGACAACTTCTAGGTCAACTTGATCTTGGAGGGTATTCTGACACTTTAAAGACAAAATTATTTTTCTTTACAAGATACAATGTTCCCAATGGGGTCTTAAATATATGACAATGACTCTTTTGACTTCTAGACCTAGGACAAACCCTAGAAGCACTCAATGGGTGCTTGACCTATAAAATAAAAGAACTTGAGCATGAAACCCATGCTCCAATAATAATAATAATAATTCTTTTCATTTTATAATTTACAAAAGATATATTTCATACTTATGAAGACCGAACCTAGTTACACATTTTTCAACAATCCCTCTTAACTAGGGAGGTATTCATAAGAGGTACATGGTCATTCTCAATCTGAAGAGATCTCATAAAATTGGTAACCCATCTGTCTAGCATCATGTTAACTAGCATTATCACATAGCAAGGCCTTGACTAACAACTCTATGTCTCCACAAGATCAGAGCACAGTGATGGCGAGACCAATGCTTTATAAACACCATCATCATTGTCTCTCAAGGTACATACTCCACTCAGGTGTTCATTGAGTATGACCTTCTTTGGATTATTATTATCTTGGATAGCCAATCCTCAAATAATATCGGTCCATGACTACTCTTGTCTTGAATTCCCTACCACATTCTCAAAGAGTGTCAAATTCCAGATGGTTACCCAATCCTCCATTATTTATTCTCAAGTGAATACAAGAATGTAGTGTCTATCTCTCCCTCTCAATTAGGGAGGATATATCAACTAATCCAAGCTTGTCTCTCAAGTATACAAGCTTCTTGTTAGGAAGATATTTTTTTAATATGTCAACTACCTACTCATCAGTGGAGATATATTGTAGTTGCAACACACCATTTTGTACTAGCTCTCGAATATAGTGATACTTTTTATTTATATTATTTGCCTTTCCTTGAAATACTAGGTCTTCAGACAAACGTATACAACTAGTGTTATCACAAAGTATCACTGTAGGGTTCATCAGTCCTTCAAACAGGTCGGATAACAACTTCCTCAACCAGACCGCTTCTTTGCTTACTTCATAGGTTGCAACATATTCAACCTCAACACTACTCAACGCAACTGTGTCTTGTTTCCTGCTCATCCATGAGATCATGGAGGATCCCAAACTGAAACATCCTCTAGTAGTGCTCCTTCCATCTTGTTCACTACCTCCCCAGTCAGAATTTGTATATCCCATCAAGTGGACATTATTTCTTCTGTCATACTTCAGGCAGTAATGAATGGTTCCTCATAGATATCTCAAAATATGCTTTGCTGCTATCCAATGATCATGCCTTGGCTCCACTTGGAATTGATTGAGAATATTTACTGCAAAACATATGTCTGGTTGAGTATTCACCAAGTACATTAGTGAGCCAATTAGTTGTCTATACTTGGAAGGATCCACAAGGTTTGTTATGAAACTCCTTAGTATATTCAAGTTTGTGATAATCGAAGCAATCATAATTTTGCAGTCCATCATGTCAAACCTCTTCAACATCTTTATCAAGTACTTTACTTGACCCAAATAAACTTCGTTAGGTCCCTGCCAGATGTCTAGTCCCAAATAGTAATGTATCAACCCAAGATCCTTCATGTCAAATTTTGCGGCTAGTTTCTTCTTACATTCTTCAATTCAACCTTCTACACCTATGAAGAGAAGATCATCTACATATAGAATAATGATTATAGGTTCTCCATCTACAACCTTGATATAAAGGTTTAGATCATCATAATTTTTTGTGAAGCCTATTCTTTGTAGGTATGCATCCATTCTAGCATACCATGCCATTTATGCTTGCTTGAGGCCATATAATTCTTTCTTCAATCTGCAAACATATGTCTTCCTATCTTTAACTTCAAATCCCAAGGGTTTTTCTATATATAATTCTTCACCTATTGTGCCATTCATAAATGCAGTCTTGACATCCATTTGATGGATGTTCCATCCCATCGATGCAGTCAGAGAGACTAATGAATGAATCATCGTATATCTTATTATTGGATAAAATGTCTCTTTGTAGTCAATGCCCTCTTTTTGAGAGAAACTCCTAGGCATAAATCTTGCCTCATACTTATCTATACTTCCATCTGTCGCACGTTTGATCTTATAGATCCACTTAGAAGTTACCATAGATTTGTCTTCGGGCCTAGGTATGGCCTCCCATACTCCATTCTTCATTTTAGATTAATATTATTCATTCATGGAATCTTTCCATTCCTAATGATTAACAACCTCTTCAAAAGTGGATGCTTCTTCTCCTTTTAGTTTTGTCATGTATGCAACATACCCAAAATATATTTACGATTTATTGCTTTCTCTAAATGAGCCTTTGGCTGCCCCATGACTTTCTGCATCAAGTAATGTATATTTAAATGAATTATGCCTTTTCCTTGTTTCTGGGATGACGGTGGGTTGAATGGGTTCACTAGGACCTTCTTCTTCATGGTGAGATTCTTCTCCTTCCTTGTCAACATCTTCCTCAAATACTGAAAGTTCTTCATCATCAAAGTCTATGGGAAGTTTCTTTGATTTATTGAATGTTATACTTTCATCAAATATGACATCTTGACTGACTTCCATGTGATGTCCTTCTTTTATGTAGATCCTATAGGCCTTAAATGAGTTAGTATACCCAACAAAGGTTCCCTTCATGCCCGATTGATCTAACTTCTTTCTTTTGTCCTTTGGTATATGGATATATATAGGACACCCAAAGATCCAAAGATGGTCTACAAATGGATTATTTCCAGTGAAAACTTCCTCCAGAGTTTTGTTTTCTAGGGACCTATGGGGATTTCAATTATGAATGTAAACAATTGTCTTCATGGCTTCTCCTCACAAAAACTTAGGTAGATCTTGATCATGTAACACTTATTTTACACTTTCTTCAATGGATCTATTCTTCCGTTTTGCAACTCCATTTTTCTCAGGATAATATGGGACTATCATCTCCCTCTTAATCCCAGAATCCTTATAGAATGATATAATATCCTTGGATGTATATTATCCTCCATTATCAGATCTTAGTATCTTGATTCCTCTTTCTGTAAGTTTCTCCACTTCAACTTTGAATTCTTGAAATTTTGTAAATACTTCATACTTTATTTTAATTAAGTAAACCTAGATATTTCTTGAATGATCATCTATAAATGTGACATAATATAGGTGACCTTCAAGTGATTTAGGAGTCATAAGACCACATACATTAGAGCAAATGAGATTTGATATTTCTTTTGACCATGAAGCACTGCTTCCAAATGGTCTCTTAGTATTCTTACCCAATGCACATCCCTTACATACTCCTTTATGATATTCTTTTAGTTCAGGTATTCCATCTACTATGGAGCTTATAGTTGGAAGGATTTTGAAATGTAAATGACTAATATTCTATGCGAGAGTTCACATGGTCTAATTTCAATGTGAACTAGGGCTTGGGATAAATCATATATTAGTCTGTAAAGTCTTCCTTCTCGAATTCCAATGACTTTAGCTTGTTCTATACTTGAGTCTTTACTCCATACAACAACCTTTCCATCAACGAAAGCTACTCTATCACCCTTATCTTCTAATCTTGAAATGGAAAGTAAGTTCTTATGCAAACTTGTAACAAATAGAATGTTGTTGAGGTGGATGTTGCTTCCATTCTGTAGCTTTATTGAGGTCGATAAAATACCCCTTACGGGATATCTCTTGTTATGTCCAAGTTCCACTAAAGAAGTGGATTTACCTTTTGATAAGGTCTTCAATTGTTTGGGACCGCCAATCATGTGCCTTGATGTACCACTATTAACTACCCAAATGTTTTCATCTTGGAATGTTCCAGAGAGAGCCAAGAAGAGAACTTCATCCTTTTCCTTTATGGATACTTTCTTTGAAGAAAATAAGAGACTCCATGCTTCCTTGTTACCTTTCTTGAGATGGCTTGCTATCTTGGAACACTTCTTGATGAACTTCTTCACTGTGGAGGAGATCTTCATGATGCCCTTAGCTAACCTTAGTGACGATACCATATTGAGAATTCAATAGGGAAATGAATATGTTAATTCTCTTAAACTTGATAGTTGTTTGTGTTATATTTTTACTTATTAGTTTTGAACCTAATTATTATAATGTGAGAAACATAAAACAACCACCAAAACAATAAGAATAGTGACACAGTGCATAGGCTGCAAGCTAGGGCCAAAAACCCTCCTCTTGAGGGGAAAACCCTTAAATATCTTCTCTTCTTACAAATATTTCAATTGACGAATACCATGACCTAAGGACTCAAAATAATACCCTCCAAGATCAAGATCAAAATCTTGAGATAATGTAAAAAATTTGTACTTTCCAAACCCAGGTAAATCTCTTCCAATTGCACCAACTCGACCTCCTGCTGCAAGAACTTCAACCTCCTACTGCAGATTCGAAATTTCGACTCCCCAACAACTGTTGCTGCCACACGTGGGAACTTCGATCCTCTTCCTAGAGCCTTCTTCTATCCTTCGCTTTCCTTTCCTTGTGACTTAGGGCTAGAGAGATACCCTTAGTAACCTTCGCTTGCCTTCTTCCCTTCCTTCGTTCCTAGATCGAACTAGATGAGACTCTTGTGCAAAAACCCTAGCTTCCTCTAGCACTCGTCCTTCTTTGACCTCTTCTTCGTCCTTCTTCTTGGACTTCTTCTTTGTCCTCCTTCTTCGACCTCTTCTTTGTCCTCTTATTCACATAGAATGAGAGATGAATGAGTGCTTCTTTGGAGGACAAGTTCCTCTCCTTATATAGGCTTCTTCAACGGGTATACGTGGCTCTTCAATTAGGCTGACTTGACAACTTCCAGGCCAACTTGATCTTGGAGGGTATTCTGACACTTTAAAACAAAAAATATTTTTTCTTTACAAGATACAATGTGCCCAATGGGGTCTTCAATCTATGACAATGACTCTTTTGAATTCTAAACCTAAGACAAACCCTAGAAGCACACAATGGATGCTTGAACTATAAAATAAAAGAACTTGAGCATGAAATCCATGCTCCAATAATAATAATAATTTATTTTAATTTCATAATTTACAAAATATATATTTCATACTTATGAAGACCGAACCTAGTTACACATTTTTCAACAAGACCAATAGTACTAGATCAACAAAGGAGGACAACACTAGCAACTGTATCAACATTTTTTGTTTGCATGAGGGTATGCAAAATTCTAAGTTGGGGGGTGATGATGCATTAGGGGGATTTTGAGGTCTAAAATGGGCCTCCTAAGGAAAATTGTAAAATATTATTAAACTACTAAAATAATAATTGTGATTTTTAAAGAAAAAGAAAGGAAGCTACTTTTTAATTGTATTTTTAGCTTATCTCTTTATAAATTTATTCAAATTTCAAGAATAGAAACCCATTGGATGAGGAATTAAATTTTGTATCTAACAAGTAACCACTCTACATTCTTTTGAGTGAACCCGCATAGATTTTTTTATTTTTTTAAATACACACAAAATGTGTGTTCAACATGATTTTTTCATGTATTTTTAATTTTTCTTGATGTAGGTCTACTCAAAAGTATGTAGAGTGTGTAGTCATTGGCTGGAATTTAATTATGCATCCAACAGGTGTCTACACTTGATATTTGAGTAAACATATAAGGAGATATGCCGAAAATACAATTAAAAAATGGTTTTCTTCTTTTCCCTCCAAAAAAGTTAACCTTGGGGATGACAACATCATCTTGAATCCTATTGGTTCTTATTAAGTTAATTTTCTTAGTACATTTTTTGTTTTGAGGCCCATTTTTTACCCTAAAATTTCCCTAATGGAGATCCTAATTGTAGCATCATGAGGCCCAATTTTGAGATATTTTGAGCACATTTGTACTCTACAAACCTATGATAGACCTTGATGAATATAATTATGTTGGGTTTTGTGCAACTAATTGATTATGTAATGAACTGAATGATTGCATGTGTCTTGTGTCCTAGTTTAGCTATTATTTCCATAATTTTATGCATGTCCAAGGCTACACTAATCCATGATTTTGTTGGTTGTGCTAAATTATTTCCATGACTAGGATGGGGGGCAGACCCAAAGATGGTGGGTGGACCTACCCATGGTTTTGTGCATGGTTTTTAGCACATGTTTTTGGAATGATGGCTTTTTCCCATGGTATTTTGTAAATCTGGTCAAGGGAACCATAATTATTTTCTAATCCAGGGTTAATGGATTGGGGTTATGAATTATTTGACATCTATATATATGTATTGTAAATTTGAAAGGAATATAATGAATGATAAATATGGATTTCCCAGTTTGGGTTCTAGAATAAAATATTTGTGTATATTTTATGTACTCAACATTGTATATTTTTCTATTTTAAGAATTTGTTTGCAAGATATTTCTGTATAGGGTTAAAACCTACATCTGGTATCAAAGTTGTTTTGGATTCAAGTGGATGCCTTTGTTGCTAAGGGGTTTTTCATGGGCCTATGGTAGAACCTGTTACACTGGGAGATTTGTGGGATAAATTCTTGTGGTGAAAGAAGATGGTGAATAATGGAAAGATAGAGATTGAGAAATTCAATTGACAGAGTTTTGAGTTGTGGAAGCTCAAGATGGAGGACTTGATGGTAGGAAGAGATCAATGGATCATTGTAGACCTAGGTACAACACGAACAAGAATGTTGAAAAAAGACTGGGAAACATTAGGTTGAAAGGCGAAGAGGACAATATGATTGTGTCTCTCAGATTCAGTATTATTGAATGTATTAGGGGAAGCTACGACAAAGGCTTTGTGGGATAAGTTAGGGACTTTGTATCAATCTAAGTCTCGTGAACAAATTGTTCCTAAGGAAAACGTTGTATAACCTGAGGATGAAGGATGGAAAATTGGTAACAAAGAATTTAAATGCCTTCAATATTGTGGTAAGTCAGTTGTTATCTGCTGATATTAAAATTTAAGATGAAGATAAGTTCATGTATGTTGTGTTCTCTACCAGACACGTGGGATAGTTTGGTTGTTGCTATAGGTAGCAATATAACTACCTTAAAGTTTGATGAAATAGTCTCATCCTTGTTGTTGAAGGAGATGAGATGGAAAAATATGGAGAGCCAAAGTGGAGATACCTTGTCTGTAAGAGGACGGTCCTAAAATATAAACGTAAATATGTCCTCAAGTGGGAGATATAAATCTAGAAGGAGATCTAAATCTAGAGGGAGATCTAAATCTCCTGTAAAATCCATAAGGGTATGCTGGAAATGTGGAAAAGAAGGGCACTACAAAAAGGATCGTAGATCTAAAACTACTGAGAAATGAAAGGGATTTGATGATGCTCATTCTGCAGAGGCAAAAACCACCTCATATGAAGGTGGGGATGTGTACTTGGCTTCTTCTTCAAGTAAACACATAGATCATGAGGCATGGTTGATTAACTCAGGTGCATCCTTTCACTTCACTCCCAATAGGGAGTGGTTTTGGAAGTACGAGAAATATAATGGTGGTGATGTCTTCCTAGGGGATGACAGGAAGGCTAGAATAATAGGACGTGGAAAAATCATGTTGAATTTGCAAGGTGGAAGGAATAGAACACTTCCTAGTGCTATGCATATTCCTGCATTGGCTAAAAATATGAGATCTGTAAGAAAGATGGATGATGTAGGTGTACAAATAGTGTTTAATAAATATAATTGCAAGATGGTTTGGAGAAAAATGGTATTGATTCAAGGATTTCAGATTGGAACTCTGTATAAGCTTCTAGGTAGCAATGTTATTGATGGGTGCAACCATTTTGTGGTTTCTGAAAGTGGAGCAAAAACTCAAGTGGTCTCTGAAGAAAAGATTATGTTGTGGCATTAAATACTTGGACATATTGAAGAGAAGGGCCTTTAAATACTACATGGAAATGATATGGTAGAATTTATGTCTAATTTCTTTCTAGATTTTGATTTTTGTGAACATTGTTTATATGGAAAGAAGAATCAGTTGAGTTTCCCCTCTAATGCTAAAAGGGCGAAATGGATATTAGAGCTTGTGCACAATGATGTGTTTGGACCTGTGTCAGTTCCACCATTGGGTATGTCTATGTGATATGTCTCATTTATAGATGACTTCTCGAGGAATACATGGATATATTTTCTCAAGAAGAAATTATAGGTTTTAACCCTGTACTGAAATTACCTGCATACGAATTCTAAAACATAGAAAATAAACAATGCGAGAGCATAACACATAAAACACATATACACAGAGATTTTCCCCTGGATCCCAAAACTGGGACTACTAGCTTGATTTTTCATTATGTTCCTTTTAATGTTACAATACATATTTATAGATGCCGAAGCATCCAATACCATGGACCGAAAAACCATCGCATCCAAAACCATGGACTGAAAACCATCGTGTCCAAAACCATGGACCAAAAAACATAGGTAGGTCCGCCCAACCTAATATAGGGTCCAAATTTTTCTTCCTGGAGCGCTGCCCTGCACCCCATAGAGGGGGGCTACCTGCCCCCTGCTGCGCAATCGATGCAATGAAAGGGGGGCTTCGGCCCCCCTCTAACCCCCTGGTTCACTATGTAGGCTAGTCGTGGAAAGAATATAACACAACCCAACATTCTCCCACTTGTTGTTTTCTTTCCATAGGGGGCCACAGGAGAGCTTAGTCATTTATCCAGTCCTGAAACGCCCATTGTTTCTCTACACCAAGAGAACTTCTCAGAGCTCACATATTTTGTCAATGCATCTGCAGTATTCTTCGAAGTGTCCACCTTTACCAACAACACCTTTTGTCTTCTATCATATCCCTCACAAAGTGATACTGAAAATCAATGTGCTTTGTCTTTGAATGATAAGTAGGGTTCTTTGCCAAGAAAATTGCACTTTGGCTATCACAGTCTATCCTTATAGCTCCTTGTACTAACCCCATACTTGAACACAATCTCTGCAACCAAACTTCTTCCTTGCTTGCATGAGTGGTTGCCATGTATTCTGCCTCTGTAGTTGATAATGCCACTACAGACTGTTTCTTACTCATCTAGCTGACTGCACCTCCAAATAGGTTAAACACATACCCACTTGTAGATCTTCTCTGATCCAGATCTCTAGCCCAGTCTGCATCAACAAAGCCATGGATATCCAAAACTCTGTCCAATCCTGGTCTTCCTTGGTAGCACAAACCATAATCACTAGTGCCACACAAATATCTGAAAACCCACTTCACTACTGTCCAATGGCCCTTTCCTGGTTTTTGACATAAACATGCTCAATACCCCCACTGCATGTGTAATGTCTGGTCTAGTACAGACCATTGCATACATCAGGCTACTGACTCCACTTGCATATGGAACACGAGACATGTCCTCTTCCTCTTCTTGTGTCTTGGGACACTGTTCAGTAGATAACTTGACACCTACAGGAATAGGAACTTTCACCGGTTTATTATCCTTCATATTAAACCTCTATAGTATTGTCTCGACATACTTCCTCTGGTTTAACCAGAGCTTCCTCTTTGCCCAATCTCTTTTAATTTCCATGCACAAAATATAGTTTGAAGCACCAAGATCTTTCATGTCGAATTTGGAGGACAATTGGGTCTTCAAATCTTGGATAATTTCTTTGTCATTTCCAACCAACAACATATCATCCACATACAAGACCAGATAAATAACACGATCACCAATTAATTTAAAATACACACATTGATCTGCTTTGCTTCCAGTGAAGCCAAGTCCCCGTATAAATGTATCAAATTTCTGATACCACATCCTTGGTGACTATTTTAACCCATACAGAGACTTCTTTAACTTGCATACCAATTCTTTCTTACCCTTCACTGCAAAGCCTTCAGGTTTCTTCATGTAGATCTCCTCTTCCAAATCCTCATGAAGAAATGCTGTCTTCACATCCATCTATTCTACCTCAAAATCAAAAGTAGTAGCAACAGATAAAATTAATCTAATAGAAGCTACATTGACAACAGGAGAAAAAATATCACCAAAATCAATTCCTGACACCTGGGAATAACCTTTTGCTACCAACCGAGCTTTGCATTTCTCCACCTTTCCTTCTGGATTTGTCTTCTTCTTGAACACCCATTTGCTGCCAATGGGTTTCCTTCCAGCCAACAACTCCACCGGATCCCAAGCCTCATTTTTGTGCAAAGATGCCATTTCATCAACCATGGCCTCTTTCCAGAGTTTTCCATCCTCTGAATCTACTGCTTCCTTCACAATTATGGGATCATCATCAGTAATAGATAAAGAAAAATTTGAATAGAAAGTAGATGGACTATACCTTTCTGGCTGCCTTCTTTCTTGAATTGATCTTCTCACACTGGGAGTTTGTGGCTCTTCATCTTCCGATTTCTCTTCTGCTATAGAGTCTGATTCTTTCTCCTTAAGCTCAAGCTCTATCTTCTCAGGTTCCTTTGGTTGGACTTCAAGTTTAATAACATCTTTCACCTCTCTGAACACCACATCTCGGCTGTACACAACCTTCCTTGTTACTAGGTTCCAAAGCTTATACCCCTTTAAACCATCCTTATACCCAATAAAGATGCACTTTTCAGATTTAATATCCAACTTGGTTCTTTTCTCCTTTGGAACATGTACATATGCATCACATCCAAATACCCTTAGATGTGAAAGAGAGGGCTTCTTACCAATCCATACATCTTGTGGAGTCTTATCCTCCAACGCTGATGAAGGTGATCTGTTGACCAGGTAACGTGCTATCTCCACCAACTCTACGCAGAATTCTTGTCCTAACTCGGCACCACTGAGCATGCTTCTTGCCCTTTCCATCAACGTCTTGTTCATTCTTTCTGCAACTCCATTTTGCTCAGGTGTGTATGGAGTAGTATTCTGCCGTGCTATACCACACTTCTTACAGAATTCTTCAAATTTCTTACTGCAAAACTCTCCACCGTTATCTGTCCTCAACACCTTTATCTTCTCCTCTGTCTGGTTTTCCACCAGAGCCTTAAATTATTTAAACCTGTCAAAGACTTCAGATTTCTTCTTAAGGAAATACATCCATGTATTCCTTGAGAAGTCATCTATAAATGATACATAGTACAAAGACTTACCCAGTGATGGAACCTTCATAGGTCCAAACACATCATTGTGCACGAGCTCTAAGATCTGTTTCGCCCTCTTACCACCAGAGGGGAAACTCACCCGATTCTGCTTCCCATATACACAATTTTCACAGAAATCAAAATCCAGAGAGCTATTACTCATACCTTCTACCATACCTTTACCATGAAGTATTCGAAGGCCCTTCTCTCCAATATGTCCAAGCCTTTGATGCCACAGCATGGTCTTCTCTCCAGAGACCACTAGATTTTCTGCTCCACTTTAAATAACTACAGAACTATTGCACCCATCAATAACTGTGCTACCTTGCAGCTTGTACAGAGTTCCAGTCCAAACTCCCCGCATCAATACCAGTGCTCCCCGAACTGTCTTACAGGTATCCTTCTCGAACACTGTTTTTACACCTGCATCATCCAGCTTGCTTATAGAAATCAGATTTCTGGCCAATGCAGGAATATGCAGAACATCCGGAAGTGTTCTAACCCTTCCACCTTGCAACTTCAACTTTACTTTTCTGTGACCAACGATTCTAGCCTTCCTATAATCCCCTAAGAAGACATCGCCACCATCGTATTTCTCATACTTGCAGAACGATTCTCTATTGGGAGTGAAGTGAAAGGATGCACCTGAGTCAATCAACCATGCCTCATGATCTACATGTGTACTTGAAGAAGCCAAGTACACATCCCCACCTTCATCTGAGGTGGTTTCCGCCTCTGCATAAGGAGCATCATCAAATCCCTTTTCTTTGTCAAGAGCTTTAGATTTACAGTCCCTTTTGTAGTGCCCTTCCTTTCCGCATTTCCAACAAACCACCTTTACAGGTTTTCCTGGAGATTTAGATTTCCCACTCGATGACTTATTTTTGTTTCTGTTCTTGGACCATCTTTGTACAGACAAGGCATCACTATTCTGGCTCTCCATATCTTTCCGTCTCATCTCCTTCGTCAACAAGGATGAGACTATTTCATCAAACTGTAAGGCAGTTGCATTGCTACCTATTGCAATAACCGGACTATCCCACGAATCTGGTAGAGAACACAACAAACTGATGCATTTATCTTCACCCGAAATTTTAATATCAACAGATAATCACTGACTTACCACAGTATTAAATGCGTTCAGATGCTCTGTCACCGAGTCTCCATCTTTCATCCTCAGGTTATACAGCTTTTTCTGTAGGAACAGTTTATTCACCAGAGACTTAGATTGGTACAAAGTCCCTAACTTGTCCCACAAAGCCTTAGCCATAGCTTCCCCTGATACATTCAGTAATACTGAATCTGAGACACACAATTGTATTGTGCTCTTTGCCTTCTGATCCAACTTCTTCCATTCTTCTTTAGACACTCCCGTTGGTTTAGTACCCAGATCTACCGCGATCCACTGATCTTTATCCACCAACAGATCCTCCATCTTGAGTTTCCACAACTCAAATCTCTGACCATTAAATTTGTTGATATCTATCTTTCCACTGCTCAACATCTTCTTTCACCACCAGAATCGATCCCGTAGATCTCCCACTGAACAGGGTCTACGACAAGCCCGAGCGAAACCACTCAGCAACAAAGGCATCCCCTTGAAGTGAAAACAACTCTGATACCAAATGTAGGTTTTAACCCTGTACAGAAACTACCTGCATATGAATTCTAAAACACATAAAATAAACAATGCGAGAGCATAACACATAAAACACATATACATAGAGATTTTCCCCTGGATCCCAAAACTGGGACTACCAACTTGATTTTTCATTATGTTCCTTTCAATGTTACAATACATATTTATACATGCCGAAGAATCCAATACCATGCACTGAAAAACCATCGTGTCCAAAACCATGTACCGAAAACCGTCGTGTCCAAAACCATGGACCGAAAACCATAGGTAGGTCCACCCAACCTAATATAGGGTCCCAAACAAAATTTCCCAAGGTGCTGCCCTGCACCTCGTAGAGGGGGGTTACCCACCCCCTGTAAACCCCCTGGACAGAGGGGGGCTGCCACCCCCCCTATGACCCCCCCGCTACTCAATCGACGCAACGAAGGGGGGGCTCCACCCCCCCTCTAACCCCCCTGTTCACTACATAGGCTAGTCGTGGAAAGAATATAACACAACCCAACAGAAATGTAAAGTCTTCGAAAGGTTTAGAGAATTTAAGGCTTTGATGGAAAATCAGACAGAGAAGAAGATTAAGGTGTTGAAGACTGATAATGATGGAGAGTTCTGCAAGAAGGAATTTGAAGAGTTGTGTAAGAAGTGTGATATATCATGGAAGAAGATTTCTCCATACACACCTAAACAAAATGGAGTTATACAAATAATGAACATGGCGTTGATGGAAAAGGAAAGAAGCATGCTCAGAGGTGTTAGGTAGGCCAAGAATTAGGGGCAGAGGCAATGGATATTGCATATTACATGTTTAATATATCATCTCCATCAACATTGGAGGATAAGACTCCACATGAGGTATAGATTGGTAAAAAACCATCTCTCTCACATCTTAGGGTATTTGGTTGTGATGCATATGTACACATTCCAAAGGAGAAAAGAACAAAGTGGGATAGTAAATATGAAAGGTGCATATTTATTTGGTATTAGGATGGTTTAAAAGGTTATAAGCTTTGGAACCAAGAAAAAAAGAAAGGTTGTATACAATCTAGATGTGGTTTGTAGAGAGGTGAAATTTTTTATTAAACATGAAGTACTACCAAAGGAAAAGGAACGAAAGAAGATAGAGTTTGAATTGAGGGAGGAAGAACTAGACTCTACAATAGAAAAAGAACCAAAAGAGGAAGAGCCACAAACTACAATTTTGAGGAGATGATTTCGAGAGAGAAGACAATCAGAGAGGTATAGTCCATCTGATTTCTATTCAAATTTTTCTTTATCTATTACTAATGATGATCCTAGAATTTTCATGGAGAAATTGACTTCATAAGATGAAAAACTTTGGAAAAATGCCATGGTTGAAGAAATGGAAGCCTTAGACAAAAATGAGGCTTAATATCTAGCGGATTTTCCAGTTGGAAGGAAACCCATTGGCAACAAATGGGTGTTTAAGAAGAAGATGAATGCAGAAGAGAAGGTGGAGAAATACAAATCTTGGTTAGTAGTAAAAGGTTATTCCTAGGTGTCAGGTATTGATTTTGGTGCTATTTTTTCTCATGTTTCCAAGTTAGCCTCTATTAGATTTCTTTTATATATTGTTGTTGCTTTTGATTTTGAGGTAGAACAAATGGATGTGAAGACAACATTTCTTCATGGGGATCTAGAAGAAGAGATCTACATGAAGCAACTAGAAGGTTTTGCAGTGAAGGGTAAGAAAGAACTGGTATGCAGGTTAAAAAAATATTTGTATGGGTTAACGCAGTCACCAAGGATGTGATTTCAAAAATTTGACACATATATATGGGGACTTGGCTTCACAAGGAGAAAAGTGGATCACTATGTGTATTTTAAATTAATTGGTGACTATGTTATTTACTTGGGCTTATATGTGGATGATATGTTATTGATTGGAAATGGCAAAGAAATTATCCAATATTTGAAGACCCAATTGTCCTCTAAATTTGACATGAAGGATCTTGGTGCTACAAACTATATTTTCGGCATGGAAATTAAACGAGATTGGGCAAAGAGGAAGTTCTGGTTAAACTAGAGGAAGTATGTCGAGACAATATTGCATAGGTTTAATATGCAGGATAGTAAACTAGTGAAGATTCCTATTCCTGTAGGTACAAAGTTATCTATTGAAAAATATCCCAAGACATGGGAAGAGGAAGATGAAATGTCCCTTGTTCCATATGCGAGTGTAGTTAGTGTCCTGATGTATGCAATGGTCTGTACAAGACCAAACATTGCACATGAAGTGGGAGTATTGAGTAGTTTTATGTAAAAATTAGGGAAGGATCATTGGATAACAATGAATCGATTTTTTTGGTATTTGTGTGGTACTAGTGATTATGGTCTATACTATGAAGGAAGACCATTATTAGACAAAGTTTTGGACATACATGACTTTGTTGATGGAGACTAATATGGATATCTGGATCAAAGAAGATCTACAAGTGGGTATGTGTTTAACCTATTTTGAGGAACAATCAGTTGGATGGGCAAGAGATAGTTAGTGGTGGCACTTTCAACTACAGAGGTTGAATACATGGCAACCACTCATGAAAGCAAGGAATCAATTTGGTTCCAGAGATTGTGTTCAAGTATGGGGCTGGTACAACAAGTTATAAGGATAGACTGTGATAGCTAAAGTGCAATTTTCTTGGCAAAGAACCCTGCTTATCATTTGAAGATAAAGCACATTGATGTTCAGTACCACTTTGTGAGGGATATGGTTGGAGACAAAAAGGTGTTGTTGGTAAAGGTGGGCACTTTGAAGAATGTTGCAAATGAATTAACGAAGTCTATGAGAAATGAAAAGTTTTATTGGTGTAGAGAAATAATGGGTGTTGCAGGCCTCAACCAATGATTATGCACTCCTATGTGGAAAGAAAGAAACAAGTGGGAGAATGTTGGGTATGTTATATTATTTCCATTGCTAGCCCCATGTAGACCTAATAATAGTTGGGCAAAGCCAAGGATGGGGGGTAGACCCAAGGATGGTGGGTAGACCTACCCATGGTTTTGTGCATGTTTTTTTGCGCATGGTTTTCAGCATGAAGGTTTTTTCCTATGGTATTTTGTAAATACGGTCAAGGGGACTACTTTTATGTCCTAATCCAAGGTTAATGGATTGGGGTTTATGAATACTTCAACATGTATATAGATATATTGTAACATTTAAAGGAATATAATGAAAAATCAATCTGGTTTTCCTGGTTTGGGTTCTAGGTGAAAATATCAGTGTATATTTTACGTTCTCGCCATTGTATATTTTTCTATTTTAAGAAATTGTTTGTAGGTGATTTCTGTACTGGGTTAAAACCTACAAATTCAAGCAAGTTGAGTTTAAGGAGGGCCTACTCCAACATTTCATGAGAATAAATGGGGATTTTCTCCCCTCACCAACCTTCAAATTCTCGTTAATCCTTTAATCATGCAGGACACTAAACCAAACATGATTAATTCAAATTTCTAAGTAAGTGAGGAAAATCTAGGAAGGGATTTGATGCCTAGAACATAGGTCCTTGGTTATAAGGATCCTAGAGACATAATCCTTTCAATCAAGGACTAATTGAAGGGTTTATTGATGTAATCTTATATTATCAATTACATTTAGGGCATTAGGGGATTTTTGAGGTCTAAAATGGGCCTCCTAAAGAAATTATAAAATAATAGTGGAAATAATAAAATAAGATTAGATTACATCATCAAATTTAGGGGGAAAAAATATAAAACTATTTTTCAACTCTTATTTTCAATTTATATCCCTATTGGTTTACACAAATTCCAAGTGACAACAATCATTGGATGCAGAATTTGATTCCTCATCTAAGGAGTACCCATGTTGCATACTTTCGATGGGCCCTGCTACACAAAAAATGAGAAATACATGAAAAACGTGATTGCAATCATGTTTTTTCATGTATTTCTCATTTTTTGTAGAAGGGTCCATCAAAAATATGAAACATGGGTACTCCTTGGATGAGGAATTAAATTTTTGCATCCAATGAATACTCCTGCTTGAAATTTGAGTAAAATCTTAGGCAGATAAATTTAAAATATGTGTTGAAAAAATAGTTTTATTATTTTATTATTTTTTAAATTTTTTACTCCAAAAATGGTGAATCATCCCCCATGGTTGACATCATCATATTGAATCCTATTGGTTCTTATAAAGTTTATTTTGGTTGTACATTCTTCTTAGGAGGCCCATTTTAGACCTCAAAATTACCCTAATGGGATAACATCATAGGTC
This sequence comes from Pinus tabuliformis, assembly GCA_031772625.1. Taxonomy (NCBI): domain Eukaryota; kingdom Viridiplantae; phylum Streptophyta; class Pinopsida; order Pinales; family Pinaceae; genus Pinus; species Pinus tabuliformis. The sequence goes on along the minus strand of CM062816.1, from coordinate 708,721,215 downwards.
TTAGTCATTTTGTTGAGCATTAGGAACACTAAAGCTAAAAAATTCAAACTCCTTTAAGATGTATTGTTGTTATGAATTAATGTGTTATTTTAAAAAGTTTAATTCCATATTTATTGTCTTTCCTAGTTTTTATATTCCTTGAAGAAGCCTTGACTGAGGCTTGCTCAAGGCTAAAGAAGTAACCTTAGTGTTGTTGTCTCATGCATTTGCTTTTAGTTGTGTTTGGTTCATCGTGCATACATTTCATGTTATCCATCAATTTTCGCACTTCGTCTTTATCTCTTATAGTAGATTCCAACATGCTATTTCATGTAGTTTCATGGTATTTTTTTCATTGACAAGGACAACCATTTAACCCTGTATCACTTCAACTTTATAGTAGGATAATTAAAAAATGATTAAATTTGTTTTATCATGCTTTAATTCAATTTTGCAGTATGTTAATTCTTTTACGGGTTAACTTTGTTTTAAGTAGGTTAACTTAATCAGATTCAATTATATTTTCAACAAATTAAAGTATTTATGTATTTTGATTCAATGACTTAAATCTGTCTCACTTATATTTGCAAAATTTCTTTCAAGCTTTATTTAAAATTAGGATGAGCAAGATTCATCCTTTGGTTCACAGGGTCTTTCCAATTTATGTTGTAGCATTCATATAGTTAAATTACATCTTTCCATTGAGTAGTATTAAAGTTCTTATTAGTCCTTTACTTTGATGTAGTAATCCTTACAACCTTAGGACATTGAACATGGATCCTCCTTTTTAAATAGGTGCATGTATGAAGTTTGCACATATAGCGCACTGTACTTCTTAATTTTATAGAAACCTTAGGATGACAATCAAAAGTGGTAACTAAGGAAGCTTAACATTGGTGTTGTAATTCTTTGGCCCATAATGTACACCCCAGTTCTAAATGAACTTCCTGGCTAATATTAGATGATTTTTTTATTCCAATGGTGCAATTCAACATTTATATCTCACTTGACATGGAAGTATGATATTTTAGAAAAGAAACTTGCATGCTTATTTGATTGTGCAATAATGATTTATAGTTGTTACCTAGAGGGGAGGATTTCACAAGTAGTTCCCTATTGACTACCAATAATTATCCAATGACTAATAATGATTTGACATTGGCTTCTTTGCTTTGGAGGATACCATGCAATAGTCCATAAGATTATGCCTATATGTTTTTATATTTATGTTGATGGTGCTGGACCCGCCAACATTTAGGGGATCACCCCAGTATGAGGTCCCAACTAGACCTCACACTGTTTGGTGTGGGAGTCCCATCCGATATGATGGCCCAGTTGCCATTGTCTTAAGGATTTGCCTCAACTCTTGCTTGTTAGCACATGAGAGTGGTTCGCTTTGTCTTCGAGAAGTGAGGTTCACGTGCCTGGTGAGTGTAAGTGTACTTGTGTCAATGCTTCTTTCACTGTAAGAAGAGGAAGGTGAAAGTGAGTTACAGGTTGAAAGGGATTAGTCCCAACTCAGCTAGGAACACACAACACAAAAGGCATACACAGCTTCCAGCAGAGTAGTCCACTCGGATGTGGCAGTCACAACATACAAGGTAAGATAACACATACAACACTCACGAAACAGTCCAAACGAGTGCAACGATTGTTATAACAAGGTTCATGTGAATGGTCTGTCTCATGTCCAGTAGAGCAGTTGACATGGACGGGACAACATTAACAACATATACAACACATTTCCATTAATAGATTATGCATTACAACAAATGAATCAGTTAAAATGTAGAACACAGGTTAAAGCAACATGCATTACAAATGTTAAAGATCAGTCTTACAACAAATACAATACATGTGTGAAAAAGTGCTTGCCTGTTAACAGGAAACTGAATTAAGCGAAAGTTGCAAGACAAATCGTTACACCATACATCACTAACCCCGTCAGTGGGGCGTTGGAGCCACTACTTACTCCTGAAAGAAAATATTATAGACTCTCTTCGCTATGTGGGAGGAGCTGAGGTGAAAAGTCCTTTCATGTACAAATGAAGGGGTGTTTATAGCCAAAGGTGAAACTGACCCTTGTGGCTGTTCGACTACCCTCATGACCGTTTGACTTTCATGACTCTTCGACTTACATGACTCTTTTTTCAACAAATGGGTCTCTTGGACTTCCACATTACATCACATTGATTGACAACAAGCTCATAGTGAGGATGTAGGCGACATGACTCATGACGTGACTTGACATGAAAATGATGGTACACTGGTGCTGCTGCTGGAGTGCATATCGAGCTACAATGCTATTGAGTGATGGATGTCTTCATGGTGTATCATAGCTTCACCTCCGCATGATGAAGTGCACGAAGACTTCGATGGTACTTGGTTCGCTTGATGAAGGTCTAACATGTTTTTCCTTGCTTGCATGCTGGAAGGTTTGACAAGCTCATCTGTTTGCGAAGGTGCATGTTTGTCACGTTCATCCGCTTCGTATGCTTCATTCATTCGTCCATTGGTGAACATGTCCCTCTGCATGTGCTCCCTTCATTCATCCCGTTCGTCATCTTGCCATGTTGGTTGTGTACCTATACGTACAATCATTCATGACGAGACGACATCAAATCCAAAACCTCCTAGTCTACCATGACACATGATCATTCGGATGCAGGTGACCGGGAGAGGTAGCAGGGTTGTGATGTGGGATGATGGCTATGGGCAACTGCTGATGAAAACTGTGCAAAAGTCACTGCGAGATGGAGACATGTGATCTGAGTCGACAATGACTATTTGCAAGGTCTGGCTAGGCTGGGAGGCAAAATTGCACAAATTTTGGGAGGAATAGTTTGAGCTGCTGAAAGGCAAGGAAGGCATGCTCTACACATTTTTCAGAATGAACGGGCAGTGGGGCTGGACAACCAGATTTGCGCCATTTTCCAGAGGAACAGGCTGGGCTGCATGAAGGGTCAGCAAGTAGGGATTGCATAGTTTCTCTGGGGAACTGCCCAGGTCACTGGCATCTAGAACTGCACAATTCCCAGAGGGAATTGCTAGTTGGCTGCTGGGGTCATTGGCAGCCAAAATTGCGGAATTTCCAGAGGGAATTGCCAGTTAGCTGTCTAGGAGACTGACAGTCTACTGCTTGGGGCCGCTGGGAAGGAAAACTACATTGAGGCCGGAAGGCCGGTGTGCTGATCATCTCTACGCAATTTTTGACTTCAGCTGACTGATGGGTAGCGGAAGGCCAATTCATGAACACTGCGCAATTTCTGAGATGAACAGTTGGTCGACTATCGAGATGACTAACTAGGAAAACTGCACAATTTTCTTAGGGAGATAGGGACAGGCACTTGGTGTTTGTCCGGCCTATCTGCGTAATTTCCTTAGTCAGTTGAGTGGGTGAGGTTAGTGGCCTTAGTGCAATTTTTGAGGGGAGTCAGTCTCAGGGTGACTGTCGGGTCCGACTATCCACATGACCAACATGAGAGTTGATAGGATTGCCTATGAGCAATGCAACTTGAAAAGACTAGCCTGGTGCTTCTGCCCATTGACAGTCGATCAAGTCGATGGCAAGGTGATGATCCGGCTGTTAGAGGGGAGTCAAGTTGTTAGAACCTTCAGCAAAAATGGCTAATTGTGTGAAAAATTGAAATATGCATAGGTGATTATATGACAAACACTCACATGACGTGATGATGAAACGACCAAACCATCTAGACGCATATGTTCAACAAGACTGACCGATGGTGTAAGCGACAAGCACGCCACTCATGATTGCTCGTTCATTGATCGAGATGATGCTTGCGCAACAATGAATGTGACTCTGTGTGTGAGTGCGACATATGCTTTCATAGTGAATACGACAAGCACATATGAAGCAAAGACTTTAAGCATAACCAAAACATGGTCGCAAGCATAACTTAGACATCAGCATGCAGAGACTTGAATGCAATGAACAAGAAAGGCGGATGTAAGGACTCACGCGAGCTCACAGAGTGAACCCAAGTGTGTGCAGTCATCAAGTGAACTCTTCAAGGGAGGCTCCGAAATTGGTGCAGACCAAAATTTTGGAGGGTGCTTGTAGCTACTACAACACTTGGCGACACACTGGTAAAACTCCAGCTTCTCTGTTCCGGTTCATTGCTAGCACAGGGCCTTGATATTTTAGGGAGGATTGAATCACTGTGCAGGTTACTTCAATTTTCCCACTTACCCCATGGACATACGTGGTTCACCCTTTGTCGACTCAATTAAACACAATAAAAAGTTCAACTTATATCTCAGTGTTTCGAATCCAGGAAGGGTAGTTTAGCTTGCGAGTTGAAGATTTTCAGAGTATAAGTTTTCATCTTTGGTGTTGCTCTGCTACCAGCAGGCTTGGACAGTACCCCGACGAAGTCACGTAGGAACACACACATTGCTCCACTACCAGCGAGCCTGGTCATTACCCTGGTGGAGTTGCATGCTTCACCTCTGTGCGCAAGAAGCCTTTCTCTTCTTTCGGCTTTGTATTTTTCAAGAGGACTGTGCATAGGCCCTTATTTATTTTTGGGGTGGAAGAGGGATCCTGACTTATGGAGAGTAGAAGAGGTTGTTCCTTTAGAGAAGCATGTAAGACCTCTGACATAGGTTTACTTGTTTAGATTTTCCCCTTCTCCGTTTCTACTAGTTAGATGAGCTTGAACACACATAACAAAAGGCTCAGTACAGGCATGGGGCTTCCTAGTGTGGACATAGGTTCACAGTTGGACCAAAACTTCCCTTGCAGACGGTTCGTATTTTCCGTCAAGACTTTATCAGCCAAAAGTTACAACCAAGCACAGAGAAGGTGGACACAAGATTGGCCAAGTGCTGCAGTGTCACAAGTTTCCTCAGATTTCAGCTACATACTCTATTCAAAATCCAGGACGTAGTAGTTGGTAGCACTTATTTCCAGAAACAAAAATAGTAATATATCAAACAAACAAAATGAACGTGAACAAAAATAGTAAGCAGAATCAAACAAAGAGAAAACGAAGATAATAAGCAAAACAAACCAAATGAAACAACAAGCAGCAAGCAGGCTATGTACATGGCATGGGCGCGACACGACCCTCTTAAACTAATGTTTGAGGACTTGGCCATTGATAGGAAGATTATCAATCCTCCCGTCAAGTGATTGCAAATGATACATGTGTGAGCCAAGTTTCTCGTGGACCAATGCTGGTTCACTGGGCTCCGCTAACAGAACCTGGTGGCATTCCAGAAGACATTCAAGTGAAGACAACACCATTGTTTCAAGTGTTGTGTGCAACAGGGGATCGGATGATGGAACAGGGTAGTTGTTTTTATTCCGGGAAGGGTTCAAGTTTCTGAAGTCAATGCGTAAGCGAATCTTCCCATATTTCTTACGTGTAGGATTTAAATTAGAAAACCAAATAAGATGATGAAATTTGCAAGTAATCCAAACACTTAAAATGCTAGTCAATATTTTCAGTGAAAGGAGTACAAACAACATGTATGTGTTACTTGTTCTTTGCTGCAAAGGCTTGTCTCTTCCTTTACCTGGAATCTCATGTTGGATTTCTAACATGCAGTGGGTACTCAGGTCATCATCTACTCGTTCAGACCCATCAAAGTACCGTTCGATCAAGCGGTCAACGATTGGTCGCTGCTACAGTGTGTAACTTGTACCGAGGTTGGTCATCTTTGGATCATGGTGGATTCCCAGGTTGCTCTGTTCGTTCATAGTGTTAGTCCTTCATGTGTTCAGCATGAGTGCTTCAGCATCATTGTTTGTGACTTTGAACTTCAAAAAGCTTGAAATCATGCATTTTTCATTGTTTTGGATGACTGAGATACACTCGGTCCTTGAGCCATCATGTGTTCTAGATTTGTCAAAACTCATGGCCCACAGCTTGTTTGTACGTGGACCATTTTGTGTGCTGGTACTGTTGCTACTACCATTGTTGCTACTACTACTACTATCGGAAAAACAAACTGTACAAGTTTCATTATCATCAGTTGGGCGAGGAAGGAGTCCCAACTATTTTTTTGATGAGGTTGGAGCTGGCCATGCAAGATAACACTCCAATGTCTTTTCTAGGAGGCAGTTGCCAAACATGAGTTCTGCGAAGGCCAATGGTTCATTCTCGCTGTTAAGGGGAGTGACATTATGTTTCATATACCTCTTGGATAACACCCAGATTTGGTTGCATATTCCCTTGTACAGAAGCCACATGTGTACCAGTCCGTAGAAACATATCCATCTAGCTTGCTAGACCAGTCTCTACTGAGTAGTAGGCCATATGCTTCAGGTATGCCCACAACAACTAAGTTGATGCATTGATGAACTCGACTATCATGAGATAATCGGATGATCACATCTCGAAGTTCACTAATGGTTGGTACTAATGTTTTGTCAAGTTGGATAATTCTCATGGATGTTTCACTCCATCGTGCACTGATCTTCTAAGCAATGGAGAGCGGCATGACGTTGGTTGTCGTGCAAAAATAAAACAAGCAGTTGTGAACTTTGTGGTTGAAAACTTCGAATGAAAGAAGGAATGGGGGGAAACCTGAGTTTTCTTCTTCCATCCAGAGTGTATTGAGCATGGTAGTTAGTGATTCGATAGGTGTACTTGCTCCCTTGCTAGTGGAGGTCATCTTGTCTATTGCTGTTTGTCCCAATGTGTGCAGCAGGATATCTCGTTGACTCTGGACTTTGGCTAACTCGAACAAACTGATGTTCGCTTGAGTTTTCTTCATGTCATCGACTATGTTGTAATCCAAAGGTGGTAGACTCACTGAGGTGTTCGGGGTGGAACAGATGTTCGTGCTGTCTAGTGGAATGTTCTGTAACTTGCTGCTCACTAATGTATTCTTATCCGCCGCTGTCTTCCCGGACTTGCTTTATATTTGTTGCTTGGAGGCAACTGGTGGATCAACCTTATTTATCACCTATCTCACTTTCTCTTGCATTTCGGCAAGTGTAGGGGGAGCCCCTTTACTTCTAAGATTGTAACGATAATTTTGTTTTTGGGGCTGCTTCTTGGTGTTCATCTTCGATATTACTTGCGAGCATTGATATACATTCACCACATGCCCAGAACTTGGTTCTTCGTTAGGTGCAACCTCTTATTTATCATCAGTGTCTTTCGACTGCTCCGACATGTTGTCTTCTGCATCGAGTGTATGCCTACAGATAGAGGTAACAACTCGCTTCCAATCTGAACAAAAATTCTCGGGATGAAATTCTTCGTGGAAGGAACAGAAATTAGGATCAGCACACTAATCGAGTTGAAACACAGGCTTCTGTGCAAATTTGGAACTGAACCGGTTGTTGCTTGATGAGACGGTTGATGAACTGCTTATCTATCTGTGTCTGGGTGGCTGACTCCTTGTGAATGTGTCTCTCTTCCGTTACTTGAGTTTGGACATTTTGCTGGGCAAGTTCTTGACAAGGCGAGTGAGGGTCTCAATATCAGCTGCTTCCTTGTCTCTGCCCTTGCTCACCGTTGCTTGGGGCTTTCTGCTCGCATCCTTGGAGTCTTTCATTGATTCATCATCCTTGATGACTCCAATGGTGCGCAAGTCTTTCTCAACAACAATAGCCTCTTCACAACATTCTAAAAGTGTTGGCTTCACAGCTCGCTTGACGAACTGCGCAATGGTGGTTGGCAGTGCAGACGTGTAATAGTTGACAGTGATGGAGTCATGAGGTTTGGTGTCTACTACAAACTTGTTCAAAATACGCATAAACCTCTGATTGAAGTCTTTCACTTTCTCTTTTCCCTCCATCTTGAGGCTTCCCAATTATTTGAGTAGCATGGCTGGGGTCTTGTCATCAACAAACTTTTCAAGGAACATCCATTTGAAAGAACCCCAGTTCTATATGGAGTTGGGTGGAAGGCTATGATATCAAGAAGTTGCATGATCATCTAAGGTACATGGAAATAATCTACATGCTACATCATCATAACGTACCTCGAGGGTCTGCAGTTGTAGGTAGAAGTTGTCTAAGTGGTCTTCTACCTTCACCGCGCTGTTAGGGTTAAACTTGATGTTCATTATCGCTGCTTTCTTCGACATCTTGTGTAGAATAGCCGGGAGAGCCAATGGTCCCGGAGTTATACATTCAAGATTTGGGTCAGCCATCTCTTCGTCTTTTTCCTCTCCTTCAGAATCTGATGGTTCCGAATCTAAGTCTATCGGTTCGTCTCCACCTCCACCTCCTCTGCTGCCTTCCCCTCCACCTCCTATACCAGAGTTCGATCCCAAGACAACAAGAGTGCCTTGTTCATCTTCAAAGAATATTGGAGGTTCCTCTCCGTCTTCAATAGCTTCTTCCAAACCTTCAAGAGTAGCAAGGACTGCTTATTCCACCGATGGTACAACAACTCCTGTGGGAGTAGCTTTTGGCTTCTTAGATGTATGTGGAAGATGCTATATGCCTGAGATCAGTCCAACTGCTTTCGCGAACTAGCGAGTGATGGGACGGATGGAGCGAAGGTGTTGATATGAAATCTCGTGTTCAATTCTGGGAGGTGAGGAGTAACTAACTGCAGAGTCATGAGAGAGGGGTTGCGAGTTGCTGCCTTGACCAGATGGTTGATGAGTGAGTGTGAGGGTAATTTCAGCCATGTACAACTGGCTTCCCTCCTTCTAGTGCCAGAAATGTTGAAGGTAATAGACCCGTCAACATTCAGGGGATCACCTTGGTATGAAGTACCAACTAGACCTCACATCATTTGGTGTGGGAGTCCCATCCAGTATGATGGATCAGTTGCCATTGTCTTAAGGATTTTTCTTAACTCTTGCTTGTCAGCACAGGAGAGTGGTTCGCTTTGTCTTTAAGAAGTGAGGTTCGCGTGCCTGGTGAGTGTAAATGTACTTATATCAATGCTTCTTCTATTGTGAGGGGAAGAATGTGAAAATGAGTTCCAGGTTCAAAGGGACTAGTGCCAACTCAGCTAGGAACACACAACACAAAAGGACATACACAGCTTCCGGTGGAGTAGTCCACCCGGATGCGGCAGTCACAACATACAAGGTAAAAGAATACGTACGAAACTCATAGAACAGTCTGAACAAGTGCAATGGTTGTTACAACAAGGTTCATGTGAAAGGTTTGTTTGATGCCCGACAGAGCAGTCAACATGGACGGGACAACATTAACAACATATACAACACATTTCCATTAATAGATTATGCATTACAACAAATGAATCAGTTTATATGTAGAGCACATGTTAAAGCAACATGCATTACAAATGTTAAAGATCGGTCTTACAACAAATACAATACATGTGTGAAAACATGTTGGCCTATTAACAGGTTTCTGAATGAAGTGAAAGTTCCAAGACACATCGTTACACCATACATCACTAACCCTATCAGTGGGGCGTTGGAGCCACTACTTACTCCTCAAAGAAAAGATTACAAACGCTCTTAGCTATGTGGGAGGAGCTGAGGTGAAAATTCCTTTCATGTACAAATGAGGGGGTATTTATAGCCAAAGGTGAAACTAACCCTTGTTGTTTTTCAACTACCCTCATGACTGTTTGACTTCCATGACTCTTCAACTTACATGACTCTTTGTTCAACTAGTGGGTCTCTTGGACTTCCAAGTTACATCACATTGATTGAAAACAAGCACATAGTGAGGATGTGGGCAACATGACTCATGACGTGACTCAACATGACTTGACATGACAATGCTGGTACACTATTGCTGCTGCTGGAGTGCATGTCGAGCTACAATGCTATTGAGTGATGGATGTCTTCATGGTGCATCATAGCCTCACCTCCGCATGGAGAAGTGAGCGGAGACTTCGATGGTACTTGGTTCGCTTGATGAAGCTTTAGCATGTTGTTCCTTGCTTGCATGCTGGAAGGCTTGACAAGCTCATCTCTTTGTGAAGGTGCATGTTTGTCATGTTTGTCCACTTCACATGCTTCGTTCATTCGTCCGTTGGTGAACCTATCTTTCTGCATGTTCCCCCTTCGTTCATCCTGTTCATCATCTTGCCATGTTGGTTGGTGTATTTGTACCTGCAATGACTCAGGATGAGACGACATCAAATCAAAAACCTCCTAGTCTACCATGACACATGATCATTCGGATGCAGGTGACCGAGAGAGGTAGTAGGGCTATGATGCAAGATGATGGCTCCGGGCAACTACTGATGAAAACTGTGTAAGAGTCACTAAGAGATGGAGACAGACGATCTGAGTCGACAGTGACTATTTGCAAGGTCTGGCTCAGCTGGGAGGCAAAATTGCGCAAATTTTGGGAGGAATAGTCTGGGCTGTTGAAAGGCAAGGCAGGCATACTCTACGCATTTTTCAGAATGAACGGGCAGTGGGGCTAGACAACCAAATTTACGCAATTTTCTAGAGGAACGGGCCGGGCTACATGAAGGGTCATCAAGCAGGGATTGAGCAGTTTCTTTAGGGAACTGCCCAGGTCACTGGCCGCCAGAACTGTGCAATTCCCAGAGGGAACTGCTACTTGGCTGCTGGGGTCACTGGCAGTCAGAACTACACAATTTCTAGATGGAACTGCCAGTTGGCTGTTCGAGAGACTGGCAGTAGAAATTGCGTAATTCCCAGAGGGAACTGGAAGTCTACTACTTGGGGCTATTGGGAAGGAAAACTGCACTGAAGTCGGAAGGCCAAACTTCTGATCATCTCTGTGCAATTGCTAAGTTGAGATGACTGATGGGTAGTGGAAGGCCTGCTCATGAACACTACGCAATTTCTGAGATGAATAGTTGGTTCACTATCGGGATGACTGACTGGGAAAACTGCATAATTTTCTAAGGGAGACAAGGATGGGAACTTGGTGTCTGTCCAACCTGTCTACGCAATTTCCTTAGCTAGTTGAGCGGGTGAGGTTAGTGGCCTTTGCGCAATTTTTGAGGGGTGTTAGTCCCGGGGTGACTGCCGGGTTCGACTGTCCAGGTGACCAACATGAGAGTTGATAGGATTGCCTGCGGTAAATGAAGCTTGCAAAGACTATCTTGGTGCTTCTGCGTTGTTCTGGTTGATAATCGATCGAGTCGATGGCAGGGTGATGGTCTGACTGTCAGAGGGGAGTCAGGTCATCAAAACCTTCAACAAAAATGGCTAAGTGCGTGAACAATTGAAAGATACATAGGTGATTATACAACACACACTCACATGACTTGACGACGAAACGACCAAACCATCCAAACACATATGTTCAACAAGACTGACCGACGGTGTAAGCGACAAGTGCAACACTCATGATTGCTTGTTCATTGATCGAGACTATGCTTGCGTAACAGTGAATGTGACTCCGTGTGTGAGTGCGATAGATGTTTTCATAGTGAATACGATAAATACATATGAAGCAAAGATTTTAAGCATAACCAGAACATGGTTGCAAGCATGACTTAGACATCAACATGCAGAGACTTGAATGCAATGAACAAGCAAGGCGGATTTAAGGACTCACGTGAGCTCACGGAGTGAACCCGTGTGTGTGCACTCATCAAGTGAACTCTTCAAGGGAGGCTCCGAAATTGGTGTAGGCCAAAATTTTGGAGGGTGGTTGTACCCGCTACAACAATTTACCAAGTCCCAAAGCGAATGTAGTTATCATTGTTCCTCCAATAACATGAAGATTCCCCCCAAATCCTGCCACCCTTGCATCTCTTCGTGATGCACGATTAATGAATAATAAATATGATCTTTGTTTATTTTTCCATTAAATAAATTCTTGAGCCCCCATCTGAATTTTCTAAGGGGATGAATAATGGAATTAGAATATGCGGGAGAGAGTCTCTATTCTAGATTTTAAAGTTATTAAACCATATTTTCTCATCCTTTTCCAAGGATTTCATATTGAATCCAATCCTAACACTAAGGTTTTTTTACAGAAGCCCTTTGGCTTTGGTACATACCATAATTATCTTGTGAAAATTTTGGTTGAATGTTGCATTATTATAGGCCAACCAAATCCTACAACGTATGCATTTAGGAAGACTATTCCAAACCCTTTCATTGAATTTTTGTTTTCAAGGAATCCTCGATAGTTTTTATTGAAAAGGATGAACATTTCTCTCTAGGAGGTAGACCAACTTACATGGTGCTTATTCCAAGGAAGGCATAGGACCATAACTTCCTTAAATAACTACATTCAAAAAACAAATGATGGATTGTTTCTTCAACTGACATGCATAGGCCACACTTGGAAGGACATTGAATTCCTCTCTTATGTAGGTCATCAATTGTTAATATATTTCCTTGTTTCATGATACAATAGAATATGATTACCTTTGGGAGCCCATCATTTTCCAAAATTTGATTACAAATTGGGGACTACTATGCAAGAGGGAGGGAAGAGATTTGTGATGGATATCCATCCTTTATTCTATAAATTGTATCTCCTAAGCTCTGTAATCCTTGACTTGGGGATCCCTTGGGGTACATTGACTTAGAGGTTGAGTAAGCTTTGGAACTAAGAGATGGAGTAGCATTGGAGGATCCTTTATATTCCAACCCAAAAAATGACCTTATCTCTCTAACCACCATGATATATCAAATAAGTATTTTAGATTCTCTCCATCCAACCAAATTTTTAATGGGAGTAAATTTTCAATGTGAGTTAAAGTCGCTTTATCCATAAATTCATCATCATCGTAGATACACTAGGGGGAATTTGAAGTCTAAAATGGGCCTCCTCAGGAAAATAATAAAATAATAGTTAAAAGAATAAAATAAGAGTTATGATTTTTCAAAGCGAAAGAAATAAAAAGTAGTTTTTAGTCATATTTCAACTTATATATGTATAGGTTGACTCAAATTTCAAGTGTATGCACTCATTGGATGCATAATTAAATTATGTTTCCAACAAGAACACACTTCACATACTTTGGATAAATCCATAGTGGTATAAATCCAAAATTCATGATAAAAAACATGCTTCTTGAAATACATGGAGGAGCACCAAAAAGGGTCCCACATCTTGAAACTATTGAAATCTATTGTCTCAGTAATTCTCTCCAAGCTTACATGGATTCTAGAGAAAGGAAAATACATATCCATCAAGGGAATTTTGAGGTCAAGAAAGGGCCTAAAAGAAAAAAAATATCTATGATTCAAATCAACCTTAGAAGAATGAATAGGATTAAATATGATGATGTTAACCATAATGTTTTGTGGATAAATTCCTTTTGCAGACAAAAGAAATCTCCCTAGACCTAGTGGCTTGATCTAGAAACAACCAAAACAAAACTGCTATGCTTTCCTTACAGAAGTTTGAAATATGGGAAGAATACATACTTGGAACCCAATGCAAGTATCCTCCTTCTCCTTACTTGCAAGCTTAATATCCAACTCCAATTGCTAAAAGTGGAACTTGAAAAACATCCAAAACAAGCAAGAGAACCAAAAAATACAAATAGGATATACAAACAACTCTAAACAAGAAGCTAAGGATTCATTATTCTACATATGCATAAATGAGACATAATGCATAGGAAAACAAGGCATTTTTGTATTAATAAAAGTAGGAGAAGATTACAACCCTTGTATGCCTGGAAGTTGTAGATATCACCCAACTATATTGTCCTTCCTTTGCCACAATATCAAGCCTTCAATCACACCTCAAGCACATGGATGGATTATGGACCTCTAGACACAAATCAGTAGCATGAGGGCATAACTAAGAGTCTCTAAAAGCCAACCCAGTCCTAATAGCAGGTAATGCATTTATAGGAGAAATGAGGAGGTTGTAGATCCATTAAACTAGGGTAAGATCCACTTTAGAAGGGGATAAGCTCCATGGGATAAGTGATAAGACCTCATTTGTAGGAATTCGAGGACATCTTTAACAAAGAATGGAAACTTCCATGATAGAAGCCTCTAGAAGCAAAAGCTTCGAAATTATATTTAATTTTTTCCTCATTTCAAGGGTCATCACACTTGTAGTGAAAGTAGTCTGCATTGACCAACACTTTTTATTTTGATGCAACCTGTGCCATTGCACTTATTGAATTAGGAATGTGCACTAATCCAGAAAAATAAGGTTTTTAGCTAATGTAATCTAGGATTCTTGGAACTTCTGGAAAGCAGATGCTTTTGGATATGTAGTGGATGATTTCCAAGTGTGAAAGGATAATGGTTGATCCATTTTCAAGGCCATTTGATTGGATGTGACAAAATGACTTATAAAATATTCCCCCCTAAAGTAGAAAGTCAGAAGCAGTGTCTCAAGACTAAAGTGCTCTACCGTGTGAAAAGTATAAATCAATAATAGACTGGTTGAGATCATCTATTGTCTATTACAATATTAACATCATGATATTTTTGTTGAGGTAGGCATACCCATACTCAACATACAAGCCAATTTACATGTACAATAATCAAAATGATTGTCATGTCCATTGATGATAGATTGTGGACCGATGCTTGGATGACTTTTTGTATGATCATAGACATCATACTTTGAAATCTTGTATGAAACCTGAAATCATAGCCTGGATGGATGGAACTAGATTTAGGGTCTTGGGTCTTTTACCTTGTCACTCGATAGTACGAGTCTAGCCATGTGAATAAATGTGTTGAAGTTGAACATGGTAGACACCATCTGATTACCGACCAATGATTAAAATAGTTAACATATGTGAGAGTAACCACTAATAATGATAATGGACCTAAAGGTACTAAACGTAGTCTATGAGGTTTGAATGAATAAGATAAAGTTGAACACCACATAGAATCTTTCGGTCGAAGGCCAATGATAAAAACCTATTGCTGAAAGTGAGGAAACTTTCCATTTAGGTATGCAAGCTCCAAGACACTGAAGGGAGTTTCTAAGTCAACTTCCTAGATAATGTGCTGATGTCAATAGGAAGTGAAATGTCGTAGGAGGGCCTTAATGTATCCCCCATCAACGACATGAAATGGGTATCAATATTTAAGACAAAATAATGATGCAGAGCTGGTTCAGGGACAAAAGACATGAAATAAAGCTGAAGGTATTGTAGCATATGTCAACTGAGGGTATAATTCTCTTGAACATATTAGTGACACTTTATGGAGTTGGTAGAATTGACTAAAAGACCCATTATGAAGGCTTTCATTAAGGTGTGATCAACAAAGAGGCAAGTGGATTCCCCAACCCAAAATAGTCATAGAGGTGAGAGAGTGTCATGTTCAAGGGAAAATCGCTTCCATAATTAGGTTTTATGCCTTGTTTCCCCAATTTCCAAACCATTTCTAGCCAATACCTATTTATTTTCTTACAATATTGAGGAGGATAACATATTCTTGGCTTATAAGTTCATCCTGCAGATGAATCCTTCTGAGTATTTAAAGTGAACCCTAAGAAGTTGGAGTGGTTTGGTCTCATCATGCTTGACAAGTCCTAAGTTGTTTATAGTTTTGCGAGTGCAGTGAAGGTATAACTTGACTTCTTTTTCATATTTAGAGAGTTTGAAAAAGAGGCAAAAAAGAAAACTATGAGAGGTTCCTTTTCATAAATTTAGTCCCCTAGGTCCAAAAAGGCATAAAACAATACCCAAGAGAACCTTTTAGCCATGTTTGACTAAAGTATTCGTTTTTCATAATTAGTCCATCTAGTTTGGAAAAGGGTTAAATTTATACTGGGCAGACATCCTTTTATTTACTTTAACGAGTTTGAAAGAGACAATTACTCAAGAATCTTTTCATATTTTGGGATTCTGAAAAAAGCTTAAGGAAGACTCCTCCTAGAGGAATGAGTGGTATAAGGGGTAGCAATTGATTCTGATCATGATGGAATTGCTCAAAACATGTAGAGGTCAAGAGGTAGGCTAATAAGACCAATGATTGCAGTGGTTCCTCAGGAAAGGGTAAAAAACCAAGTAAAAATGAATCATTTGCCTAGCATAAGGTGACGATGGAACGAGAAAACCAAGGCACATCATGCAGAGATAGGCTGATAAAAAAATGGAAATCATGAGAATAGGTTTCATTGTTATACGATATTGAAACAAAGGAAAAACTATGATTGAGAATGTGTGTGGTTTCATTTTTATGCAAGCTTAAAACAAAGAAAAACAATGTTTGAGATAAATACATTTCCCCCAACATAAGGGTAGATGCATACCCCCCCAAATTTGTTTCATCCACCAACTCATCTTATGGACAGATGAAATGAAGGTTCAGTTATGAGATCGGGTGAAAGACTCGACTTGAAATTTATGAGACCTATTCAAAGACTCAAATCAATTAGAGGGGGATCTGTTTCATTTTTTAATGAGCTTGACACAACAAAAGAACCATGCTCAAAGTACCTTGTTTTTATTTATAAGCTTGACACAAGAAAATGAACTTTTCTCATAGGGCCTTGTTTCACTTTTTAATGAGCTTGACAGAATAAAAGGAACTATGCTCATGGTTTATTTACCTTGATCATACCCCCCAAGAGGCCATGGCTTCTAAGAGGTTTTCATAAGATGGAAGAAAAACGTTGTGAAAGGAAGACATATCAAGGAATCCAATGGAAAGATTAGGCTCCAATGCCACTAGTAAATGATTCACCATATCACCTACTAGATCCAGGTCAAAATAAGTTGCGTAAATAGGGAAAGTCTCTTCTTCATCACATGGGATAGGGTTCCACAAAATTAACCTGTGTTGGAGGAGATACCACTAGAATATTTGGAACATTTAGGGAAGTTGGATGTTTGGCAGTTAAATTAGGATCAATGAATGAAAGTTGATCAATAGTCACAATTTTTCCATCATGCAGGAAAGAAATAAATTGAAAAAGTGTGGACATGACAATGTTCATGGCATAAACATAGCCATGCCCAAGGAGTAAATTGACATCCAAGGGGCCTAAGACTACCATAATGTCAACACATACAAATTTTCCTTCTAAGGTAATAGGAAGTTGAGGAAGAATCCCTAAAGGTTGATTGATTCTTTTGTTAGAAGGCAACATATTGTGGGTAATAGACATAAGCTAATGGGAACCTAAAGCTTTCCAATTAGTTAAGGATATAATATTAGCATAAGCTCCCTCATCTATACTAGTGCTATATAAGTTCTTATCACAAGGCTTCACCATGGCTTGAAAATGCATATAAGAAGGGAGATGAGGCTTTGCTAATTGATTCCAACTAAAAGAAATTATATGATTACTTAGAGGGGGTTTTGTAGGAACGAGATAAATTCCATCTTGTTCGATACAATCTGAAGAAACAAGAAGAAATTGAGAAGTATGAACCTCACTCTCTACGAGAAAAGTGAGATCAACTGAAGGTGGAATCAAGCCAAATACTTTATCAACCAATGGTTGGCTAGGAACAGAATCATGGGATTCATGTTTAGAGAGAATGGGATTGGTTGAAGATGAAATGGGATCAATCACTTCATCAACCAGTGAAGGATTGGAGGAAAGCTTTTGGTAGTCAGTTGGAAGTTGCTGCTGAGAAGAAATAAGGTTTTCAAATGCTTTGGATGCTTCATCCATATAAGGGAAAAGGTAAATTTGATGATTCCCTTTACATAACCTATAGGGAAACTTAACTTTACCCTTCTTCGTGGGACCCTTATTATCACTAGTTGATGGTTTTTCACCAGAATGATCTCTAGACGCTGATGAAAAGGGCTGATGTGAGCTTGTAGACCACACTTATAATACTTTTGGAATACCAAAGAAATATCTAAGAAAGTGATCACCCTTACAATGCATGCAAGAGAGTTTAAATTTATGGGGCTTGGTGGAAGGTTTCTCAACATTAGCTACATTTGTAGAAATGGTTGCTTGGTTGTACCCTTTCTTATTCTATTTCTTCTTCTTCTTAGATTTCTGGTTACTAGCATTAATACTTTCACCAAGTGAGGAAGAAGAAAGGGAGGAAGAGACATTGGGCGAAGAAGGAAAAGGGTCAACTTGAGGTTGATGTTTTTCAGGTGGAGGGCTTATTTGTGAAGTAGTTTGGATGTTTGGAACCAAAGAGGTTGAAAACAACCAAACCGGTAAACCCGTGGTAAATCTAGGAAGGGACAACGTAGCCATATAAGGAGAACCAGTACTTCCGAAAGAGGGAAAAGGACTAGGATTACCATCAAAAGGGTTTCCTTGACTGTTAGACTCTGTACTTATTTCCATGAGACTCAACCTAAGGAGTAGAAAGTGAGTTAATTAAGTGATTTTGAAAAGTAAAAACACAAATAAAAATAAAGAGGTGTAACTAGGTGTATAAGGATTACCAAGTCATTTTGAACTGAAATATATGGTTAAGTACGTGTAGACAATATCCCTGAATGTTGTGTTTGGTGTATGACAGTTAACAAGGCAGCTGACTCAGTTACCCATGGCAGGTTTGCAGCCTAGTGGGGACTTCCAAAATATAGCCAGAAGTATGTGGAGGCGTTGTCTGTAGTAGTTTTGTTTAAAGTGTAACTATACAATGGGGCATTTCAATATACTCGTTGTACATGGAGCACCACCCTATATTGTTAGGTCCCTATAATACTAGTGTATTCCCACATTGTTATTAGTGTAGCCCCTTATTGTTATTGTTGTGACCCATAGAAGCCCACTATTATTATTGTGGTGCCCTTACATTATTATTGTTATGTCGGCTCTGATTATATTGTGACTCCTTAGACTCCTATATATAAAAAGGAGGTTGTGTTATTTGATTCATCCAAGAATTGTTCATTTGTGTAATGTAAATGAAGTTTCCCCCTTGAAGAGGCTCATTTCTAAGTCGTTGATTTATCTTTTCTATCTTTTTGTGAGCTGGTTTCATAACATTTGGTATCAGAGCTTTGGATTCTAGGGTTTCGCTACTCCAAGCAGGTCATTGTGGAATTTTCGCTATAATTTGTTTTCTACGAAGGTTCAGACTTTGAAATTAAAACCCATTTCAGAAAAACTGTTGGTGAAGCTTTGTTCCAAATTTTAGACCTTGTATCGCAATATTGACGGAGATATGATCCAAGGAAGTTAGGGTTTTTGTAGGATCCCGATTTACATCCCAAACAGGTGACCTTGGGAAAATCGTCATAACGTTCTCTCTGAGTATCATATTAAAAGTTTGTAAGAAGTTACAAAAAGAGGATGGACTGTAGTTTTTCGATGTAGCCTTTTCAGGTCCGAATGTGGAAAAAATGATACGTGGCACTTCATACAAGTCTGCTCCACTGAAGAAGTCTATAAGAAGGTCAGTGTGGGAGATTTGGCCTAACTATTTCTTGAAGACTCCAATCTTGATTAGAATCGTGGGGATGGAAAGAGGTTTCAGAGGGATACCATAGGATGAAATTTCAGACCTTGGAGATTCAAAATTGCAGAGATACAATAGATTTAATATCGAGCTCCTACGAAGCAAAAAAGAAGAAGGTGTGTAGCCCTTTTAAAAATTTACATAAGTTTGGTTTGAAAAATTAGTTTGAAGTGATTCAAAAGGGAAATCATTAATTTATGTCCTGAAGAAAGAAAATGGAAACAACTAGTAAGCATCCCACAAGCTCCACTATGACACATGAAGAAGAGGAAGAAATGCAACATGATAGATCAAAATTGCAAGACCAAATGCAACAAATTTCGCTCTTGCAAAAAGTAACAAAAAATGAATTGGAAGCCATGATGAATGTTAAGATAGATGGTATAAAAAGGGAAATGGTAGTTTTGAATGATGGTTTAAAATCAGACATGGAATCAATGATGAATGTCAAGATAGAAGGATTGAAAGAAAGTTTGGCAAAGTTGATGGAAGAAAGGCATCCCATTGGTGACAAGGAAATCCATGAAAATCATGATGAAGACAAAAAAATATCAATCATGATTTTAGAGACTCCCATGTGGGGTTTAAAAAACACCACATTCCAAAGATAGAGATGAGGAAGTTTGATGGCAAGGATCTAGTAACTTGGATAATACAGATGAAGCAATATTTTGATCTACAGGATGTGCAACCCTCACAAAAGGTATGTATTGCATCTTTATATTTAGAACCCAATCAGTTTGTATGGTGTAGATGGCTTTGTTCTTGTAAACTACTTGTCACCTGGTCAATTTTTATGGAAGAAATGATAGCACATTATGAAGATACAAGGAGCAACACCTTCGTTAGCCAATTGATAAATCTCAAACAAAAGGGTTCAATGGCAGAGCACATTAAAGACTTCCAAAAATTGAATATTAGGGTAACCAATATTCCTAAGAAGCATATGATTGATGTATTCATAGGGACTTTAAGAGATAACATCCAACATGAGGTTCGCCTTTGGGAACCTTATTCCTTGGAGAAGGCATTCAGGGTGGCAAGAAAAGTTGAAAGAAAAATTATGGCAACAAGGTAGTCTACCAATCACAACTACAAAGATGGAAGTGTTCGTGGTCCTAGTCTTCCACAACCTAAAAGGTTGACACTACAAAAATTGGAGGAAAAAAGATCAAAAGGGATTTGTTACAGTTGTGATAAAAAATGCACTAAAGGTCATAAGTGTGATGAGAAGGAATTATTCTACATAGATTTTAAAGAGGAGGAAGAAAATGAACAAGAAACATCAAAAGAGGAGGATATACACCAGGAATCAACCCCAGAGAAAGAAGAAATGAATCCGACATATCAAGATAGAAGGACATATCAAGAAGAAAAAGGTAATAGTGTTGAATGATTCAGGTAGTACCCATAATTTTATTTATTGTAAGATAGAAAAGGAATTAAATTGCTTCCTATATCCAGTACCAAAGTGTCAAGTGATGGTTGCAAATGAAGGAACCATAAATTTCTCGAGAAAGTTCCATAATATCAAGCTATCCATGGGATAATATCTATTGAATAGTTTAATGCTTTCCATTATAATGGGTGGTGCTGATGTTGTACTAGGAGTCCAATGGTTACAATCTTTGGGTATGATAACTTTTAATTTTCAAGATCTTTTCTTGAAATTTTTTTGGGAAGGAAATGAAGTTGAATTAAGGGGTATCTGATCAAGATTTAAACAGGAACACAACAAATTACAGAGATAACCATAAACACAGAGATGTAGCAGAAATAATACTTCATTTCATTAATGTGAAATACTGAAATATGCTTACAAACAGAAATGGAAATAAACCAGCTAGGGCGATGGTAGCTTATCTCTGAGAAGATATGTGGCGGCTACATGCCTCTGAATTGTGTTACAATGAGGCTCGAAGGCCTATTTATTGTTGAGAAACAATGGAAAACCCTAAATATCCAAAAACCTAACCCTAGAAGATGAAACGCCAAACTGTGGGCCCCGTTTGGGTAAATTGGTACATCAACTTCTCGGGGTCGTAACTTTGGCATATGATCTTTGTTTGACGTGCACAACATCTCGTTAGAAAGATCTATCCGAGAAATACAACTTTGGGAAGAGAAAAAACATCATTTAGGGCCTCAAAACGGCTCTGGAAGTTCAGGACCCGAAAGACTGCTAAAAATAGTAAATTGTGCTGTAATTAAGGAAACTGAAAAGCTGAAAGAAACAATGGTGGGGGTCCAAGTGGACTTGGTGGGTGGCCACCAATATCCACCTAGATCATTCCTCCCCCTTAGGAAGCAATGGTCCCCATTGTGTTGAGTTCCTCCATGAGATGAGGGAACTTCTACTGAACTTGGTCCCTGGTGAGCCACTTGCCCTGGCGAAGGAGTTGGCCTACTTTGACAACTCGATACAGTTGGATATTTTGCTGGCGAGTGAGCTTGATCTGTGCGTCCATGATCCGATCAGTTGCATCTTGTTCCATGCAATCTGGATTTAACTCTGTGGGTGTCAGTTGTTCTGCAATGTTGGATGTGTCTAGTAATGGTGGAAAGTATGGCCGAAGGCGGTCCACAATAAACATTGGGTGCAGACCAAGGAATGGGGGAATTCTGAGCTCAAATGCATTGTCTCCCATAGCCTTGGTAATGGTGTAAGGACCATACAGAGTGGTTTTAGTTTCTGATAGGCTCCAGTAAGGCGTTCCTTTTGCAAATGCAACCATACTTTTTCGCCCACCTGAAACTTGTGTGGCACCCGATGTTGATCATGTCGCTACTTCTACTTGGAATTTTATTTCTCGAGAATGTCATGGACCTGCTGGCGAATATGTTGGATGTGCTCAATGAAGTTGTTCACCTTATCTGTTTTGGACTGGACATGAGCCGAATCTGCATGAGTAGCTGCAAATGGCATGGCCACATCAATGGGACATAGTGGCTGGAATCCCAAGCCCACCTGAAAAGGGTTGTGGCCAGTCGAGCTGTGGAGAGCCCGGTTGTAGCTGTGCTGAACATAGGGGAGGCTCTCATCCCATGTGCGTGGATGCTTTGAGTTGTACATGTGCAAAATGTGTACGATCATCCTGTTGACAACCTCTATCTGGCCATCAGTTTGAGGATGGAAGGCTGTGGACTTAGTGAGTTTGGTGTCCAACATCGACCAGAGACTAGACCAAAATGTACTGAGGAACCTGCTATCCCGATCTAAGATGATAGACTATGGGATCCAAACATATACCCACACTCTTTCAAAGAAGAGTTTAGCAATGGCATCTGCTGTGATATTCTTCTTTCAGGTTGCCATAATGGCCATCTTTGAGAACCTGTCGACGACCACAAAAACGCAGTCGTTTCCATGCTTAGTGGAAGGAAGGCCTGTCATGTAATCCATGGAGATGGATTCATAAGGTCGACTAGGGGAAGGTAGTGGGGTATAGAGGCCTTGCTTCTTGATGGTCAGTTTGGCAATGGGGCAGGTAGTGCATGATCTGATGTACTTCCCGACATCCTGTCGAAGATTCGGCCAATAGAAATACTTCTGTAGTACTGCCACCGTTTTCTCAACCCCGAAATACCCAGCAACCCGACAGTAGTGTGCTTCCAAAATCATCTTGGCACACTCGCTTGACAGAACACAAAGGTGACCCAGGTGGCATAACAAGGCATCATGGAGGTGAAAATCTGGAACATGCTGAGCCTCCAAGAGTGTCTGGTATGTGTGGCCGAATTCTGAGTCGCTTTTGTAGAGAAGTGGCCAATCAAAAGTCTGATGCCCACAAGAGTTGAGCACGATGGTTAATGCCATGATCGGTGGTCGACTGAGGCAATCTGCAACATTATTGGTGCTGCCCTTCTTATACTTGATATTCAAATGGAACTGTTGCAGGTATGTGGACCACTTCTGATGGCGATCATTCTGCAATTTCCCTTGGGTCTGTATGAACTGCATGGATCAGTGGTCTGTGTGGATGACTGTTTCCTTCCCCAAAATGTAATGCTTCCATTATCGACAGACCTGCACAATGGAATACATCTCTTTGTCATAAGTGGGATACTTCCGCACTGTGTTATAAAGTGTCTCACTGTGATATGCCGATGGATGCCTGTGTTGAGTAAGGACTACCCTAATAGCATAGTTAGAGGCATCTGTCTCGACCTCAAATGGTTGTTGCAAGTCTGGTAATGCGAGAACTGGTTCTGAGTAGAGGCAATCTTTCAACTCTGTGAATGCCTTCTGTTGAGATTCAGACCAAAAGAATTTTGCTTTCGCTCCTCCCTTGGTGACTTGACTCAAGGGCCAAGTGATATGAGAAAATCCCAACATGAACCTGCGGTAGAAGTTGGCAAGACCTAGAAAGCTGTGGAGCTCTGTTAGAGTGGTTGGAGATGGCCAATCCCGAATGACTTGGATCTTGGATGGATCCACATGCACCCCCTGTTCATCAATAATGTATCCCAGATACTGAACTTGGGTCATGCCAAAAGTGCATTTCTCCAAATTGGCACATAACTTGTGTTGCCGCAGTGTTTGGAGAACCTGTTGGATGTGGTGGAGGTGCTCTTCCCAACTCTGGATGAAGATCAGAATGTCATCCAAGTATACAACTACAAATGAGGTGGTGAATGGTCGCAAGATGTCATCCATTAGCCTCATGAAGGTTGCAGGAGCATTTGTCAATCCGAAAGGCATAACCAACCATTCGAAACGGCTCTCCTTGGCTTTGAAGGCAGTCTTCCACACATCAGAGGGTTCGATTGGTACCTGGTGATATCCTAACTACAAATCGATCTCGCTGAAATATTTTTCCCCCTTCAGTTGGTCCAGGAGGTCATCAATCCATGGGATCGGGTACCTATTACGGACAGTGATCTTGTTCAGTGCCCAATAGTCAATACAGAGTCTCCAAGTCCCATCCTTCTTCTGTACCAACACGATCATGCTCCCACAGGGCGATGAACTCGGACGAATGTGACCTTTCTGCAGCAACTCTTGAATCTGCCTCTTGATTTCATTGTTCTCCAGCACGGAGTGCCAATAGATTGGTCCATTGAGCAGCGGTGCACCTGGGGTCAGATCGATGGAGTGCTTGACCTGACAGTGCGGAAGAACCCCTGTGGCAGAGGTGAAGATGTCCTTGTACTCCTCCACGACCTTGTCCATCTATAGTTGTCGTGCGGAGGGGCCCTGTCTGGAGGTTGTTGCCACCGTCTTCTTATTTCCTTGAGGGCGTATCATCAGGAAAACAAATTTCCCGGTTTTGGAAATGAGCTTACTGCATTGTTTTGTAGTAACCAAAGAGATGGCGGTAGGTGGTGCTACCTCCGGTATCCTGTACAAATTATTTCCCAAAGTAACAATAACAGCACGGGGCCTTGATTCATACACAACATGTCACTTCCACAAGTATGGTTGTCCTAATAATACATCACAAACTTCAAGGGGAGCAATGTCACACAATTCCTCATCCATGAAGGGGTTGATGTTGTATGGAAGACGACACTTCTGGCTCACGCAAAGATCCCATCCTTGGTGAAGCCACCCGATGGTGTACGGTTGTGGATGTGCTGTGGTCGGTATGCCCAGTCGCTTCACGACCTCTGCTGAAATGAGGTTCTTTTGGCTCTCGCTGTTGACAATGAACTATAGCGGGGAGCCCTTAACCCACATTTGGGAGTGGAAGAGATGCTCCTTCTCCTCTGGATCTTCGGGTTCCTCCTTTTGGATCTTCATGGTGGCAACGGTGGCGTTGGGCTCCATATCGATAATCTGCTTCCCCTTGTCATTCCCCTTATTAGGTTCTGACTTAGAATCAGAACATGCATCTAATTATGAAACCTTAAGCTTGGCCACTAGTGACTGCTTGGCCCGACACTCACTTGTGTTGTGAGTGGAGCTCTTATGGAACTCACACCACTTTCCCGTGTCCTTTTTCGGCTTCACGGTGTTGTTATTTGGTTGCAACTTTGGCAGGTTGTCTTGGGTCGCCTCGCCTTGGCTTTTTCCTTTGTTCTGTGGTTTGGGGGCACCTTTCCCTTGCTTCAGATTCGCAGATCCAAAGTCTCGCTTCTTCTGTTTAAACTTTTGCTCGACCTTGACGGCATATCGGTATGCCATGCCAAGAGAGGAGATGTTCAGGAATTCTATTTCTTTCGGGATGTACTTGTGCAGGCAGCTACAGTATTTGAGTACCAAATGTTGCTCTGAATCCTTGATACCCAACTTTATGCGAAGGGTATGGAAAATATTGATAAACTCTGGCACATCTTGGTCCCTTCCCTGTCGCAGCGTGGTCCACTTTATGTATTGATCCTCATAGCTTCCGACAGGGTAGTACTTCTCCTTGATGGCATCCTGGAATGAATTCCAAGTGGGTGTGGCTGAAAATAGTGAGCCTGTACTTTCAGCCTTCTACTCGTAGTACGTTTCCCACCAGTCCTTGAGTGGGGGGCTGCTTTGAGAAGAGCGAAAATAATCTTTTTGCAACTAGAAAAATCATGAATAGAAAAATAACCCTCTAGAAGATTTAACCATTTATCAATGGCATATGTGTCTATTTGACCCTCGAATATGGGGATTTCAAAATTAACTTGTACCTTAAACGGTGTGGCGTTTCCAAAGTAGCTATTGGAAGTCAATTCGTCACCCCTGGGTAGACGCTGAAGGATCTGGGAAAAGCTGTCCATCATCGCATTCCTTTGTCAGTCAAGGGCTTCTTTGAGCAAGATTTTGATAGGATCTCCTACCCCCTCATCTTTCTTTTCATCCGCCATGGGAGGCCATCGAGATTTGTGAGGTTGGTCTTGCAAAGGTTCGACCAGTTCAAGCCCTAACTCCTTATATCCCGACCTCATTGGGGACATGCAAAGAAAAATAGATAAAAATCAGACCGCTCTGATACCACTGATCTAGATTTAAACAGGAACGCAACAAATTACAGAGATAACCATAAACACAAAGATGCAGAAGAAATAATACTTCATTTCATTAATGTGAAATACTGAAATATGCATACAAATAGAAATGGAAATAAACCAGCTAGGACAATGGTAGCTTATCTCTGAGAAGAGATGTGGCAGCTACATGCCTCTGAACTGTGTTACAATGAGGCTTCAAGGCCTATTTATTGTTGAAAAACAATGGAAAACCCTAAACATCCAAAAACAACCCTAGAAGATGAAACACCAAATTGTGGGCCCCATTTGGGTAAATTGGTACATCAACTTCCTGGGGTCATAACTTTGGCATATGATCTCCGTTTGACACACGCAATATCTAGTTAGAAAGATCTATCTGAGAACTACTACTTTGGGAAGAGAAAAAATGTCGTTTAGGGCCTCAAAATGTCTCTGGAAGTTTAGGACCCGAAAAACTGCTAAAAATAGTAAACTATGCTACAATTAATGAAACTAAAAAGCTAAAAGAAACAATGGTGGGGGTCCAAGTGGACTTGGCGGGTGGCCACCAATATCCACCTGGATCAGTATCACAAGGAAACCAGGAAATATAATCAGCTCTAATAGCATGAAAAAGCTTCTAAAGAAAGAATAACAGGGCGTAATTACACAATTATGTTCTCTAGAGGTTCAAACATCGAAATCATCTATTTCTCCAGACCTCCAAAAAGTCTTGGACAATCATTCCAAGGTATTTGAGACTCCCAAAGGCCTCCCACCTATTCGTGATCATGATCATGCCATTCATTTGGTTCTAGGAAGTATTCCTCCAAACATCAGGCCTTACAGATATCCCTATGCCCAAAAGAGTGAATTTGAACATATGGTTGGGGAAATGCTAGAGGCGGGTATAATTCAACCTAGTCAAAGTTCTTTCTCTACTCCAGTAGTACTGGTGCACAAGAAGGATGGATCATGGCGCATGTGTCCAGATTATAGGGAGCTCAACAAGCTCACTATTAAAGATAAATTTCTCATTCCTGTCATTGATGAATTATTGGATTAATTACATGGAGCAATTTACTTCACCAAGTTGGATCTTCGTTCAAGATATCATCAAATAAGAATAAAGACTGAAGACGTTCCGAAAATAGCATTTAGAACTCATGAAGGTCATTATGAATTTTTGGTCATGCCTTTTGGCCTTACCAATGCACCTTCTACATTTCAAGTTTTGATGAATTCCATTTTCAAACCCACCCTTAGAAAAATTTTGTTAGTATTTTTTGATGATATACTAATATACAACAAGTCTTGGAAGGATCATGTTGACCATGTTGACAAGGTGCTCAAGCTATTAGAGGTGAAACAATTATATGAAAAACCTCCAAATGTTTCTTTGGAGTACAAGAGGTGGAATATATGGGTCATATTGTATCTCATGAGGGTGTTAAGGTAGACCCTAACAAAATTAAAGCCATTAAGGAATGGAAAATTCCCACATCCATAAAGCATCTATGAGGATTTCTTGGGTTGATAGGATATTATCGCAAGTTTGTTAAGAATTATGGGAGAATAGCAGCACCTCTAACAACATTACTGAAGAAAGATGCATTTTCTTGGACTCCAGAAGAAACTAAGGCCTTTGAGCATCTTAAAGAGGCAATGTGCCAAGCAACGGTCTTAGCTACGCCAGAGTTAAAAAAAAAACCTTTATTGTGGAATGTGATGCCTAGGGAAATGGAATTGGTGTTGTTTTAATGCAAGAAGGAAGACCCATTGCTTTTGAAAGTCGTCCAATCAAAGGAAATTATTTATACAAAGCTATTTATGAGAATGAAATGTTGGAAATACTACATGCAGTTAAGAAATGGCAAACTTACCTAATGGGAAGGCACTTCAAGGTAAAAACATGTCATGATAGTCTTAAATAATTTTTAGAAAAAAGATTATCTTCAGAGGAACAAAAAAAATGGATCACAAAGATGTTGGTTTATGACTTTGAAATCATCTACAAAAAAGGGAAGCAAAATGTTGTTGCAGATGCACTCTCAAGAAAGGATGAGGATTTGGAAGCATTGCTTTGTGCCATTTCTATTATCCAACTAGATTGGATAGCCGAAGCGAGGGATGAATGGAAGGATGACTAAGTGTGGGCAATCATTCAAAAGTTACAACAAGATCCTAGTACATCTGATATATTTAGCTGGAAAAATGATGCATTATGGTACAAAGATCGCTTATACCTTTGTAACAATTCCCAACTCAAACAAAAGATTCTTCTGGAATTGCACACCTCTTCCTTAGGAGGGCACTCAGGATTTTTAAAAACTTACCACAAGATTAAGAAGGAATTTTTTTGGGATGGCCTTAAAGCTAATGTTCAAAAGTTTGTGGCGGAATGCTTGGTTTGCCAAAAAAATAAAGTTGAGACAATTAAGACCCCGGGTCTGTTACAAACTTTATCCATTCCAAGTCAATGTTGGGAGGAGGTTTCAATCGATTTTATCATAGCTTTACCCAAGTCTGAAGGAAAGAGTGTCATCATGGTGGTAGTTGATAGACTTACTAAGTATGCACATTTTTGTGCATTATCTCTTCCATTCAAAGCCAGTACAGTTGCTATTGCATTTATGGAAACAATTCAAACACTAAATGGAAACCCAAAGATTATTGTAAGCGACAAAGATCCTATTTTCACTGGAAATTTTTGGATGGAATTATTTTCTTGTCTGAGTACTTAATTAGCTCATAGCTCATCTTATCATTCTCAATCAGATGGGAAAACTAAGATAGTAAACAAATGTTTGGAAGGATATATGCATTTCTTTGTATGTGAGAAACAAACACAATGAGTCAAATCGCTACCTCTGACTGAATGGTGGTATAACACTTCCTTCCATACTGCAGCAAAAATGACCCCATTTATAGCACTTTATGGATATCATCCACCATCCATCACGTCATCTTTAAGAGAAAATTCTAAGGTTCAAGCAGTGGAAGATCACATAGAGTATCAACAACAAGTTCTCCAACTCTTAAAGGATAACCTCACTTTGGCACATAATAGAATGAAACAACAAGTGAATCAACATCACAGTGAAAAAAATTTTGATGTAGGCAACTGGGTATTTTTACGGTTACAACCATACAAACAAATGTCCCTCAAACAAGCTAATAAAGATAATAAATTAGCACCAAAGTATTATGGTCCTTACAAGGTGTTGCAAAAAATTGGTACTATGGCATACAAATTGGAGCTTCCTACATCTACCAGAGTGCACCTAGTTTTGCATGTTTCATGCTTAAAGAAGGTTATAGGTGACAAGCTTCCAGTTCAAACAATATTGCCAGAACTTGATGAGGAAGGAAAAATCATATTGGAACCTGAATAAGTCATGGAAACAAGAACTCGACAATTATCAAAATCGATCAATTTCAGAGTATCTCATCAAGTGGAAGAACTTACCCACGGAAGATTCCACATGGGAGGATGAGAATTTTATACAAACGCATCCAGAACTACTCAAGCATTGAGGACAACACTTTTTTTTAAGGAGAGGGGCATGTTAGGTCCCTATAATACAAGTGTATTCCCACATCATTATTAGTGTAGCCCCCTTACTGTTATTGTTGTGCCCCATAGAAGCCCACTATTGTTATTGCGGTTCCCTTACATTGTTATTGTTATGTTGGCTCTGATTATATTGTGACCCCTTAGACTCCTATATATAGAAAGGAGGTTGTGTCATTTGAATCATCTAAGAATTGTTCATTTGTGTAATGTAAAGGAGGTTGCCCCCTCGAAGAGGGTTATTTCTAAGTCGTTGATCTACCTTTTCTATCTCTTTGTAAGCTGGTTTCATAACATATATACCAAAAGGTACATGGAAGAACGTTCTGATATACTCCAGTGTATGTGGAAATATAACAACAATCCCTGGAATGTAACGCTGAAAAGTAATTACAGCTCCTACGTTTAACGACGTTGGAACGCATGTTCTAGCCTAGACCACTAAATGTGTAGGTAATGTTCCAAATTCTCTTTAGGTTGACTGATAAATTTTAATGTTGATCTTGATTAAAGTTTCAGTTTCACAACTCGAAACAAATTCTTTTGAACTCCTAAAATGCAACTAGCATGAGAAAGAACCCTTTTTCATTCGATGAATATCTATTTAAAGAAGGGAAAATTTTCCAAATAATAATGCAGAAAATAAGAACTTCCAAACAAGATCTTCAACTTTCACTATTCCAATGCAAAGATTCAAAGCCCTAATGCATGAAGAAACAAATTTTTCCTTTTTCCTTTTCAATTTTTAGTGTAATAAAAAAATTAAAAATGACTAGATTATTGAATAAAAAACATTCACACAGATCAAAACTGTAACATGAAAGTATTTTAACAAATCAATAACTAAACCTGATTTAAAAGAAGAAACAAACTCTCATAAAAAGGAAATCAAACTCAAATCCAAACAAAATGTTGGCTTTACAAAGACCTTAAACAAACTAGAGATTTAGGAAGACACTGCAAACAAAATAGACTTAGAGAAAGGCAAGAAAATTGATTTTTTTTTTCACTTACAAGATCATTGCAGGTGATGTATAGCAACCAATGTGAGTCATCACACTTACAAAGAGGGACAAGTGCATTGGGACACCCAATCTAAAAAAAAAAGTGTGATGGGGCTATTTTTTCTGTAAACACATAAATCAAACCCTATCCAAGCTCAAAATTATGCTTTCCTAGGTCCAAGAGCTGTCTGAACAAGTCAAAATGAGTCGATTTCAGGGGTCCTAAAAGGCTAGAAAAAGGAAACCACTAAAGAACATCCTATTCCCCATTACAGTTGCCAATTTTTTGTGTGGATAAATTCCTTCTGTAGACAAAAGTAATCTCCCTAGACCTAGTGGCTTGATCTAGAAACAACCAAAATAAAACAACTACGCTTTCCTTAGAGAAGTTTGAAATTTGGGAAGAATACGTACTTAGAATCTAATGAAAGTTTAAACTCCAACTCCAATTGCTAAAATTGGAACCTGAAAAACATCAAAAACAATTAAAAGAACCAAAACATACAAATAAAATATACAAATAACTCCAAATAAGAAGCCAAGGATTCATTGTTCTACATATGCATAAATGAGACATAATGTATAGAAAAACAAGGCATTTTTGTATTGATAAAAGTAGGAGAAGATTAAAAAAAGTGTAGGCCTTGACCTTGTAGACCTCTCCCATCTATATTGTCCTTCCTTTGCCACAATAGTGATCCTTCAATCACACCTCAAGCACATGGATGGATTATGGACCTCTAGGAACAAACCAACAGTGTGAGGGCATAACTAAGAGTCTCCAAAATCCAACCCAATCCTAATAGTAGGTAATTAATTTATATTAGAAATGAGGAGGTTTCTAGATCCATTAAAATAGGGTAAGATTCACAATAAAATGGGATAAGCTCCATGGGGTAAGTGATAATACCTCATTTGTAGGAATTCAAGGACATCTTTAACAAAGAATGGAAACCTCCATGATAGAGCCTATAGAAGCGAAACTTAAAAATTATATTTAATTTTTTCCTTATTTCAAGGATCTTCACACTTATAGTGAAAGCAATCTTTCAAGACCACTGATTTTTCTTTTGATGCAACCTATGCCATCACACTTACTGAATTAGGAAAGTGAATTGGTCCGAAAATAAGGTTTTTAGCCAATTTAATCTAGGATTCTTGGAACTTCTAGAAAGGAGACGTGTTTGGATTTGTAGAGGATGATTGAAAAGAGGGAAAGGATGATGATTTATCTGACATCAAGGCCATTTGATTGGATGTGACAAAATGACCTGTAACACATAAGGATGGATTTATTTGGATGAAAAGGAAGAAAACTACCTTTTCAAATTGTATTTTCATCTTGTATCCTTATACATTTACTGAGATTTCAAGAGTAGGCACTCCTTGGACGCGTAATTGAATTTCACATTCAATGAGTGCCCACTATGCATACTTTTGACAAACCCACAATGATATAACTTTAAAATGCATGAACAGAACATTGAGAAAATGTATAGGGATATAAGTTGAAAATAAAATTTAAAAAAGTATTCTTCCTTTCCCTCCCAAATATTTACCCTTATTGTTGACATCATCGTCTTGAATCCTATTGATTCTTTTCATGTTTATTTTGATATTACATTTTTTTTCTTTGAGGCACATTTTTTACCTCAAAATTTTCCTAATGGATATTTCCTTTCCATTTCTTGGAATCCAAGTAAGCTTGGAGTAAATTGATGGAACAATAGATTTATATATTTTCTAGATGTGGAATTGTCTTATGTTATTCTCTATGTATTTTATGCATATTTTTCTATTTCCCCTGACGTATCTCTTTACCATATTTTTTTTCCACTAGTCTATTATGTATATGGTTAATCTCCAGAAAAACTTAGCTCCCATTGAAATCTTCATAAAGTATGGATCTTTGACCCCTGTGCCTCCTATATCTTTAGGAGCTCTAAAAACCTTTGAAATTATTAGGTGAAATTTCATTGAGTTGGATTTTTCTCCCTACCACAAGACCTCCTTATTTCATACCCAATTTTTTGTATTATTCCCACAAAAGCTATCATGGAAAAACATTGAAAGATTGGGAGAGCAGAGAGGAACGAATTTATCATAATTAGTACTCCTATAAGGCCTAACCATTATGGCTCTCACTGATTGAATAACTTTTAATATATTCTATGATTCTTTGTTATAAAATGTTGTCATTGATTGAAAAGTCAAAGAATGATGATGGAAAAGACAAAGATAGATAAGTGGGTGCAAGAAAAATGATCAAGGTGTAGATAATTTAGAGCCATTTTTTGTATAAAAGATAATATCAGAAGCACTTGGTAACTAATCATATGGATAAAGCTCAGGAATATATTTCGAATGTATAATGAAGTTTGAAAAATGCCTCTTGGATCAAAAGTGATTGACAATCAAATTTTTGGAGGTGAAAGTCAAAGTTTGAGTCCCTAAGCACAATCAACACACAATTGGAAGGATGAGGTGGTGCAGGTATAGGAAGTGAACCAATAAAAATCTCATGAGGGATAGTAGTGGTCCCCATGGAATCCATGTAACCCCAGCGGAGGTTCCTCAAAAGATAGAGAAGAATGAACAAGTTTGAACTCTCAGGATGATGTAACCTTGGGAGGACATGGAACAAGTGACGTAGCATGTGGAAGGAGTGGTGATTGGTGCATTGTAGCATGGAGGTACCCACAACCACATCACCCTAGGTTCTTAATGCTAAAATAATAAAAGTTTGTGCATGCATATAGCTTCGAGTTGACAAGGCTCTAGGACAAGATGGTAGACAATGTGGAATGACATCTCACTGTAGCAAGCATATGATTGGTTCGCATGTCAGAGGTGGCACACATAGGAACATGTCATCCTGGAGGGATCACCCCGAAAGAAATTTAAAAGGTGAAAACGAGGAAGCTCCGGGATGATGAGGCACTAGGAAATGACGACATACACAATGGAAACATAGGACCAATATATAGAGTGCACATGGAGAGTGATCCCTCCAAGGCACCTAATCCTGAGACTTATACCCTAGAAGTGTTTGCAAAGGCACATATGGAAATAAAGTCGGGGGCTAAATATTAAGGACCAGGGTGTCGTTATGAATGTGTGTGTGACCACAAGCATAACAATTTGTAAAGGTTGGTTAAGCCCTCAAGGTTATAGCACAAAGGGCCCAACTGAGAACATATTTAGTAGTTTGGTGGTTTGTTAAGCACTTTGGGCTTATGGATGAATGAGTTGACATGTTAAAATTTGGAATTTTATGCCAAACAAACAACGCATATAATTCAAAAAATAAGATATGAATGAGTTGGTAGCTTTGATTGCGGCGTGGACCGTTTAGAGGAAAATTTAGTAGTATTGGCTAAATTTGGAGTTAGCCAAATTTAGAAGGAACACTGTTAAATCTTGTCAAAATTCTAGAATAGGAAAATTGAGTAGTTTAAGTCAGTTTTTCTTATAGAGATATGTAAGTATAGTTTGAAGACTTATTGTGCACATCAAGAGGACATTCCAAAAATAGAAAACAAGAAGTTAATGAGATCAAAACCTCTGATAAGTGAAATTCAAGTGCAAGATGAATAAAGCTTAAAGAACTAAAATTAATAGTCAAGATTCTTTATAAGCATAACCAATTGTGAAAGATTGGTGTTGATAATGAATTCATGGATTGATGTTGCTGGTGTGGATGGTGGTTTTTGATTAGTTATAAGAGACTATTGAAGGTGATTTTATGGTGTGTGTGGCGAGTGATTGAGGTGAAGAATTTATTTTTTATATGAAAGGTATTGGCCTTCATGATTCAAGTTTGAAAATTGCATGAAAGATGAATCATTGAGTTCAGGAAAGTGGTAGCTTGAAGATAAGGGGTTGTAGCTCCTTTCAGTTACTCTTTCACTAGTAGCTAGTAAATAGTAAGGAACCAGAGATCCTTTTAGTGGTAGCTTATAAAATATGGGTTGTAACTCCTTTCAGTTGTAGCTGATAAATCATGAAGTAATAGCTTCCTTCTGGTTGTAGCTAGATAACTTTGTAACAACAAGTATAAACCTTCCTTTGTGAAGTAAATTTAAGGAGCGTTTGAAGAAATTATGTGTTTATTTGTGCCTCTAATGATTTACTCTTATGGTGTTGATATGAATTAATTGCTAAAGTATTTATTTGTTTCCTAATTATCTTTACTAATGAAAGAATTTTTTAAAATTTCTACAATACTAATTCATCCCCCCATCCTAGTATTGTCCTTGTTTCTAACAATTGGTATCAGAACATTGGTTACATTACGATCATTTTAATAGTATGAAGTAAGATCAAGGACCATGACAAACCAAGGAGGAGGATACACCAATACGGCACCGATGTAATGGAACAAACTATGTGTTTTGGAAAGTAAGGATGAAGACCTATCTTCAATCACTTGGAGCTGATGTATGGGATGAAATAGACTCAAAAACATCAAAATCCTCCAACCTTGATTACTAGATATCAGAAGATGGAATACATGTAACACTAAAACTATGAATTCCCTGCTTGCTAGCCTACTTGAATCAAAACTAGTCAAGGAAATGGACTGCTCTACTGCAAAGGCTATTTGGTAGAAGATGAGTAGTTGCTATGAAGGTGATAGAAAGGTAAAGAAAGCTAAAATTAAATATTTTAGAATGCAATTTGGGTCTTTGAAGATGCACGATGATGAAGATATTGCTAAATATTTTCTGAGACTTGATGCGGTTGTGAATACTATAAGAGGTCTTGATGAAAAATTAGAAGAACCAATTGTCATTCAAAAAGTGTTAAGATCTCTCCCTGAGATATTTAATCCTAATTTTTCAGCCATTAGGGATATTTAATCTCACTTTGGATCAAATACTTGACACTCTTACTGCTTATGAGATAAGAATTTATAATGGCAAGCCTACAACAAAGGAGTCAACTTTCAAAGTAGATAATAAGCCCAAGGAAGAGAATGATGATTCATGTTACGAATAAAATGAAGAGGAAGCTAAGTTTGTGAGGATGCTTAAGAGAGTCTTAGGTAAGTACAAAGGTAAGTTACATTTTAAGTGCTTTAACTATGGTGAAGTTGGTCATTATGCCTCCAAGTGTCCTGTAAATAAAAAGAAATAATATGGTCCTAGAGAGAAGTTTAGGAAAGTGCAAAAGGATAGAAATAAGGCTAAGAAGAAGAGATTATACACTCAATATGCCACTTCCTATGAAAGTGAAGGCAACTGATCTTCAGATGAGTATAGAGAAAATGAAAGCTCAAAAGAATTTATGCTCATGGCTATAGACAATATGGAAATAGAAGCTATCAATTATGATGAAGAAGAGGTTGAAGTGGATTTATAAAGAGAGTTGGTTAGTTCTCTTGATGAGATACAAAGGATGAGAAAGAAAAATAAAGATTAGAAAGAATTGTTGATTAAACACAAAGTTGAAGCTATTGAAGCTATGCTCTCGCAAATTGAAGAAGGTAAGAATATTCAAGAAACTTTGAATAAGAAGCTCATCGAAAAAAATCAAGCATGTGAAAGGCTTGAAGGAGAAATTGTTTTGCTAAGGAAAGAGTTGGAAAAGGTAAAAACCCAACTGATCAGCTTTAATCAGAATTTTGGAAAGGGGGCTAAAATTTTAAATGAGCTTCTTGAAGCACAAAGAGTCTCCAATAACAGAGCGGGTCTTGGATTTCAGCCCAATTCAAGCTCAACATATAATTTAAAGGGAAAGAGAGTGATTAAATTTGTGTAAGTAGCAAAAACTGGAGATAGCGCGAGTCAATGCAACAATTGAGTGAAATAGCAAGTACACAACCCAATTTGCAGCAAAATACAAATTAAAAGCAACAAAATGAGAAGGGAAATTTGAACAACAGGTCAAATTATGCACAACAAGGGAAGATAAATGTTGGAGAGGAAAATCAAATTTACTAAAGGGCACCCAAGTAGGATTTCAGATATCAATTTTATCCCAGGTATGAGGATATATTTCCAGGACATTGTTTCACATGCACAAATTATAAGTGCAAGGTAACAAATTCTAGGGTGAAATTGTCTTATAGAAAACTCATGCCACTAAGAAGAAATTATTAGCCAATTAATCAATATATTAGGAAACGGATGAGTAGACTCAAGTACAACAATCCATTTACTCTGAACAATTTGATTCAATGTTAATCCTATCAAAATTTTGGGCATAAAGCAACAATTTGTATGTTAGGTCCCTATACTACTAGTGTAGCTCCTTACTGTTATTAGTGCAACCCCTTATTGTATTGTTGTACCTTTGTAGTCCCCATATTGTTATTATTGTGCCCCATAGAAGCCCACTATTGTTATTATTGCGCCCTTACAATATTATTGTTATGTCGGCTCTAATTATATTATGACCCCTTAGACTCCTATATATAGAAAGGAACTCTTATCATTTGTATCATCAAATAATTATTCATTTGTGTAATTTAAAGGAGGTTTACCCCTCAAAGAGGCTGATTTTGAAGTCGTTGATCTATCTCTTCTTCTATTTTGTGAGTTGGTTGAATGAAATTTGGTATCAAAGCTTTGGATTCTAGGGTTTCGCTACTTCGAACATGTCATCATGGCATTTTCAATATATATATTTTTCTACTAATTTTCAGAATCTAAAATTAAAACCCATTTTATCTGCAATCTTGATGAACCTCATGCCTGAGTTTCAGATCTTATCTCTCTATATTGTCGGAGATATGAGCTGAGCAAGTTAGGGTTTTTGCAAGCTCCATAATTCCATCTCAAACAGGTCATCGTGACATTTTCGCTATAACGTTTTTTCAACGAAAATTCAGAAGCTGAAATTTAAACCCATTTGAGATGAAATCATGTTGAAATTGGTGTACAAATTTCATATCTCGGTTCACAATATTTTCGGAGATAGGATCCATGTAAGTTAGGGTTTTTGCAGGCTCCCGAATTCAATCTCAAACGGGTGACCTTGGGAAAATCGTCATAATGTTCTCTCTGAGAATCAGATTCAAATTTCGTAAAAATTGATATAAAGAGAACAAACTTTAGTTTTTTGGATATTGTTTTTAGGGCCGAAGGTCAAAAAAGTGGCATGTGTAACTTCTTACAAGTTCACTCTACTGCACCAGTCTATAATCAAGTCATCATGGGAGATTGGGCATAACTATTTCTTGAAGAATCCAATCTCGATCAGACCTGTTGGATTGGAAAGAGGAATCAATGCTGGTTTTTGGTAGCATTGGAAGTTATCTAGCATTGAAAATTGGTGGAGAGGCTAAGGCACATGATTTCTAAAGAACCTAGAAACCGTTTGGTGAAATTCCACCCGAATTGTATTTTATTAAAATAATTAATATTTTTAATGGGGTTCCTAAGTCTAAACTTATGGAAATTAAAATATTAATGGGTATTAATCAAAATATGGGTGAGAATGATCTAGAAGGTGGATCAAGTCATCTTTTATTCTTAGTCGTTGATTAGAGACTTAATCACAACCATTGAAGTCTCAACAGGAAAAGTATAAGAAGGAGGCTTGGGGTTCATTTAGAAACACACAGAGAGATTGAGGAAATCGATTTTCTGAGGTGAGAAGTTCTTAGGAGGAAAATCGGTTGGGGATATCTCGCAGTAGAAGGGAAGTGAGATTCTGGGAGGACTATCCAAAGAATACAAGGTAGAGAGAGGACAAAAAGACATCCAGAGGAAGGCTGACGCAGACCTACGCAGTGTTGATGCATAGGCAACACAATTAGTGAGGGGAAGTCGAGTTTCTGCAGAGGGAATTCAAAGTTTAGGTGTCAAAATCCAGGGTGTGATATTGGAGGAAGGGAAGTTTATTTCTTAGCCAACAAAAAATCCAAAGCAGGGAGGCAGCATAATACCCAGGAGGCGTGACATAGAAGCTACCCAGGGTGACGCAGTTTGACGTAGAGACCATCAGAAGGTGACATAGAGCCTCCCAAATCTGAGGATCAATCATTGATTCTCTAGTGACAGGGTGAGATTGTTTCACCAGTATTTTTTCCAATATTTTCTCTATAAAGGATTTCTATTTAAGCATCCTAGATTTGTATTCAGAATTTTCTCCTAAATAATAATAAACCCCTAGAGTTGCTGTGCCGGTTTTCCCGCATTGGGTTTTTCTGGGGACTATTTTGTCCAAAAATAACTGTGTCCTATGTATCTTATTCTTTGCTCAGTTTTACGTTTCATGCCAATAAAATGTAAGTAGTGTAGGCTACAGAATTAGTTTGTTTTAGTACTCAAAAGAATAACTTGATGAATGTAATTAAGATTAAGTAGGTGAAGTAGATTCAAATTTGCTGCATTAGGGGTTCCTTGAGGATTAGGAATTTCCACATGGTATCAAAGAATTGATTTTGAGATAGGAAGAGAAGATCTAGCGCTGAGCATAGAGGCCAATAGCTGCATTTGGTAACAATTCGAATCCTCTTGAAGGGATTGCGCAGTCCTTGTTGGGAAGCAGAGATTCCGAGGAAATATCTCTCTCAGAGAGTTGAAAGAGAGGTACAATTTTTGAATCGTGGGCTTGCAACGGTAGAGGGAGTGACACAGAGCCTCAACTTAGTGCTTGAAGGGCATATTTTCTATCGGGGCATAAATCCGTCAGAGAAAGAGCGAAGACCCATAGAAGGAGAATTTTCTCCTCATAGAACATTTTACCAAAAGGTTCAAATTTCTCACTTGCTAAGTAGTAACTAGAGGAGTCAGTTCGACAGTTGGGTGAGATTGCATCACATGGGCTCAGAGATCAAGACAGGTTGGAATGAGCTTCCAACTATGTCATATGGAAGATTAGAACCTTAGTTGTTCTAGAGGAGTACGATCTTGAAGCTTACATCAAGAGTGTTATTGTTGTTCTTGCTGAGAATGATCAAAAGAAGAAGTAAAATCCCAAGCAAGGGAAGGCGAAGAGGTACATACTCGATGGAGTTCAATATCATGTGGTCTCACACTTGCAGGGAAAAGATACAACCCAAGAGTTGTGGGAACCTTTGTCTTCACTGTATGAAGGTTCTTCCGAACAATGGAAGATGTACCTAGAACAAAAGTTGCAATAGACATTGATGCAAAAGGGAGAAGGGGTTAACTCCTATCTTCAACGTCTTCAGGATACCAGAGACCAACTTGCTGCAGTGGGATCCACTCCTTAGTCCACTGTGATGGTAAGGACAACCCTGAATGGAGTCTTAGATGAATGGCAAGTTTTCGGCAAAAGCATATTGGGCAGGGAAAGACTACCTTCATGGGAGGAGAAGTGGGCAACTCTTCAATAGGAGGAATTAGGGAGGGACCTAGTCAAGGTCAACCTCAATGGTAGCAGTGGGAGTGGCATGAAGACCAAGGAGGAGGAGGAGAACTCAACTCTAGCATCAAAGGGACAGCATAAGCAGAAGTAGAAGAAGGACATTTCGAAGGTGAAATGTTTCAGTTGTGGCAACAAGGGCCACTATGCATCCCAGTATCCTTTGAAGCAAAAGGATAAGGATGAGAAACATGATCCTAAGGCTACTCTAGAAAATATTGACAAAGATGAGTTTTCCATGAGTGCCCATCCATCTCTAGGAGGGAGATGGGGTGATATTGAGCTGTATTGAGGAGGACTACACGTGGGTAGGATCCTTGATGAGTCCACCTCTTGGTTCAAGTCCATGCTACGGGAGCTCAAGATTCAACAGTAGCGAGATGGACTTAGTGTCAGATGATGTAGTGGATTGTTTGGAGGATAGATGCAGTAGCTGGAGACCAGAGATTGATCAATGTAGAGCAAGGTTGGCAGTAGTGCAGATGGCACAATTCATAAGTCAACAACAACACATAAGATTCATAGGGTCAGAGACTAGTAGTAGTTAGATTCCAACATTCATGGTATTATGCTAAACACAGTTAAGTTCAGTTAATTTTGGATGTTTTTCAGTTGGTTCTCTCAGTAACTGAGTTGAAGTATGAATGCAGTGTTAGAAGTGGTAGTGAGAGAAGCATAGCAGATGCAACAGTTGAGAGGGAGTTGTAGTACAGATGCAGCAGTGGAAGTGGCAGTGTCATGAGTAGAAGTACAGTAGCAGCAACAACACAATGTTGATGGCAGCAACAATGCAGAAAGGAGGTGCTTTAGAGACAGAGAAGCATGGAGGTGGACATTATTGCTAGAGCACTTTCCTCGCTAAGAGGGAGTGTTAGTGTTTGGTAGCATCAGAAGTGATCTAGCTTTGAAAATTAGTGGAGAGGATAAGGCACATGAGTTCTAAAGAACCCAAAAAACGTTTGGTGAAATTCCACTTGGATTGTATTTTATTAAAATAATTAATAATTTTAATGGGGTTCCTAAGTCTAAACTTAGGGAAATTAAAATATTAATGGGTATTGATCAAAATATGGGTGAGAATGATCTAGAAGACAGATCAAGTCATGTTTTAATCTTAGCCATTGATTAGAAACTTGATCTCGGTCGTTGAAGTCTCAACAGGAAAAGTATAAGAAGGAGGTTTGGGGTTCATTTAGAAACACACAGAGAGATTGAGGAAATCAATTTTCTGAGGTGAGAAGTTCTTAGGAGGAAAATTGATTGGGGAGATCTTGTAGTAGAGGGGCAGTGAAATTCTGGGAGAAGGACTTTCTGGAGAATACAAGGCAGAGAAAGGAAAAAAAGATGTCCAGAGGAGGGCTGACGCTGGCCTACGCAGTGTTGACATAGAGGTAATGTATTTAGTGAGGGGAAGTCGAGATTCTGCAGAGGGAATTCGAATTTCAGGTGCCGGAAGCCAGGGTGTGAGACTAGAGGCAGGACAGTCGATTTCTCATCCAACAGAAGATCCAGAGTAGAGAGGCAACATAATACCCAAGAGGGGTGATACAGAAGCTGCCCAAGCAAAGGCCATCAGAAGGTGACACAGAGCCTCCTATAATAGGACATTCATTCCATTGGGTTGTATAGTATTTATGGATGATGTCTTTCTTTGGTACGGTCATTGATTCTCTAGTGACAGGGTGAGATTGTTTCACTAGTATTTTGTCTAGTATTTTCTCTGTAAAGGATTGCTAGTTGAGCATCCTAGATTTGTATTCAGAATTTTCTCCTACATAATAATAAACCCTCAGAGCTGTTGCACCAATTTTCCCACACTGGGTTTTTCTGGGGACTATTTTTTCCAAAAATAAATGTGTCCAATATATCTTGTTCTTTGCTCAGTTTTCTGTTTCATGCAAATCAAATTTAAGTAGTGTAGGCTATAGAAGCAATTTTCTTTAGTATTCAGAAGAATAACTTGATGAATGTAATTAAAATCAAGTAGGTGAAGTAGATTCAAATTTGCTACAATAGGGGTTCCTTGAGGATTACTAATTTTCACAGTTAGAGGGCTACCACAGGACTAAATTTCAGAGCTTGGAGATCTGAAGTTACAAAGTTACAATCATTTCAATATCAAGCTCCTAAAAGTAAGAAAAAGAATGACTCGAATCAAGAAAATAGAAACACCTAGTAAGCAAAATTGGATGGATGTCTTGAAGAATGCGATTAAAGATAAGATAAATAGTTTTTTCTATGCCATGGAAGCTAATATCAATGGTATGGAAGCATATTTGAATAAAGGCATGGAATATTTTAAGAAAGACATGGAAGGTTTGAAGGAAGGTGGGACAAAGCTACTACAAGAAAGGCCTCCTAATAGCGAAAAAGGTAGTAGAGGAAACTCATGATGAGAACAAAAGAAATGTTAATCATGATTTCATAGAATCTAATTTTGGTTTGAAGACCACCATATTTCAAAGGTAGATATGAGGAAGTTTGATGGCAAGGATCTGGTAATTTGGATACTACAGATGGAGCAATATTTTGATCTACATGATGTGAAACTGTTACAAAAAGTACATATTGCATATTTATATTTAGAATCAAATCAGTTTGTATGCCATAGAGGGATTTGTTCTCATAAACCACTTGTCACCTGGCCAATTTTCACGGAGGAAATGATAGCACATTATGAGGATACAAAGGGTTCAATGACAAATCACATTGAGGACTTCCAAAAATTGAATATAAGGGTAAATGATATTCTAGAGAAGTAGAGGAGTGATGTCTTCATAGGGACTTAAAAGGATAAAATTCAACATGAGGTTCATCTTTGGGAACCTGATTCATCAGAGAAGGCATTCAGGTTGGCAAGAAAAAATGAAAGGAAAATTATGGCAACAAGGAATCCTACCACTCAAAACTATAAATATGGAAGTGTTGTTGCTCCTAGCCTTCCACAACCTACAAGGTTGACACTACAATAGTTGGAGGAAAAAGGAGCAAAAGGGATTTGTTACAGTTGCGATAGAAAATACTCTAAAGGTCATAAGTGTGCTGAGAATAAATTAGTTTACATAGATTGTGAAGAGGAGGAAGAAAAGGATCAAGAAACATCAAAAGAAGAGGATATACATCAAGAACCAACCCCAAAGAAAGAAGAAAATAATCTAATCATATCTTGTAGTGCATTGGCAGGAATTACCACTCCTCAAACTCTAAATATAGATGTAAAAACGGAGATAGTGAACAACTGTTTGGAAGGGTATCTTCGTTGCTTTGTATTTGATAAATAAACACAATTGGTCAAGTGCTTACCTCTAGTTGAATGGTGGTATAATGATTCAGGAAAAATGACCCCATTTATGGCACTTTATGGATATCATAGACCATGCATCACATCATATTTAAGAGAAAATTCCAAGGTTCAAGCAATAGAAGATCACATCAAGCATCAACAACAAGTTCTCCAACTCTTAAAGGATAACCTCACTTTGGCGCAGAATCAAATGAAACAACAAGTATATCAACATCACAGCGAAAGAAGTTTTGATGTAGGCGACTAGGTATTTTTACGGCTACAACCATACAAACA
This sequence comes from Pinus tabuliformis, assembly GCA_031772625.1. Lineage (NCBI taxonomy): Eukaryota > Viridiplantae > Streptophyta > Pinopsida > Pinales > Pinaceae > Pinus > Pinus tabuliformis. Next base: position 708,677,601 of record CM062816.1, on the reverse strand, counting down.
AATGTCCTTCAAGCAAGTTAAGAAGGATAATAAATTATCACCGTGAGTTCTATGGTCCTTACACGGTGTTGCAAAAGATTTGTAATATGGCATACAAATTGGAGCTTCCTGCATCTTTTCGAGTGCACCCAGTTTTCCATGTTTCATGCTTAAATAAGGTTATAAGTGACAAGCTCCTAGTTCGAACAATATTGCCGGAACTTGATGAGGAAGGAAAAAGAATAGTGGAACCTGAAGCAGTCACGGAAACAAGAACCAGACAACTACAAAATCGATCAATTTCAGAGTATCTCATTGAGTGGAAGAACTTACTTGCTGAATATTTCATATGGGAGGATGAGAGTTTATGTAGAAGCATCCAAAACTACTCAAGCATTGAGGATAACACTTTTTGAAGGAGAGGGGCATATTAGGTCCCTATACTACTAGTGTAGCCCCTTGTTGTTATTAGTGCAACCCCCTTACTGTATTGTTGTGCCCATTTATTCCCCATATTGTTATTATTGTGCTCCATAGAAGCCCACTATTGTTATTATTGTGCCCTTAAAATATTATTGTTATGTTGGCTCTAATTATATTGTGACCCCTTAGACTCCTATATATATAAAGGAGGTCTTGTCATTTGTATCATCAAATAATTGTTCATTTGTGTAATGTAAAGGAGGTTGCGCCCTCGAAGAGGCTTATTTTGAAGTCATTGATCTATCTCTTCTTCTATTTTGTGAGCTGGTTGCATAACATTGTAGACTTAGAAATCAAAAGGCTTGATGTAACACCCTCCTCTCACATCTACCCAAGTTAATCAGTCTGCTGGGGTAAACATGTGAAAAATGGCTACTATGATCTTATTCAACTATCCATGTACAGTTAAGGAAGTGGAACCGACACAACACAACCAATCTAGCCTTCTACACATGCTACAAAACCCTCAGGAGCCAACCAACCCTTCCAGGTGATTAACCCCGAAGACAACCTAGCATTTTACTACCGTAGAGCCTCAGTCACTCCTGTGACATGGGCATGCATGCAACCGAGACCCTCCAATCTCTCTCGCAGCAAGAGCATGCAAGAATTTGGGGTCTTTTTAAACTATTTCGGAGCCTATGACCCCGAATTATATGCCACTTTTTCAGGGCGAGGGCTCATGCCACTACCCAAAACTCCATGAAACTTCCAAAAATAAAAAGTAACATCGAAACAATGATACAATTGAAAATACTCGAAAAAATACTTGAATGGTCTCATACTTATCTAATAATCATTAGGAAGCATTGATACCTTATCACATTAGCTGCATTATCATCTATTAGGTCATATATTCATTGTTAATTCATTTACAAATTAAAACATGATGAGAGCCATACATCATCACTGTCATAAAACATACTCATAACCAACATATAAACAACAAAAATAATAAGGATACAACAACCATAGAATCCACATATAAACCAATACATTTACACATGAAATTCCAAAGAGAAGGAACTCTTATTAATGAATGCAAAATCCAACCAGGTTTCGGACTTCCACGAACCACCCAACCATATATTGGATGAACCAAATATTTCTTTCAGTCAATCACCACCATGCCATATTCCAAGCATGAATGTGGGACTCATAACCCAAATCAACCAGGGCTTCTTGAGGCTAAAACACCTCACCCTCATCAATAGAACCATGATTTATAACAATCCACACTGGATCACTAGGCCCTAAACAAGCATAGATGCCACCATAATTCTCCACCTACACCATGAGGAATTTTCCTGTCTCATAGTCTCTAGGATTTAACATACACCATACAACGGTTAAGGATCCCTAGGCCTAATCAAGGCTCCACCCTCTAGGCTTTATTGTATATCCCGACATTCACCGACCAAGGATTCCTAGGTCTGATCGAAAGCAGAAACCTATAGGATTTACCATATATCTCGCCATTCACCAGTCAAGGATTCCTAGGCCCATCGAGGTAACACAAAAATTTGGCTTTACCGCAACCCACGGTCTAGTTCAAGGGTCACTTGGCCAAGGATTTACTGCAATCCACAATCTGATTCAGGGATCACTAGGCCATGTGTTCTTCCTTTCAGAGACCAACTCACTCAGTTTTGAATCCATCCGTCAATCCAACTCAACCAAACCATGAAAACCCCAACACACCATGGCTATCCAGAAATGGAAAGGCAAGGATGAAAAACACTATCACACCTAGAAAAACCTATGCCGATGAAAATAAGAGAACCAAGAACACACATGCATACCCATGCATGCCAAAACTAGCAAGGAAATCATACATGCAAATTGATACCTACAAAGAATCCCCCCATAGCTGCTTGATCCTGATCTGCCTTACTTGATCTTAACTTCCTCTTGCCTTCTTTGTTTTTCTTGATCCAATGCTAAAGTGCTACAAGAAAACTCTAAGTGTCCAAGAGTGTGTGAGAGAGAGAATAGAGAGAGAACTTGAAAGTTGAACTGACAAAAAGGTAACAATTGATCCTTAGAAGCCTTTTTATTAATGAGGCCTCTATTTTGTTCAATTTTCCATTATTTTCCTTCACTTTCCTCCTCACATGCAACTTTTGACCTTTCACCTTCCTCTTCTCCTAATTTCCATTATTTTCATAAATAAATTGTCAAAAATTCCATTTTGTCTTTCCAAAGCCTTTTTCATTGCCTTTGCCAATTTCCATAGCCATAATAAACCAAATGAACAGTCACACTAGGATGTCTTGCCCAACTTTCAACTTGGAATAAGTGTCCAATAAACGTGGTTATTATTTTTCCTTTATTAACTTTTATTACATGGAATTTTTACCAGGGATGTTACAGAACCCTCCCCCTTGAGGGAACACTATCCTCGGTGTTCAATGACACCTATAACCAACAAGACTGTTGTAAGCACAACATACTTCCCATGGATCTTTATAACTTAGCTCTTTGCATTATTTACAATGATCAACTTACTGAGAATCAAACAATCATGACAAAAATAACAACATGATAACTATAATGATATGACACCCATACTGCTTATTGTAGATTTATAATATAACTCATGGTAGTATTTACATCCATATACATATATACATATACCAAACATCACAACAAAATATATCAAGGACATTTCATCAACCAGTGAATAAAGAAGATACATAGCCCGCATCTGATCCGCCATTTCCCATGTAGCTTCATTGGGCCCAAAGTGCTTCCACTGCACTTTAACTTGCTCAATTGCTTGGTTTCAGAGCATGAGAATCTTTCTCCGCAAAATACACTGCATTTCCGACTAGAATTCTCCTTCAGGCTCCACATGCAATATAGACCAATCAATCACATGATCAACATCCTTAACATACTTCTTAAGCAATGACACATGGAAAACATCATGGACTTTCACTATCAGAGGTAGTGCAATTCAATAGGCTACTAGTCCAAACCTTTCAAGAATCTTGAAAGGTCCACAAAACTGTGGTGCTAGCTGGCACACGATCCAATCCGCAAGGTGGTCTTCTTTGTTTTGATGTGCAAGTACACCTATTCCCAAACCTATATATATTTTCTACCTATCATGTGCTACCTTTAGATTCTTCTTTATTAGCTACATTTCTTGCTCCATGTCTACCAACATGCCCAGTCCAATCAATACCCTGTTCACCAGATCACTCCAACTGATGGGAGTATTACAACTCCACCCATAGAGTGCCTCAAACAAACTCATCCTCAAAGTCTCCTAGTACCCATTATTATAATCAAACTCAACCAATGGAAGGCACTCCTCACATATCCTATGCTAATGCATCACATACATCCTCAACATGTCCTCCAATATCTGGTTGACCCTTTCAAATTTTCCATCTGTCTATGGATGATAAGTTGTGATGAAGGCCAACTCTATCCCCAATCCTACAAACAACTCCTTCCAAAACTTGGAAGTGAACTTAGCATCCCTGTTTGACACAATATTTTTTGGAACACCATGCAACCTCACTACATCTATGATCAAGACTTGTTCTGCATCACTAGCTAAATAAGTGGACTTCACTAGAATGAAGTGTGCAACCTTTGTCAACCTGTCCACCACAACCATGATGGAATCATGATGTCTAGATTTCCTAGGAAAGCCTGTGATGAAATCCATGGAAATGACCTCCCATTTCCACTTTGGAATCAGAATCGGCTATAGTAATCGACTTGAATGATTACATGCCTTCACCTGCTAACAATCCAAGCACCTAGCCACAAAATTTGCCACTTATTTATTCAAATTAATCTAATAATAGAACTACTTTTCTGCGGTCAATGTCTTCTGATAGCCTAGGTGACCTGACTATGGATTCACATGAAACTACCTCAAGATAAACTTATTGAGCTCACTATTGTCTGGCACATATATCCTTTCTCTAAACTTGACCAAACCATCTATTGTAAGACAATAGTCCACATCCTAATTGCCTGTACCCTACTATAACCTGCGCATAAGCTCCCTGTACCTGTCATCATGCTGACCTACTTGTAAGATACGATCCTATAATTCTGTCCCATAATAACTCATAACTGCTATATGACTCTCCTGCTAAGAGCATCTGCAACCCTATTTTCTTTTCCTTTGATGTACCTAATCTTAAAGTCAAACTCCTTGATCATGGACAACCATCTAGCTTGCCTAGCATTCAGATTCAGGTGGTCAAATAGGTACCTCAACTCACTATGATCTCTCATCAGTACAAATTGTCTACCAAGAAGATAGTTCCTCCACATCTCCAAAGCATGGATGATCGCTACTAGCTCAAGATCACATGTTGGATAATTCTTCACATGCTCATTAGTTTCTGTGACTCATAGCACACTACCTTTCCTTCCTTCATTAGGTCTCCACCAAGTCCTCTCTTGCAAGCATCTATACACACCACAAAATCCTTGTTTGGATCTGCAATCTTTAACACTGGATCATTTGTCAACAACTGCTTTAACTGCTCAAAACTTGCTACACATTCCTCTGTCCATTCAAATTTATTACATTGTCTCTACAGTGACATAATAGGATATGAAATCTGAGAGAAGTTCCTAATGAACCTCCTATAGTAACCCGCTAACCCCACAAATGATGTTACCTCTTCCACATTTTTAGGAGTTGCTCACTCGATGATAGCTCTTATCTTCTTTGGATCCATTGTTATGCCCTCCTTGGAGACCACATGCCCCAAGTAATGCAACTTTGTCTGAAAGAAACTACATTTACTGAACTTAACATACAACTAATGCACTCTTAGCAATCTCAATACTACTGCTAAATGTTCGAAATTCTCTTCCTCATTTTAAGAATATATCAATATGTCATAAATGAATACAATAAGTAACTTTTCCAGATATAGATGCAACACACTATTCATCAAGCACATAAAGGTAGTTGGAGCATTAGTCAAATCAAATGGAACTACAACAAACTCATAATGCCCATATCTAGTTTGGAAAGTTGTCTTGTAAATTTCCTCTTCTTTAATGCATACTTGCTGATATCTGGATCTCATATCAATCTTCAAGAACACTGCTACTCCCTTCAACTGATCGAAAAAGTCATCAGTTCTCAGTAATGGATACCTGTTCTCGATGTTCACCTTGTTCAACTGCCTGTAATAAATTCATAACTTGAGAGTACCATCCTTCTTCTTCACAAATGATAATGGTGCACGCCAAGGTGATACACTTGGCCTAATGTATCCCTTGTCAAGCATTTCCTTCCACTGCAACTTTAACTCTACTAACTCCAATGTGATCATCTTGTAATATGCCTTTGTTGTTAGCGCTACCCCTGGTACCAACTCAATAGAAAAGTCCACTTCTCTATGAGGTGGAAACTATGAAATATTTGTTGGAAACATCCTGAAACTACTGCAAGATCAGGTACCTACTCAATACCTATGTATCCTCATCCTCCTTACCTTTGTCATTAGAAATATGCACTGAAAATAGCACACACCCTTTTCTGTGACTACGTTTTACCTGCATATATGTCATGATCCTAACTGATGTTTCATTCTTCTTACCCTACAAAATTCTCTTCTCTCCATTTTCATCCAAGTACTCAATGGATTTTTCCTAAAAATCCACCTTAGTCATGTGAAGATACAACCATCCCATACCCAAGATCATACTATACGATCCCAACGACAATACGTTCAAATGTGCTCATGTAGGCATGCCATTCAAATCAAATGCACAAGATCTTACCCAATGATGAATTCTTTTCTTTGTACCTGTAACCAACTGCACTAACCAATATTCTGCATGCACTTCTTTATTCAAACCACACTCATCCCCCAGGTCAGGACTAACATAACTATAATTAGATCCAGGGACAATCAAAATAGAGACAACTTGATCACAAATCTTACTGTCCATCTCAATGATAGATGCCTAGTGATCTTCCTACTTGTTATCCAACACTGCATAGATACAAAGAATGCTCTAGCAAACATCCCCAACAGTCTGCACCTCTTGTGCACTATAGATCCGACGCCTGCCACCCTGATTCTGTGGACAATATCTCTTGAGATGTTATTTACCACATGTCCAACACTCCAACCGTCCTGTACCATCACCTCTATTCTGTTGTTGTGACCCATTTCCCTCTGTAGCTACGTTGAACTTCTTGTATGGTGCAACATTCTCTTTCTCTTCTACAATCTAATGCCTTTTTCTTTTCAACTATCATTTACCTTTACCTTTATATTTCCCTTTCCATGCTCATTGAGATTCATTCTTACACTTTAACTGCTCATAGCAATGCTTTAGCTTCCCAATAACTTCCTCAAGTGACCAAGGCTCATGATATTGAATCCTATCTCGAAATGATAATGGAATTCACTAACAAATCTCTGAACTTTAGCCTTCTCATATTTAAGATACGGTACATACCTCAATATCTCTAGGAACTTAGTCGTATACTCGTCATCTGTTATCGATGCCATCTTTAGCTCATAAAATTTCTTAGACTTATTATCATAGTACCTCTCTGACAAGTACTTCTTCCTGAAAATCCTCTTGAATTCATGCCAACTCAAATCCTCTATCTTGATGTCTCTTACCCACTTCACATTTTCCCACCAGATGTCTGCTTTCCCTTTGAGTCTAAAGATATCTATTCTGGCCTTCATATTTTCTGTGTACTCATGCAGCTCAAAGAACTTATTCATCCCAAGAAACCAAGCCTCTGTATCTTCTGGCTTCTTCAGGTCTTCATCAAAAGTAGGTTGGTTATCTTTCTTAAAATCATATGGAAAGTATCCCCTATCACTCCTCCTATAAGGATGATAACGATGATGAACATAGTGCCTGTCAAAACTAGAACTAGAATAGTACATGTGTCCATCACCTCTCATATCCAGAGTATCTAAGAGCCTTCCATCTCTAACATGTCATCCCTATCCAACCTGTGACCACCATGAGACCTATTTCCATATACCCCATTAGTCCTATCCTCCTACCGATGACCGATCTGAAGTGGTCCCCGTCTATGCAATTATGACAAACTCTGAAGGATTACTGCATTAAACTGTGTTTATTTCTCTTGTGCTTGCACAATTTTGTAATTGTCTGCTTTACAACTTCTTATTTTTTCCTTCAAGCTTCTTAATGTGTCTGCTAAGTCAGAACAATTCCCAACAACACGCTTCTCATTCGATCCATAAGGAGAATCTCGTGAACTGTAGTCTACCATCTTGTTAGTCTTCTTGATCTCTTTCCTGCAAGGCATATTATGTCATCCAAACCAAATCATAAACAAACCAATGCACCTCAGTATAATTCGGGGAGGATATCTCATCTGTAAGATCAACCAAATCAGTGTAATACATGTCTACACATAATCATAATAACATATAGATATCATCCGAACCATAGTCCAGTCATCAATGCATGACCATATCAACTACACATCATGAGCTCATGCATGAAAACTACAACCATATTAATGTGTGCTTAGCAACATGTAAACACCGATGTGCCTAAACAATGCATAACCAATCAGACTCTCATGATGACACATTCCACAACAACACCATCAACTTTCACATGATGACATCACTGCAACCATGAACAACACCATGCATATGAAACAAACACATAGACCACAAGTATAAGGTACACATATGCAACCAACATGAATGCATGACCAAAACACACTGCCCATCTAGCATAAGGGGTGAACCATGCTCTGATAACACTCTGTAACACCCTCATCCCACATTTACCCATGTTAATCGGTCCATTGGGGCAAACATGTGACAAGAAGCTACTATGATTTGATTCAACTCCCCATGTATAGTTAAGGAAGTGGAACCGACACATCACAACCAATCTGACCTTCTACACATGCTACAGAACCCTCAGGAGCCAACCAACCCTTCTAGGTGATCAAACCCTGAGACAAACTATCATTTTACTAACCTAGAGCCTTAGTTTCTCCCACGAAATGGACATGCATGTGACTAGGACCCTCCAGTCTCTTTCATAGCAATGCAATGCAAGCGACTAGGGTCTTTTTCAGCTAGTTCTAAGCTCGCGATCCCAGATTTTGTGCCACTTTTTCAAGGCCAAGACTCAGGCCACTGCCCAGAACTCCATGTAACCTCCAGAAATGAAAAGTAACATAAAAAAAATGATACAATTTCAAATACTTGAACAAATACTTGACTTGACCCCTACTAGCCATGACAAACATTTCATCAAACGAGTCTCAAATATGCATTCTACGGGTCATAACAAAAAATCTGAGCATAGGGGTCTCATAATTATTTGAGAATCGCTAGGAAGCATTTATTCCTTATCAAATTAGATGCATTATCATCTATTAGGTCATATATTCATTGTTCATTCATATAAAAATAAAAACATGAGGAGAGTCATACATCATGATTGTCATAAAATCATAACCAACATATAAACAACAGAAATAATAAGGATACAACAACCATATAATCTACATATAAACCAACACATTTACACATTAAATACCAAGAAGAAGGAACTCTTATTAATGAATGCAAAATCCAACTAGGTTTGGGACTTCCACAAACCACCCTTCATACCAAATAGTGATAAGACTCCACATGAGATTTGGTATGGAAGACTTGTGATAGTTAATCATTTCAGAGTGTTCATAAATAAGTGCTACATCAAAAGGAATTATGAAAAGCTTGGTAAGTTTGACACTCTCATAAAGCAAGGGCTATAGATGCTACAATAAGAATACAAAAATGATAGTTGACAACATTGACGTCAAAGTGGATGAGCACATTGAATGTGAAGTCTATCAACCAGTAAATATTAGATCCAATAATCTAGGCAACAATGATGAGAAGGTTGATGAGCCACTTTTAGATGAAGATAATGAAGAAATTCTCAACCCTCAATCCAAAGATCCTTCAAGGTATCTGAAAAACCACAACCCAACTGACAAAATTATTGGTGATTTAAATACAAGTGTATAGAAAAGAAGATTTTTTTTTAATCCCCCTACTCAAGTGCATGTAGCTATGCTATCTATGATGGAACCAAAGGATTTTTCTCAGGCCAACCAAGATGACAACTAATTAAAAGCCATGCATGAAGAGTTTGATTAGATCGAGAAAAATAATACTTAGGAACTTGTTCCTAGACCAACAAACAAGCATGTTATTGGCATGAAGTGGATGTTTAGGAACAAATTGAATGAGCATGGTGAAGTGGTGAGAAACAAGGCTAGATTAGTTTGCAAAGGATATACACAAATTGAAGGTTTGGACTTTGATGAAACCTTTTCTCCTATTTCTTTATTAGAGACAATCTGAATGTTTTCGACCTTTTCTAGTTTCAAGGAATTCAAAATATATTAGATGGATGTCAACTATTCCTTCTTGAATAAAGAGTTGCAAGAATAAGTTTACAATGAGTAGCCAGATGGTCTTCAACTATCAAATCAACCTAATTATGTTTGCAAGTAGACGGGCTTGTATGGTCTTAAGCAAGCTCCAAGGGCTTGGTATTCCAAGTTGGATAGTTATTTTCTCAAGTGTGGTTTTAAAAGAGGCACGACTTATAGTAATTTGTACATGAAATATAATTATGGAAAATTGTTAGTAGTGGTTGTCTATGTTGATTATATTATTTTTTCTAGTGATTTAGATCAACTAACTTGCTTGTTTGCATCTTAAATGAAGGTCGAATTTGAGATGTCTATGCTTGGAGAAATTTCTTATTTCCTTGGTTTACAAATTACATATTCCTCCAATGGAGTTTTTATCTCACAAAGCAAGTATCTCATGGAAGTTTTGAATAAATTTGGCATGGAGGAATCTTCTCTGGTAAGGAATCCAATGGTTACTAGATGAAAGCTTAACAACAATGATGAGTCACCTAAGGCAGATCAACCTTTATACAGATGTATTATTGGCATCCTCTTATATTTGATAGCCTCAAGGCCAAACATCATGCAGAATGTTGGACATATTGTTGGAAGATTTCAAGAAACCCCTAGATAGAGTTATCTTCTAGCAGCCTAGAGGATTCTTAGATATTTTAGAGCCATAATGAACTATGGACTTTGGTACCCCAGAGGTAAATATTTTTCACTAATTATTTTTACTGGTGTTGATTGGGAAGGTGATGTAGATGATCAAAAGATAACTAGTGTTAGTGATTTCTTTATTGGTGAATGTCTAATTTCATGGTTGAGCAAGAAGCAAGCCTCAATATCTCTCTCAACCATTGAGGGAGAATATATAGTAACAAATTCTTGTCACACACAACTCTTATGGATGAAGTAGACTTTATAGGATGTATTATTTGTGATACTGCACATGCACTAAACATGTCCATGAACCATGTTTTTTATTTAAAGACAAAGCGTATTACAATCAAGTACCATTTCCTCCAAGAGAAAGTGGAAAATAAGATTCTCAAGCTGGAGTATGTACCTACAAAAGAGGAAGTAGCGGATATATTCACCAAACCTATCCCAAGAGATCAATTTAAGTATTTAAGGAAAAGATTGGGAGTAGTTCCTCTTACCTCCCTCCACTAAGATCTTCCTCAAGAGGAAGAAATGCAACCAAAAAACACTCAACATATCAAATTAAATATTTCCAGGTCCACGAGATCTACAAGATAGGGGGATATTGTTTGCGGGGGGAGCACATTAGTTTCTTTTCCATCTATGTCAAAGGGGGAGAAGTACCTCAAACAAAAGAACAATTGGAGAAGCACAACAAAGCAAAAATACACTAAAGGAAAAAATACACCAAAGGAGGTGAAGTGCATCATAGGGAGAGTAGCATCCATAGGGGAAGAAAAAGGAGAAGCAAGGAGTACACTTTGCTTTTTCTTTTATGGTTTTATTTATTTATTAGATTATAAGTGTTTCCATCAATTCCAAAGGGAAGAATGTTGGAAAATATTGTCATTTATGGAAAAGGCAGAGATAGATAGGTCAGTGTAAGAAGAGTGCTCAAGGTGTAGAGAATTTGGAGCCATTTCTGATATATAAAATCATCTTAAAAACTCTTGGAAATAGATCAAATGGACAAAGCTCAAAAATATATTTCTAATGGTATATTCAAGTTCAAAAAAGGCCTCCTGGATCAAAAGTTATTTATGTTTAATTTTTTGGAGATGAAAGTCAAATTTTTGGTCCCTAAGCATAGTTACTACACAACTAGCAGGATGAGGTGGTGTATATATAGGACATGGACCAATAAAAAGGTCAAGAGGGATAATAATGGTCTCCATGGAGTCCACATAACCCTGACAAAGGTTCCCCGGAAGATAGAGAAGTGCACACAAGTTTGAATTCTTGGGATGACATAATGCCAAGAGGACGTGGAGCAAGTGATGTTGCAGGCAAAGAGAGTGGTGATTGGTGCATGTTATAGCGCAAAGTTCCCCAGAAAACCACATCACCCTGAAGGCCCAACCCCAGAAGAATAAAAGAGAGTGTATGCAGATAGCTCTAGGCTAACAAGGCTCCAAGACAAGGTGATAGACAATGTGGAAAAGCATAAGATTGGTTCGCATGTCAAAGGTGGCACACATAGGAACATGTCATCCCAGAGGAGTTGCCCCTATAAGAAATTTAAAAGGTGTAAAAGAGGAAGCCTCGAGTTGATGAGGCACTGGGACATGAGGACATACTCAAGGAAAATAGAGAACCAATAGATAGAGTGCACCTAGAGAGTGGTACGTATGGGACACATAATCCCATGATCATATACCCTAGAGGTGTTTGCAAAGGCATGCCGAAAATAAAGTAGAGGGATAAATATTAAGTACCAAGACATAGTTCAAAGCATATGTTGTGACCATAGACGTAGAAATTTGTAAAGGTTGGTTAAGTCCTCAGGGCTATAACACAAAGGGCCCAACAAATAACATATTTAATGTTTGGTGGTTTGTTAAGGACTTCGGGCTTATGGTTGAATGAGTTGGCAACATGTTCAAATTTGGCATTTTATGCCAAATAGATAGTGCATATAATTGGAGAAATAAGGTATGAATGAGTTGGCATCTCAAATGGCGGTATGGACTGTTTAGAGGCATATTTAGAAATATTGGCTAAATTTGGAGCTAACAAAATTTAGAAGGAACATTGCTAAAACCTGTAAAAATTCCAGAATAACAAAATTTTGAAGGAGCACTGCTAAAACTTATAAAAATTCTAGAATAACAAAATTGAGCAGTTTAACTCATTTTTTTCTTATAGAGATAGGTAAGCTGATTTTTAAGACTTATTGTGCACATCAAGAGGACATTCCCGAAATAAAAAAAGCAAGAAGTTAATGAGATCAAAACGACTGATAAGTGAAATTCAAGTGCAAGATGAATAAAGCTCAAAAAACTAAAAATATCAGTAAATTTTTTTTATAAGTAGAATTGATTATGGAAGAATGGTGTTAATAAACAATTCATGGATTGATGCTACTAGTGTGGATGGTGGTTTTTTTATTATCAATGATTAGATATCACTGTAGGTGATTTTATGGTGTGTGTGTTAGCACTCCATAGTTTTCCTAGGCTGAAAAGGAAATTGCAGAGGTAACCATAAAACACTTGTAAAGTTGGGATCTAGCCCTTCCAATTTCAAAGAGGGATCTCTCTGTATGATTTTTTATTTTAATTTATAGATTTTAGGCTAGGTATGAAAGGTCAAGATAGTTTATTTATTTTTATTTATTTTTTGTTGTAGAATGAAAGAAAAATCCATTGGGCATGGAGTCATAAAAATTGTAGTAATCAATCACAAATTAACAGAGTAGTTGAAACAACGCAAGGTAGGAAAACCTATGGATCTTAAAATATTTTATGGTGTGGATGAGATGAACAAGTTGATGATTGATTAAAGATAAAGCATATTTAAATGAATTTTATATTTAATCTCAGAAAGAAAACATTTAAGATTGTTTAAACAAGCCAGAGTAGAGTACCATAAGTAAATTCAACTCTTAATATTCTTGCAACAATCAAGAAGGAAAATCCATGTGAAAACTCAAAAAGAAGAACAATTTAACACAAGAGAAAACATCACCATTTATCTGACACAAGAATCCTGGAACAAAACAACCTCTGTATTTATGAAATTGATTACTTCAAAATATATTTGACTGCTTACGATCAAGATAAAGCTCTTCTTTTTTGCATAATCCAAGCTTTTCTAAATCTTCTTACAAAATATTTATAGAGTTTGTCTCGAATTAATTCGGACTTCAAAATAAAATTTATTACAACATAATGTCTACTGAAATAATGTAGATATTTCAAAAATAGAACTAAGTAATAGGAGATCTGGACTATTTTTGATGTTCTGTTTAGACTTTGAGGAGAATTTTTGTTGACTGTAGCTACTTTTGTGCTTATTCTGTTTGAATACTCCCCAATTTGGAGGATTTGTGTTTACCCTTATACAACGAGCACTAGAAATTTATCCCACCGCTCCGCACTAGGAATGGAGAATTTTTCCATGCTCTGAAATCTCTCATCTACTTCTGTATATGTCTGAAAAGTTGGCTTATTGAGAAATAGATGGTGGAATTCATGTTGAATGTAGAGGTTGTGTTGTATTCCTTCCAGGAAGGCTTCTATACTTATGGTTCCTCTAACATTGGTGAATTTAGAAGTATCTACAGCTATATGGCATAACTAGTCTTGATAGTTCTCTAATGGGATTAATTTTCCATTAGAGGCTTTCAGAGATGGAAGTCCTTTTTCCTGTAATATATTAAATTTTCTCTTAAATATTTTCACCTGTAAATCCAACTCTTTGCATTTATTCTCCAGTTGTATCATGAGTTTCTTCTTTGTCAAAACTCTCTTCACTTCCATAACTATGTTTGTTCTGTCTTGAATCTGGACTTCTTCTCTAGTATTGGAGTTAAGCATCTTAATAATTCTGTGTGCTTCCCCTGGTTTGTGCTTAATATCAACTTTTTTTTTTCTCAACTGTTGCTTTGACCCTTTGTACTAGCTCCTCTTGCTCAAAAATAATTTGAAATGATGGACACAATTCTGTAATATTGGAATTGATGTTATGCCATATACTTTGCTTGGCCTCTACCAACATTTGAGTTGTCAAAGATTGATTCTGATATTTTTCAATTTGTTGAGTCAATTTGAAATTCCTTTGTACCTATGCTAGATATGAATTATCAACTTTGATTTTATTTTCCTCCATCTTTGTCAGTGTTGTCATTAACCTCTATTTCACCTTATTTTTTATTGATAGCTATCCCAAAAATTTGAATAGCTTTTCAAAAGAATTTATACTGGATGTTGCTGTTGTTTTTTGTACTTCCTTCTATGCATATGTACCTATAGCTGTTAATTGTTCCTTCTCCTTTAACAATGCCTCCCTGTCTGTCTCCATATTCTGAATTTGAGTGTTCTGATCAACTATTAGTTTGAACAAATTTTCCTTTTCTATCTCCAGGTTAGTTACTTCTTTGTCCTAAGGGTGCTCTATGCTTGGAAGCTTGAGTTGATTTCTCAGAGCTTGAATACCCACATATTTATTTTTAATTATCTCCTCAGTTGATTTGATGTTACTAGGATCATATCCTAGTTTAATCACTAAATCTTCCAAAGCTTTGGTTCTAGTGTCTTTGGCCAAAGATGACATTCGCTCTATCTTTAGTTGCAAATGCATATTATTCAAGGAGGCCTTCAATTTTGAGGAAACCATGGCTGAACTTGTTAGTGTTGAATAGATCATTTCACCTACATGTTTATGCAAATCAATTTGATAGATTGCATGAACCTTCTTGGTATCAAAATAAAATATTGAGGCTTTGTAGTCCTCAACACTTTTGGGAACTAGAACTGTAGGTTCCAAAAAGGCCATTTGGAATTGCCCCTTCTCTATGTCAAGTGTAGAAAACAACTTGTCTTAAGTAGTAGCCGTTTTCTTCCAAAACTTTTAATATGTTGAAGCCTTCAATGCTTCATTCTTCTTCTTGATCTCCCAGTATCTGGAATAAGTGTTTGTAGATATGATTAATTGACAATTTGGTCTTCAGCCTCCTTTAGTGTGTTCTCCGTCCACTTCTCCTTATTGGCATACTTCTCTATCTCTGGCCTAGGTGTATGTGCATATGGTGTGGTCTTCTGCTCGACTCTCAGTCTTGAAAGTATCCCTAATGGATCATAAGACCATGTGAAGCTTAGCTTAAATTTCATTTTATATAGTATTTCATCCACTTCCTTTGTTGTTTCTCTGGTACTTACAATATAAGGCCCCACATGTGTCTTCAATTTAAATTGTGCTTCCTTTTTACTTGATAAAAAATGTAGGTCATCCATGTTTAACATATTTCTAATGTATTCTAAAGAAAAAATCCTTACTGGTACAAATACTGGTAATCTATAGGGAGGAAGCTCACACCCATAGATTCAAATCTCTGTATAGTTCTGGTAGAGTTACCAGTCTCCAACTTTATCTTGTTATGTAAGATGCAAACTTGATCTCTGGTAATATCCCTGGTACAATATCGTTGTTAAGAAGACACAAGGATGTATGTAAAATTTGGTCCACAAAATTGCTGAATGACTAATCTTCTGAATTCCTTCTAATTAAAGAAGTCTAGTGAATGATTGATAGTGGAATTCCCTGATCATCCATCTTCTATAACTGGAATTTGAACTTATCAGCTTGACAGAATAACATTAAATACACAAGTACTCACTGGTGCTTGAATGCACCATCAGCTTTAAATTTTAGAAATTGCTCATGAATAACATCTGACAAGTATTGACTATAATTGAAAATGAGTGATGGCTTCTGACCAAATGAAAATAATGACAAGAAGCCTAACACTACTTCATCTACCCATTGGTCTATGGGATAACATAATAGGAAAGTAATCATGTCAATAACTTGTCTTGACATCTTAGGGAAAATAGAAGTAGAATATGGGGGATTTTTTCTAGGCAATTGTAACTGCCCTCCTCCCACATCTATCAAAGTAACTGACCAAATGGGGTAAGCACACGATGAGAGAGGCTTCTATAAGGGATTACATCTCCTTGGTGACCTTAAGGAAATGGAATCAATGGAACAAATCAACCAAACCTTACACATCAGCAACAACAACCCCAGGAGACATCTCATCCACTCATACATATTTCCCCTGGGTCCCACTGATGTTTTATGCCTCTTAACCTCTTGAAGCTCTCATGCTATAGGAATTCCAGTGTCCAAGGACATCTGGACACTCTCACAGGCTTGCAAGCTAGCGTCCAGGGACTTTTCCCAACAGACCTTTGCTAGCGTCCGCAAAATTCATGGCACATTTCTAGCCTAGAATTCCGGCGACTGCCCAAAACTTGGTATAACTTCCAAAATCCATCAAAGACGTGATGAAAAAGCTAATAAACCAGAAATCAACCTCAGGACTAATCCTGACCATCCCCAACCAGGACTGACATTCTGTCAAACACTTGGCATCAATGCAGACTACAAGTCTAGGAAACAAGACAGAGCATGAATGACTGAAAACACTTATGAAACATGACAAGAAGGATCACCACCTTATCCATTAAATTGTTATGACATAAATTAGGTATTGCATCCATAATTTTAACATTCATAAGTAAATACATGAAATAACCATGAAATGAACCTGTCAACTAACCATGATTATAACTAGCATAAAACCATGTAAATATAAGAGATATAAAAGCCATTACATCCACATATAAACAAGTGAAAAATAAAGAGAACTTAGCTTTCATTAATCATAGGAAAATACGACTAGGTTCGGGACTTTCATGTACCACCTGACTGTAGACATGGCTGAACCAAATATTTCTTTCAGCTAGTCACCCTCGTGCCATATTACAAGCATGAATGTGGGAGCTCCTAGAAAAATCAATCCAAAAACAAACAAGGGAATCCATAGGTTAAACCACTTCCACCCTCACCAAACTGTGATCACACCAAAGCCGGTGCTCCGATAACAACCGAACCGAACTTGGAATGCCATCCGGAATCCATCACTATCCTTGAGGAATTTTTCGTCGCCTTTTCTCTCATGCTTTACCACAATCCAATCCCAGATCAATTGGCCCTAAACCGAAACCCATCTCTCAGGATTTACCACAATCCAAACTCAGATTACTAGGCCCTAAACCAAAACTCCTCCTTTGGTCTTTACCATGTATCCCGCCAAAACCAGCCAAGGGATTCCTAGGCCTTTGGGAATGAACCTTGAGACTAGTTCCACCCCAGATTCTGAAATCCATCCAACAAACCAAAGCTCTAAACCGAAATAAACATTCCAACACACCATGGCATCCGGAAAAAGGCAAGGCTAGGCTGAAAACCACTGGCATAACCTGACAAAACCATGCCACTGACAATAGAGAACCATACACCAACATGCCAAGCCACGCATGTCCAAGCCAGCTAGGAGATCACACATGCAATATGTTACCTGCAAGTATTCCTCCTGAAGTTACTTGATCCTACACTTCTTCCTTGATCCTTGATTTCCTTCCTTTTCCTTTGCTTGCTTTTCCTTCCTTGATCCAAAGCTAGAGTGCTCCAAGAAAACTCTAAGTGAACATGAGTGAGAGAGAGAGAGAGATAATAAAGAGACCTCCAAACTTAAACTGACAAAAGGTCACCAACTGATCCTCAAAAGCCTTTTTATGAATGAGGCCTCTAATTTCTTCATTTTCAATTATTTTCCTTCAATTTTCTCCTCACATGCAACCTGTGACCTTTAACCTTAATTTTCTCCTAATTTCCTTTATTTTCGTAAATAAACGTGCCAAAATGCCTTTTTTTCCTTTTAATTCCTTAGCCTTTTCCAATTTTCCTTAGCCAAAAGCACATTCAATGATGCCCACTAGGATATATTTTCCCAACATTCATCTTGGAATAAGTGTCGCTTAACCATGGTTTTATTTTGCCTTTATTAACTTTTATTACATGAGATTTTCAACAGGGTTGTTACAGAACCCTCCCCCTTGGGGAACACCATTCTCTGTGCTAAACCACACCAATACCTCAACAAAACCATTGAAAAGAAAACATACTACCCATGGAACTTTATAACTTAGCTCGTTGTAGCATTTACAATGAAATACTTTCTCAAAAGAAAAACATCATGATAACATCACAATATAACAACTTGTTGAAGCCTCGAAAATCATTGTGACAGCATGGGAGAAAACCACCCGGTCTGAACCTTGGTTAGCAGCTCCTTTTCCATTTTGTGTAGTGGCTCCGACTGGGGATAATGGAACTAGTTTCCCAGAAAATATTTTGATAGTGTTGGTGGGGTGATATATGATGTAACGGGAGAATGGTTGAGCTAAGCGTAATCTAATCTAACTAATAAACACATGCATATATCCTAGTTTAACACTATTTAGCTATAAATATACCCGGGAATTAAATACATTATGCGATCTACAATAATGTCCTCCAGCGATTGATAATATAGATAATTCAATTGCAATAAGAAGTGAAATCGTTTAACAGTAATCGTCTTGGATAAATAGTTAGACAAAATGATTGTGAAAGATATATCACATATAAAATTGTTCATTTATTTAGAATAAAGTCAAATCCAACATCATACAAAAGTGAAATAATGCTAAACTATAATTCAAACTTCCACACATAAAACAATTTAAAGAAGAAGTATTGCCTGATACATAAATAAAACAAGATCATAAGATAAAAGTACCATATATGACGAGTCTTGCTCATGTGTTTCAGCAATATTAATCCAATATTAATCAATCCAACACGTTCTAAGAGTACAAACATTCATTTCAGTAAAGCATGCTAGATATTTGAAAGAAAATATATCTTGTTCCATTCATTCCATCAGAACCTCCTCAAAAGTACAGAAGTGAAATGTTTCGAAGAATGTTTCTGATAAAATTTTTGGAACCCTCTCTAAATGCATGAGAGGGGTTTAAATACTAAACTATAGGTCCTAAAATAGATTATTACAAAAATAGGTGAGGAGGTTTAAATGACCTTCCTCAGATTATGCGAAAATAAACTAAATGGCTAACTCCTTTGTACTTGATCTCTGAGATAGCAAATATCTGTCATAGGCTTGAGCTGAGTCAGTTGGCCGATCGCAGATTTTAACTGCGGAAAAAATATAGCATCTATTAGTGCTGGAACCATATTTTGTGTTGAGGTTGTTAAGCACCTCAAAGTCATCCACTGACTGTATGGTTTCACTAAAAACTGCCAGTATGCTTCCCAATTCAGCCTGCTTAGTTGTCTGATCACCTCCTCCTTTTCCTACGCTTCCTGCTTCCACTGCTGCTCTAACTATTTGACATTTGGAAGAAATCCTGGTACACATTCTGTAACCAGGTTGGCACCATGCGGATTTTCGTTGATGGCTTCAATTATGTTGACTGTTGTTGTCGTTGCTATCATTGTTTCCATTTCTTCTTGCTTCAACCGAGAATCCCAATCTGTGAAAGGGATGTCTTTGTGAGATTCCTCCAGTTTCGAAAGATCAACCTTTCTCCCATCCTCTGATTCTTGCCAAGTGATAAAGTCAGAAATCCTTTTAAGGATTTCATCATACTCAAGTCTCATGTCAACAACTTGGTTTGTTATCTTATCACTGGTTTCACAATAAGGACTTATCTATGAAATCTTCTAGCAAAGTACTTCCTTTTGTTGTATTAGTTGGGAGTTAAGACTAAGCGCTTCCTTTATGAACTCATCGATTTGTGGATTATCCTTAATCTTATATGTTATAGCTTGAATCCGTGCATCTCTTTCTGCTAGGCTGGCCTGATGTTGGATTCTCATTTGTTCAAATTCCTGCTGGAGCTAGGCTGCTTGTAATTCCGATTGTTGATTGGATTCCTGAGTTAATTATTGTTCTAACAACAAAATTCTTTGTTATTTTTCCTTAAGCAACATTTGGACCTCTATTGCTTTGTCAATAGTTGTTGTGGCATAGGCTCCTGCATATTGCAACAATTTTGTGAGATTTTCAGATGGGTCCATGGGCAAGTCCTTCCAAACGATGTCCATTGGTTCATTTTCAGAAGTTGTAACAGTTACATCATCCAACTTTCTTTTCTTCCTTTGTCTCTTGACTAAAACTTTGTGGGTGGGACTATAAAATACATCTAGTGGAGGTATTTCTTCAACTCTCAAAACAATTTCTGAAGTGGGCATAACAGGAATGATTTCAACATTCTAAGTGTCCTTAACTCCTTCCTCTGTCGTTTCCAGATTTGACTTGTGCTGGGTTTTCTTGGGAGTTTGTATCTCAGATGTTTTCTCATGGTTTGAATATGTATGAATCTTCTTGTTGAACTGTTCCCATTCATGTTCCAAGTCAATAATTGGGCTCTTTCCCGACTGAGTTGATGCAGAGACAATTTATGCTTGTTTCTTTGCTGAAGTTTGCTCGATTGTTTCCTCTGTAGTTCCAGCTGTGTCCTTTTCAGACTCATTATTTGTATGTCCTCCTCCATTTTGAGATTGCTGCTCTGAGTGCTCTGACTCATGCGTAGATCTCTCTTGGGTTTCTTCTTTAGAGTTTTCTTTGGAGCTGTCATCCAAGCTTACGCTGGGAGTTGGCTCCCTTATTGGTTCTATCTGCAATAGGTCCAATGGGACCTTCAATAATCTTTTCTCCCTATACACATGGAAAGCTCTAAGATCATCTGGTGTGAAAAGTGTTGATGCCAAATGCAACACTTGTGAGTATGTTTTTTCCTATAGGAAGAGGTCATGAAAGGGGTCCCCTTCGTGGGTGAATGGTTTAACTTTCACCATAGTAGTAAAATTCTTAACAATGTCGTCCGGGTCATACTTACTTCCCGAAATGTAGCTAATTTCATAGATTTAATAATCTCTGCTTCTTTGCATGCATGTCCAAAATCATGTAGCGTAAATGCACCACATTGTAATGGAAATGTAGGCCAAATGGCATTCTTCTGCTCATTCAGTCCTCTACTTAATCCACCTTCCCCTGTTGTTTGGTAGGCTATTTCTCTGGCCAATAATTTGTCGGGGACATAATATGGGAGAACATGCGGTGAAGCAATGCTCTCAAATACTCTGATATAGGTAAATGTCTCCTCCCTAAACCATCTGGCTACTGGAAAGATATCCACTTCGGTCTCTTTAGAAAACCTAGGGGTAGTTCTATTGTATATTTCTTTATGGATGGGTAGCATGAATCCTTGACAAATTTTGTAAAAATGGGGGTGAAACTTAGATTCCCACAAAGTCTTATGGTACACATGGATAGGAAGCAGGTCTTGAACAATCCACTTCCATCCCATAATGGGAAATTTAGAATTAAAATAGATTGAATACATTACAAAAGAACTCATAAAAAATGGGGGATAAACCCTTAAAGAGGGACTTCTTTTTCTCCTATATTCCATAATGGCCTTTGCTAAATTATCTGAAAAATTTTGAGCCCAGTTCATTATCGTTGAATTCACGGCTGCATCTATTAATGGGATCCATTCCGAGGAAAACTTGGTGCTATCGGGTTTATCGAACAATCTTCATAGAGTTGCTGCTGCGAAACTAGAAGGGGGAGAAATGGATGCCGTAGAGTGCATACCCATTTTATCTCATTTGAGCTTGCCTTCATTTGTTGTCCAGGTTTGGGTGATGTCTGCTAGGTATTCATTCTCCTTGGCAAATTTCTCAAGGAACTGTTTGTTGTAGAGCTTCTGTGGCTTTAGTAATTAGTACATGCTTCATAGGTTGTCTCCTGAAAAAGACCCCATGACCTCTTCCTTGTGATTCCTGAATGTTCGGTCTACAATATTTGCCTCGTCAATTACCCACTTGACCATGTTAGTATATGGGATTATCTTTGGTCAGGTAGCTATGCGGTGCAGGAAAGAGCATGCCGTCTCAAAATAGGAGGCATAAGATGACTCCTGGGAATCTGTCGTGGCCTTTGTTTCTAGTGGCCTTGGGTGCTCTTGTTCTAATAAGTTGTACATAGCCTCCCAGGTTGTAGTTCCTCCATCTTTGCTACACATAGTATCGGAGAAAAGAGGAATCATTTCTAATTTCTCGGACATAGCTGCCTTTCCCCTCTTTCCCATTGTTTCAAACAATGCTCCCTGTAGATTTTTCCTATAATGGAGCATAGCAGAAGTTATTGGATAAACACAAGTACGAATAACAATTAGAATGAATGATACAGATAACCTGAGACGGTGACAAGAAAGGAGTTTTAATCAAACGCAGATGAAAATATATCGTATTGTGTCGAGTCGTTTTTTATCATAAATGCCATTAACCTATATTAAATAGCCACTAATAGTCCCTTATCGCTGCTTTTATTGCTCATTAATGTATCGCATCGCAAAATGGGAAGGATGGCTTTGAAAGTGGTGGACTTAAGTTGTGAGAATGTCGATTTTGCGATTGTGATGCAATGTCGGAAATCACATTTCGCATGTTTGATTGTGTGCTTTCATAAAGTTCCTTAAGTTCCTGTGGGATGCAAGATATGGGTAAGTGGTGTGTTATTTATTATTTAAATCTATTTACCTTATAAAGCGCTTTTCATCACGCGACAAACTTTAGTCATCATTTTATGATATTGGGCTCTATCGGATCCGGGATTTTATCACATTTCACAACATCGTGCAGTTTGTAAGATTTCAGACCTTTCTTAAGTGTTCCGACGCGATGCGATAAAGTTGACCGTCTCATTGCAATATTGCATTTTGGAAGTTTCAACATGCTTTGTGAGAGTGCGCCCTTTGTGAATGACGATATGCGATACATGCTTTATTTTAATAGGAAATGAATTAGGTCTTATTTTTAAAATAAAAAGCCTAATGATATTTATGTTAAGCGTGGTGATTCTTTTGTTTGATTTTCACGAATTTTGCTTGTTAATAAGCCTTTTGACACACTTGGTCGAGTGGTACGCAAAAAGGCAAGGATTGCTAGCTTTCAAAGGGTTTTGACTCAATATCTTGCTTTATTCCAAAAAGATTAAAAGAAAGTATCTAAGTGCTAAATTTCTTTTTCAAGGATTTTATCATGGGTCCCCATTTATTAATAAAATATTATCTATTATACCAATAAATGGGGGGTTGTTGAATAGCACAACAATTGGCGATTTGCTAGAAGAACTAGTTATCTCTGACAGGTTTTTGAAATTTCTAAAAACTTCTGAAATAAAGGTAATTCAGAAAAATAAAAATACATGAAATACAAGATAAGTAACATTTCTCTGAATTAAAAAAGAAAAACAAAATCTACTTAATTATCATCCATTTGATTATCCTCTTCAATATGAAAATTGCTTTGTCTACATCAGTCATTACTTGGTTTTAAAGATAAAAACAGGGGACTCTCGCAAATTAGCTTTTAGATGTACTCAGTTGTCATAGGTAGAGCCTTTGCTGCCAGCAGGCATCCATAGCCTCGACAGGGTTACCTTTTAACCGACAATGATTCAGTATCACACCTAGGTAAGAGTGAATTTTTTAAAGATAAATTCAGATTCATATACTTACTTTCTTTCTCATTTTTTTTCTAAACAATTCTTTTTTCTTAAAATTTTCATTTTCTTCTTAAAGGTCATTGTCTTGGTTTGGTGGCCAAAATTTACAATGCCATTCACTGGTTGTAACTTTAACTGAACAAGCTGGCTCGTGATGAGACCCCTTGTCTTTTAACTAACACAATCTCAAGCCATTACCCTATTTTGGTATGCAGTATTGGTAATGTCAGCTTGTTACTTCCCTACGATCATGGTAAGTCAGCTCTTGATGAGACCTCTTATCCTTTAAGTTTAAGCATATTTTAGAATTACACTCTAAAAATTGAAATCTCACTAGATGGGGAGAATCATTGACTCCTTAAGAGTTTCTGGATGACAATTATAGAGTTAAAGATGCTTCTCTGTAGAGAGTCCTTGCTTTGTTATAGATACTTTTCTTAACTGATGGTAGAACAAAGGTTCTTTTACAAAGTTGAGTTTTACCAAAGGACAACTAATTTTGGTAGAGGACAAGCAATTTCAGAGAGATAGAACTTAGCTTATGTTTCAAATGTAAAAATTATCTTCTTAACAATCTCTACTTATACAAGCGAAAAGTCAAAATATAAAAGAGACTATTTACAAAGGCCAAAAGTAAATGCTACTTCAACTTTTATTTTCCTAAAAAGTAAAAGCAGTAATATACAATGAATAGAAGAGATTATCTTCTATGAAAAATAGTTTTTCAGAATCTGCCCATTAAAAGGTTGATGGGCCTATTTGTTCGACAATATGAAACGAGCCAAGCCACATTCTTTGGAATTTGGTATGCTTACCTTTTTCCTCGTGTGCTTTATCCCATTTCAATACCAGGTCTCCGAGCTGAAAGGATTTTGAGCTTAAATAATTTGCATCAAATGAAGATTTGACTAACTGTTGATGATGTGCATGTGTGATTTTGGCCTTTTCCCTTTCTTCTTTGAGATTAAAGATTTGTGATTGTCTTACTTGCATAGAAGAGGAAGGGGTTTCCTTAATAAATTGAACTAGGGCTAGAGAGGGAATAGCTACATTTGTAGGGAGGACAACTTCTTTCCCATAGACCAAATTAAAAGGAGAAGTGCCTATTGAGGCCTTTTGTGTTATTCGATCTGCCCATAGAGAAAATATTAAAGATTTGTGCCAGTTTTTCTGACCTTGATCAACGGTTCGTTTGATGATTCTTATGAGATTTTTGTTTGTAGACTCGGCCAAGCCATTTCCCTGAGGATAATAGTTAGTAGAGTATTTAAGTTTAAAACCTCTTTTAAGAGAAAATTCTGTCATAGCATTGCCTGTAAAATAAGATGCATTATCAAACATGAGGGCATATGGTAGACCAAATCTGGTAATAATAAACTAATCAATAAATTCAATGATGTTTTTAGAATTGACTACCTTAAGTGGAATTTCTTCCACCCACTTTTTGAAGTAATTAGTTGCTATAAGGATATATTTATGCTGCTTTGAAGAGTGAGGAATGATCTCACCTATTATGTCCAGTCCCCATTGTTCAAATGGTTGTTCAATGTTGATTGGCTACAATGGTAATGCGGGTTTCCTCTATCTCCCAACAGCTGTTTGAAAAACTTTACATTTCCTTACATAATCGTGTGCATATTTAAATAAGGTTGGCTAATAATAACCCTCATGCAGGATTTTATGTGTGGTTGTGTCCCCTCCAAAATGTCCACCAGCTGGTCCATCATGGAGTTCCTGCAAAACCTTTTCTGCCTCATATTTTTCAAGACATCTAAGAAAAACAGAATCATAATTTATTCTAAACAACACATTATTGATGATTTGATATTGTCTAGCTTTTAACCTCAAAGCCCTTTTTCTTTTGTAACTTAGTTGCGTAGGGGCATATCCATTTTTCAAATAAAATATGATATCAACATATTTGGATTCAGTGTCATTGAGGCTTACCTCATATACTTGTATATCATCACCTGAATCTTGTAGTGCTGGTAAGTTGGATGCTCTTGCTAACATTCTGCAAAAACCTTGACCTTTTACAATTTTGGTTGGTCTGATCTCAATGTCATATTCTTGCAGTGTTGTTACCCAATTTTCCCTTTTCTCACCTACATCTCTTTGTATTAATAAATTTCTCACTGCTGAGAACGAGACTACTACCTTGGTGTGAGTTTTGAGGAGAAAGGGTTTGAAATGCTTTATTGATTTGAAAACAGCAAAAGCTTGTTTTTCAACATCTAAATAGTTTAATTCAGCCCCTTGAAAATTGGAGCTAAAGAAAGAAATTGGTGCTTCGGCTTTGTCATCATTGACCTATGTTAATATAGCTGCATATGATTTCTCGGAAGCAAAGGTATATAAAATGAAATGATTAGAAAAATTTGGGGTTGCTAGTGAGGGAGAATTTATGATTGCTTGTTTAATCAGATCAAAGGCTTCATGCTCAGTATGTCCCCATTTAAGAAGATAATTTTTCTTAATTATAGATTGGAGAGGTAAAACAATTCGCGAAAAGTCAGGGACAAATCTTTTGACAAAATTTATCTGACCTAGGAAAGATTGCATGGATTTCTTGTTATGAGGTAATGGGATTCCAGAAATTTCTCTTATCCTATCAGGATCAATGTGAATTCCTTCTTTGGATACAATAAATCCAAGGAGCTTTCCTTCACTTAAAGCAAAGAAAGATTTCTTGGGATTGAGAGAAATTCCATACCTTTGACAACACTCAAAGATTTGTTTTAAATATTTTAAATGATTACCGTGTCTTTTTGAGTACACAGTTATATCATCTAAATAGATTACCATTGATTTATTAACCAAGCCTTTGAAAGCTATGTCCATGGCTCTCTGAAATGTGGCACCAACATTGATTAACCCAAATGGCATCTTTTGATAGGCATAGGTGCCCCATTTGGTTCGAAAGGTAGTCTTTAGCCAGTCATCTGGATGTACTAGAATCTGATTGTAACCTGAGAATCCATCCAAAAAAGACATTAGTTCTGAGCCTGCAACTGATTGCAGTATCTGTTCCATAGGAGGTAATGGGAAATTTTCCTTCTGACAAGATTTGTTGAGATTGCGAAAGTCTATACATATTCGAATATCACCATTATTTTTTCTGACAGGAACAAGGTTGGAAACCCACCTTGAGTGCCTGATAGGAAAGATAATTTTGGCTTTGAGCAGCTTATTCAATTCATATTTGACCTGAGTTTCTAAATTCCAATGGATCTTTCTTAGCTTTTGCTGCACAGGGTTTCATCAAATATCATGTGGATGGTATGTTGAATTATGGAAGTTTCATACGTCTTAAGGTCTTCATAGTTCCAAGCAAAGACATTCTTGTATTTCTTCAACAAATGAATGAAGGCTGATTTTTCATCTGGTGTAAGAACAAGTCCTAGATTGATATTCTGAGGCTTAAGGTTAGTTCTAAGATTAACTAATTCAAACCTAAAAATTGTACTTTGGAGTTTTGAGTTAGTGGGTTTTTTGAATCTGTCCTTGAGATCATATAAGTCCTTCAGCTTAACCACAAACTTAGGTATGGAATTCATAGTCATTTCTTGCTTAAGCTGGGAGTCGTGTTGATCTTCATCTATTATCTGGTCGTCATAATAGCCTTTAGAGGTTAGAAAACTTATGATATATGGATCATTATTAAAGACTCACCAATTGGTGATATTGTCGAGAATAGAAGGCCTAAAAATAAATTCAATAGAAAAGCGATCAGGGCTATAATCTCCTGGTGGAATGAGCTTGGATGCAACATTAGCCAAAAGATCAACACTTGCATTTTGGAGTCTTGGGATAGGGGAAATATTAAACGCTATAAAGTGAGAAGTGAGGTCATGGACTAATGATTGATAATGTTTCAAATGTCCAAACAAACAGTGTATAGTATTTCTTACCTATTTTATCACAATTTCCGAATCTCCAAACACTTGAAGATGTTTGATATTAAGGCGATGGCTTTATACAGCCCTTGAACCAATGCTTCATATTCGGTAGTGTTGTTTGTGCATTCGAATTCAAGCCTACATGCTAACATAGTTTTTTCCCCTTCTAGGCTAACTAATATGCATCCTACTCTAGCTCCATCATTAGATTTGGATCTGTAAAAAAAAAATTTCCAAAATAAAGAGCTAACTATAGGTTTATCTACAAAATTTATACACTTAGAAGCATCTGTTTGAGAATAATTTTCAACTTGCGATATAACAAAATTTTCCAAGAAGGGTGAAGTATTTGCATTAAAATTTCCTAGAAATGATTCAACTGAGTAGTTTCTGATGATATTTCTGCTATATGCGACTGGCTCATTCTCTCCCTCTAATTCTGTAACAATATACTTTTGATGTTTTTCGCGGTCAACCCTTATTTGATTTGGCTTGCCATTATAGGGAAGCCACATGTGGGACCAGTCAGTTGCAAAATAGCCATGAAGCTTTTCTGACCAATCTCTGCTAAGGATTAAGCTGAAGAACTCGGAGATATCAACCACAAGAATGTCAATGACTTGACATACTTTTGGGTTTGATGAGAGTCTAATAGTGACTTGATTGAGTTCTCCTATAACTTCGACTTGGGATCGGTCTAACTGCACAATGCGAACAACATATTTTTGGGGCTCCACATTTAATTTTTCACAAACTGTTCTTGGTAGGATGTTGGATGAAGCTCCAGAATCAACTAAACAATTGTGTAGATTCTTGTTGAAAACTTCAAAAGTCAAAATAAATGGAGGAGTATGGAATTTGGATCTTCCTCCTATTAGAGAAATATTAGTAGGACCGATTCTGTCTAATGAGGTATTAGGAGGCCTTCCCATTCCTTAGGCGGCTTGCGAGATTACAGCAGCGGGAAGGCAAGAAGTAGGGACTGCTTTTAGATCTTTGAGCAATAGCTTCTGTTGATGTTTTAACTTGCGAAGCTCATGGAATGTGATGTTCGCCCTAGTCTTTTTCATATCTTCTACTATGTTGTATTCTATTTCATCATAGAGTAGTAAGGTTTTAGCTGAAGGTGAAGAATTTATTTGAGGAGGAGTGGTTTGAGTGGATTTAGATGAAGATTTCTTACCTATTGATTTGTCTTTTGGAGTCGAAGTTGATACCTTCTGCTTTGGATTTTTTTGTGGCAAATCAACAGGGCTTCTACTCCTAGTTGTAACAGGTAGTGCTTCTTATGCTTTTTCATTGGGAAGGATAAAATCCCACATTCCTTGTAACTCGACTACTTCTTCATCATCTGTTTGTTCTTCAAATGTTGAGACTTCTTATTCCTCCACATCTAATTCAACATTTGATATGGTGCTTGGAGGCTTAGTATCAGAGGAGAGATTTCTTTTGTATGGTCTGAAATATTTTTTTGAGGAAGTCTCTACTAACTGTTTCTTGATATCAACCATTTCATTGGACATGGTTTTAAGGACTTTTTGTAGACCTTCAATATCAAAAGGATCTTTAGGTGGTTTTTTCTTGGATTCGTCCCTAAAAGTTACTTTCTTGGATTTTCGTTCTTCTAATGCATTCTTCTTATCGAAGGATAAAATACGTTTTTCTATAGCTATGGATTCTTTCATATTTTCTGCCAAAGTTGTTTTCGTAGCTCTATCGACAAAAATAGTTGTGTTTGAGGGAAGGGCATAAATGTACCATTCATTTTGGACTTCACCGATGAGCTTCAATGATATTGGGATTTTATTCAATAACTTGTTAAAACATGAATTGAAGTCCTTAATTGGTTCTCTAGGTTCATCTTTCAAGTTGGAGAGATCATTGATAATAGTAGTCGTTGATCTGTCATCTCCAAACTTGGTTAGGAACTGCTCCTAAAATGCATCCCAACTATTAATGGAACCTGATGGTAATGAAAAGTACGATGATCCTGCTGATCCTTGTAAGGTATAAGGGAATAATCTTAGAATTGCATCTTCTTCCACTACTTTGTTGAGGTTTATGGACAACATAAAATTGTTTATGTGTTCTTCAGCTAGTAATCCATCATCAGGATTAAACTTTGGTAACCACTTTTATGGATGGGCGGGCAATGGATGTAAGGGTCGCGCCATCCAAACAACTCTTGGATTTGTCCATGGCCTTTGTGGATTTTGAACCATCGTAGGTATCTGTGTAGAGGAAGATGTTCTTGTATTTGAAGGTGATTGGGTAGAGGAGGCTTGTGCTCCAATACCAATGTAAACCACAATCTAGATTTGTGAGGTAGATGGTTAGTTTTGTGATGACGTGGGTGGAATGAATGAGGATGTTTGAGGTGATGATGAGAGAACCTCACTATGGGATTCAAATTGTGTCTTCTTAGCTGTCTTACAGTTTTGTAGAAAGAATTCAAATGGGGGGATCCCAAATTTTTCACTCTATGCTCTAGTTAACCTTTGAGATGAGGGAAAATGAGAAGAAACACTAGCTTGGGATAACTCAGATTCTTCTTGAGATATTGAAATCCCCTGTAGCTTATGGATCAAAGACTAGACTTCAGGGGTTTCTATAGAAGAAGATTGATATGACTTCTTTGAGATCATAATAGTGGATCCTAAAAGTTTCTTTAAAATTTCTCGCTTAGGATTTTGAGATTTGGAATGCGATCGAGAAGTTGGAGGAGATGGTGAGGGAGTTTTACTCTTAGAATGGTCTATTGATTTGAATTTACTTTCCATTCATAGTTAGGCCCTCCTTCTAGCACCAAAATGTTGAAGCCTTGAAAATCGTTGTGACAACATGGGGGAAAACCACCCGGTCCAAACCTTGGTTAGCAGCTCCTTTTCCGTTTGGTGTAGTGGCTCCGACTGGGGATAATGGGACCAGTTTCCCAGAAAATATTTTGATAGTGTTGGTGGGGTGATATATGATGTAACAGGAGAATGGCTGAGCTAAGTGTAATCTAATCTAACTAATAAACACATGCATATATCCTATTTTAACACTATTTAGCTATAAATATACTTGGGAATTAAATACAATATGTGATCTACAATGATGTCCTACAACAATTGGTAATATAGATCATTCAACTGCAATAAGAAGTGAAATCATTTAACAGTAATCGTTTTGGATAAATAGTTAGACAAAACGATTGTGAAAGATATATCACATATAAAATCGTTCATGTATTCAGAATAAAGTCAAAGCCAACATCATACAAAAGTGCAATAATGCTAAACTGTAATTCAGACTTTCACACATAAAACAATTTAAAGAAGTATTGCCTGATACATAAATAAAACAAGATCATAAGATAAAAGTACCATATATGACGAGTCCTGCTCATGTGTTTCAACAATATTAATCCAATCTCAATCAATCCAACACGTTCTAAGAGTACAAAAGTGCATTTCAGTAGAGCATGCTAGATATTTGAAAGAAAATAGATCATGTTCCATTCATTCCATCAGAACCTCCTCAAAAGTATAGAAGTGAAATCTTTCGAAGAATGTTTCTGATAAAATTTCTGGACCCCTCTAAATGCATGAGAGGGGTTTAAATACTAAACTATAGGTCCTAAAATAGATTATTACAAAAAATAGTTGAGGAGGTTTAAACGACCTTCCTCAGATTATGCAAAAATAAAACTAAAATAAAAATAAACTAAATGACTAACTCCTTTGTACTTGATCTCTGAGATCACAAATATCTGTCATAGGCTTGAGCTGAGTCTGTTGGCCGATCACAGATTTTAATTGCACAAAAAATATAGCGTCTGTTAGTGTTGGCACCATATTTTGTGTTGAGGTTGTTAAGCACTTCAAAGTCATCCATTGACTATATGGTTTCACTAAAAACTGCCAGTATGCTTCCCAATTCAGCCTGCTTAGCTGTCTGATCACATCCTCCTTTTCCTGCGCTACCTGCTTCCACTGTTGCTCTAACTATTTGACATTTGGAAGAAATCATGGTACACATTCTGTAACCAGGTTGGTGCCATGTAGATTTTCGTTGATGGCTTCAATTATGTTGTTTGTTGCTAACGCTACTATCGTTGTTTCCCTTTCTGCTTGCTTCAATCGAGAATCCCAATCTATGAAAAGGATGTCTTTGTGAGATTCCTCTAGTTTCGGCAGATCAACCTTTCTCCCATCCTCTGATTCTTGACAGGTGATAAAGTCAGAAATCCTTTTAAGGATTTCATCATACTCAAGTCTCATGTCAACAACTTGGTTTGTTAGCTTATCACTGGTTTCGTAGTAAGGACTTATCTGCGAAATCTTATGGCAAAGTACTTCCTTTTATTACATTAGTTGGGAGTTACGACTAAGCGCTTCCTTTATGAACTCATCAATTTATGGATTATCCTTAAAATTATCTGTTATAGCTTGTATCCACGCATCTCTTTTTTCTAGGCTGGCCTGATGTTGGATTCTCATTTGTTCAAATTCCTGTTGGAGCTGGGCTACTTGTAATTCCGCTTGTTGATTGGATTTTTCCTGAGCTAATTGTTGTTCTAACAACATAATTCTTTGTTCTTTTTCCTTAAGCAACATTTGGACCTCTGTCACTTTGTCAATAGTTGTTGTGGCATAGGCTCCTGCGTATTGTGACAATTTTGTGAGATTTTCAGATGGATCCATGGGCGATTCCTTCCAAACGATGTCCATTGGTTCATTTTTAGAAGTTGTAACAGTTACAACGTCTAGCTTTCTTTTCTTCCTCTGTATCTTGACTACAACTTTGTGGGTGGGACTATAAATGATCCAGGTGGATATTGGTGGCCACCCGCCAATTCCACTTGGACTCGCACCATTGCTTCTTTCAATTTTTCAGTTTCCTTAATTTTAGCACAGTTGACTATTTTTAGCAGTTTTTCGGGTCCTAAACTTCTGTAGCCATTTTGAGGCCCTAAACGACGCTTTTTTGGAAATCTATCGCCAACGATTTTATATTTAAAATCATCTTTTTTGTCGTAGTCCTCGGAGAGATATTTCCAATGGGTTATCACGCACGTCAAACGAAGATAATATGACCAAGTCATGACCCCGGGAAGTTGGTTGACCAACTCACCCCAACGGGGCCCATAAACTCTTAGTGTTACATCTCCTCGGGTTAAGGTTTTGGTTGTTTAGGGTTTTCTCTTATTGTTCAATAATAAAAAGGCCCTTGAGCCTCATTGTAAGGTAGTTCAAAGGCATGTAGCCGCCACATCTCTTCTCAGAGATAAGCTACCATCGCCCTAGTTGGTTTATGTCCATTTCTATTTGTAAGCATATTTCAGTATTTTACATTAATGAAATGAAGTATTATTTCCGCTGCATCTCTGTCTTTATGGTTATCTCTATAATTTGTTGCATTCCTGTTTAAATCCGGATTAGTGGTATCAGAGCGATCTGCTTTTTTCTCTGTTTTTCTTTGCATATCCCCAACGAGGTCGGGATATAAGGAGTTAGGGCTTGAACTGGTCAAACCTTTGCAAGACCAGCCTCACAAATCCCTACGGCCTCCCATGGCGGATGAAAAGAAAGATGAGGGGGCAGGAGATCCTATCAAAATCTTACTCGAAGAATCCCTCGAGTGACAAAGGAACGCGATGATGGACAACTTTGCCCAGATCCTTCAACGGCTACCCAGGGGCGACGCATTGGCTTCCAACAGCTACTCTGGAAACACCACACTGTTTAAGTTTCAAGTTAATTTTGAAATCCCCATATTCAAGGGTCAGATAGACGTAGATGTTGTCGATAAATGGTTAAATCTGCTAGAGGGTTATTTTTCTGTTCATGATTTTTCAAGTTGGGAAAAGATTATTTTCGCTCTTCTCAAAGAAACACCCCACGTCAAGGACTGGTGGGAAAACTGCTGCGATCAGAAAGATGAAAGTATAGGCTCACTATTTTCAGCCGCACCCACTTGGAATTCATTCCGGGATGCCATCAAGAAGCAGTACTACCCTGTCGGAATCTATGAGGATCAATACATAAAGTGGGCCACGCTGCGGTAGGGAAGGGACCAAGATGTGCCAGAATTTACCAATATTTTCCATACCCTTTGCACAAAGTTGGGTACCAAGAATTCGGAGCAGCATTTGGTACTCAAATACCGCGGCTGCCTGCACAAGTACATCTAGGAAGAAATAGAATTCATGAACATCTCCTCGCTCGGCATGGCATACCGATATGTTGTCAAGGTCGAGCAAAAGTTTAAACAGAAGAAGCGAGACTTTGGATCTGTGAATCTGAAGCAAGGGAAAGGTTCCCCCAAACCGCAGAACAAAGGACAAAGCCAAGGCGGGGCGGCCCAAGACAACCCGTTAAAGATGCAAGCAAAGAATAGTTTTGCGAAGCCGAAAAAGGACACGAGAAAGTGGTGTGAGTTCCATAAGAGCTCCACTCACAACGCAAGTGAGTGTCGGGCCAAGCAGTCACTAGTGGCCAAGCTAAAGGTTTCAGAATCAGATGCATATTCTGACTCTGAGTCAGAACCTGACAAGGGGAATGATAAAGGGAATCAGATTATCGATGCGGAGCCCAATGCCACCGTTGCCACCATGAAGATCTAAAAGGAGGAACCCGAAGATCCAGAGGAGGAGGAGCAGCTCTTCCACTCCTAGATGTGGGTAAAGGGCTCCTTGCTATAGTTCATTGTCAACAGCGGGAGCCAAAAGAACCTCATTTCAACAGAGGTCGTGAAGCGGCTGGGCTTACCAACCACATCACATCCACAACCGTACACCATCAGGTGGATTCACCAAGGACGGGATCTTCACGTGAGCCAGCAGTGTCGCCTTCCATACAACATCAAGCCCTTCACGGATGAGGTATTGTGTGACATTGCTCCCCTTGAAGTTTGTGATGTATTATTAGGAAAACCATACTTGTGGAAGCGACATGCTGTGTATGAATCAAGGCCCCATGTTGTTATTGTTACTTTGGGAAATAAGTTGTACAGGATACCGGAGGTAGCACCACCCACTGCCATCTCTTTGGTTAGTGTAAAACAATGCAATAAGCTCATTTCCAAAACTGGGAAATTTGTTTTCGTGATGATACATCCTCAAGGAAAGAAGAAGATGGTGGCCACGACCTCCAAACAGGGCCCCTCCGCATGACAACTACAGATAGACAAAGTCGTGGAGGAGTATGAGGACATCTTCACCTCCCCCACAGGGGTTCCTCTGCACTGTTAGGTCAAGCACTCCATCGATCTGACCCCAGGTGCGTCGCTTCCCAATGGACCAATCTATTGGCGCTCCGTTTTGAAGAATGATGAAATCAAGAGGCAAATTCAAGAGCTGCTGTAGAAAGGTCACATCCGTCCGAGTTCATTGCCCTATGGGAGCCCAATCGTGTTGGTACAGAAGAAGGATGGGACTTGGAAACTCTGTACTGACTATCGGGCGTTGAACAAGATCACTATTCGTAATAGGTACCTGATCCCACAGATTGATGACCTCCTGGACCAACTGAAGGGGGCAAAATATTTCAGCAAGATTGATTTGAAGTCAAGATATCACCAGGTACCAATCGAACCATCCGATGTGTGGAAGACTATCTTCAAAGCCAAGGAGGGCCTTTTTGAATGGTTGGTTATGCCTTTCGGATTGATGAATGCTCCTGCAACCTTCATGAGGCTAATGGATGACATCTTGCGGCCATTCACCAACTCATTTGTAGTGGTATACTTGGATGACATCCTGATCTTTAGTTAGAGTTGGGAAGAGCACCTCCACCACATCCGACAGGCTCTCCAAACACTGCAACAACACAAGTTATGTGCCAATTTGGAGAAATGCACTTTTGGCATGACCCAGGTTCAGTATCTGGGATACATTATTGATGAACATGGGGTGCATGTAGATCCAACCAAGATCCAAGTCATTCGGGATTGGCCATCTCCAACCACTCTAACAGAGCTTCGCATCTTTCTAGGTCTTGCCAACTTCTACCGCAGGTTCGTGTTGTGATTTTCTCATATCACTTGGCCCTTGAGTCAAGTCACCAAGGGAGGAGCAAAAGAAAAATTCTTTTGGTCTGAATCTCAACAGAAGGCATTCACAGAGTTGAAAGATTGCCTCTGCTCGGCACCAGTGCTCACATTACCAGACTTGCAACAACCATTTGAGGTCGAGATAGATGCCTCTGACTATGGTATTGGGGCAATCCTTACTCAACACGGGCATCCAGTGGCATATCACAGTGAGACACTTTCAAACACAGTCCGGAAGTATCCCACTTATGACAAAGAGATGTATTCCATTGTGCAGGCCTGTCAACAATGGAAGCATTACATTTTGGGGAAGGAAACGGTCATCCACACAGACCACCGACTCCTGCAGTTCATACAGACCCAAGGGAATTGCAAAATGATCGCCATCAGAAATGGTCCACATACCTACAACTGTTCCATTTGAATATCAAGTATAAGAAGGGCAACACCAATAATGTTGCAGATTACCTCAGTCGACCACCGATCATGGCGTTAACCACCGTGCTCAACTCTTCTGGGCACGAGACTTCTGATTGGCCACTTCTCTACAAAAGTAACCCAGAATTCAACCACACATACCAGACACTCTTGGAGGGTCAACATGTTCTAGATTTTCACCTCCAGGATGCCCTGTTATGCCACCTAGGTCACCTTTGTGTTTCTTCAAGTGAGTGTGCCAAGATGATTTGGGAAGCACACTACAGTCGGGCTGCTGGGCATTTCAGGGTCGAGAAAACGGTGGCAGTACTGCAGAAGTATTTCTGTTGGCCAAATCTTCGATAGGATGTCAGGAAGTACATCAGATCATGCATTGCCTGTGCCATTGCCAAACCGACCATCAAGAAGCAAGGTCTCTATACCCCGCTGCCTACCCCTAGTTGACCTTGGGAATCCATCACCATGGATTACATGTCAGGCCTTCCTTCCACTAAGCATGGAAATGACTACATTTTTGTGGTCATCGACAGGTTCTCAAAGATGGCCATTATGGCGGCCTGCAAGAAGAATATCACAGTAGAAGCCACTGCTAAACTCTTCTTTGAACGAGTGTGGATAAAGTTTGGGATCCCACAGTCTATCATCTCAGATCGGGATGTTCCTCAGTACATTTTAGTATAGTCTCTGGTCGATGTTGGACACCAAACTCACTAAGTTCATAGCCTTCCATCCTCAAATTGATGGCCAGACAGAGGTTGCCAACAGGATGATCGTACACATTCTACACATGTACAACTCAAAGCATCCACGCACATGGGATGAGAGCCTCCCCTATGTTCAGCACAGCTACAACTGGGCTCTCCACAGCTCGACTGGCCATAACCCTTTTCAGGTGGGCTTGGGATTCCAGCCACTATGTCCCATTGATGTGGCCATGCCATTTGCAGCTACTCATGCAGATTCAGCTCATGTCCAATCCGAAACAGATAAGGGGAACACCTTCATTTAGCACATCCAACATATTCGCCAGCAGGTCCATGACATTCTGGAGAAATCAAATCTCAAGTACAAGCATCGACATGATCAACATCGGGTGCCACACAAGTTTCAGGTGGGCGAAAATGTCTGGTTGCATTTGCAAAAGGAACGCCTTACCGGAGCCTATCTTAAACTCAGACCACTCTGATATGATCCTTACACCATTACCAAGGCTATGGGAGACAATGCATTTGAGCTCAGCGTTCCCCCATTCCTTGGTTTGCACCCGGTGTTCAATGTGGACTGCCTTCGGCCATACTTTCCACCATTACTAGAAACATCTGACATTGCAGAACATCTCACACCCACAGAGTTAAATCTAGATTGCATGGAACAAGCTGCAACTGATTGGTTCATGGACACACAAATCAAGCACACTCGCCAGCAGAATATTCAACTATATCGAGTTATCAAAGCAGGCCAACTCCTTCGCCAGGGCAAGTGGCTCACCAGGGACCAAGTTCAGCAGAAGTTCCCTCATCTCATGGAGGAACTCAACACAATGGGGACCATTGCTTCTTAAGGGGGGAGGAATGATCTAGGTGGATATTGGTGGCCACCCGCCAAGTCCACTTGGACCCCCACCATTGTTTCTTTCAGCTTTTCAGTTTCCTTAATTGTAGCACAGTTTACTATTTTTAGCAGTCTTTCGGGTCCTGAACTTATGGAGCCATTTTGAGGCCCTAAATGACATTTTTTTCTCTTCCCAAAGTTGTAGTTCTTGGATAGATCTTTCTAATGAGATATTGTGCATGTCAAACAAAGATCATATGCCAAAGTTACGACCCTGGGAAGTTGATGTACCAATTTACCCAAACGGGGCCCACAATTTGGCGTTTCATCTTCTAGGGTTAGTTTTTTGGATATTTAGGGTTTTCCATTGTTTCTCAAAAATAAATAGGCCTTCAAGCCTCATTGTAACACAGTTCAAAGGCATGTAGCTGCCACATCTCTTCTCAGATATAAGCTACCATTGCCCTAGCTGGTTTATTTCCATTTCTGTTTGTAAGCAAATTTCAGTATTTCACATTAATGAGATGAAGTATTATTTCCGCTCCATCTCTGTGTTTATGGTTATCTATATAATTTGTTGCATTCCTGTTTAAATCCAAATCAGATACCCCTTAATTCAACTTCATTTCCTTCCCAAAAAAATTTCAAGAAAAGTTCTTGAAAATTAAAAGTTATCGTACCCAAAGATTGTAACCATTGGACTCCTGGTACAACATCAGCACCACCCATTAGAATGGAAAGCATTAAACTATTCAATACATATTATCCCATGGATAGCTTGATATTATGGAACTTTCTAGACAAATTTATGGTTCCTTCATTCGCAACCATCACTTGACACTCTGGTGCTAGATATAGGAAGCAATTTAATTCCTTTGCTATCTTACAATACATAAAATTATGGGTACTACCTGAATCAATCAACACTATTACCTTTTTCTTTTTGATATGTCCTTCTATCTTGAGAGTTTAAGGAGTGGTAATTCATACCAATGCATTACAAGATATGGTCGGATTCATTTCTTCTTTCTTTGGGGTTGATTCCTGGTGTATATCCTCCTCTTTTGACGTTTCTTGTTCCTTTTCTTCCTCCTCTTTAAAATCTATGTAGAATAATTTCTTCTCATCACACTTATGAAGTTTAGTGTATTTTTTATCACAACTGTAACAAAGCCCTTTTGATCTTTTTTCCTCCAATTGTTGTGGTGTCAACCTTGTAGGTTGTAGAAGAATAGGACCACTAAAACATCCATCTTTGTAGTTGTGATTGGTAGACTTCCTTGTTGCCATAATTTTTCTTTCAACTTTTCTTGCCACCCTAAATGCCTTCTCCAAGGAATCAGGTTCCCAAAGGTGAACCTCATGTTGAATGTTATCTTTTAAAGTCCCTATGAAGACATCAATCATATGCTTCTCAGGAATATCGATTACCCTAATATTTAATTTTTGGAAGTCTTTAATGTGCTCTGCCATTGAACCCTTTTGTTTGAGATTTATCAATTGGCTAAAGAAGGTGTTTCTCCTTGTATCTTCATAATGTGCTATCATTTCTTCTGTAAAAATTGACCAGGTGACAAGTGGTTTACGAGAACAAAGCCATCTACACCATACAAACTGATTGCATGGAACAAGCTGCAACTGATCGGATCATGGACACACAGATCAAGCACACTCGCTAGCAGAATATCCAATTGTATCGAGTTGTCAAAGCAGGCCAACTCTTTCACCAAGTGTTGTGCTATACAACAACCCCCCATTCTATAAATTTTTTCTCTAAAATCATAATATGGAATGGGTCCCTTTTAAACCTAGATGTGTGAATAAATTGGTATTAACTCATCATTAGAAAAACCCTCATTAAAAGGTCCAATGAAAATGTTATACTTTAAAATGAACCTTTTTGAACTATAATGAAATCGGTTTTATAAATAAATATAAAGCTCTTTATTATTGCAATAAAGCGATCGCAAGATCGCATATTGCAACAAAGAAAACATATACGTGCACCCATTGACTTACTCCGATCCGAAGAGAGAAATCGCTATCAGATATCGGGAAAAGGCAAAACACATCGTATATATATAACACTTCTCCTATTCCTCCGATGCGATAAAAGGTATCGCTATCGGCAATCGGCCATAGCAACCCAATATATGAATTGTAACACCTTCAAATCTTCCGATGCGATAAGGCGTATCGCCATCGGCAATCGGCGATTTCGTAATGGCATAAGTGTTATGACCCAAGCCCATTCCCGATTGCGATACATTAAATCAAGGCATGCATTTCGAAGCATATTTCAAAAGTTTGCATGTAACATATCACCTTTTGGTGATCGAGGGATATTTCGGACTATTATTAAAGTTTTCCCGTTCATGTTACCAATCACCAATCGTGATTTACTTTTGATTATTCGCCAAAAATCTAAGCCACGCTTGAATGAATCATTCGACATGTAAACAATATGATGGGTATTTAAAACTCATTTATTATGATTGACAGGTTAAACGACCAAATTAATGAAGCAGTTATGCCAAGATTTTCCACTTAGATTCTATCTGCGGCAGTTTCACTATAATCTCTGATTGTTCGCTAATTGATATAACTATTTCATATTCGCTCATGCTACCTATTTCTCTGTATCACGTTGTTTTCATTCCTTGTGCAGAATTCCATTGAAATAACAAATTTTAAGCAAATGGGAAAGAAATCCAAGAGATCCGTGGCAGCAGTAGCTCCTACAGTAACAATGCAACCCACCAGCGATCCAAGACCAAGTAAAAAGGGTTTAATCTCAGACACTACATGTCTTGGGCTTGGGAATACGAGTTGGCAAAGTATCTACAATTTGATTGAAGCAGAGGAGTTGGAGGAAGTGTCTGAAGAAGCTACTATAGACTCAACTAGTAAATAAGAAGCTTCCTTGAAAGATTTGGCCGACTCATTTTTACATAGGATAGCAGCACGGGAGAAAGTTCTTCCGTACACTGATGTAGTCAAATGGGTGGTTGAAGAAATCCCAGTATCAAATAGAACGTTTTGCACAGTTGACGGAAGAGTTTTTGGCTCATTTCAGCCTGAGGACTTAAGGGAGATGTATCATTTTCCCCAACCTGAAAAGAAGTATAATAAAGCCTTTTTGGAGAAATTCGCTGTAGAGAATGAGACTGAATCGGCCCCAATTAGGCAATGGAGACAGAATCCCGCAAACCACAAACATGAATCATCGGGTAAGTACTCTGTGGATTCATTATCATCTCCTTACTGTTATGCTGGGGCAATGATGTGTAGAATATGGGGATTGCATGATTCTGCAAGGTTTACTATTGAAATGGTTCCTTTAATGGAAGCAGCCGTTAATAGTTATGTGATGGATTGGGCAAACATTTTGTCCGATAAAATAGCCACTGCAATTCTTGACTTCAGATTTAAAACACGTAAAACCACCAGAACCATTCCCCCTTTTTATTACAGTGCTTATATTATGGATATGCTTTGTTTTAATTTTGAATACCCAGTACTGGGGTGGAGATGGACGCCACAAGATCCTAAGCCAATCCACATTTATCATCAAATGTTATGGAAGGCGCACTATAAAGACCACTTGTACCAAATCTGTAATGGTTTCATGTTGCCTATTTATTATGCCATTTTTGATAAGCCTGCCCCAAGGATTTCCGAGGAGGCAGAGATTGATTTGACTGCTGTAGGGAATTGGTTCGGGGAAGACAAGTTCACATATATAAGGGTTTATGGAAGCCTAACAAGACCCCATGTCCTTCCATTGTATGTACCTGATAAGTTGTTGGCTCGAGAGTTAGCCTACCAAATAACAACAGCAGGAACATCCAAAACTCTCAGGCTTTCTAAAAAGCAGTCATGGCCTACATTTCCTTTGAGATGCGGTGTTTATACTCTGCATGATTACAAACATGCAGAAAAAGAGACAGAAAAAATAAAAATGCTCAATCTTGCAACCATTCCTAACAGGCAATTCGATCCAAGGAAAGTTGCATATAATATGCTTGAACAAGCCAAACTTACAAAGTTTGACCATGAAAAAGATAAATTTAATGACCTGTTTTCTTCAGCAGAATCATTATCTCAGGTAAAAGCGTTGGCCAAGATGAAATACAAAGATGAAGGACTGGTAGAATTCAATAGGCTCAGAGAACAGAGGTTGCAAACTATGCCTCTGGACTTATTAGCCACTACCCTAACAACTCAGTCAAGCAAGCCTGAACAGCGAATCATTGACAAAAATCCTACTACAAAGAAGATTCCCAAAAAGGGAAAAGAGCCAGAACAGGAGACAGAGTAGGAAAATGAGAAGAAACAGGACACTGAATATATTTTAGATACTCAGATTGATCCCAAACTCCTCAAAGAGTGGCAACAATTTGACTCTATTATAAGCAATCCCGAGACTTCACAAGGATTCAGCACACCTCAAGTAACAGTCGGTCAAGAAACAACAAAAACTACGGTTCCAATTGAGGGAATCAGTGGCCTACCCATCAGTAGAGATACAGAAATAATCCCTAAAGATCCGTCCGATCAGATTGTTTTGCAGATAGAAGACATACCACCATTAGAAGTCTTTTACAGTCCCAAACACAGGGCTGTGGTGAAAAGACAGAGGAAAAGGAGGAGACTTGATCAATCTTCCCTTTTACCAGGACAAACAGAGGCAGCTAATGTGGTGTGGAAGGAGGAATTTAACCCTTCCGATGACCTTACAAAAATTTCTCAGTATGCCGGAGCCTATTCGGCAGCCACCATGGACAAGGCATCGGAAGTAAGTAATCTACTTAAAGAAAAGGACCAAAAAATTGTTTCATTGCAGTCACAGGTATCCGAAGCACAGCAGAAAATAGAACAGTTAGAACACCAACTATCAACACAATAGCAGATAACCAATCAATTAAATGAGCAATTGCTCAAAGAAAAGTAGAGAATAGACTTAGGCGCAGTACAGAAACAAAAGGAATTATCCGAAGTATTGGCCAGACTGAAGACAATGAATGAACAAATGAGTAAGATGAAGGATGAGCAAATCGCTCAACTGTCACAAGAAGTAGAAAAGTTCAAGAGTCTTCCTCAACTAGCAGAG
Source organism: Pinus tabuliformis (assembly GCA_031772625.1). NCBI lineage: Eukaryota > Viridiplantae > Streptophyta > Pinopsida > Pinales > Pinaceae > Pinus > Pinus tabuliformis. The sequence goes on along the minus strand of CM062816.1, from coordinate 708,634,543 downwards.
TTCAGAACCGAAGCTCTCCAAATCAATAAAGCATTGATTACACAGCTAAAACTGCTATGTCATAACATTTCTCTGGTTGAGCCCCTTTGTGAGATTACTGCATCAATAGTTGACAAATCAGTTGATGCCAGGCAAGATTTAGAACAGGCCGATGAGACTTTAGCCAACTTCCTTGCTTGGCAAGACACTAGTGAAGGACAAGTCACGAATCTGCCTAAAATTCTAGAGTCACACAAAGAAATCCTTTTCCTAGAATGGCAGTCACAACTGATGAAAGCAGAAAGAGAGACCTCAAGATGCAGATTATCTACCAGTAATTTAATTGAGTTAATCAATGACACTCTTTATCTGTCTAACATGATTTCACAGTGCTCTCCAGGTAAATTGACGTCAGCCAAAGCCTTGGAACAAACATGCAATCAAGAATTGGAAAAGAATGGAAGATTAATTGCCGGCATCCAAAGTTTAACTTGGGATGCCTTTTGGTTTTTCTTAATTAAACCATACAGTCAGAGGGCTGCACTCAAATGTTTAACCGATGCGATCAGTTGCATGATTCCCGAAATCCACGATGCCACATATTCATCCCAATTGCATTCTCGCCTAAGTCGCCCTCTAGAAGTGCAACCGATGCTTGCAATCTGCCTGCTCAAGCCGAAGGGAGATCATCCAAAACAATGAATCATGCTGCTGACTGTGAACAAGCCGATTTTTGAGGAAATACTTATAATATAGTTGTACCAATTAATAGCATTTTATTTTTGTAATTAGTTAGTTTAATTAGTATTTATAGGCCCTTTCTTGCATTTAGAAAGGGTCCTCAGTTTTTGTATAAACTCAAATCAGTAAGTCACACTATTGTGCTTCTGATCTATTTTTTATAAAGGCTGGGCCAGTATTCTGAGTTTTAACGAAGAAAGCTTTGATGAGATGTGCACTATTACCTTTTGTGGAAGTATTTCTAAGTTAGAAGAAGGAATTTGAGTGCGATTGATATCGGGAGTGATCCAAATAACATATGGTACTATTATCTATGCTCTTGTTTCATTCTTTTATGTGAATCGACATTTGTTTAATCTTGCTATCATTGGATATATATATATATATATATATATATATATATATATATATATGTTTTAACAACAATCCTTATGCTTTTCACTATTGAATGTTTAAGGAATGTTATTCTTGCAATCATATCTATGTCAATGATATATGAGGAATAGTGTGATAATGTTATAATGATCACTTTGTCCAACTACTTGAACAAAGTAATTATCATATGATTAAATATCTTTGTTTACCAATAGAGTCATCTATATGCCTGTTTGTGAATAAAGACCATCGAAAGTTACACTAAAGTAGAAATTTCCTGGGATAGATTAGTTGTTTATAATTTTACTTTTTAGATTAAAACATTCATCCATTATCATTAGATACTAGAAAATTCACCACTTATCCATCCTATCTACCAATCATTGGGAAACTGGTCCCATTATTTCCAGTCGGAGCCACCACACCAAACAGAAAAGGACCTGCCTTTAAGGTCCGGACCGGTGGTTTTCCCTGATGTTGTTGCAGCGATTTTCGAGGCATCAACATTTTTGGCGCTAGAAGGAAGGCATGAACTGTGAATGGCGAGCAACCCCAAATCTATAACCCATTCTGAGAGTAAATCTCCCTCCACCTCACCTCGGACCTCCCGTTTGCATGCTGGAACGCCAGTATTCAAACGAGAAGAAGAGGAGTCAACTACCACTGCTCAAACCCACCATACTTCAGAACGATTAAGTCCTAAGTCTCCTGAAGTTCAGTCTCTCATCCATAAACTTCAGAGCTTTTCGATTTCACCACAGAAATCTGAAGTGTCTCAAGGCAGTGAAACTTCGCAATTCAATCTACCTCACCCTCTCCTCAGACTTCAAAGCGGAAAGCTCGGTATTGAACCTACTGAGTTGCCTTTACCCAAAAGGAAAATGGCAAAAAAGAATACTGAAGGATCTGACAGTGAGACCTTATCATCATCATCCTCCATCTCATCTTCTCCAGTGCAAAGTCAACCATCCACTCCTCCATTACACATTGTTGTTCAACAGGGATCGGGAACTTCAACATCACAACCTCAAACCTCAATATCAACTCCTTTCCAAACATCTGGAATTTCATCAGCAATATCATCTGCTATTAGTTTTACAATGGCTCAGAATCCATGGAGTAGTCCTGGTGCGGTCACTATGCCTGCACCATTACACCCATTGCCAGATTCCCCTGAAAAATGGTTGCCGAAATTTAATCCAGATGCTGGAACACAAGCCGAAGAACATATTAACAATTTCATGTTATCAGTTAATTTAAAAGGAGTAACAGAGGAAGATGTTGTCGTTAGGCTTTTCCCTTATACTTTACAAGGATCAGCTGGGTCTTGGTATTTTTCCCTGCCCTCTGGATCCATTACTAGCTGGAACATTTTCCAAGAATAGTTTCTGACTAAGTATGGCGATGATAGATCTTTAGCGACGTTAATTAATGATCTCTCCAATCTTAGAATAGAATCTAAAGAACCTATAAAGGAGTTCAATTCTCGATTTAATAAACTCTTGATTAAAATTCCAACCGCCTCCAAACCAAGTGAGAAAATTAGAAGCGAATGGTATATAACAGCCCTACCTTCAAATATAGCTATTTGTGTAGATAGAGCTGCAAAACCAACCTTAGTTGAAAACATGAAAGAGGCGCTTGCTGTAGAGAAACGCATTATTGCTTTAGAGAAGAAAGCTGCTCTTGAAGATAGAAAATCCAAAAAAGTTTCCTTTAAGGATGATTCAAAAAATAAAACCCCTAAAGATCCATATGATATGGAGGGGCTACAAAAAGTCCTCAAAACTATGTCAAATGAAATGGTTGAAATCAAGAAGCAAGTGGCTGAAACTTCAACAAAAAGGCCATTTAGAAATTTTAAGAAAACTGAACAAAAACCACCAAATGCCATATCCAATGCAGATTCAGATCCAGAAGAGGAAGAAGAAGATGAAACAGTCTTGCCATCCACAGAACCTGAAGAAGAAGAGACTGTCGAATGCCATGGAATGTGGGACTTTATTTTACCTAATTCCGATACAGAAAACGAACAGGAAGCTTTCCCTGTAACTACCAAGAGTAAGGGAACTCCTGAACTTGTTCAAACAACGTCGAAGAAAAGGAATGCAGGTACCGCCACTACTAAAGAAAAGGTTCCCACAAGAAAAGCTGCGGCGATACCATCCCAAAATCAGCCATCATCTTCAAATCCACCTTCAACATCTAAGACATTAGTAGTGTCAGATTCTATGGACTACAATATTATCGAAGATATGAAGAAGACAAAGGCAAATATTACTATGTTTGAACTTAGCAAACTCAAGCATCAACAGAAATTACTTCTTAAAGAGTTAAATGTTGTACCTTCTTCACCTCTCCCTAATGCTGTATTGTCCAAAGCTGCTAATGATTCAGGCCAACCACCTCCGGGTAGAGTGGAAGCTACTGATGCTATTTTGATTGGGGATAGATCCAATTCTCATACTCCTCTTTCCTCTTGACCTATGAGATCTATAATAGAAATCTACACAACTGTTTGATTGACTCAGGGGCTTCTTCTAATATAATGCCAGCTTCAGTTTGTTCAAAACTGAACATTGAACCCCAAAAGTCTGCAATTCACATTGTACAGTTGGATAGGACCAAAGTCCAGGTTTTAGGAGAAATCAACTCAGTGACTATCAGGTTATCAACTGACCCTAGGGTAGTTCAAAGAATTGATATTTTAATCGTTGATATACCTGAATTCTATGGTTTGATTTTGAGTAGAAACTGGTCAGAGAAACTCCATGGTTATATTTCTACTGATTGGTCCCATATGTGGCTACCTTATAAAGGAAAGCCAAACCAGATCAAGATCGATCGGGAGAAACACATGACCCATACTGTTACTGAATTTGAACAAGAAAATCAACCAATAGCGTTCAATAACAATATTTTGGGGAATTATTCATCCGAATCATTCTTTGGCAATTTCATCGCCCAACCATCTCCATTCTCAGTTAATAATTTCACATCCCAAGTTGAAAATTTTTCACAAACAGATAGATCAAGATGTGTTAATATTGCTGAAGAAACTGTAAATACAATTGTTGATAATTCTTTATTTTGGTCACTATACTTTGATGGGTCTAAATCTAGTGAAAGTGCAGGAGCAGGATATATTTTAGTTAGTCCCGAGGGAGAAAAAACCATGTTATCATGCAGATTGGAATTTGAATGCACCAATAATACAACTGAATATGAGGCTTTAGTTCAAGGACTCTATAAAGCCATTAGTCTCAAGGTTCAATATTTGAAAGTGTTCGGTGATTCAGAAATTGTTATAAAACAGGTTAGAAATACAATTCATTGCCTTTCTAGTCATCTCAAACACTATCAGTCTTTGGTACAGGAACTCATATCTCAATTTATAACATTCAATATTTCTCCCATCCCTAGGTCCCAGAATGCAGTAGCCGACCTACTAGCTAATGTTGCCTCCAAGCTCCTTCCATCCGAAGATTACAGCCCAGATAGATTTTTGGTAGAGTTAATTTTTAGACCATCAATCCTCGATAATGTCACCAATTGGTGAGTGTTTAATCACGATGAAGACATTTTAAATTTTTTGACTTCTGACAAGTTTTATGATGATCAAATCATCGATGAAAGTGACCATGACATTCAAATGAAAGAAAAACAAGAAGAAAACTCAATACCTAAACCAATGGTCAAGCTTGAAGATCTTTATGGTATTAAAGACAGGTTTAAACAGGTAACCAATTCTAAACTTCAGAGTTCTACTTTGAGATTTGAATTGATAAACCTAGGTACTGAGCAAAATCCTCAAAACATCAATTTAGGATTAGGACTTTCTTCAGAAGAAAGAATAGCATTCATTAGATTATTGTGTAAGAATAAATATGTCTTCTCTTGGAAATATGATGATCTGAAAACATATGATACATCAATCATTCAGCATACTATTCCAATGCTCTCTGAACAAAGACCAGTACAACAGAAGTTAAGGAAGATTCATCCTAACCTTGAGAGTCAAATAAAGGCTGAGTTAAATAAACTCTTAAAGGCTAAGATAATCTTTCCTGTTAGACATTCAAACTGGGTCTCCAATATGGTGCCAGTTAGGAAGAAAAATGGCGACATTAGGATTTGTATCGATTTCAGAAATCTAAATAAGGCAAGCCAAAAAGATAACTTCCCTTTACCTACCATGGAGCAGACACTCCATTCTGTAGCTGGTTCTGAGTTAATTTCCTTTTTGGATGGTTTTTCAGGATATAACCAAATTTTGGTCCATCCTGATGACAGGCTTAAAACTACCTTTAGAACCAAGTGGGGAACTTATGCTTACCAAAAAATGCCTTTTGGACTTATCAATGCTGGAGCTACATTCCAAAGAGCAATGGATATAGCATTCAAAGGTTTGATCAATAAATCAGTAGTTGTCTATTTAGATGATATTACTGTATTTTCCAAGAAAAGATCTGATCATTTACATCATTTAAAACAAATCTTTGAACGCTGCAAAAGGTATGGTATCTCGCTAAATCCAAAGAAGTCATTTTTTGCTCTTAATCAAGGAAAGCTTTTGGGCTTCAGGGATGGAATTTATATTGATCCAGATAGGATTAAAGAGATTTCTGATATTCCATTCCCTCATAACAAAAAATCCATGCAGTCATTTTTGGGTCAAATTAACTTTGTTAAGCGGTTTATTCCAGATTTTTCTCAGATTATTTTACCATTGCAAACAATGATTAAGAAGAATTCAGTGTTTAAGTGGGGGCCTGCAGAGAAAGAGGCATTTGATTCTATCAAACAATCAATCGTTAATGCTCCTACCTTAAGCACTCCCAATTTTTCAAGTCATTTCATGTTATACACCCTTCATCCGCCTCATCTTATGCAGCAGTGCTGACTCAGATTAATGATCAAAACTTGGAAGCACCAATCTCATTTTACAGTTCAAATCTTCAAGGTGCAGAGCTTAATTACTCGTAAGTTGAAAACCAAGCCTTTGCTGTATATAAAGCCATTAAACACTACAGACCCTTTCTCTTAAAAGCTCATACAAAATTTATAGTTCCTTTTTCAGCAGTGAGGCAATTACTAGTTCAAAGGGAATTAGGAGAAAAGAGAGCAAATTGGGTCACAGCATTACAGGAATATGACTTAGAAATCAAGCCAGCAAAGATTGTCAAAGGCCAAGGTTTTTGCAGGTTATTAGCAGGAGCATCCAATATTCAGGAACCTGAAGGTACAGAAGATACTCAAGAAATCAATCAGATAAATATCACAGATCCTGAATCACAATATGCAGATCTGATTTTCTATTTAAAAAATGGATATGCTCCTTCCAATCTCTCCTATAAAAACAAACATGCCATTAGATTGAAAGCAAAAAACTTCATAATTATAGATGATGTATTGTTTAGGCGAAATTATGATTCAATTTTATTGAGATGCTTAGAAAAAACTGAAGCGCAAAAGGTTTTGCAGGAGCTACATGACGGACCAGCAGGAGGACATTTTGGAGCTGATACAACAGCTCACAAAATTATTCATGCCGGATATTATTGGCCCACCCTATTCAGAGATACTCATAAATATGTAAGGAAATGCCAAAGTTGTCAAACTGCTAGTGGAAGACAGAAGAAGCCAACTTTCCCTTTGCAACTAGTTAACATTGAACAGCCTTTTGAACAATGGGGATTGGACATCATTGGGGAAATTACTCTACATTCTTCCAAACATCATAAGTATATCCTTACTGCCACTGATTATTTCACTAAGTGGGTTGAAGCAATTCCTTTGAAAACAACAAACTCTGAGGCAATCATGGAATTCATAGATCAATTCATTATTACCCAAACGCTCTTGTTTTTGATAATGCATCTTATTTCTCTGGAAATTCTATATTTGAGTTCGCAATTAAAAGAGGATTTAAATTGAAGTATTCTGCAAATTACTACCCCCAGGGAAATGGTTTGGCAGAATCCACCAATAAAAATCTTATCAAAATCATTAAGAGAACTATTGAGCAGAATCATAAAAACTGGCATAAATATTTGATATTCGCACTATGGGTTGATAGAATAACACAGAAGGCCTCCATAGGTACTTCTCCATTTAATCTAGTATATGGAAAGGAAGCTGTCATACCAGCCAATTTAGTACTTCCATCCCTAGCTTTAGTGCAGTTTATTGAAGAAAGTCCCTCATCTTCTATTCAACTAAGACATGATCAAATTTTGAAACTAGAAGAAGAAAGAGAAAAAGCCAGAATTATACATGCAAAACATCAGCAAATTATCAAGTCATCTTTTGATACAACTTCAACCAGTCCAAAGCAATTACAAGTTGGTGATCTAGTTTTGAAATGGGACAAAGCCCATGAGGATAAAGGAAAACACACTAAGTTCCAGAAAATGTGGCTCAGACCATTTCAAATCAACGAGAAGATAGGCCCTTCTACTTTCATATTGCAAGATCTATCAGGAAAGAGAGATTCTCTTCCTGTTAACGGCCTTATCTTGAAAAAATTCTTCAATTGAGGAGGTAACCCCTTCTCCTTTTGTAAATATTCAATTTTCAGCAAAATTTGTGTGCGTAGCTTATTTTTAGGAAAATAAAGTTGTAATAAGCTTTCCATTGGTCTTTTCCACATTGAAAAAGTTTCTTAAAAGAAATACTTCTGATATTTACTTTTTAAAATGGAAGCATTAAACAAAATAAAGATTTCTAGGCAATTAGGTATATTTAGACCCTGAAAACCCCATTTTATTTTTGTGAAATCCTCTCAAGATTTAGAGCTATTGTAAATAATTTTAATGCTTTTAAGCAGCCTGAAAATGGTTATCAATACAAAACAAAAACTGATTCAATCTTAGCATCTTCAACTCTTATCTTGTCATCCATCTTCTCTTAAGGAGAGAATTGTTCATCCCATTCATCAAAGTTTATAATTACTCAGAGTGTAATTCTAAAATATATTTGATATAAAAGATAAGAGGTCTTATTACAAGCCTGCTTACCATGATCATAGGGAAATAGTTCAAGTGACATTACCAATACTGCATATCAAAACAGGGTAATGGCTTATAATTATAAGACAAGGGGTCTCATCACGAGCCAGCTTGTTCAGTTAAATTACAACCAGTGAATGGCATTGTCAAACAGCTAGCCACCAAACCAGGACAATGGCTTTTTATCTTACAGAATAAGTAAAAAGAATAAGTGACACAAAATATGAAGACATATTTTTGGATTCATTCTTTTTAATTATACTCTGAAATGGATGGAACAATGAATGATCAAATGGTTAAAAGGTATCCCTGTCAAGACTATAGACGTTTGCTGGCAGTAGAGGCTCTACCTATGACAAAGGAGTCATTATAAAGCTAAGTTGGAAAAGTTTTATGTTTTATCAATATAAACCAATTAAGGCTAATTTAAAAACTTACAATGTATTTAATTTTAAACAAGAGAAGAAAATAGCAGGAATAGTTATTATATTCAAGATTTATAAATACCTAGTTATATTAGAATTCTTCTATTAGATGAGATTTCCAGATGAAGAAAGTTTAAGTATTTTTAATATTTCTCAAAGATAACTGTTTCTCCCAGTGAATCGCCAATTGTTGTGTTGTACAACAACCCCCCATTCTATAAAATTTTTCTCTAAAATCATAATATGGAATGGGTCCCTTTTAAACCTAGATGTGTGAATAAATTTGTATTAACTCATCATTAGAAAAACCCTCATTAAAAGGTCCAATGAAAATGTTATACTTTAAAATGAACCTTTTTGAACTATAATGAAATCGGTCTTATAAATAAATATAAAGCTCTTTATTATTGCAATAAAGCGATCGCAAGATCGCATATTGCAACAAAGAAAACATATGCGTGCACCCATTGACTTACTCCGATCCGAAAAGAGAAATCGCTATCGGATCTCGGGAAAAGGCAAAACACATCGTATATATATAACGCTTCTCCTATTCCTCCGATGCGATAAAAGGTATCGCTATCGGCAATCGGCCATAGCAACCCAATATATGAATTGTAACACCTTCAAATCTTTCGATGCGATAAGGCGTATCGCCATCGGCGATCGGCGATTTCATGATGGCATAAGTGTTATGACCCAAGCCCATTCCCGATTGCGATACATTAAATCAAGGCGCGCATTTCGAAGCATATTTCAAAATCTTGCATGTAATGTATCACCTTTTGGTGATCGAGGGATATTTCGGACTATTATTAAAGTTTTCCCATTCACGTTACCAATCACTAATCGCGATTTACTTTTGATTATCCGCCAAAAATCCAAGCCACACTTGAATGAATCATTCAGCAAGTAAACGATATGATGGGTATTTAAAACTCCTTTATCATGATTGACATGTTAAACGCCCAAATTAATGAAGCAGTTATGCTGAGATTTTCCACTTAGATTCTATCTGCGGCAGTTTCACTATAATCTCTGATTGTTCGCTAATTGATATAACTCTTTCATATTCGCTCATGCTACCTATTTCTCTGTATCACGTTGTTTTCATTCCTTGTGCAGAATTCCGTTGAAATAACAAATTTTAAGCAAATGGGAAAGAAATCCAAGAGATCCGCGGCAGCAGTAGCTCCTACAGTAACAATGCAACCCACCAGCGATCCAAGACCAAGTAAAAAGGGTTTAATCTCAGACACTACATGTCTTAGGCTTGGGAATACAAGTTGGCAAAGTATCTACAATTTGATTGAAGCAGAGGAGCTGGAGGAAGTGTCTGAAGAAGCCGCTGCAGGCTCAACTAGTAAATCAGAAGCTTCCTTGAAAGATTTGGCCGACTCATTTTTACATAGGATAGCAGCATGGGAGAAAGTTCTTCCATACACTGATGTAGTCAGATGGGTGGTTGAAGAAATCCCAGTATCAAATAGAACGTTTTGCACAGTTGACGGAAGAGTTTTTGGCTCATTTCAGCCTGAGGACTTAAGGAAGATGTATCATTTGCCCCAACCTGAAAAGAAGTACAATAAAGCCTTTCTGGAGAAATTCGCTGCAGAGAATGAGATTGAATCGGCCCCAATTGGGCAATGGAGACAGAATCCCACAAAGCACAAACATGAGTCATCGGGTAAGTACTCCGTGGATTCATTATCATCTCCTTACTATTATGCTGGGGCAATGATGTGTAGAATATGAGGATTGCATGATTCTGCAAGGTTTACTATTGAAATGGTTCATTTAATGGAAGCAACCGTTAATAGTTATGTGATGGATTGGGCAAACATTTTGTCCGATGAAATAGCCGCTGCAATTCTTGACTTCAGATTTAAAACACGTAAAACCACCAGAACCATTCCCCCTTTTTATTACAGTGCTTATATTATGGATATGCTTTGTTTTAATTCTGAATACCCGGTACTGGGGTGGAGATGGACACCACAAGATCCTAAGCCAATCCACATTTATCATCAAATGTTATGGAAGGCGCACTATAAAGACCACTTGTACCAAATCTGTAATGGGTTCATGTTGCCTATTTATTATACCATTTTTGATAAGCCTCCCCCAAGGATTTCCGAGGAGGCGGAGATTGCTTTGACTGTTGTAGGGAGTTGGTTCGGGGAAGGCAAGTTCACATATATAAGGGTTTATGGAAGCCTAACAAGACCCCATGTCTTTCCATTGTATGTACCTGATAAGCTGTTGGCTCGAGAGTTAGCCTACCAAATAACAACAGTAGGAACATCCAAAACTCTCAGGCTTTCTAAAAAGCAGTCATGGCCTACATTTCCTTTGAGATGCGGTGTTTATACTCTGCATGATTACAAACATGCGGAAAAGGAGATAGACAAAATAAACATGCTCAATCTTGCAACCATTCCTAACAGGCAATTCGATCCAAGGAAAGTTGCATATAATGTGCTTGAACAAGCCAAACTTACAAAGTTTGACCATGAAAAAGATAAATTTGACGACCTGTTTTCTTCAGCAGAATCATTATCTCAGGTAAAAGCGTTGGCCAAGATGAAATACAAAGATGAAGGACTGGTAGAATTCAATAGGCTCAGAGAACGGAGGTTGCAAACTCTGCCTCTGGACTTATTAGCCACTACCCCAACAACTCAGTCAAGCGAGCCTGAACAACAAATCATTGACAAAACTCCTACTACAAAGAAGATTCCCGAAAAGGGAAAAGAGCCAGAACAGGAGACAGAGCAGGAAAATGAGAAGAAACAGGACACTGAATATATTTTAGATACTCAGATTGATCCCAAACTCCTCAAAGAGTGGCAACAATTTGACTCTATTATAAGCAATCCCGAGACTTCACAAGGATTCAGCACACCTCAAGTAACAGTCGGTCAAGAAACAACAAAAACTACGGTTCCAATTGAGGGAACCAGCGTCCAACCCATCAGCAGAGATACAGAAATAATCCCTAAAGATCCGTCCAATTAGATTGTTTTGCAGATAGAAGACATACCACCATTAGATGTCTTTTACAGTCCCAAACATAGGGCTGTGGTGAAAAGACAGAGGAAAAGGAGGAGACTTGATCAATCTTCCCTTTTACCAGGACAAACAGAGACGGCTAATGTGGTGTGGAAGGAGGAATTTAACCCTTCCGATGACCTTACAAAACTTTCTCAGTATGCCGGAGCCTATTCGGCAGCCACCATGGATAAGGCATCGGAAGTAAGTAATCTACTTAAAGAAAAGGACCAAAAAATTGTTTCATTGCAGTCACAAGTATCCGAAGCACAACAGAAAATAGAACAGTTAGAACAACAACTATCAACACAACAACAAATAACCAATCAATTAAATGAGCAATTGCTCAAAGAAAAGCAGAGAATAGACTTAGGCGCAGTACAGAAACAAAAGGAATTATCCGAAGTATTGGCTAGACTGAAGACAATGAATGAACAAATGAGTAAGACGAAGGATGAGCAAATCGCTCAACTGTCACAAGAAGTAGAAAAGTTCAAGAGTCTTCCCCAACTAGCAGAATTCAGAACCGAAGCTCTCCAAATCAATAAAGCATTGATTACACAACTAAAACTGCTATGTCATAACATTTCTCTGGTTGAGCCACTTTGTGAGATTACTGCATCAATAGTTAACAAATCAGTTGATGCCAGGCAGGATTTAGAACAGGCCGATGAGACTTTAACCAACTTTCTTGCTTGGCAAGACACTAGTGAAGGACAAGCCGCGAATCTGCCTAAAATTCTAGAGTCACACAAAGAAATCCTTTTCCTATAATGGTAGTCATAACTGATGAAAGCAGAAAGAGAGACCTCAAGATGCAGATTATCTACCAGTAATTTAATTGAGTTAATCAATGACACTCTTTATCTGTCTAACATGATTTCACAGTGCTCTCCAGGTAAATTGACGTCAGCCAAAGCCTTGGAACAAACATGCAATCAAGAATTGGAAAAGAATGGAAGACTAATTGTCGGCATCCAAAGTTTAACTTGGGATGCCTTTTGGTTTTTCTTAATTAAACCATACAGTCAAAGGGCTGCACTCAAATGTTTAACCGATGCGATCAGTTGCATGATTCCCGAAATCCACGATGCCACATATTCAGCCCAACTGCATTCTCGCCTATGTCGCCCTCCAGAAGTGCAACCGATGCTTGCAATCTGCCAGCTCAAGCCGAAGGGAGATCATCCGAAACAATGAATCATGCTGCCGACTGTGAACAAGCCGATTTTTGAGGAAATACTCATAATATAGTTGTACCAATTAATAGCATTTTATTTTTGTAATTAGTTAGTTTAATTAGTATTTATAGGCCCTTTCATGCATTTAGAAAGGGTCCTTAGTTTTTGTATAAACTCAAATCAGTAAGTCACACTATTGTGCTTCTGATCTATTTTTTATAAAGGCTGGGCCAGTATTCTGAGTTTTAACGAAGAAAGCTTTGATGAGATGTGCACTATTGCCTTTTGTGGAAGTATTTCTAAGTTAGAAGAAGGAATTTGAATGCAATTGATATCGGGAGTGATCCAAATAACATATGGTACTATTATCTATGCTCTTGTTTCATTCTTTTATGTGAATCGGCATTTGTTTAATCTTGCTATCATTGGATATATATATATATATATATATATATATATATGTTTTAACAACAATCCTTATGATTTTCACTATTGAATGTTTAAGGAATGTTATTCTTGCAATCATATCTATGTTAATGATATATGAGGAATAGTGTGATAATGTTATAATGATCACTTTGTCCAACTACTTGAACAAAGTAACTATGATATGATTAAATATCTTTGTTTACCAATAGAGTCATCTATATGCCTGTTTGTGAATAAAGACCATCGAAAGTTACACTAAAGTAGAAATTTCCCGGGATAGATTAGTTGTTTATAATTTTACTTTTTAGATTAAAACATTCATCCATTATCATTAGATACTAGAAAATTCACCACTTATCCATCCTATCTACCAATCATTGGGAAACTGGTCCCATTATTTCCAGTCGGAGCCACCACACCAAACGAAAAAGGAGTTGCCTTTAAGGTCCGAACCGGGTGGTTTTCCCTGATGTTGTTGCAGCAATTTTCGAGGCATCAACACCAGGGCAAGTGTTTCACCAGGGACCAAGTCTAGCAGAAGTTTCCTCATCTCATGGAGGAACTCAACGCAATGAGGACCATTGCTTCCTAAGGGGGGAGGAATGATCCAGGTGGATATTGGTGACCCCCCGCCAATTCCACTTGGACCCCCACCATTGCTTCTTTCAGTTTTTCAGTTTCCTTAATTGTAGCACAATTTACTATTTTTAGCAATTTTTCGGGTCCTAAACTTCCGGAGCTATTTTGATGCCCTAAACGACGTTTTTTTGGAAATCTACCGCCAGTGATTTTGTATTTAAAATCATGCTTTTTGTTGTAGTTCTCAGAGAGACCTTTCCAACGGGTTATCATGCACGTCAAACAGAGATAATATGACCAAGTCACGACCCCGGGAAGTTGGCTGTCCAACTCACCCCAACGAAGCCCACAAACTCTTGGTGTTATATCTCCTCGGGTTAGGGTTTTGGTTGTTTAGGGTTTGCTCTTATTGTTCAATAATAAAAAGGCCCTTGAGCCCCATTGTAAGGCAGTTCAGAGGCATGTAGCTGCCACATCTCTTCTTAGAGATAAGCTACCATCACCCTAGCTAGTTTATGTCCATTTCTATTTGTAAGCATATTTCAGTATTTTACATTAATGAAATGAAGTATTATTTCTGCTGCATCTCCGTGTTTATGGTTATCTCTATAATTTGTTGCATTCCTGTTTAAATCCGGATAAATAAAATACATCTAGTGGAGGTATTTCTTCAGCTCTCAAAACAATTTATGAAGTGGGCATAACAGGAATGATTTCAACATTCTGAGTGTCCTTAACTCCTTCCTCTGTCATTTCCAAATTTGACTTGTGCTGGGTTTGCTTAGGAGTCTGTATCTCAGATGTTTGCTCAGGGTTGGAATATGTGTGAAGCTTCTTGTTGAACTGCTGCCATTCCTATTCCAAGTCTATAATTGGGCTCTTTCCCGACTAAGTTGATGCAGAGACAATTTCTTCTTATTTCTTTGCTGAAGTTTGCTTGACTGTTTCCTCTGTAGTTCTAGTTGTGTCCTTTTCAGATTCATTATTTGTATGTCCTCCTTCATTTTGAGATTGCTACTCTGAGTGCACTGACTCATGCATAGATCTCTCTTGGGTTTCTTCTTTGTTGGGTTGTGTTATATTCTTTCCATGACTAGCCGACGTAGTTTACCATGGGGTTAGAGGGGGGCAGAGCCCCCCCTTTGTTGCGCCGATTGCGCAGGGGGGGTCACAAGGGGGGCGGAAGCCCCCTCTATCCGAGGGGTTTGAGGGAGACGGGTAGCCCCCCTCTACGGGGTCTGGGGTAGCACTCCGAGAAGAATTTTTTTTTTGGACCCTATATTAGGTTGGGCGGACCTACCTATGGTTTTCGGTCCATGGTTTTGGACGCGATCTTTTTCGGTCCATGGTTTTGGACGCGATGGTTTTTCGGTCCATGGTATTGGATGCTTCGGCATGTATAAATATGTATTGTAACATTGAAAGGAACATAATGAAAAATCAAGCTGGTAGTCCCGGTTTTGGGATCCAAGGGAAAATCTCTATGTATATGTGTTTTATGTGTTATGCTCTCGCATTGTTTATTTTCTGTGTTTTAGAATTCGTATGCAGGTAATTTTTGTATGGGGTTAAAACCTACATTTGGTATCAGAGTTGTTTTGGCTTCAAGGGGACGCCTTTGTTGCTGAGGGGTTTCGCTCGGGCCTGTGGTAGACCCTGTTCAGTGGGAGATCTGCAGGATCAATTCTGGTGGTGAAAGAAGATTGCAAGTAGTGGAAAGATAGAGATCGAGAAATTTAATGGTCAGAGCTTTGAGTTGTGGAAACTCAAGATGGAGGATCTGTTGGTGGATAAAGATCAGTGGATTGTGGTAGATCCGGGTACTAAACCAACGGGAGTTTCTGATGAAGAATGGAAGAAGTTGGATTGGAAGGGAAAGAGCATAATACGATTGTGTGTCTCAGATTCAATATTGCTAAATGTATCAGGGGAAGCTATGGCTAAGGATTTGTGGGACAAGTTAGGAACTTTGTACCAATCTAAGTCTCTGGAATAAATTGTTCCTATGAAAAAAGTTGTATAACCTGAGGATGAAAGATGGAGACTCGATGAGAGAGCATCTGAACGCATTTAATACTATGGTAAGTCAGTTATTATCTATTGATATTAAAATTTCATATGAAGATAAGTGCATCAGTTTGTTATGTTCTCTAGCAGATTCGTGGGATAGTCTGGTTATTGCAATAGGTAGCAATGCAACTGCCTTGTAGTTTGATGAAATAGTCTCATCCTTGCTGACGGAGGAGATGAGATGGAAAAATATGGAGAGCCAGAATGGTGATGCCTTGTCTGTATGAGGACAATCCCAGAATATAAACAAAAGTAAGTCATTGAGTGGGAGATCTAAATCTAGAGGGATATCTAAATCTCCAGGAAAACTTGTAAAGGTGGTGTGCTAGAAATGAAAAAAGGAAGGGAACTATAAAAGGAATTGTAAATCTAAAGCTCCTGACAAAGGAAATGGATCTGGTGATGCTCCTTCTGCAGAGGTGAAAACCACCTCAGATGAAGGTGGGGATGTGTACTTGGCTTCTTCAAGTACACATGTAGATCATGAGGCATGGTTGATTGACTCAGGTGCATCCTTTTACTTCACTCCCCATAGAGAGTGGTTCTGCGAGTATGAGAAATATGATGGTAATGATGCCTTCTTAGGGGATGATAGGAAGGCTAGAATTGTTGGTCGCGGAAAAGTAAAGTTGAAGTTGCAAGGTGGAAGGGTTAGAACACTTCCACGTGTTCTGCATATTCCTGCATTGGCCAGAAATCTAATTTTTGTAAGCAAACTGGATGATGTAGGTGTAAAAACAGTGTTCGAGAAGGATACCTACAAGATGGTTCAGGGAGCACTGGTATTGATGCGGGGAGTTCGGATTAGAACTCTGTACAAGCTGCAAGGTAGCACTATTGTTGATGGGTGCAACAGTTATGTGGTTCCTGAAAGTAGAGCAGAAAATCTAGTGGTTTCTGGAGAAAAGACCATGCTATGGCATCAAAGGCTTGGACATATTGGAGAGAAGGGTCTTCAAATACTTCATGGTAAAGGTATGGTAGAAGGTATGAGTAATAGCTCTCTGGATTTTTATTTCTGTGAAAATTGTGTATATGGGAAGCAGAATCGGGTGAGTTTCCCCTCCAGTGGTAAGAGTGCGCAACAAATATTAGAGATTGTGCATAGTGATGTATTTGGACCTGTGAAGGTTCCGTCATTGGGTAAGTCTGTGTACTATGTATCATTTATAGATGACTTCTCAAAGGAATACATGGATATATTTCCTTAAGAAGAAATATGAAGTCTTTGATAGGTTTAAAGAATTTAAGGCTTTGGTGGAAAACCAGACATGGAAGAAGATAAAGGTGCTGAAGTCAGATAACGATGGAGAGTTTTGCAGCAAGGAATTTGAAGAATTCTGTAAGAAGTGTGGTATAGAATAGTAGAAGACTACTCCATACACACTTGAGAAAAATGGAGTTGCAGAGAGAATGAACAAAACGTTGATGGAAAGGGAAAGAAGCATGCTCAGTGGTGCCGGGTTAGGATAGGAATTTTGAGCAGAGGTAGTGGAGACAACATGTTACCTGGTCAACAGATCACCTTCATCGGCGTTGGAGGATAAGACTCCACAAGAAGTATGGACTGGTACGAAACCCTCTCTTTCACATCTGACGGTATTTGGATGTGATGCATATGTACATGTTCCAAAGGAGAGAAGAACCAAGTTGGATAGTAAATTTGAAAAGTGCATCTTTATTGGGTATAAGGATGGTTTAAAGGGTTATAAGCTTTGGAACCCAATAACAACGAAGGTTCGGTATAGCCGAGATGTGGTGTTCAGAGAGGTGAAATATGTTATTAAACATGAAGTCCAACCAAAGGAACCTGAGAAGGTAGAGTTTGAGCTAAAGGAGGAAGAATCAGACTCTACAACAGAGGAGGAATTAGAAGATGAAGAGCCTCAAACTCTGTGTGTGAGAAGATCAGTTTGAGAAAGAAGGCAGCCGTAAAGGTATAGTCCATCCACTTTCTTGTCAAATTTTTCTTTATTTCTTACTGATGATGATCCCAGAACTGTGAAGGAAGAAGTAGATTCAGAGGATGGCAAACTCTGGAAAGAGGCCATGGTTGATGAAATGGCATATTAGCACAAAAATGAGGCTCGGGATCTGGTGAGTTGCCGGCTGGAAGGAAACCCATTGGCAACAAATGGGTGTTCAAGAAGAAGACAAATTCAGAAGGAAAGGTGGAGAAATACAAATCTTGGTTGGTAGCAAAAGGTTATTCCCAGGTGCTAGGAATTGATTTTCGTGATATTTTTTCTCCTGTTTCCAAGGTAGCTTCTATTAGATTACTTTTATCTATTGCTACTGCTTTTGATTTTGAGGTAGAATAGATGGATGTGAAGACATCATTTCTTCACGTGGATTTGGAAGAAGAGATCTACATGAAGCAACCTGAAGGCTTTGCGGTAAAGGGTAGGAAAGCACTGGTATGCAAGTTAAAGAAGTCTCTGTATGGGTTAAAACAATCACCAAGGATGTGGTATCAGAAATTTTATACATTTATACGAGGACTTGGCTTCACCAGAAGAAAAGTAGATCACTGTGTGTATTTTAAATTAATTGGTGATTGTGTTATTTATCTGGTCTTGTATGTGGATGATATGTTGCTGGTTGGAAATGACAAAGAAATTATCCAAGATTTGAATACTCAATTGTCCTCCAAATTCGACATGAAAGATCTTGGTGCTGCAAACTATATTTTGGGCATGGAAATTAAAAGAGATTGGGAAAAGAGGAAGCTCTGGTTAAACCAGAGGAAGTATGTCGAAACAATACTGCAGAGGTTTAATATGCATGATAGTAAATCGGTGAAGGTTCCTATTCTTGTAGGTGTAAAGTTACTTGATGAACAGTGTCCCAAGACACAAGAAGAGGAAGAGGATATGTCTCGTGTTCCATATGAAAGTGCAGTCAGTAGCCTGATGTATGAAATGGTCTATACTAGACCAAACATTGCACATGCAGTGGGAGTATTGAGCAGGTATATGTCAAAACCAGGAAAGGAGCATTAGACAACAGTGAAGCGAGTTTTCAGGTATTTGTGTGGCATTAGTGATTTGGTTTGTGCTACCAAGGAAGACAAGGATTGGACATAGTTTTGGGTATCTGTGGCTTTGTTGATGCAGACTGGGCTAGGGATCTGGATCAGAGAAGATCTACAAGTGGGTATGTGTTTAACCTATTTGGAGGTGCAGTCAGCTGGATGAGTAAGAAACAATCTATAGTGGCACTATCAACTAGAGACACAGAATACATGGCAGCCACTCATGCAAAGCAAGGAAGCAGTTTGGTTGCAGATATTGTGTTCAAGTATGGGGTTAGTACAGGGAGCTATAAGGATAGACTGTGACAGCTAAAGTGAAATTTTCTTGGCAAAGAACCCTGCTTATCATTCAAAGACAAAGCACATTGATGTTCAGTATCACTTTGTGAGGGATATAAAGGTGTTGCTGGTAAAGGTGGACACTTTGAAAAATACTGCAGACACATTGACAAAATCTATGACCTTTGAGAAGTTCTCTTGGTGTAGAGAAAAAATGGGTGTTTCAGGCTGGATAAATGACTAAGCTCTCATGTGGCCACCTATGGAAAGAAAACAAGAAGTGGGAGAATGTTGGGTTGTGTTATATTCTTTCCACGAGTAGCCGACGTAGTTTACTCGGGGTTTAGAGGGGGGGCGGAACCCCCCCTTCGTTGCGTCGATTGCGCAGCGAGGGGGTCACAAGGGGGGCAGTAGCCCCCCCTATCCGGGGGGTTTGAGGGGGGTGAGTAGCCCCCCTACGGGGTCTGAGGCAGCGCCCCGTGAAGATTTTTTTTTTGGACCCTATATTAGGTTGGGCAGACCTACCTATGGTTTTCGGTCCATGGTTTTGGATGCGATGGTTTTCAATCCATGGTTTTGGACGTGATGGTTTTTCGGTCATGGTATTAGATGCTTCAGCATGTATAAACATGTATTGTAACATTGAAAGGAACATAATGAAAAATCAAGTTGGTACTCCCGGTTTTGGGATCCAGGGGAAAATCTCTGTGTATATGTGTTTTATGTGTTATGCTCTCGCATTGTTTATTTTATGTGTTTTATAATTCGTATGCAGGTAATTTTTGTATGGGGTTAAAACCTACATTCTTCAGAGTGTTCTTTGGAGCTTTCATCCAATATTTTTCACTAGGAGTTGGCTCCCTTACTAGTTCTATCTGCAATAGGTCCAATGGGACCTTGAATAATATTTTCTCCCTATACACATAGAAATCTCTAAGATCATCTAGTGTAAAAAGTACCGATGCCAAATGCAACACCTGTGAGTATGTTTCTACCTGTAGGAAGAGGGAATCAAATGGTCCCCCTTCGTGGGTGAAGGGTTTTACTTTCACCATAGTAGTAAACTTCTTAACAGTGTCGTCCGGGTCATACTGCCTTCCCGGAAATGTAGCTAATTTCATAGATTAATAATCTCTGCTTCTTTTGAAGCATTTCCAAAATCATGTAGCGCAAATACACCACATTGTAATGGAAATGTAGGCCAAATGGCCTTCTTATGCTCTTTCAATCCTCTGCTTAATCCACCTTCCCCTGTAATTTGGTAGACTATTTCTCTGGCCAATCATTTTTCAGAGACATAATATGGGAGAACATGCAGTGAAGCAATTCTCCCAAATACTCTGATATAGGTAAATGTCTCCTCCCCAAACCATCTGGCTACTGGCAAGATATTCACTTCGGCCTCTTTAGAAAAACTAGGGGCAGTTCTATTGTATATTTCTTTATGGATGGGTAGCATGACTCCTTGACAAATTTTGTAAAAATGGGGGTGAAACTGAGATTCCCACAAAGTATTATGGTACACATGGATAGGAAGCAGGTCTTGAACAGTCCACTTCCATCCCATAATGGGAAATTTAGAATTAAAACAGATTAAATCCATTACAAAAGAACTCATAAAAAATGGGGGATAAACCCTTAAAGAGGGACTTATTTTTCTCCTATATTCCATAATGGCCTTTGCTAAATTATCTAACAAAATTTGAGCCCAGTTCATTATCGTTGCATTCATGGCTACATCTATTAATGGGAGCCATTCCAGGGAAAACTTGGTGTTGTCGGGTTTACCGAACAATCTACATAGCATTACTGCTGCGAAACTAGAAGGGGGAGAAATGGATGTCGTAGAGTACATACTCGTTTTATCCCGTTTGAGTTTGCCTTCGTTTTCTGTCCAGATTTGTGTGATGTCTGTTAGGTCTTCATTCTCCTTGGAAAATTGCTCAAGGAACTATTTGTTGTAGAGATTTTGTGGCTTTGGTAACTAGTACATGATTCATAGGCTGTCTACTGAAAAAGACCCCATGACCTCTTGCCTGTGATTCCTGAATGTTCGGTTTGCAATGTCTGCCTTGTCAATTACCCACTTGACCATGTCAGTATATGGGATTATCTTTGGTCATGCAGCTATGCGGTGTAGGAAAGAGCATGCCATCTCAAAATAGGAGGCATCATATGACTCCTAGGAATCTGTTGTGGCCTTTGTTTCTAGTGGCCTTGGGTGCTCTTCTTCTAACAAGTTGTACATAGCCTCCCAGGTTGTAGTTCCTCCATCTCTACTACATGTAGTATCGGAGAAAAGAGGAATCATTTCTGATTTCTCAGACACAACTGCCTTTCCCTTCTTTCCCATTGTTTCCAACAATGCTCCTTGTAGATTTTTCCTGAAATGGAGCAAAGCGAAAGTGATTGGATAAACACAAGAATGACAATGAGAATAAATGATACATATAACCTGAAAAGGTGACAAGAAAGAAGTTTTAATCAAATGAAGATGAAAAGATATCGTATCACGTTGAGCCACTTTTTATCATAAATTCCATTAACCTATATTATATAGCCACTAATATTCCCTTATCGCTGCTTTTATTGCTCATTAATGTATCACATCGCAAAATGGGAAGTATGGCTTTGAAGGTGCCGGACTTAAGTTGTGAGAATGCCAATTTTACGATTGCAACACAATGTCACAAATCGCATTTCCCATGTTTGATTGTGCGCTTTTTTAAAGTTCTTGCGGGATGCGAGATGCGGGATAAGCGGTGTGTTCTTTATTATTTAAAGCTATTTACCTTATAAAGTGCTTTTCATCACGCGATAGACTTTAATCATCATTTTATGATATTGGGTTCTATCGGGTCTGGGATTTTATCGCATTTCACAACATCGCGCAGTTCATAAGATTTCAGACCTTTCTTAAGTGTTCCAACGCGATGCGATAAGGTTGACCATCTCATCACAATATCACATTTTGCAAGTTTCAACATGCTTTGTGAGAGTGCGCCCTTTGTGAATGACGATATGCAATACAGGCTTTATTTTAATAGGAAATGCCTTAGGTCTTATTTTTAAAATAAAAATCCTAATGATATTTAAGTTAAGCATGGTGATTCTTTTGATCGCTTTTCATGAATTTTTCTTGTTAATAAGGCTTTTGACACACTTGGTCGAGCGGTATGCAAAAAGGCGAGGATTGCTAGCTTTCAAAGGGTTTTGACTCGATATCTTGATTTATTCCAAAAAGCTTAAAACAAAGTGTCTAAGTGCTAAATTTATTTTTCAAGGATTTTATCATGGGTCCCCATTTATTAATATAATATTGTCTATTATACCAATAAATGGAGAGGTTGTTGAATATCGCAACACAACCATACCGCTTATTGGGGCTTTATAACTTAGCTCATGGTAGTATTTACATCCATATACATATACATACATATACCAAAACATCCAAAAAACATATGCCAAACATACACCAACATCAAACCAAAACTACTTTACCTCAACTGGCAAACAATGAAGGATACATGGCCGGTATCTGATCCGCCATCTCCTATGTAGCTTCTTCAGGCCCAAAGTGATTCCTTTGCACTTTAACTTTCTAAATGGCTCTTTTCCCAAGCATGATATGTTTCCACTGCAATATGCACTGAGGCTCCACCTGCAATACAGACCAATCAGTAAGATGCTCAACATCCTTTATATACTTATTAAGCTGAAATATGGAAAACATCATGGCATTTCACTATTGGAGGCAGTGCAAGTTGATATGCCACTGGTCCAATCCTCTCAAGGATCTCAAAAGCCCCGCAATACTGTGGTGCCAACTCGGCACATGATTCAATCCTCAAAGAGTTTTTTTGGGCTTGATGTGCAAATACACATGCTCCCCAACCTGAAACTCATTGAATACTTTGTGTTGATCCACATAACTCATATGTTTATCCTATTCTATGTTTAGATTCTTCTTTATGACCTGCATTTCTAGCTCCATGTCTGCCAACATATCCAGCCCAACAAGTATCATGTTCACTGGATCACTCCAGCTGATGGGAGTGTTACAACTCTATCCATAAAATGCCTCGAAAGGACTCATCCTCAATGAATCTTGATAACCATTTTTGTATGCAAACTCAACCAGTGGAAGATACTCCTCCCATTTCCTCTATTGGTGCATCACGTATATCCTCAACATATCCTCCACGATCCTGGTGACCCTCTCTATCTCTCCATCTTTCTGTGGATGATAAGTTGTACTGAAGGCCAACTTTGTACCCAAACTTGTCAATAGCTCCTTCCAGAACTTGGAAGTGAAATTTTTATCCTCGTCTTACACAATCTTCTTTAGAACACCATGAAATATCACTATCTCTCTAATGAAAACCTTTGTTACTGTAATAGCCTTGGTGAAAATTCCAGGTAAAAATATATAAATACCACGGATGATGGGACACGTATTCCAAGCTAAATGGTGGGCATGACATCCTAGGGGGTGTTCATTTGGTTGTTTATGGATAAGGAAATTGGCAAAGGCAATGGCTAAGGCATTAAAGAGGCAAAAAACTATTTTGACACATTTATTTATGAAAATAATGGAAATTAGGAGAAAAGGAAGGTGAAAGGTCACATTTTGGATGTGAGGAGGAAATTGAAGGAAAATAATGGAAAATGAAGAAAATAGAGGCCTCATTAATAAAAAGGCTTATGAGGATCAATGGACAAGACTTTGTTAATTTAGCTTTGGAGCTCTCTCATTATTCTCTCTCTCTCTCTCATACTCTTGGAGACTTAGAGTTTTCTTGGAACACTCTTGGATGGTGTGGTATACTTGGATTCTTGGAGCAAGAAGGCAAAGGAAGAACATGAAAGCGCAAGAAGGCATTGACATCAACATCTACATCAGATTTGCTTATAGGTATCGAGTTGCATGTATGATTTATTCACTAGTTTTTATGCATGGCACATGCATGCAGTTTCTTGGTTGTGATCTATCATTGGCATGGAGAATTGCCTGGATTGACAGTGGATTGCCTAGCCTTGCCATTTCTTGGATATCCATGGTGATTGTGGGTTTACTTTCATTGCTTTGTTTTTATTGGTTCTCATGTTTCCTTAGCTTGGGTTGAGTTATTAGTCCTGGAATCCCTAGTTGAACAAATGCTCTGGAAGCCCTGTAACAGCTTGGTTTGAGTTACTAGTCTTAGAAGCCCTAGTTGAACAAATGCTCTGGAAGCCTTGTAATAGCTTGGGATTACTGGTCCTGGAAGCCCTGGTTGGAAAAACACTCCGGAAGCCCTTGGTGGGTTGAGTTACTAGTCCTGGAAGCCTTGGTTGGACAAATGCTCTGGAAGTCCTGTATAAGTTGTGGGTTGAGTTACTAGTTCTGGAAGCCTTGGTTGGACAAACGCTCTGGAAGCCCTGTATAAGATGTGGGTTGAGTTACTAGTTCTGGAAGCCTTGGTTGGACAAACAATATTGAAGCCCTGGAAGGCTTGGATGGAGACCAATCTGATGATGGTTTTTGGTGATGTCTGACTGTGAGTTGGAATAATTGTTTAATGGGTTGAGGTGGGTGGCCTCTGGAAGCCCTAGATGATTTTTTATTGATGTGTTCTCTGAGATCTCACATTCATGCTTGGAATATGGAACGGGGGTGATTGGATGAAGAGAGACTTGGCTCAGCAAATCTATGGTCGGGTGGAACATGGTAGTCCCATCTCCGGTTGGTTCATTGCATTTATTAATGAAAAAAATTCATTCCCTTGATTTTCATGTGCAAATGTATTGATGTATATATGGATTTTGATGATTGATATGTGTATTGTATTTTTGTTCCTATTATTCTTTTTATATGCACGTTTACCCCTTAGGTTTTTATAGAGTGGTATCATAGCATGGTTCAAATACTTGGACTGGATGGGCTCTATCATAGGTGAAACGAAGAACAAAGGTTAAATTTTAGACCTTTTTGTCCTATCTGTTATAACTTTTCTTCTATGGCATATTAGAAGTTGAAAATTTTGTACATATTGAAGGTAAATCCCACTGATAATGTGGTAAAAATTTCAAATATTGGTTCACAATACTTTAGGAATTATGATCTAAGGAAGATGACCTTCCTGAATGCACCTTTAAATGGGTCATGTTGGAATTTTTGCAATAACTCATCTTCTGTAGCCTTTCAGAAGCTGAAAAATTGTCCACATTGCGAGGCCATATCACTGATTATGTGGTCGCAATTTCAGATATTGGGGGTCACAATATTTTAAGAGATACGAGCAGAGGGAGTCGAGCCTTCTGAATGCTCCTAAAACCAGGCCTCAAACAAGTCACGATGACATTTTTGTTATAAATTTCCTTCTGGGCACTCTCAGGAGCTGAAAGTTCTTCCACAATGAGGGGAAATTCCACTAATATTGTGATAAAAATTTCAGACATTTATTCGCTACAGTTTAGGAGATATGACCAGTGGAAGTCGAGATTTCTGGATACTCCTAGAATTGTGCACCAAATAGGATTGTGTTGGTATTTTTGTTATAACTTTTCATCTATGAAATCTCAGAAGCTAAAAATTGAACCATAGTGAGGGATAATTCCACTGATCATATGGTTTAGTTTCCATAACTTGTACTACTACAGTTTAGGATATATGCATTTAATCATTCGCTATATTAGTTTGCATGCAAAGTGTTTGATGAAATGCTTAAATGGTTCAATGATTAATTGCATACAAATTGTTTGATAAAATGCCCCAATTAGTATGATGTTTGTGGTTGGGGATAGTATTGATGTGCAATATTATTTCTGTAGTTGATATATGCTTACTTGTATGCAAATAGTTTTCTATATTAGTTTGCATGTAAAGTGTTTGAATAAATTCTTACATGCAAATGTAATAGTATAGTAGTTTGAAGAAAATGTAAAAGTATGGTAATTGTTTGAAGAAAAAGTTATTTTTTTGGATGGAATAGTATTGTAGTATGATAATATGGATGTAGTTGATCTATGTCTAATTGCATGCAAAGAATTTGAAGAGTTGCATGTAAGGAATTTGAAAGGTTGCATGCAAGGAATTTGAAATTTGCATGTAAGGAAATGAAAAAGTGGCATGTTTTTAATTATTATGTTACAAGTGGAATAAGTGCAATGTTTTGAATTAATCTCATACAAATGTATGAGAAATAAAAATTAATTTATTTTCAATGTGGTTAAATTTGGTAGAGCTTTGGAAATCCCATTTCCATAATTAGACATTGGAGATCGGGCCATTATAGTAACTTCCTCCTTCTACCTTAGTGTGGACCATGGATAGTAAGGGGGTATGCTTATAGGTTGTTTGACTGCTTTATCAAATGTGTGATATGTGTTTGTGCTTCTAAAATTGTATGAAGGAATGATTTTGTTTTAATAATACGGTTGTACTAACACAATATGTGTTGAGACAACTGATATGCACTTGCGTGCAAGTGGGTGCTAGTTTTAGTATTATGACTATGATTGTGAGTTGATTGCCGACTATGCTTATAGGTTGTTAGTATTGGTGAATGCTGATTTCAAATTAATAGACAAGATGTCTTGATTTTTGGAACATGTGACTAGCTGTGTATGAATTACATGTCGCTTACATGTTGATTTCATGATACCTACTGACATCCTTGTATGTTAAGTTAGATTTTTGAATATTTTGATTACATGTATCAGTCTTGTAGGTTGATTACAAGAATTGATCGCTTATGTTCGACTACATGCATTTATGCGTAGGTTTAGTTGATTTGGCATTGCTTATGCATATTGTTGGTTGCATTTGGAAATGTGTACAACTGAGTAATGGTTGTTGTTATGCATGCATGGTCGTGGCTATGATTATGCATGTATAGTAGGTCAAACATGCCTTGTGAAGTCATTGTATGCAATTTAGGTCATCATGATGTTATTGGTTGTTATGATGCTAATGAGTTAGTTGAGATAGAGCAAGGGATGCAGATTATCATAATGAGGTTGCAGCATTAGACTTTGAGATAAGAGAAGATCATCATATAGGTAGTGTATATTTGGCATGCAGGTATGTAAGTTAAGGATTATTATATGCATTAGGGTTATATACATTAGGTTTATGAACATGTATGTGATGTTATGGTTACATTCATGATAGATGTTAGATGATTAGTGTGGTTATATGCACGTGTCAGATAGTAAAAAATTATAGTAACTTGTAGTTGTTGCATTGCTATTGTTGTTTTATATTAGATAACCTGATGATTATGTTGTATCTTGTTGATGAGTATGATATATAGCTTATTGTTGTTATATGATATTAACTTGATGATTAGGATCATTTCATTGAGATATTGATGTTATAATTTGGATTGGTCATATGCGTGATGGTTATGTTCATTGCCTTGAATATCTTGATGTTATATGTATTTTGTTAACCTGGTTTGACCTATGCAGATGGTTATGGTGGTGATATTCAAGTAGAACCAACATATTTGTGAGATGGTGTTATACTAATCTAGATTGACTTTGCATATGTGTATGAGTTTACGATGTGAACATGTTAGTTAGATATTGTTATGGATATCATGATCTTATGAGTGCTTGAGCTGATGTGTTGTAAAGTTCTATCGTGCTAACTAGATTGATTCTGTCGACAAGATCACCTCCCCTGAGATACATTAAGGTATCAGTTTCTTATGTCATATATTTGGTGCTTGATTGTTGATTATGTCATCTAGTTGATTTATTTAACATGGTATCAATGTTTGATGAATTTCTTAATATGAGTATGTGTTTAAATGATTTTGTTTTAAGATGATTGTACTAAAATATATGTGTTGAGACAGTTGATATGTACTTGAGTATAGTAGGTGATAGTTGTAGTATTATGACTGATGACTATGAGTTGACTATGGATTATGACATGATTGTTAGTCTTGGTAATGGTTGATTTCAAATTAATAGATATGATTGTATTGATATTTAGAACATGTGGTTGACATGTGTGAGTAGTTGCAGGGTAACATGCTTTGTATGAGCATGGCAAGGTAATAGTTGATGTGTCTATATAACTAACAGTTGGGTGGTGTGACAACACATAGTAAGCCTCGATTCCAACAAGGTAAGAAGGTAAAAGAAATGAATTGGAAAGAATTCCTTTGGCTATGTTTGGAAACCATAATTTCGAACGAATGAGTGCTTTTCACACAGGAAGTCTTCTTAACCTTGATTTTGTCTGACATTATGTGGATATGTGCTATATTCATGAACATGTACTTGACATGTATATTAGATAGTATTTAGCTATAGGCGGATCTGTTAAAGGATTGGAGTCCCTTGAGAGATGGCGTGGATGTGTTCAGTTGTAAGCAGCGTTCTTGGCACAAAAAGATGAGGTAACTGGTGTACTGTTATGTTAAATTATGCACTAATAGTTATGTGTTAATGAGAGTATAATGCAGGGAGTTGCATGGCAAGAGAGATTGCCATGAAACCTTAAAGAAGGCTCAGGTTGAGCTTTCCTTGGGAACCATGGGGATTGAGTCAAGGTGTTTGTTGTTAGTCTTGTGCTTTTGGTCTTTTGCAATTGTTGCATTTGATTTGGAATTTTGATTGTGTCTGGTTCATAGTTATGCCACTTTGTTTGTGGAGTCATGTTTTTATTGGTTTTTATGGTCTTCTTCTTGTTTGTTTCTTGTCTTCTCTTTTATTGTTTTGAGTCTTGGGAATTGGTTGGGAAGGACGAAATTTGATGGAGCTCGAGGAGAGATGTGTGGTACCCGAAAGGTGTTAGAAAACTATATATTATAGAGCAATGGAACACATAAATTATTGCAGAAATATAAACACAGAAAAACGCATAAAACAAGAGAGACATAGATATACGTGGTTCACCCAGTTTGGGCTACATCCACGAAGAAACAACCAGTCCTTCTTTTTATATTATCGAGCAAACTGAAGAGATACAACCTATAGTAGATTCGTTGTAATTCCCTCTTCACTCTCAATCTCCTCTCTTCCTCACTCCGAATACAGATGTACCTAGACGCAATACAATTCCCTCATATATAGCGAGGGTTTGCCTTCTAGGGCAAAAAACCATAAATTAAACATAACTTCTACCGTCGGATCTCTGCCTAATGAACGGCCAAAATTGACTACGAAATTACAACATTTTACAAGGCAATTTTACATCTATTCTTAGCTTCAGGGGCGCTGCCCCTGATCCCCCACCAGGGGGGCTCGCAAAAGGTCACAGCCGCCCCCCCTGGACCCCCCCTTCAGCAAATATTTTATAGGCAGCGTTGCCACCCCATTACGAACTAGGGTCCAATGCAGCGATACCTTTGAATACAGAAGATAATCAGGCTCCACACCCAACAAAACGTAATGTAAGATTCAAATGAAGCTTGGTGCATGAGTAAGCGCATCGGAAGGTAAGGGTATGACAATCAGTTGGACTGGCTAGGTCCATTGTGATAAATGGACGGTAGCAATATAATCATGAGAAAGGTAACAAGAAAAGGTAAGATAAATGGATTTGAGGCATCATATGCCTTAGCTATGTTGGGAACTGTTGTTCTCAATGTTGCCCATGTGTTGCATGAATAAAGGAATTTATCTTAACCTAGACCTTATGTTATCTGGTAATTATGTTATGATCATGATTATGCTAATGTTTATATAGGTATACATGAGTGTATGTACGTCATTGTCTAACAAGGTGATGATTTCTTTATGCTAATGATTATATATGTATCTATGTATCTATGTCACTGTCTGATAGGGATTTTCAGGGATAATTCTTGTGAAGGAATAATTGCTTACACAACTGAATGGCATGAAGAGGTTCCTGGTTCATGAGGAATCGAGTGGGAAGAATAGTCATGAAAAATATACGAGTTCAGTATCATGTGGTTATGAGTTGATATTATGTGATTATATTATGTCTATGTTGTGGACAGGTTATACCAAAGGATACACCAGCAGAATGAAAGCAGCGTGGTTCACGACATGCTAAGACAAGCATGGATAAGACACTGGAAGAAGGGTTGCTTGGTAGAGTCAGTATGGTTTTGGATGTGTGGTACTACTGTTGTGCATATATTGTATATGTTGTACATGTTTCATATATGATGTGTGCACATGCGGTGTTGTGTATACATAGCATGTGTACATGTTATTTATGCAATGTTATGTACATGATGGTATAAATAGGGTTGTGCGAATATTGCATATGGGGTGTTGTATACATATTGTACTGTCTTCATGACGTATATGCGAAGTGTGTGCATATGGTGCTATGTACATGTTGGATATGCAGTGTTGTGTATAGATGATGCTATGTACGTGTTGGATATGCAGTGCTATGTACAAGTGGTGTTGCGTGCATGTGGTACATTGGTACTATGTACATATGGTGTGGTGTGCATGATTGTACAAGTGGTTCCGTGTGCGTGTGGTGCTATGTACATATTTTACAAGTGGCGCTGTGTGCATGTGGTGCTATGTACATGTCGTCCATATGGCACTGTGTACATGTGGTGTCACGTACATGTCGTGCGTGTGGTACTGTGTACATGTGGTATTGTGTATGCATTGTATAGTGGTGTAGTGTACATGTGGCATTGTGTACACATTGTGCAGGTGATGCCATGTACATGTGATGTTGTGCACACATTATGCAGGTGGTGTGGTATACCGGTCGTACTGTGTACATGTTGTACATATGGTACTAGTGCACATGTGGTATTGTGTGCATGTCATACATGTTGTGTTGAGGGCATGTGGTATTATGTATGTGCATCATGTAGTTGTGGTATTGCAGTGTGTGTACTCGTTGTATTGTACTCTATGTAAGTACATGTATTGGGTGGTATTGCACATCGGGTCTAGATGGATGCACTATGTTGTACACTGTCTGTAGGTGTATGTGTTGTACATCAGGTGTACGTGCATGTATTTCATGGTGTTGTGTGTCAAGTGTGGTTGTATGTGTGTGATGCACACTATGCGTATGTGCACCTAGTAGAGGAGAAGGCACTGGGTGTTTGCTGGGTGTGGCAAACGATCTGGTATCTATACAAAAGAACAAAGGCAGAAGTAAGGATCGATGAAGGATAGGTATCGGTATTGTATTTCAATTTTATTATGCATGTGATTTATGATTCTGGTATATGATGATGACATGTGAATTATGATTCTGGTATATGATCTATGATTCTGGTTATGATGGTTACATGTGATTTATGATTTTGATGGTTGTGTTTGAGCTAACCTAATGTGATATCTTAATATATGTTGATTTGGTCAAATATGATAGTTTGACTTGTTGTGACAGGAAGTGAACATGATTCAAAGTGTACCTTGTTGATGAACTACCAATGAGATATGATTTGAAATTATTTCAATTTATTTTGAATCTAATGGAAGTTATGTTCTTGGTACAAGAAGCATGAACATGCCTAGTTGGGTGGCTGAAATCGACTGCAAGAATTAGAAGCAACAATGAAATAAATTAGAAATGCAGGAGCATGTTGGTAAAGTATTTAAGAGCAGGGCCATTGTGGGACATTGGTACCCAATAGTGTCCATTGATTGCCATGAGCATGCTATGACCAGTATGATGGTTTTAAGGCAGGTATATGCCTTGGTTTTTGTATCTTCTGGTGTAAGGAAGCCTTACCAAGGGATGGACTACCTGAGATGGGGGTGCCAGTGGAACTTGGAAGGTGAGTGACTACACGAAAGGGGTGATCAGATTCCCAAGGGACTGTGTAGTAGGGAAGGGAAGGTCATGGATGGATTGTTTTTGGTCATTAACATTTCCATATGGAATTAGATGCACATTGGGAGTGCGCCCTGGAACAATGAGCAGGTAACTGTTCGTTGAGAGGAAAAGTGGCACAAGATTATAGTGCTGGACATTGGATGTAGATTTGACTTTGCAGTAGATTCTGGACTTCCTGGGAAGGAGGTAAATCTTGGTATTACTTTGAGGGTGGAGGTGTGAGCCTCTAGATTCCCTTGTTGATTGACACGGACATCATATCCTTTATTTTCTAGTTAAGGAAATGTGTATATGTGGTTATTGTAAATACCGTAATGAGTTGTGTTATAAAGCTCCAATATGCAGTATGGTTTTTATCTGGTCATGTTGTCATGATGTTTTGATTTTGAGCAGGTCATTCATTGTAAATACTGCAACGAGCTGTCTTATAAAGCTCCATGGGTAGTATGTTTTGTTTTCAACAATATTTTTGTTATAGGTGTCATTGAACACCGAGGACTGTGTTCCCCCAAGGGGGAGGGTTCTGTAATAGCCCTGGTGAAAATTCCATGTAAAAATATATAAATACCACAGATGATGGGACATGTATTCCAAGTTGAATGGTGGGCAGGACATCTTAGGGGGTGTTCATTTGGTTGTTTATGGCTAAGGAAATTGGCAAAGGCAATGGCTAAGGCATTAAAGAGGAAAAAAGCTATTTTGGCACATTTATTTATGAAAATAATGGAAATTAGGAGAAAAGGAAGGTGAAAGGTCACATTTTTCATGTGAGGAGGAAATTGAAGGAAAATAATGGAAAATGAAGAAAATAGAGGCCTCATTAATAAAAAGGCTTATGAGGATCAGTGGGCAAGACTTGGTCAGTTTAGCTTTGGAGCTCTCTCATTATTCTCTCTCTCTCTCTCATACTCTTGGAGACTTAGAGTTTTCTTGGAACACTCTTGGAGGGTGTGGCATACTTGGATTCTTGGAGCAAGAAGGCAAAGGAAGAACATGAAAGCGCAAGAAGGCATTGACATCAACAACTACATCATATTTTCTTGCAAGTATCGAGTTGCATGTATGATTTATTCACTAGTTTTGACATGCATGGCACATGCATGTGGTTTCTTGGTTGTGATCTATCATTGGCATGGAGGATTGCCTGGATCGATAGTGGATTGCC
Organism: Pinus tabuliformis; assembly: GCA_031772625.1. Lineage (NCBI taxonomy): Eukaryota > Viridiplantae > Streptophyta > Pinopsida > Pinales > Pinaceae > Pinus > Pinus tabuliformis. The sequence goes on along the minus strand of CM062816.1, from coordinate 708,601,438 downwards.
TAGCCTTGCCATTTCTTGGATAGCCATGGTGATTGTGGGTTTACTTTCATTGCTTTGTTTTTGTTGGTTCTCATGTTTCCTTAGCTTGGGTTGAGTTATTAGTCCTGGAATCCCTGGTTGAACAAACACTCTGGAAGCCTTGTAACAGCTTGGGTTGAGTTACTAGTCCTGGAAGCCCTGGTTGAACAAATGCTCTGGAAGCCCTGTATAAGTTGTGGGTTAAGTTACTAGTTCTAGAAGCCTTGGTTGGACAAACGCTCTGGAAGCCCTGTATAAGCTGTGGGTTGAGTTACTAGTTCTGGAAGCCTTGGTTGGAAAAACACTCTGGAAGCCCTGGAAGGCTTGGGTGGATACCAATCTAATGATGGTTTTTGGTGATGTCTGACCGTGAGGTGGAATCACTGTTTGATGGGTTGAGGTGGGTGGCCTCTGGAAGCCCTGGATGATTTTTGATTGATGTGTTCTCTGAGATCTCACATTCATTCTTGGAATATGGCACTGGGGTGATTGGATGAATAGAGACTTGGCTCAGCCAATCTATGGTCGGGTGGAACATGTTAGTCCCATCTCTGGTTGGTTCATTGCATTTATTAATGAAAAAAATTCATTCCCTTGATTTTCATGTGCAAATGCACTAATGTATATATGGATTTTGATGACTGATATGCGTATTGTATTTATGGTCCTATTATGCTTTTTATATGCACATTTACCCTGGAGGTTGTTACAACTACCTCACTAGCTGAATATGTAGTCTTCACTTGAATGAAGTGAGCTACTTTGCTCAACCAGTCAACCATGACCATAACAGAATCATGTTGTCTCACTTTCCTCGAAATAACTATAATGAAATCCATGAAATGACCTCTCATTTCTATTACAGAATTGATATAGGTTGTAGTAAACCACCTGGATGCTTACATTCTACATGTACCTGTTGACAATCTAAGCATCTAGCCACGAACTCTGCCACTTCCTTCTTTAGATTCGGCCAATAGTAGAACTTTTTCACTATTGTCAATGTCTTCTAATATCTTGGATGACCCGAGTATGGATTGGCATGAAAATCCCTCAAGATAAGCTTCTTGATCTCACTACATTTCAGCATATAAATCCTATCCCTAAATCTCACCAAACCATCTACTGTGATGGTCTTCATCCTGATCACCAAAACCTATACCTGTACCTACACCTACACTTGTTCTTGTACCTATACCTGTACTCCATTGTAACATGTGCATCATCTCCATGTACTTGTCATCCTGCTGTCCTCCCTGCAAGATCCTATCCTATAACTCTGTCTCATAAGAGCTCATAGATACTATATGATTTACCTGTACCTTCCTGCAGAGAGCATATGCAACCCAATTCTCCTTTCCTTTGATGTATCTGATTCGAAGTCAAACTCACTAAGGGTGGCCAACCATCTAGCTTTCCTGACATTTATATTCAGTTGGTCAAACAAATACCTCAATCCATTGTGATTGCTCATCAGTACAAAACTCCTGCCAAGAAGATAGTGCCTCCACCTCTTCAATGCATGTATAATCACTGCTAACTCAAGATCACGTGTCAGATAGTTCTGCTCATTCTCATCCATTTTTTGTGACTCATAGCAGACTACCTATCCTTCTTGCATGAGAACTCCACCAAGTCCTCTCTTGCAAGCATCTGTACACACTACAAACTCTATGTCTGGATCTGCAATCTTTAGCACTAGTGTATGTGTTAACAACTACTTAAGCTGCTCAAAACTAGCATCACATTCGTATGCCCATTCAAACTTATTACCTTTCCTCTACAATGATGTGATAGGATATGCAATGCATGAGAAGTTCTTGATGAACCTCTTGTAGTAACCTGCCAATCCCATGAATGATCTCACCTCATCCACATTCTTAGGATCTTCCTATTTCATGATGGCCCTTATCTTTTCTCGATCCACTACTATGCCGTCCTTGGAGACAACATGCCCCAAATAATGTACCTCAATCTAAAAGGAGCTGCATTTGCTAAGTTTAGCATACAATTGATGCTCTCTTAGCAATATCAACACTGCTGCTAAATGCTTGGCATGTTCTTCCTCATTTTTAGATATACCAATATATCATCAATGAATACAGTAACAAACTTGTCTAAATAAGGACACAACACACTATTCATCAAACACATAAATTTAGCTGGAGCATTAGTCAAACCGAATGGAACTACAACAAACTCATAATGCCCATACTTGGTCCTAAACACAGTCTTGAAGATATTCTCTTCCTTGATGCGTACATGATGAGACCTGATCTCAAGTCGATCTTAGAGAACACTATTGCTCCCTTCAACTGATCAAACGAATCATCAATCCTCGACAATGGGTACCTGTTCTTAATCCTTACCTTGTTCAGCTACATGCAATCAATGCGCAATATGAGAGTACCATCTTTCTTCTTTACGAACAAAATTGGTGCACCCCAAGGCGATACACTTGGCCTAATGTATCCCTTGTCAAGCATCTCCTTTAACTATAACTTCAAATCTACCAACTTAGGTGTGCTCATCTGGTAAGATTCTTTTGATGCCGGGTCTCCCCCTAGCACCAACTCAATAGAAAAGTATACCTCTCTATGAGGTGGAAACTCTGTAATGTTCTCGGGGAATACATCTTGAAACTGCTGTAGAACTGGGTACCTTCTCAAAACATATGCATCCTCAACTTCCTTACCTTTGTCACTAGAAATGTGAACTGCAAACATCACACAACCTTTTTTGCAACTACACTTAGCGTGCATAGTGGTGACCATCCTCACTGATGTAGGCTTCTTCTTTCCCTGCAAAGTACTCTTTTCCCCACTATCATCCACACACTCAATGGCCTTTTTGAAGAAATCCACTTTGTTCCTTTGAATGTATATCTAATCCATACCCAAAATCATACTATATGATCTCAATGGAAATACATTCAAGTCACACTTCCATATCCATTTTCCTCTAGCTTTCTCATTTCCATAGCCATTTTCCTCTAGCTTTCTCATTTCCCTTCAAGTCACACTTAGGCTCAAATTTGCACTTTGATTGCTCATAACAATGTTTCAACTTTCAGATGGACCCCTCTAATGATCTAGGCTCATCGAACTCAATCCGGTCTCTATATGCTACTAGAAGTCCACTGATGAATCTCTGAACCTTGGCCTTCTCCTCCTTGAGGTAAGGCACATATCTCAACAACTCCAAGAACCTGCTAGTATACTCATCATCTATCATGGAACCCATCTGCAACTCATAAAACTCCTTATCTATGTCATCAAAGTATCTTTCCAACAAATAATTCTTCTTGAAGAGCCTCTCAAACTCATGACAAGTCAAATATTCCTCATGTATACCTTTGACATTCTTCACATCTTCCCACCAAATATTTTCTTTACCTTTGAGACTGAAAGTGGCTATCCTTGCTTTCATGTTTTCTGAATAATCATGCAATCTAAAGAACTTCCTCATACCAAGCAACCATGCCTCTACATCCTGTGATTTATTCATCTCTCCATCAAAGGTAGGTGGCTTTTCTTTCTTAAACTCATATGGCAAGTATCCCCTATCACTCCTCATGTAAGGGTGATAACAATGATGATCATGATGCCTATCAGAACCAGAACTATAATAGTACATGTGTCTATCACCTCTCCTATCCGGGGTGTCCAACAACCTGCCATCTCTGATTGTTTCATCTCTAGCCGACCTGTGACTGCCATAAGACCTACTATGATACGCCCCATTAGTTCTGTCCTACTGCTCATGGCTAATCCAAAGTGGTCCCTATAGAAATTTCCCACTGTAGATCACCTGATAATGCAATATATTAAAGCAAAATACTTGATCTAATTCTACAAACAAACTTTTGGAAGCTTAATCAATTATAAGCAAGATCAAATAGAACACATATAACTGAGAATGAGAAAGCAATCACACATGAACACAAAAGAATACTCTGGGGAAAGCCTCAGCTAAAAACCACGATCTCTGTATTATCATACAGGTGGAAATATGTCTGGATTACACAAAGCTTTAGCTCACAAGCTATCCAGCTCTCAGTACAATACCTCTGCTACTCATAGACAGTCAAAGGCTTCTCACAAACCTTCTCCTCTACCCTCCAAGCCTCCTATTTCCTTGTGCAGTTTCTCTTGGGGTCCAATATTGCCACCTGTGTGAATTCACCTCTCGCATTGCTCACTAAACTCAGAAGTAATTGCACAATCCTGAAGGAGATAATTCCTTCTGTATGGATGAGTTTCCTATATAGGAAAAAATCCTCCAACTGATAGTACACTATCTCTTCCTCTGATCTCAACTGGGTCTCCATCTGAACTGACATGCATGAGTTATTTATGAGAGAATATTCAGTTATCTGAAGTGCAACAGTTACATGCATGCATGCATTAACTAACTGAACTCACAATTAGTTCAACAAACTATTTGAACTAATCTAACTGGACTTAACTCAGTTAACTAAGCTAACTAATTACAACTCAAAGTACAACTCATCCTGATCTCCTTTAATCAAGGGATAACTTCCTCAATCAATGGAGAAACTATTGCATGTCTTCACATAGACTTCATGTTTTATTTTCTACAACTAATTAACTCAAGATGAATTAATTAATTATTTTACAAGCAACTGCTAAGATCAAATTCGAATTTTAATTCTCAATTTCAGCTCGAGGACTAACTAAAATTGGAATGTATCCCGAAATACTATTTATAGCAATGCTATTTTTAGCATTTCCATTTTTTCATTCCTTGTTGCTATGTCCAACACTGGTACCTGACATGCTATTTATAGCAATGCTATTTTTAGCATTTCTATTTTTAGCATTCCTTGTTGCTATTTCCAACAGTCCCTGTCGCTGCATTTATGAAAAATCTAAAGTAGTATTGGATTAACCTACATTTGTTTCTCTTGTGCCTGCAAGATTTTTTCATTGTCCGCCGTACAACTTCTTATATATTCCTTCAAGCTTCTCAATGTATCTACGAAATTAGAAGAGAGCCCAACACCATGCTGCTCATTAGATTCATAGGGAGAGTCTTTGTAGTCTACCATCTTTCTAGCCATTTTGATCTCTCTCCTACAAGGCTTACTATGCCAGCTAAATCAAATCACCATAAATCAACATACCTTAGCATAGTTTGGGGAGGATATCTCATCTACAATATCATCAAATCAACGTGATACATGTACAACATAATCATGACAACATATACAATATAACACATAGCACATAAGCATATAACCATATGTCTATCATTCTAGCTGGGGTCTAATCATCAATGCATAAACATATCAACTACACATACCATGACTACATGCATGACCACAACAACCACGACACCACCGTATACTTGACCACATGCAATCACTAACATGCATAAGCAATGTATAATCAACCATACACACACATGACACATATAATCAAGCATAAGCGAGCAATACTTGAAACCAAACTTACAAGAAGGATACATGCAACCAAGCATGCAAGAATGTACCCAACATACAAGAATGTAATCCAAGAATACAAAGTTATACATGTAAGCGACGTACAACAACATCTAACCATTGATACACTCATGACAATGTGCTTCACACACCGAAATCCTCATTCCCATAGCTACACCATTACAACCATGACCAACACCATGCATATGCAACAAGAATTCAAGGATGACTGACACATGTACAACCGACATGAATGCATGATAAACACATTCACCCAAGGAGAGCACAACCACAATCTGACACCAATCTGTGGTATCAGATATGACCCAAAGAGAACAAAAACCAAACACAAAGAGAGCGCAACCCACTCTGATACCAATCTGTAACCGCCCTCCTCCCACATCTACCCAAGTAACCAACCAACCGAGGTAAACATGTGATGAGAGAGGCCACTATAATGAATTAAACCTCCTTGGTTACCTTAAAGAAATGGAATCGATGGAACACATCGACCAGACCTTACACATCAGCGACAACAACCCCAGGAGTCATCTCAGCCACTTAGACATCCTGGTCCTAGGTCCCAATGATATTTTATGCCTCTTAATCTCTGAACGCTCTCATGCTATAGGCATGCTAGTATCTAGGGACCTATGGACACTCTCACAGGCCTATAAGATAGCATCCAAGGACTTTTCCCAGCAGACTTGTGCCAGCGTCTGCAGAATTCATGGCACTTTTCTAGCCCAGAATTCTGGCCACTTCCTAGAAATTGTTATAACTTCCAGAATCCGTCAAAGACATGATGAAACATCTAATAAACCATAAATCATCCTTAGGACTAAGCTTTACCATCCCCAATCAGGATTGAAATTTTGTCAAACAATTGGCATCAATGCAACCCACATGTCTGGGATACAAGACAGAGCATGAATGACTAAAAACACTTATGAAACATGAAAAGAAGGATCACCGCCTTATCCATTGAACTGTTATGACATCAATAAGGTCTTGCATCCATCATTTTAACATTCACAAGTAAATACACGAAATAACCATGACATGAACCAATCAATTAACCATGCTTATAACCAACATAAAACCATGTAAATATCATAGATATAACAACCATTAAATCCACATATAAGCAAGTGCAAAAGCAAGAGAAATTATATTTCATTAATCATATCCAAATCCAACTAGGTTCAGGACTTCCATGTACCACTCGACTGTAGACATGGTTGAACCAAATCTTTCTTTAAGCCAATCACCCCCATTCCATATTCCAAGCATGAATGTGGGATCTCATGGAAAAGCCAATACAAAAAAAACCAAGGGAATCCAAAGGTTAAACCACCTCCACCCCCACCAAACCATGATCACACTGAAACTGGTGCTCCAATCACAACTGAACCAAACTTGGAATGCCATTCAAAATCCATCACTATCCTTGAGGAATTTTCCATCTCCTTGTCTCTCAGGATTTACGACAATCTAATCCTAGATCACTAGGCCCTAAACCGAGACCAAACTATGAGGCTTTACTGCAATCTAAACTCAGATCACTAGGCCCTAAATCAAGACTCCTCCCTTAGGATTTACCTTGTATCCTACCAAAACCAGTCAAGGGATTCCTAGGCCTTTGGGAATGAACCTTGAGACCACCTCCACCCCGGATTCCAGAATCCATCTGACAAACCAAAGCTCAAAACTAAAATAAACATAACAACACACCATGGCATCTGGAAAAAGGCAAAGCTAGGCTGAAAGCCACTGTCATAACCTGGCAAAACCATGCCACTGACAACAAGAGAACCATACACCAACAAGCCAAGCCATGAATGTCCAAACCAGCTAGGAAATCACACAGGAAATATGTTACCTCCAAGTATTCCTGTTGAAGCTACTTGATCCTTCTCTTCTTCCTTGATCCTCACTTTCCTTCCTTTTCCTTTTCTTTCTTTTCCTTCCTTGATCCAAAGCTAGAGTGCTCCAAGAAAAATCTAAGTGACCAAGAGAAAGAGAGAGAGAGAGAGCTCCAAACTTGAACTAAAAAAAGGTTACCAACTAATCCTCCGAAGCCTTTTTATGAAGGAGGCCTCTAATTTCTTCATTTTCCATTATTTTCCTTCGATTTCCCCCTCATGAAACTTGTGACCTTTCACCTTAATTTTCTCCTAATTTCCTTTATTTTCATAAATAAATTTTCCAAAATCCCTTTTTTCCTTTTAATGCCTTTGCCTTAGCCTTTGCCAGTTTTCCTTAGCCAAAAAAACATCCAATGATGCCCACTATGATATATTTTCCCAACATTCATCTTGGAATAAGTGCCCCTTAACCGTGGTCTTATTTTTCCTTTATTAACTTTTATTACATGAAGTTTTCACCAGGGCTGTTACAATAATTCAGAATTTTAGGAAGAAAATATTCAAAAATATGGGCTCGTTGGGGGAAGGTAAGTTCTTTGTATATTTCCATGAGTGCATCAATGGAAAATGGGTGTAAGAAGTTTGATAATTAATTTGAAGGGCTTGACAAATAACTTTTGGGGTAATTAAGAATAGGATTTCATTGTTTTGAGCAATTACCGCTTTCTAGTCGGGGAGTGTAGGTTTTAACCCTGTACAGAAATTACCTGCATACGAATTCTAAAACACAGAAAATAAACAATGCGAGAGCATAACACATAAAACGCATATACACAGATATTTTCCCTTGGATCCCAAAACTGGGACTACCAGCTTTATTTTTCATTATGTTCCTTTTAATGTTATAATACATATTTATACATGCCGAAACATACAATACCATGTACCGAAAACCATTGCGCCCCGGACCCCATAAAGTGGGGTTACGGGTACACCTCAAACCCCCTGTGACCCCCCCCCCCCCCCCGCTACACAATCAGCACAACAAAAGGGGGCTCTGCCCCCCCTCTAACCCCCCGGTTAACTATGTGGGCTAGTCATGGAAAGAATATAACACAACCCAACATTCTCCCACTTGTTGTTTTCTTTCCACAGGGGGCCATAAGAGAGCTTAGTCATTTTTCTAGCCCTGAAACACCCATTGTCTCTCTACACCAAGAGAAATTCTCAGAGCTCACAGATTTTGTCAATGCATCTGCAGTATTCTTCAAAGTGTCCACCTTTACCAGCAACACCTTTTTGTCTTCTATCATATCCCTCACAAAGTGATACTGAACATCAATGTGCTTTGTCTTTGAATGATATGCGGGGTTCTTTGCCAAGAAAATTTCACTTTGGCTGTCACAGTCTATCGTTATAGCTCCCTGTACTAACCCCATACTTGAACACAATCTTTGCAACCAAACTACTTCCTTGCTTGCATGAGTGGCTGCCATGTATTCTGCCTCTGTAGTTGATAGTGCCACTACAGATTGTTTCTTACTCATCCAACTGACTGCACCTCCAAATAGGTTAAACACATACCCACTTGTAAATCTTCTTTGATCCAGATATCCAGCCCAATCTGCATCAACAAAGCCACGAATATCCAACACTTTGTCCAATCATGGTCTTCCTTAGTAGCACAAACCATAATCACTAGTGCCACGCAAATACCTAAAAACCCGCTTCACTGAGGTCCAATGCTCCTTTCCTGGTTTTGACATAAACCTGCTCAATACTCCCACTGCATGTGCAATGTCTGGTCTAGTACAGACCGTTGCATACATCAGGCTACCGACTACACTTGCATATGGAACACGGGACATATCCTCTTCCTCTTCTTGTGTCTTGGAACACTGTTCAGCAGATAACTTTACACCTACAGGAATAGGTTTAACCAGAGCTTCCTCTTTGTTTGATCTCTTTTAATTTCCATGCCCAAAATATAGTTTACAGCACCAAGATCTTTCATGTCGAATTTGGAGGACAATTGGGTCTTCAAATCCTGGATAATTTCTTTGTCATTTCCAACCAGCAACATATCGTCCACATACAAGACCAGATAAATAACATGGTCACCAATTAATTTAAAATACACATAGTGATCTGCTTTGCTTCTGGTGAAGCCAAGTCCCCGTATAAATGTATCAAATTTCTGATACCACATCCTTGGTCACTGTTTTAACCCATACAGAGACTTCTTTAACTTGCATACCAGTGCTTTCTTACCCTTCACCACAAAGCCTTCAGGTTGCTTCATGTGTATTTCCTCTTCTAGATCCCCGTGAAGAAATGTTGTCTTCACATCCATCTGTTCTACCTCAAAATAAAAAGCAGCAGCAACAGATAAAAGTAATCTAGTAGAAGTTAACTTGGCAACAGGAGAAAAAATATCACCAAAATCAATTCTCGGCACCTGGGAATAACCTTTTGCTACCAACCGAGCTTTGTATTTCTCCACTTTTCCTTCTTCATTTGTATTCTTTTTGAACACCCATTTGCTGCCAATGGGTTTCCTTCCAGCCGGCAACTCCACCAGATCCCAAGCCTCATTTTTGTGCAAAGATGCCATTTCATCAACCATGGCCTCTTTCCAGAGTTTTCCATCCTCTGAATCCACTGCTTCCTTCACAATTCTGGGATCATCATCAATAACAGACAAAGAAAAATTTGAACAGAAAGTAGATGGACTATACCTTTCAGGCTGCCTTCTTTCTCAAACTGATCTTCTCACAGCTAGAGTTTGTGGCTCTTCATCTTCTGATTCCTCCTTTGCTGTAGAGTTTGATTCTTCCTCCTATAGCTCAAACTCTATCTTCTCAGGTTCCTTTGGTTGGACTTCATGTTTAATAACATCTTTCACCTCTCTGAACACCACATCTCGGTTGTACACAACCTTCCTTGTTACTGGGTTCCAAAGCTTATAACCCTTTAAACCATCCTTATACCCAATAAAGATGCACTTTTCAGATTTACTATCCAACTTGGTTCTTTTCTCCTTTGGAACATGTACATGTGCATCACATCCAAATACCCTTAGATGTGAAAGAGAGGGTTTCTTGCCAGTCCATACCTCTTGTGGAGTCTTATCCTCCAACACTGATGAAGGTGATCTGTTGACCAGGTAACATGCAGTATCCACCGCCTGTGCCCAGAATTCCCGTCCTAACCCAGCACTACTAAGCATGCTTCTTGCCCTTTCCATCAATGTCTTGTTCATTCTTTCTGCAACTCCATTTCGCTGAGGTGTATATGGAGTAGTCTTCTGCTGTGCTATACCACGCTTCTTATAGAATTCTTCAAATTCCTTGCTGCAAAACTCTCCCCCATTATCTGTTCTCATCGCCTTTATCTTCTTCTCTGTCTGATTTTCCACGAGAGCCTTAAATTCTTTAAACCTATCAAAGACTTCAGATTTCTTCTTAAGGAAATATATCCATGTATTCCTTGAGAAGTCATCTATAAATAATACATAGTACACAAACTTACCCAGTGATGGAACCTTCACAGGTCCAAACACATCACTGTGCACAAGCTCTAATATCTGTTTCGCCCTCTTACCACCAGAGGGGAAACTCACCCGATTCTGCTTCCCATATACACAATTTTCACAAAAATAAAAATCTAGAGAGCTATTACTCATACCTTCTACCATACCTTTACCATGAAGTATTCGAAGGCCCTTCTCTCCAATATGTCCAAGCCTTTGATGCCACAGCATGGTCTTCTCTCCAGAGACCACTAGATTTTCTGCTCCACTTTCAGGAACCACAGAACTATTGCACCCATCAATAACAGTGCTACCTTGCAGCTTGTACAGAGTTCCAATTCGAACTCCCCACATCAATACCAGTGCTCCCCGAACCATTTTGCAAGTATCCTTCTCAAACACTATTTTTACACCTGCATCATCCAGTTTGCTTACAGAAATTAGATTTCTGGCCAACGCAGGAATATGTAGAACACCTAGAAGTGTTCTAACCCTTCCACCTTGCAACTTCAACTTTACTTTTCCGCGACCAACGATTCTAGCCTTCCTATCATCCCCTAAGAAGACATCACCACCATCGTATTTCTCATACTCGCAGAACCACTCTCTATGGGGAGTGAAGTGAAAGGATGCACCTGAGTCAATCAACCATGCCTCATGATCTACATGTGTACTTGAAGAAGCCAAATACACATCCCCACCTTCATCTGAGGTGGTTTTCACCTCTGCAGAAGGAGCATCATCAGATCCCTTTCTTTTATCAGGAGCTTTAGATTTACAGTCCCTTTTGAAGTGGCATTCCTTTCTACATTTCCAGCGTACCACCTTTACAGGTTTTCCTGGAGATTTAGATCTCCCTCTAGATTTAGATCTCCCACTCAATGACTTATTTTTGTTTCTGTTCTGGGACCTTCCTCATACAGACAAGGCGTCACCATTCTGGCTCTCCATATGTTTCCGTCTCATCTCTTTCGTCAGCAAGGCTAACACTATTTCATCACACTGCAAGGCAATTGCATTGCTACCTATTGCAATAACCAGACTATCCCACGAATCTGGTAGAGAACACAACAAACTAATGCACTTATCTTCATCTGAAATTTTAATATCAACAGAGGCTAACTGACTTACCACAATATTAAATGCATTCAGATGCTCTGTCACCGAGTCTCCATCTTTCATCCTTAGGTTATACAGCTTTTTTCGCAGGAACAATTTATTCACTAGTGACTTAGATTGGTACAAAGTCCCTAACTTGTCCCACAAAGCCTTCGTCGTAGCTTCCCCTGATACATTCAGCAATACTGAATCTGAGACACACAATCGTATTGTGCTCTTTGTTTTCTGATCCAACTTCTTCCATTCTTCATCGGACACTCCTGTTGGTTTAGTACCCAGATCTACTGCGATCCACTGATCTTTATCCACCAACAGATCCTCCATCTTGAGTTTCCACAACTCAAAACTCTGACCATTAAATTTCTCGATCTCTATCTTTCCACTGCTTGCCATCTTCTTTCACCACCAGAATCAATCTCGCAGATCTCCCACTGAACAGGGTCTACCACAGGCCCGAGCGAAACCCCTCAGCAACAAAGGCGTCCCCTTGAGGCCAAAATAGCTATGATACCAAATGTAGGTTTTAACCCTATACAGAAATTACCTGCATACGAATTCTAAAACATAGAAAATAAACAATGTGAGAGCATAACACATAAAACGCATATACACAGAGATTTTCCCCTGGATCCCAAAACCGGGACTACCAGCTTTATTTTTCATTATGTTCCTTTCAATGTTATAATACATATTTATACATGCCGAAGCATCCAATACCATGGACCGAAAACCATCACATCCAATACCATGGACCGAAAACCATCGCGCCCAAAAACATGTGCGAAAAACATGCACAAGACCATAGGTGGGTCTACCCATCCTAACATAGGGTCCAAAACCAAAATTTTCTGGGGCGCTACCCCGAACCCCATAAAGTCGGATTACGGGTAGACCTCAAACCCCTTGTGACCCCCACCCCCCCCCCCCAACCCCCCCGCTACACAATCAGCGCAACAAAAGGGGGCTCTGCCCCCCCTCTAACCCCCCGGTTAACTATGTGGGCTAGTCGTGGAAAGAATATAACACAATCTAACAGGGAGGTACCTGAGATGACACCAGTTAGCGAACTACGGAAAAATATGAGTTTGGGGAAAGGAAAATTGAGGTAGAAACAATTCCCATATTCTTAAATCACCACTATTATCTAAGTACTTATGTTTAGGCCAATTATGAAGCGCATACAAATCAAATTCACATTAAGTTTCTGCTACCTTATAATGTGTGTCAACTAAAGGCATCTCATTTAAATTGGTAACATAAGGTAGGGCTGGACTCTCGACCACCATTTTTTATTTTCCCTTATGTGAAGACATTTCAGATTGTAGAGAGGCCCAAGGGGATTTACCCGATTGTAGTTGATTGGTAGTGGAAGAGGATGGCAATTGCAAAGGACACTGGTGCACTGATGACCTCTGAACGTGAACCTGTACTGATACAACGAGATGGAAAAGGGAGAAAAGATGGGCAATGCAGGATTTTTAAAGTGAAAAGGGGAAGGATATCAACGACAAAATTACCATTTTCGGAGCATTGTAATTAATATTTTAAACATTGGTGGGAGTTAATTACCCAACATTCACATCACAGTTGGCGAGAGTTAATGACCCAACATTCACATCAATGTTGGCGAGAGATTTGGCCAATGGTCATGTGATGTAAGGGGGTAAGGTGACGTGGAAAAATGTAGTGGAATATGTGTTGGTGTGGTGGCGTGATAGATGTGGTAGAGCTAGTGGGAGCGGGGCCAAGTGGAAAAAGGAAGTGGTTTTTTTTTTTGGGGGGTGGGGGGGGGGGGGGGATCGAGCAGTAAGTGCTAAGGGAGGAGAAACCCCCAAAATGTCTATGGGGTCACCACGTACTCAACAATGGTTTCCATCAAACTAATTTTCGGACCCCCCCTTCACATTAACCTTCGGGAGGTCGGGGGGGCAAACATCGTTCCTTGTCATTCATTTTGGCGGGGACGATCTCATTCGTCCAGAAATGCGAGTTCTTTATTACAAGATGAAAAAACACCCTGTCGACGTTTATTCAACATCTAAACCATATATTTGTTAATTTAATCCATATTTAAATAAACAAAACAACTTAGGTGGCATTTTGACTGGTGCGCTAATTGGGGATTTATTTATTATTTATATATTTTTCTTTTTCCCCTTCATTTTTATTTCTTTTTCTTTATATTTTTCTATTTTTCTTTTTCTTTTCTTCTTTTCTATTTTTTTTCTTCTTATTTTTCTTTCTAACAACTAAACAATTTTAAATGAAAAAATAACTTACAACATCCCACTCGGATAAATGTCTAGATAATCATACCTTGATCACTATATTTATAGTTTCCTAACAGTGTGTATGGTGAATGATTGAGGTGAGGAATTTATTTTTTCTATGAAAGGTAATGGTCTTCATGATGTAAATTTGAAAATTGTATGAGAGATGAATCATTGAGGTTAGACAAGTGGTAGCTTGCAAATCAAGGGTTGTAGCTCTTTCCAGTAGTGGCTGGTAAATAGTTAAGGTCCAAATCTCCTTTTAGTGGTAGCTGATAAACTAAGGGTTGTAGCTCCTTTGAATTATAGCTAATAAATTAGGGAGTTTCAGGTTCCTTCTTGTTGTAGCCAGAGAACTTGGTAACAATAGGTAGAAGCTTTCCTTTGTGAAGTAAATTGGGTGAAATTTCGAGGACTTATGTGTTTATTTGTGCCTCTAATGATTGACTCTTGTGATGATGATATGAATTAATTGTTGAAGTATTTATTTATGTCCTGGTAATATTTTTTTATTTCTTTGTCAAGTTGTCTGTGATCCTCCAAGCTTGAACTATGGATTGAGGAGATGAAACCCAGGGGCATCTAAGCCATCAAAGTCACTCGAGAATTTCACCTGGCCTAGGCCACACTAGCCCTTTGCTGACTGGATTTTTAGCATGTCTCCTCCCCCTAGCGTAGGGCGCAACCACCCCTCGTGAGGTTTGATCCTAGGTCGCCTTGCTGACGAGGCCCATCCTCAATCAGTTGTGCTAGTGGAACTCGGCGTGTCCTGGTAATATTTACTAGTGAAAGAATGTTTTTAAAATTCCTATAATACTGATTCACCCCCTCTCTCAGTATTGTGTTGGTTTATAACATTCTTAACAAATATTAAGAAGAGGGGTTACTAAGAGAAATGGTCATTCCCAAACACTTAAATGGAAACAAATTTTCAAGAAGTGGATATTGCAAATATTTGGAAATAGAATGAATCAAGTATAACTTAAGATTCTAACATAGTACTTGACAATTTTGATGGTTAATTTTACCTCCCAATACATTTGTAAATATCTCTATCACTTGTTTTAATCTAGTGAAAATTATAGTATAAGATCCTCCTAGAAAGGTGTCATTTGCAAATTGAGAGTGATTCAAGCTCTTAACTCCATAGACAATTTTTATTCAAGGAAAGTTATTTTCATTTATTTCCATCTCCAATTTCTTACTTAAAAAACTAGCCATGATAATATATAATAGAGAATACAAGGGGAACACTTGCCTCTAACCTCTACTTCCCTAGAAAAAGTAAGTGGGCCTCCAACTAACCAAGGGAGCAATCCATGGAGTGTCGATATAAGAGGATATATGTGGAATTAAATGATAACCAAACCGAAAATTAGAAATAATTTCAAACAAGAAAAAGTGTCTTACTATGTCAAATCCATTAGCCATATCAATTTTATAATCACATCATTTTTTTGTATTCTCTTTATGAAAAAAATAGCCTCTTACACTAGTATTATATTGTTTTTTTAACATTAATTGGGTATTTTTATATTAAAAGAGGCATGGGCATACGGATCAAGTAATTTACCTATCAAACTGAGAAATTGAAATTGATCTCAGATATATAAGTTTTTCCTGGGCCTAATCACTAATTTCATCATGTAGTAGATAGAAACCTACAAATATACTAATCTCCCTTGAACACTTGTATATACACCAAAATTGATCAACGAAGAAGAACAATTTTCAATTCATGAGTAGTTTTTGACTAAGTCTGGAGACCACCCAAAGGGGAAGGCCATAATTTGGTTTTGATCTTCACCCTATAGGAGCATAAACAGTAAAGAAAGAAACCTTCTATAGTTAGAGACATTTCCTGAAGTGCTAAATTGGTACTTTGAGCTTTCGCTTGATTATTTTCTAATGGATTGAAGTTATCCCCTGCAAACAATAAAGATGCATGTTGAGGCTGATATTTAGAAAGAGCTCAGTCCTATATCTGGGAATTTTGAGGTTCAACAAAGGAATATTTGGAAACCATCATCTATAAATAATTACACATGTAATCAAAAGGCTAAAAAGGAGAAACCAAACATTTTACATGGTCATAACAGGTCTGTATAAAATGTGGTTGGATGAGGGGAAAGAGAGATAAAATTTCAAAGGAGGAAAAAATGGAGCTTCCAATGAGACAAGAAAGTAGTCTTGGTAGCCTAGTACCAAACCACTGTCCGGGAGAAACACCTCACAAAGGGTCTGAGGCCAAAGCACCAATAAAAAAGAACTTATAATGAGGGGAACAAATAGGGAGTAGAAAAAATGAGAGTTCCACCAAAGGAGCAACAATAGAAAAATAAAGTAAGACAGAAGGAAATCCAAAATAGGGGATTTAAAGGGAATTTTGAGATAATCAACATCTTCTACGAACATCAACAACCATCATTTGGAATAAACAACATTAAAACCTTCCATTATTTTACCAATCATGCTATCGGAATTTCAAACCTGAGAAGTAGAAGTCAAATTCTTGTAATCATACCTTCTGCTCATCCTGATCTGAGAATTCATTTGATACAACAAATAATTGTCCATCATGATTAAGCATGAGGGCATGTACTTCCAATGTTTACCCATAACTTTAATCTGCAATGAATCCTTGGATTTTGATATAAGATTGCATAAGATGTCTCATACATGATGAGTTACATGATTGCTATGTGTTGAGAGAAGTTCCCTAGGGGTATCTCTTTGATTAACCAACTTATGGAAACAGTAATGCGTATATTATACTTCATGATTTTCATTAAGGGAGAGGAGCCTTTTTAGGATACCCTTGGAAAATAAATTCACCTTTGGGAAGAGACATTCCAATGTTTGGAAGTTTGTCAACTAGTAGATTATTAGTTATTAAAACATGGAAGTACTGCTTTTAAGGAATGAGACAGAGTGTTTTAAAACCTTCTTGATAATCTGAGCAAGCTTGAGATTGATAGGGAGTGATCCATTTAGAATCCTAGATATAATTATGAGTGAATCCCTAACCATTGTTATTTCTTAGATGTTTAAGTTCAATGGTTATTTTATTCCTTGGTAGAGAACATAATATTCTTCTATACTGTTTGTCACCTCACCTAATCCCCAAGTGAATTTGATTTCTAGTTTTTTATCAAGGTGAATAATCACACCCCTTCTCACTCCTTCCACCCTTGGATTACATTTTGCTACTCCATCAGACAAGAGGATAAATTGCTTATGTTGGGATATCCATTTCTTGAATTCCTCTCCGATACTTGTTATTTTCGAGTTCTTATTGAACTTTCTGTTGTTTGGGGGGACAGTCGGAATGTTGAAGGAATTGACCAAAGATAATTCTTGGTGTCCTATACTTGTCTCATTATTTTTTATATTCTTGGCCCTGTATATTTCTCCTATTAATCCTCTCACCTTTGCAACAACTCTAGTGTTATTTTCCTCTTCATTGGAGAAGATTATTTTTTTCCTAACTAGACAAATTTTCTAGAAGATTAGTTTTATTGCATTTTCTCATATTTGTTTCATTTTATTTCTCCACCCGACAGATCCCAAGTAATGTTTTTTCCATCTCCCAACCTGTAACACCCCCTCCTCTCAGGTCTACCCAAGCAATTGGCCAATAGGGGTAAACATGCGACAAGAGAGGCTACTATAAGGGATTCAACTTCCTTGGTGACCTTAAGGAAATGGCACTGATAGAACATATCAAACAAACCCATCCAGATCAACAACAACACCCTTAGAAGACATGTCAACCACTCAGACATCTTATCTTTGAGTCCCACTGATGATTTAATCCTCTTAACCCCTGGTCGCTCTCATGCTACAGGCAAGACAATGACCAGAAGCCAAAGTCGCACTCATAGGCCTGTGTGCTAGCGTCCCTGGACTTTTTCCAACAGACCTGTGCTAGCGTCCCCGACATTTGAGCCACTTTTCTAGCAAAAAATCTTGGCCTTTTCCCAGAACTTCTTATAACCTTCAAAATCCATCAAAGACAATATGACAAGACTAACAAATCAGAAATCAACCTCAGGACTAGGCCTGAGCATCCCCAACTGGGACTAATATTCTATCAAACACTTGGCATCAATGCAAACTATAGGTCTAGGATACAAGACAGAGCATAAATGACCAAAATAATTTGTGAAACATAACCAAAAGGATCACCACCTTCTCCATTGAACTATTATAACATCAATTTGGTCTTGCATCCATCCATTTAACAATTACGAGTAAATACATGAAATAACCATGACATGAACTAGTCACATAACCATGCTTATAACCAACATTAAACCATATAAATATCAAAGATATGATAGTCATTAAATCCACATATAAACAAGTGCAAGAGTAAGAGAACTTAGCTTTTATTAATCATAGGAAAATCTAACTAGGTTCAAGACTTCCACATACCACCCGCCCATAGACATGGCTGAACAAAATATCTCTTTCAGCTAGTCACCCCTATGCCATATTCCAAGCATGAATGTGGGATCTCATAGAACAATCAATCCATGAACAACTAAGGGAATCTAGAGGTTAAACCACCTCTACCCTCATCAAACCGTGATCACACCAAAACCAGTGCTCCGATCACAACTGAATCAAACTTGGAATGTCATCCAGAATCCATCACTGTCCTTGAGGAATTTTCCGTCTCCTTGTCTCTCATGATTTACTGCAATCCATTCCCGGATCACTACGCCCTAAACCAAGATCATTCTCTCAGGTTGTACCACAATCCTAACCCAGATCACTAGGCCTGAAACCAAGACTCCTCCCTTAGTGTTTACCATGTATCATGCCAAAACCGATCAAGGGATTCCTAGGCCTTTGGGAATGAAACTTGAGACCACCTCTGCCACGGATTCATAAATCCATCCGGCAAACCAAATCTCAAAAAAAGAAATCAACATCCCAACACCATGGCATTTGGAAAAAGTCAAGGCTAAGCTGAAAACCATTGTCATAACCCAGCAAAACCATGCCACCGACAACAAGAGAACCATACACCAACATGCAAAGCCATGCATGTCCAAACCAGCTAGGTAATCACAGATACAAAATGTTACCTGCAAGTATTCTTGTTGAAGCTACTAATCCTACTTTCCTTTCCTTGATCCTTGCTTTCCTTCCTTTCCCTTTGCTTGATTTTTCCTTCCTTGATCCAAAACTAGAGTGCTCCAAGAAAACTCTAAGTGACCAAGAGTGAGAGAGAGAGAGAATAATGAGAGAGATCCAAACTTGAACTAACAAAATGTTAGCAAAAGATTTCCCACTGATCCTCAGAATCCTTTTTATGAATTAGGCCTCTATTTTCTTCATTTTCCATGATTTTCCTTCAATTTCCTCCTCACATGCAGCCTGTGACCTTTCACCTTACTTTTCTCCTAATTTCCTATATTTTCATAAATAAATGTGCCAAAAATGTCTTTTTTCCTTTTAATGCCTTTTCCTTAGCCTTTTCCAATTTTCCTTAGCCAAAAGCACATCCGATTATGCCCACTATGATATCTTTTCCCAACATCCATCTTGGAATAAGTCTCCCTTAACCGTGGTCTTATTTTTCCTTTATTAATTTTTATTACATGAACTTTTCACCAAGGTTGTTACACAACCAGTTTTGGAATATTATTGGGATAGATGAAGAATACCAAGCTTAGAAACTCCAAACAGAATGGACATTCTTGAAAGAGGTTGCCTATAGTTTCCTAATTTTGTTTTGCATAGAATGAACCATGAGGGAACTTGAATCCATTGCTTTACTAAATTTTCCATAGTAAATATGTTTTTATGAGCCATGATCTAGCATAAATTGTTGATCTTGGGAAGACAATTAGGATTCGAGACATTCCTCCATAATCTTGATGATGGTAATGCTTTCCCTACATTTAGGAGATAAGCATACCCACTTTTAACCAATTAGGGAGACTAACACCCCCTACGTGAGTCAACCTCATTATTCGATGTCAGAGCACAACCTGCAAGGATTGATTCCAAATATTTTCTTGCTTTGTTTCTCTTGTCCAAGTACAACCCCAATTCCAAGAATCCAAAGTTCGATTTGGAGACAAAGTTGTTACATCCTCGAGGGTGGTTTTGTGTTTAGAAGAGAGCAAATCTAGAAATAGATGAATAGAGGGAAATGATTCTAGGGGAGGGTCCCCCATGATACTATCATGTAAGAGACTAATTTTCTTTCCATTTCCTCATATCCAAGTTAATTTGGATTGAATAAGTCGGATGGGTGCTTCTATGGTTTTCGAGATATGAGAGTTACTTCTATTTAGAAGAGGATGAAAATGAAATAGTGTCTTTCTTTATTGGTTCTGCAAGGTCTAGCGGCACTATAACTCGCAGTGACTTTCTTTCAAAGGACATTGTCCTCTTTTTCAAATTAATTACCCCATCCATGTCAATAGCCCAGTCAATTCCCAAGAGCGCGGGGTAGGGATTACTATCATCAACAATTTCTATAACCTCGAACTCTGACATTGCACTCGCACCTTCTATATCAACTGTTACTCCATATAACCGTCCCATGGGGATGATTTTCTGCTGATTTTCCATCCTAAGTTGAATCAAAGACCACTGCAGTGGAGGTCTCCCCATCCTTTCCCGCGTTTGTTTCGGTAAGACGTTCACATCGGACCCCAAATCCAAAATGACTTGGTCCATCTCATAATCACCTATCTATGTGGTGAACCTCATCTCGTGTCCTGTTCATGCCTTATGCTTGCCAATTTTTCTGACCACCCAGGGACCTTCTCTTTGCTGGCGCGTTTATTTATTAATTCCTACAGGCCTTCCACAACTTTGCTATCACGCAACATTTTTACACAGGTCTCCAAAAACGTGGCGAGTACAGAGGGATCAACTTCTGCAGGCGCGTTGATTTCTTGCATCTTGTCTTGGCTCCCTGAGGTGGAGGCCTCAGCAACTCTCTTCTTGGCTTCCATAAATGTTTCCTTAGCGTGATTGAGATCAAAGACGACTTCTTTCTCTAGTGCTTTGCGGACCCATCCTTCTTTTTCAGGCTGTTTACCCTTATCAGCGCCAGTTGTCACTCCACTTCTTAGTACAATGTTAACGCTTTGATCTTTGTCACGAGGCTCAACCCTCATCATCTATAGATTCTACATAGGTTGCTGAGGCTGTGTTTTCTTCTCTTGCATTTTAGCTATTAGTACCAAGCACTCTTCTATAACATGATGGGTGTGTAGGATTCTGACACTGTCGTGCATAGTGCCCTGGTTGTCCGCAGTGTAGCAGATGATCTGACCACGAGTTCTTCCAGGTCCTCCTCCTCCGCGGCCCCATCCTCGACCCTGATAACCTCTGCACAGTCCTCCGATACCCTGATCTAGAGGCCACATTTCTGCTTGCATCTGGTATGTAGGTGTTCTTTCCATCATTAGCTCGTAGCTTCGACAATGGCACTCATCGTGGTCCATAGATTTGCAGAAGTTACAGAACAATTGTTGGGATGTCTAGATAAACTTTTGAAGGAAATGAAAATTATCCGTCGCATGTTGTCCTGCAACCTGACAAATAACACACCATAGCACAACCCCCATGCTTGGCCCTGCTGGGGCTTCTGGATTCAGGGGAATTGCGCCCCCCCCCCCCTTCCTGTAATATAATTCACATATACTGGACAATGGTCTTTATTGTGCCCCTGGCTCTTACACTTCAAACACTAGACTTCTGCGCACACTTCTGGTTTAGTCTCCTTTTCTTTCTTCAAACTCTGTAACTCTAGGTGTAAGCTTGCTAATTGTGAGTGGATTTGTTGTACCCCCAAGGTCGTATCCTAAATAGGTGATGCATGCAACCTCATCGCAATTTCCAAGGCTTCTGTCTACATTCCTATCTTCTGTTGTGACAGAGAAATTCTCAGGTGGGGCAGAAGCAAAGCTATAAACCATTTGCGATGCTGACTATCTATGAGCTACATGTTAGCTTCTCGAATTTGACACTTCAACCTTTGATCTAATTCCCAGGGCATCTCATTGACCCTCATCATAATTTATTTAAATCCAATTACTAACTGGGAGTAAGACTTAGGCTTACTAAACTCTTTGTTTAAATCTACCTTAGTATCTTCTAGCGTTGCAAGAGTATTATCAAAATAATACTTAATATACCAGGTTAGTGCGCAGTCCTACAAAGAGGTAACCAACTATGCCTTCTTTATATTGTCATCAGTAATCTGTTGCGCTGTCCATACAACATTTGCAACAAAATAGAACTTCTTTGCATCTTCACTTCCTATGTTGTTGGGCATGGAATCCCCCCACAGCAGGTTTTGGAGCTCAAAGCCCAAGTTTTGGTCAAAGGTTTTGTAAGACTCCATGAATTGCGGGTGCAGAGCGCGAAGTAGACGTTAAGTCATAGGGCTGTCCGCCCTAAAGTAATGTAATGTAATGTAAAGTCATGTCGGCCTACCCATGATCCGCGGACCATGGGATTGTATAAATAGAGTGAGGCTCTAAGTTGTAAAGAGAGTAAAGGATAGAATGAATAGCGAAGGAATGTTTCGAGCTTAGAGTAGAATTCTAAGTGTATTGGGTTGTAGTAGTAGGAAGAGGCTCTGTAGCTGAGTGTGCAGATCCCTGGCAGAGTCCGTAGTTGAGTGCGCATACCCCTGCAACTGAGTGCGCAGGGCGGAGTCGAGTCTGTAATCGGGACAGAAAGCTAATAAAGAGAAGTTTATCCTAATTCTGTGCATCTAGTCTTGAATCGTTATTCTGTTGTTATGCATTACTTTTACTCTGTTTATTTACTGCGCGCAGTTGAGTAAATGCTTGTATGGTTCAGAATACTTATATATGAAAATAATCTAAGTAATCAGCTAATAGTGCAT
This sequence comes from Pinus tabuliformis, assembly GCA_031772625.1. Classification (NCBI taxonomy): domain Eukaryota; kingdom Viridiplantae; phylum Streptophyta; class Pinopsida; order Pinales; family Pinaceae; genus Pinus; species Pinus tabuliformis. The sequence continues at coordinate 708,578,277 of CM062816.1, read as the reverse complement.
AATTAGGAAAGACTTGGGTAAATAACAAGGATTGCACTACGAATAGGACTGCGCGAAGATAGCATCACAGGCCGTGAGGTGCCCACTGGTGTGCGTAGCACAGTGAGCGCGAAGGTTGGACCGCGTACCAATCCCAACATATCAGACATCCCCAGGGTGCGGAAACCTGGTTCTAGCACCCTCCCATACTACTTCGAGTGAGACCTCAGTTCGCACTCCACGCACTGTTGCTGAAAGGGCCAGTAATACCGGGATTTGCTTGGCTAAATCACCTTTGAACCTGGGTTAGGATCCACTAAGCCAAAAAATGGCTCCGTTGTCGGGACCGAGATTTGCATAAAGCATGTCTGATGTCGTGCCACTGGAATCCTACAAAGAAAGAAATTGAAGAGTGGTTGGACAAGAAGATTCATGAGTTCGCGGTGCAGGAAAACATAAATCTGCGAGTATCTAAGGAACAGTGGTTGGATCGCTACTTGTACACTGAAATCCACGAAATTTTCTTTGCATCTTTTCCGTCTGAGCTGTATGAGTGGATCGCAAAGTTAGCAGACAGCCAGGGAAGGTGTAGGCTCGACAAACCAATAGTGTGGACTCTGGAACTAGTGCGCAGACTAGAAGCCTCAAAAGATAAGATAGTGCGAGCTGTGGACCACTGGCTTGACCGAATAATAGGAGGATTTATCACTGAGTTCGTGGTAGACACAACCGTCAGCTATAATGAGGCAGAGTGACGTTTTCTCAAGGGACTGCGAGGTAAGTATATTAAATCTTTGAACACTTGGATTAAGATGCTATTGTGTGAAAAGTGGGTTATGCGAATAAATTAATGTTTGGGACTACGTGGAGCAGAAAGATCTATAGAAGCAGTGAGGAGTTGGAAAACAATCCCTTAATTTCACCCTCGCGGGAAAGCGAGGAGGAGCTCGTGAAAGTCTCTCTGAGAAGTGCGGTTAGTTTGATAAGACAGAGAATTCCACGTTTACCACCCCCACCCACACCGCCACCCATTTCACCCTCCTCACCTCCATCTCCACCCACTCCACCTCCACCACCACTGCAGCTCAGTATGGCGAGTGCGATCAAACTGTCGGTGTTCAGAGGAGTAGGAAATGAAGATTCAAACCAATTATGGTTCGTGGTAAGAGCAGTATGGGAAGCACAGGGTGTCATGGATGATAATATTAAAAAGGCTACATTGGTGAGCACACTGTAGGATCGCACATTAATGTGGTATATCAAGCATTCTAATGACCACCTGAACACAGGAATTGCAGAGATCCAGACCACGCTGAATAGGGAATTTAGCAGGCCAAAATCAGAGACACAATCAATCATCGGGTTTAAGGAGATCACGATGCTCTTGGGTGAGACCCCCTGGGATCTGGACCAAAGGCTGAAGAGTACGATCCGTGAAGCCAATATGATGTTAACAGATGCACAACATCACACATGGTTTGTGGCCTCACTTACGCCACACTTAAGGACGATGCTGTCACAGAAAAAACTTTCCACCCAGGCCGAAGTGTTGGAAATGGCAATGAGATTGCATGAGACCCCTATACAAGACCCTCAGTTGGGAGTCCAACAAATCCACGCGCAATTGTAGAATCTGTGTCTGGATATTAAAAGTTTGAAACAAGACATGACAACTTGACTAGAGGTGCGCGAGGAAGTATGGTGCATAAAATGCAAAGGCCAAGGGCATGACAAGGACCACTGTCCAGTGTTCACAAACTACTTGGCAGGGGGAGGGAAAATGCCATTAAGGCTGGAGGCACATGCGGGGCTGAGCACGGCGTCTGCATTATGGTGCGCGATCTACCAGATAGGAAGAAAAAATACCACGGATAATTGTCATCTGTTGTAGAAGTATATGCAAACATCCCAACAATTGTTTTGTAATTTCTGCAGGTCGGTAGGCCATGACGAACGCACCTGCCGAAGCCATGAAATAATGATGGATCGGACTCCTGCATACAAGGTGCAGACCGAAACGCGAGCCCTCACCCCAAATACAAGGATGGCATGCGCTGGGTTTCAGGGGCGCAGTCGGGGTCGAGGTGGAATGGGACTAGGAAGGGGTCGGGAGAGATAATTTGTGACAATTGCGAAGGGACAGGGCATTATGCCCACGTTTTTATGAACTCGACTAGGATATCATGTTGGTACTATAATCAGTTTGATCATGAGGTAGAAGATTTTCCTTTGCTGATAGCAAAGATGCGCAAAAAGGGGGTACTCCAGCCCCCTCTGACCCAGAATTTACAAATGATGAGGTCTGAACTGCGCGAAGAAGACCCAAATGTAAACATGATGCTCAGGAGTGGTATGGCCACGGGAGATGATAAAGGGAAGCAACCAGAAGACAACATGTGGGTTCGCAAGGCTCCTACAAAGGAACCTGAGTTTGACTTAGAACGCGCGAAGGAGACATTCATGGAAGCTAAGAAGAGCTTCACGGAGGCCTCCACTTTAGGTAGTAAGGATCAACTAGAACCAGGGATGGATCCTTCAATTCTCACTACCTTTCTGGAGACATGCATGAAACTGCTACGCGACAATAAGGCAGTCAAAGGGCTATAGGAACTTATCACTAGGTGCGCGGGGTTAGGAGAACCACACGTGGTCCGAAAACTTGGAAAGCATGCATTGCGCACAGGAAGGGAAATGAGGTTGACTGCGCAAATAGGTGAGTATGAAATGGATCAGGTAATCCTAGATCTGGGTTCGGACACGAATGTACTACCAAAGAAAACATGGGAACGCATGGGCAGACCCACGTTACAGTGGTCCCCTATTCAGTTACGAATGGCGAACCAACAGAAGATTTTGCCCATGGGAAGATTGCAAGGGGTGACAGTTGATATTGAAGGCGCGAGCACGCAGGCGGATTTTGAAGTGATAGAGATTGTCGATGACAACAATCCCTATCTTGCACTACTAGGAATAGACTGGGCTACCGATATGAACGGAGTCATAAATCTGAAGAAGCGCAAAATGACCTTTGAGAAAAGGTCACTACACGTAATAGCACCGCTATATCCAGCCGAAGGAACACGACACACTGAACCAGTGTGCGACGATGATAGTGATGACGATCTCGACTGTATCTACAAGATAACTGCACAAGGGGAGGATTGGGTGAATCCGACTGCAGATGGAAGGATTTCGTGGGAGCGCGAAAGCTCCTGCACTTCGGATTCAGACGAAGAAATAGAGCGATGGCAGAATCGGCTGCATGAAGTAACAACACTGAATTACAACATGATGATCAGGTCATTGCGTTGTGTAACAACAGAGGCAAGGGAGCTGCTGACATATGATGGATTGTCAGCGGTGGATGAATTTCTGAGAAAATTCGAAAGTGCAGTACCAAAATAGCAGCAGTTCGATGCGCTGAAGTGGGCACTGCACGCAACACCTGCACGATGGTGGGGTACACATAAAGGCACTTTTGAGGACTGGAGCAGATGCAGAAGGATGATGCACCTACATTTTGGAAAACCGCAAATTCGACTAGGAGACAAATATGATGGACGAGATGATCCACGCACACACCTCGCGAAATGGACCAAGGTCCACAAGGAAGAGCCCTAGCCTGAATGGGTACATTTATTCTAACATACCCTGGATGTCATACCCATGAATTGGTATACGGAGACGGAGCTCCACCATAGTACAGGAAAATGGGATGTCTTGCGCAAGGGATTCTTGTTAACATTCACATTTGAAGATCGTTGGTGAGATACTATTGACGATGTGTTACAAGCAGTAAAAGCCACTGTATTTAAAATACCACAGGAGCCAATGGGAGTACTTTAGCCAGAATGGGTGACACAGTTAAGCAGCGCACTGGAGTGTTATAACGTGAATGTTGAGGAGGATGATGAGGACCCGCGGAACATTAACATTTTAGAGATAGAAGGCTCTCGCGAGATTCGCGAACCATCACTTGAAGACCGCAACATCACCATGCCACTAAAGACGAAGCAGGTCAACATTGGAACAGAGGCAGGACCGAAATACGCAACGCTTGGGGAATATTGGGATGATGCCATGGTCGATAAGGTCGCTGAGTTACTCTGTGAATACCAGAACTTGTTCCTGACCAAAATTACGGGCTTAAAAGGGATTTTTGGCGATTTAGGGACGATGAAGATCACCCTGAAACCCGACGTGAAGCCAGTTAAGCAGCGACCTTACCGCTTGAATCCAAAGTATAAAGAAAAAGTTCGTGACGAATTAGACAAAATGCTCGCAGCCGGAATTATTGAACTAGTGGAAGAATCTGACTGGGTGAGTCTTATGGTAGTACATGAGAAAAAACAGAAGGGCGAAATAAGAATATGCGTGGACCTCAGGAAGCTGAACGATGCCTGTGTACACGATCCATTCCCAACACCATTTATAGATGAAGTACTGGAAAATGTTGGCGGTCAGGAAGCATACTCATTCAGAGATGGGTTCTCAGGGTACCACCAGATCAAGATCGTGCCGGAAGATAGAAACAAGACGACCTTCACAACAGAATGGGGATACTTTAAATACACTGTGATGCCGTTTGGACTGAAGAATGCGCCAGCTATATTTTCGCGCATCGTGGTAGCCGCGTTCAAAGAATACATCCACAAGTTTTTGGAGGTCTATCTAGATGATTGGATTGTTTTTGGATTAGTTAAGCACCATGCAGCGAGCTTACGTTTGATGTTGCATACTTGTCGCTCACACCAGATTGCACTGAACCTGAAGAAGTGCACATTCCTCGTTCCTTTTGGAAACCTGCTGGGACATGTGGTCTTCAAACAAGGACTGATTGTGGACCCTACGAAGATTGTCGTTATCCTCAATTTGGAAGCACCGCTAAGTGTTAAAAAACTGCCGCTACCTTGGGACACACTGGATACTATAGGAAGTTCATCAGACGTTATGCCCAAATAACCGTGCTAATGGAAAAGCTATTGAAAAAAGATGTAACATATTGCTGGAATGATGATTGCATGAAGAGTTTCGATGTCCTTAAGGGGAAACTGGCCTCCGCGCCAATCTTGGTCTTCCCGAAATGGGACGTGGAATTTCATGTACATGTTGATGTGTCGTGTATCGCGTTGGGAGCCGTACTCACACAGGAAGGCGTGGAGGGTGTAGATCACCCAATCGCGTTTGCAAGTTCAATATTTTCCAAAGCCGAAAATAACTACTATACCACTGAGTGGGAGGGGTTGGCAATGGTGTACGCACTCCAAAAATATCGACACTATTTACTGGGAGGACATTTCAAGATGTATACCAACCATTCTGCGTTGAAATACCTAGTGAACAAGCCTATGTTGGGGGGGCGCATATGCAGATGGCTTTTACTGTTTCAAGAATATGATTTTGAGGTCATAGTCAAGCCGGGACGCTTAAACGTAGGACCAAACCACTTGTCACGAATTGAGATGGGCGAGGAACCAACAAATTTGGAGGAAGGGCTACCTGATGCACAGCTCTTTGTAGTGCGCATCGCGAACGGACACTTCGAAGATATAATCCATTTTTTAACAACAAGGATTGCGCCGAAGGAGTACTCAATCCAACAGAAGAAGGAATTGGTGGTGCGCGCGGCGGACTTTTCTGTCATTGCGGGGCACCTCTACAAGATGGGCAACGATGAGATATTGCGAAGATACGTACCTGAATTTGAACGAGGTCAGATCCTCATGGAAGCACATGGGGGCACTGCAGGAGGACACTATGCAGGACGTGCGACCGCACAAAATATTCTTCGCACAAGATTATGGTGGTCGACCCTACACCAGGATTTGAAAGCGCACTATAAAGCCTGTGATATATGTCAAAGGACGAGAAAACCATCACGGAGGGACGAGATGCCACTAAATCCCCAAATGACACTACAGCAGTTTGAGAAATGGGCGATCGACTTCGTGGGCCCGATCAAACCTCAGGGAAAGACGGGTGCGCGCTACATCATCACCGTGATGAAATACCTGACACGATGGGTGGAAGCACAGCCGGTCAAGGATTGCATGGCCGCTACGGCTGCAAAGTTTTTGTTCGAAAACGTGTTGACATGATTTGGCTGTCCGAAAATCTTAATGAGCGATCACAGAACACATTTCTTGAATGAAACCATCAATGTGCTCACAGAAGAGTTCTAGGTGTATCATTAGAAAATTACACCGTACCACCCACAGGCCAATGGAACAGTAGAAGCATTCAATAAAATACTGGAGACTGCGCTAACCAAAGTATGTAACGCGCAGCAGAACGACTGGGACCTGTGCGTACCCGCTGTGTTATGGGCGTACAGGACAATGTGCAAGAAATTGATGGGACAGACACCATTTCAGTTGGTCTATGGTACGGAAGTAGTCATGCCGATGGAATACATCGTACCTAGTCTGCGAATAACAGCGCTCACAGGCATGACGGACCGTGAAGCTCTGGAAGAAAGGCTCACGCAATTAGAAGAACTCGAGGAAGAACGATTTCTGGCCAGATTTCACCAGCAGGTACAAAAGCAATGAGAAAAATCCTGGCACGACCGCCATATCAAGTTGCGCACCTTCAAGGTAAACGACTTAGTGCTACTGTATGACAGCAAGTTTGAAAAATTTCCGGGAAAATTCAGAATGCACTGGCTGGGACCATATGTGGTAAAAGAGGTCACAGATGGAGGCGCGGTCCAGCTAGTCAAACTCAATGGAGAACCCTTCCCAGGCAAAGTCAATGGCAGCCGCTTGAAACCCTACACAGGTGGGCCAACTCTCTGACTAACCGGCCGAAGCACAGTCTTCGCGGCCCAAGGAGTCGAACAAGGGTGCGGGACTATAAACACAAGCACTAGAAGCCAATACCAAAGAAAGGACATGAATCAGACGCGGATGATTCAGAAGCAACAGAAGAGTCCATGCAGCAAGTCCAGCAAACAACAGAACAGTGCGCCGTGGACCTCCGGACAGTACAGGAACAGTTGGAGGGGCTCTGTGCTAAGATCACTGCACCAGCAGAGTGACTCGAGATGAGTCACGATGATTGTGTTGGGGGCCTGTTGGGCATGGAATCCCCCCACAACAGGTTTTGGGGATCAAATCCCAAGTTTTGGTCAAAGGTTTTGTAAGACTCTGCGAATTGCGGGCACGGAGCACGAAGTAGAGGTTAAGTCATAGGGCTGTCTGCCTTAAAGTAATGTAATGTAATGTAAAGTCATGTCGGCCTACCCATGGTCCACGGACCATGGGATTGTATAAATAGAGCGCGGCTCTAAGTTGTAAAGAGAGTAGAGGATAGAATGAATAGTGAAGGAATGGTTCAAGCTTAGAGTAGGATTCTAAGTGTATTGGGTTGTAGTAGTAGGAAAAGGCTCTGCAGCTGAGTGCGCAGAGGCCTAGTAGAGTCCGCAGCTGAGTGCGCGGACCCCTGCAGCTGAGTGCGCAGGGCGGAGTCGAGTTTGTAATCGGGACAGAAAGCTAATAAAGAGAAGTTTATCCTAATTCTATGCATCTAGTCTTGAATCGTTATTTCGTTGTTATGCATTACTTTTACTCTGTTTATTTACTGCGCACAGTTGAGTAAATGCTTGTATGGTTCAGAATACTTATATATGAAAATAATCTAAGTAATCAGCTAATAGTGCATAATTAGGAAAGACTTGGGTAAATAACAAGGATCGCGCTGCGAATAGGACTGCGCAAAGATAGCATCACAGGCCGTGAGGTGCCCACTGGTGCACGTAGCATAGTGAGCGCGAAGGTTGGACCGCATACCAATCCCAACATATCAGAGATCCCTAGGGTGCAGAAACATGGTTCTAGCACCCTCCCATACTACTTCGGGTGAGACCTGATTCCGCGCTCCACAGACTGTTGCCGAAAGGGCCAGTAGTACTAGGATTTGCTTGGCTAAATCACCTCTGAACCTGGGTCAGGCCCCACTAAGCCAACATATGCCTTTGAAAATTTTCATCTTCATTGCGTTTGCCATGTTGAATGGTGGTGGTGGTGGTGGAGGTGTGGGTGAAGGTGTATGCGGTGGAGGTGGAGTGGAAGGATGATTTGCTCGAGGAATCCCCTAAGAGATTAGCTAAACAACACTTCGCGACAGAGTCTAACCCACCGCTTCGTCATCACTTGGAGGAGGTCCAATCAATGGATTGTACTCTGGTCCTGATCCTTCACGATTTATAAAGAACTGTTCGCTTCACGTAGCTCCGCACATCAAGGTAATGGTATCACCCATTTTTCACATAACATCATTTTAATCCAAGTATTCAATGATCTTAAATACTTACCTTGTGGTCCTTTGAAAAATCGTCGCTCCACTTCGCTATAGCTGCCTGAGGTATCAACTACAAATTCTGTAACAAATCCTCCCAAAATCTGATCAAGCCAATGATCAACAGCCCGCGCGATCTTTTTTTCAGAATCTTCTAACCGTCGCACTAATTTTGGAGTCCATGCTATAGGACTATCAAGCTTCCATCTTCCTTGATTGTCTGTCAATTTAGCTAACCACTCGTACAGTTCAATGGGGAAAGTGCAATAGAATATTTCATGTATCTGTCTATACAGGTACCTGTTCAACCACTCTTCCTTTGTCAAATGCAGATTCCTGTTTTCTTGCGCCGAGAACTCATGAATCTTCATATCCAATCACTTTTCAATTTCTTTCTTGGTCAGATTCCACTGATGCGACATCACACATCTCTTTCAAGCAGATCCCGATCTCGTCAACGGAACCATTTGTTAGCTTAGGGGGTCCTGACCCAAGTTCGAAGTTAGCTGCACCAACCAACAAAACCCTACACTACTGGCCCTTTCGGCAACAACCCGTGTAGAACAGGATGCAGTCTCACCCGAAGCAGTATGGAGGGATGCAAGAAGCAAGCTTCTACATACAGAGACTAGTGCGATTTCTTTTAGCACCTCAGATCTGCCTTCACGTAGATCGATAAACTCTTAAGGCACGTTGCTACAACTCTGTCAAAATAGCCTTCAGACCTTCACGAAGGTCTACGATCAGTCCTTGCGGACCTTTAACAGTCAATTTGTCTACTTACGCGCATCAGAGAGCAGTCCTAAATTAGGGTTCGCGTAGATTTACTTAAGTTATTAGTAAACATCAGAGAATTCATCAGAGTCTTCGCGAAAATACTTAAACATGCATTGCATACATCATTAACACTTATTCAAGAGAATCACGTAACATTCAACCAATATTCCATAAAACACATCATTCATTGACATCATATAACATTAACCGAGATAAACATAAATACACAAGAATTCTTGGGAAACTATCTTTATTGATCTTTAATCCAAGGTTATAGACTCAAAACTACCCTGCACACATAGCTGCAGGGGTCCACGCACTCAGCTGTGGAATCTACCTAGGCCTCTACGCACTTAGCTGTAGAGCCTTTCTTCTCCTATCTTATCCAGTTCTTCTCACTATCACTTCCCAATTATGCCTTAGACTCTCTAAGACACACCTATTTATATCCTTTTTCATATAATTTCATGGTCCACGGACCATGGGTGAACCTCAAAACCGACTGAAACTTTACATAAAACAAGGGGCTAAACCCCTTTGACTCTTATTCATCTACATGCTTTGCATCCACAAACATTATTTACAAAAACTGTACCAAAATTTGGGTTGTCTTAACCCTAAACTGACCCAAGGGACCCCATCCCAACATTCTTCAAAAAATATTTGTTGTGAAGGACTTGTTTCCACCAGTCTTGGTTTCTAGTTATTAGTCTCCAAACTAGTTTCTCTCCCATAGATATATTCGAGAGAGTGGGATCCCTAATGTCTAATCCACCAAATTTTTGGGTATATGAATTATCTTCCAATTTACAAGATGAAATTTCTTAGAATTTGTCTTTCCTCCCTGCCAAAGAAAGTTCTTCATTGCCTACATCATTAGTCATTTGATAGACTTTAGAGCTAGAATGACAGAGAGTTGATAGAGTGGGAGCATAGAGAGAAAATATTTTATCAAAATTATCCTTCCTACTGGATTTAACCATCGGGATCCCCTTTTCTCAAATTTGGATCTAAATTTTTCCATCACATCTTTCCAAGAATGGTTGGGGAAAGGTTTCAAGCATACTGGAATCCCTAGGTGTTTGAATTACATCCATGAATCATCACCATATATTCCTAGGATGTGTAGGATCCTTCCTTGTAAGCCTCTACCTATATTCTAGCTATACAAATGATTTTTTACTTCATTTATTTTCCCGCCTAATAAAACCATGAATATGATTCCAGGAAGGTGGTTGGAGATCGGTCTTGCTCAAGGGGCCTGCTTAGAGAATCCCCCATTAAAATAAAAAAGTAGGAATTTAAGAGTGTAAATCCTTATCTGAGCCCATGGGAATCTCAAAATAAACCTACAGAGCTACCATTGACCACATGCAAAATCAAAGGGGAGGAAATAAAGCTTTGATCCAACTTAGGAATTCATAAAAAAAACCATTTTCCTTAGAACCATGAAAAGGAAGGAATGCCCAACTCAATCGAAGGCATTCGCCAAATCCATTTTAATTACCATTCCTTTGTCCCTTCTAGATTTGTTGGAGTGTAATCCTTCTTGGAATAAGACAATATTTTCCAAAATTCGTCTTTACCTAATAAATTCTCCTTGATTTTCTGAGATGGGTTGAGGTAGGAGGGGTTGCATTCTTTTTGCCATAATTTTAGTAATTATTTTATATGAGAAGTTGCTCAAAGAAACTAGACGAAACCTTTCAAATGAGAAAGGATTCCCCTCTTTGGGTACCAGTTCTAGGAAGGAGGAGTTGAGTATCACCCATTCTTCCAAACTTTTGAACAAATGACACCATCCTACGGAAGTTAAATTTGATCATATCCCATATTTTTTTATAAAATGAGCTAGTGGACCTGTTGGGCCAAGAATATGCCATGTTTTCATCATTCAACATCATAATCCATACCCTTAAACCCTAGGTTTTCAGCCAAATCCGCACCATAATACCATCACTTGTAGGCAATTACACTCTGGTTGGTTATCATCAGTCTTCTTAGATTTTCTATGAATAAAGATGATTTAGTCGTGATTTAGTCGTGATTTACTAATGACGGTTTAACCAAGTTCATTTTTCACAAGGTTCCATTTCCGAGTTTCTTCAGTTTAGTGCAGATTCGCCAGTATAGTGCAGATTTGACCAATTTGGGGCCAGTTTTAGCTTCGATCTCTATGCACCTGAAAGTAAATGAGGAAATTCCAAGACATGGGTTTCACTCCCAGTACAGCATATTCACTAACCCTAAAACGATTTTTTCAAACTCCTTGTGGTGTGGAAGATATTAAAGGTTCTTTGTGGCTAAGTTGTGATAAATCGAAAATAAAAATATAACATAATAAGGACATATGCAAGAAGCTTCAGTTCTTCAACTTTAAGTACGTTGTCATGGCCAACCATCGGAGATTGGGAAGTCGATGCTTCATGTGGTCAGACTTGCTTCGAACATTCAATGTTGCCATCAAAATCTTGGAACAGTCTTCCTCCAGAGTTGTATGTTACATTTTGGGGACTTACATTATATGATTTACATGTTCCTAAGAAACGATATGAATCGGAGATTCTAAGCAACATGCTGCTCTCAAAGCTCTTGAGGAAATCTCTGACAATTCCCATAGTGCCATTGCTAAACGTAAAAAAGATAAGGAAAGGATTCAGGAAGTCTTGGAGACTAAGTAGCGAATTTCAAAAGCAAGAACAGAATGTTGCAGCTGTGCATCAGTGACGTGTACGTGAAAAGGACTCTTGGTTGACTACTTGCCCAGAAATGAACAGGCGGCAATCCAATATACATCACTTCTAATGAACAGCCACGGAAAAGCCGGAGGTAAAACGATAATTCCAATGTATTGCCTTGCAGCAGACATATGGAACACGTTGCAGTTGGAACGACGCTTCCAACGCCTGTACAGACACCACAAAAAGATCTGATCCTATCCTATTTGCTATTCCAGAGGAGGCCAGCCAACCTCCAGACTGTGATTCAGCTGCTTTACGTTTTATTTAGCATGATTAGTTATCTTGTGTTCAGAATAGAGATCCGTTGGATCTGCTGTTGGCCAATTTTGTACAGGCTATGCTATAAAGCCTATGCGTTTCAGCTCTGAGAGAGACGGGGATTTTTAATTGGAATATGTAATTTATGTGGAATTCAATACAACCTCTGTTCATTATTTTTACATATCAATGAAAGGATTGCTTTGGTTGCTTTTGTTGGGTATTTTTGAATGGGGAAAATACCAAAAACCAAATAAACAAACACACAGAGGCAATGCTCTGTTTTTACTTTTCTCCAGGATCCTTTTGTACACAGAAGACTTAAAAAAAATTCACAGAGAGACAGAGTATTTCAACACCATAAAAGATTTCTGAGAAATCACTGGGTTAACTGCTGTAAATCCCTTTTACATTCACTGCAGTGAAAACAACTTACTGCTGTAATAAAAGTTTACATAAGTTTACTGCTGTAAACAAAATTCACACAGAGTTACAAAAATCGCTCCACCATTTCCTTTCTGCATTGCTGTGCAAAACCACACATGGTTTTTTTTCTTTTTCAAAAATTACTTCACTGGTTCTTATCCTTTTACACACTGCTGTGTGTTCTCCTTTTTACTGCGCCATCATTCTTTTACACTGCTGTGTGTAAAAAAAACTTTCCAACCATGTGCGATACATACATTAAAAAAAATCAACACACTCAAAACATAAACTTATTACATACGACCTTTTTCTTTTAATACATGCCGTATAAGAATATATATAAAAAACATATATTATACGTGCCCATACTTATATTAAAAGCATCTACCTAAAAACTACGAACAACACATAAATTCATTAAATTTTTATACGGCGGTCAACCCATAAGTCTTTTACTCCACGCATAACTTTAATTTGATGTTTGTCGTATGCAGGTGTGCAGCTTTAATCAATCAACGGCGGAAAACTCGAGAGCACATCCAACGGTGGACAACAATATCGGAAGACCAACAAGTGCTGAAAGTTAACCTCCGAGATTCTTACGTTGCGTTACGTCAGGGGTCAACCACGCGTCAGCTCCATATTTTCTCGGAGCTCCTTCCCGGAATATTCCTTCGTCGGCAAATAGCTCCGAGAAAATCCGGTGAACGTTTTCTGGCTTGGTTCACGGTTTTTCTTGGTCTGCGTTGAAATTAGATTTCAACACTCCCCTTTAATTTCAACAGCTGGGCATTCAGTCATACCCAGACACTTTCTCAAAAATTCAAAGCTCTTCTGATCAAGTGGCTTTGTCAAGATGTCTGCTACCTGTTCTTGAGTCCTGCAATGTTCTAGGACAATTTCTCCATTGTTCACTAATTCTCTGATGTAGTGAAACCTTGTATCAATGTGTTTCGTTCTCTTATGAAACACTGAATTCTTTGACAATGCAATAGCTGAGCTATTGTCACAAAAGATGACTGTCGCTTTTTCCTGCTCTTGGCCTAAGCTTCTCAACATTCTTCTCATCCACACTGCTTGACATGCTGCTGCTGTAGCTGCCACATATTCAGCCTCTGCTGTAGACAATGCTACAATGGACTGCTTCTTAGAAGCCCATGAAATGACTCCTGAACCCATATGAAAAACATAACCGGAAGTGCTCTTCCGATCATCTACACTTCCAGCCCAATCGCTATCTGTGTACCCAACCAAATCTGAATGTTCTGAGGCATGATATAAAATTCCAAACATTTTGGTGCCTTTGACATACCTCAAAATTCTCTTTGCTGCCTGCCAATGTGCCTCCTTTGGCCTCTCCATGAACCTGGAAATTAAACTAACAGCATACATTAAATCAGGCCTAGTAGCTGTTAAGTACATGAGGCTGCCTACAATACTCTTGTACAAACTAGGATCAAAATCCTTGCTGCTGTCCTCTCTGCTGAGCTTTAATCCCATCACTGTGGGAGTGATGGCTGCCTTGCATTCTTCCATCTTAAATCTGCTCAAAATTTGATTTACATATCTTGCTTGAGATATAAAAATTCCTTTTTCATTTTGATCTACTTCTATGCCTAAGAAGTATCTCAAGAAACCCATGTCAGTCATTTCAAATTCATCCTTCATGACTGATTTAAAGTTCTTAATGAGCTGATCATCATTACCTGTGAAAATAACATCATCAACATATAAGACCACAATCAAAATCTTACCATCCTTTTCTTTGATGTAGACTGTGGGTTCTCCTTCACATTTGTCAAATTCATTATCCAATAGATATGAATCTATCCTGCTGTACCATGCTCTTGGCGCTTGCTTCAGCCCATAAAGAGCTTTCTTCAATTTGCACACTTTGTGCTCTTCACCTTTCTTCTCATATCCGAGAGGCTGTTCCACATAGACCTCTTCCATTAACACTCCATTTAGGAATGCTGATTTCACATCCATTTGGTAGACTTTCCACTTGTTTTGTGCTGCTATGGACAGCACTGCTCTCACGGTTTCCATTCTTGCAACCGGGGCGAAAGTCTCCTCATAATCTCTCCCATACTGCTGCTTGTAGCCTTTGACAACCAGCCTTGCCTTGTGTCTTTCTATCTTGCCTTCAGCATTGCTCTTGGTCTTATAGACCCATTTTACACCAATGACTTCTTTGCCTTTTGGTAACTCAACCAAATCCCATGTTTTGTTTCTCTCTATGGCGTTCATCTCCTCATCCATAGCTTCTATCCATTTCCTATCTTTGATTGCTTCTTCGAAATGAATAGGATCATCAACATGACAATACAAGGCAAATAAGGAATTCATTCCTTCTTCATAAATTTCACTTAGATTTCTAAACTTCTTACCTCGTTCACTTGGTGTGCAAGTGCTTGAAGATGCACTTGAATTTCCTCCTTGTGGTGTGCTTGGAGAAGCACTCTCATTGATCCTCAATGGTGTACCTTGCTGTCCTTGTGTTGTCCTCAATGGTGTCCCTTGCTGTCCTTGTGTTGGCGCTGCTGTTTGGGGATTCATTTCAGCCACCTCCTCTTCATCTTCATCATGAGACAAACAGTTATTGACATTGACTGTTTTCTCTATGCTTCCATCCCAAGCTTCCTCTTCAATGAATTGAACATCTCTGCTCACAAAGAACTTCTTGGTAGATGGAATGTACAGCCTGTAGGCTTTGGATTCCTCACTGTATCCAATGAAGATGCATTTCTCCCCTTTGCTGTCCAACTTCCTCCTTAGCTGATCTGGTATGTGTGCATAGGCCACACATCCAAAAACTCTCATGTGGGTGACTCCTTGCTTTCTCCCACTCCATGCCTCTTCTGGCACTTTGTTCATGACTGCTTTTGTAGGACACCTGTTCAATATATAAACTGCACAATGTACAGCTTCAGCCCAATACTCATTTGGCAAATGCTTTGCCTTCAACATGCTCCTCGCCATATCCATGATGGTCCTGTTCTTCCTTTCAGCAACTCCATTTTGCTGTGGGGTGTACCTAGTTGTAAACTGTTTATGTATTCCATTTTCTCTACAAAACTTTAGGAATTCATTTGAGATATACTCACCTCCTCTATCAGTTCTCAATACTTTTATGTGCAGCCCGCTTTGGTTCTCCACAAGTGCTTTGAAATTTTGGAATTTCTCAAAGACTTCACTTTTGTTCTTGAGGAAATATATCCAAGTCTTTCTTGTAAAATCATCAATGAATGTCAAGAAATATAGGCTGCCAGCTAATGATGGAGCTTGCATTGGTCCACATAAATCTGAGTGGATGATCTCTAAGGGTGTCTTTGCCCTTATGCTCTTCCCTGATGGAAAACTTTCTCTGTGTTGTTTTCCCAAAATGCAGCCTTCACATAGGCTGTCCGGTTTCTCTATCAATGGTAATCCCTTTACCATTCCTTTTCTGCTCAATAAGTTTAGACCTCCAAAATTTAGATGCCCAAATCTCAAGTGCCATAACCAGTTCTCATCCTTTGGCACGCTTTGGAAGGCCTCTTGGGTAACTGCTGCCATTTCCTTCTTGTTCTTCAAGTCTGCCCTGATCCGGAGAGGGAACATCCTGTTCCTTGTCATCTTCACTTCAGCAATGCATCTTTTGCTGGGTGGTATATCCATGATGGTGCACACATCATTTACAAAGTAAACATTGTAACCCTTTTGGATAAGCTGTCCAACACTCAATAGGTTACATCTCATTCCGGGGACATAGTAGACATCTGCTATGGTTTTCCTTTCTCCTTGTTTTGTAAATATTTTTACCTCCCCTTTTCCCATAACAGACACTTTACTATCAGTTCCTAGTGTGACCTCTGATTTCAAATTCTGATTTAAGGCTGAAAAGAGGGCTATATTCCCTGTCATATGGTTGCTGCAACCTGAGTCTAAAAACCATATGTCTTCACTATGTGTTTCAGCCATGTTACAAGCTAACAGGACATTATTTTGACTGCTGTTTTCTCTTGTAACATTTGCATTTTGTCTACTGTTCATATCATGTTGTTTCTTTCTACAATCACTTGCATAATGTCCATACTTTTTGCAATAATAGCATTGAACATTAGATTTATCATACCTTTGTCCTTGAGCATGATGTTGTCCTCCTTGTTGGCTGCTGCCTTGGCCTTGGTTCTGATTTGTATTGCTGCCTCTTCCTTGTGCATTTGATGGGCTGTTCCTTCCACCTCTGTTCTGGCTTCTGCCTCTTCCTCTTCGGTTTCCTCTTCCTTGACCTCTTCCTCTTCCAAAGGACATCTGGGTCTTGAAGGCTTGCTCAAGAGATGAGTTTTCATTCCTACTCAACCTCTGCTCATGTGTTATCAGTGATGCATGCAGCTCATCAACTGAATAGCTTGAGAGATCCTTTGTCTCTTCAATGGTGGTGACTATGGCATCAAACCTTGAGGGTAAGACCCTCAATATTTTCTCCACAATTCTTCTGTCTTCAATGGTTTCTCCATGAGTTCTCATTTGTGTGATTACACCAATCACATGAGTGAAGAATGAGTCAATGTTATCTGACTCCTTCATGTTCAAGTTCTCAAAATCCTTTCTCAGCAATTGTAGCTTTGCTGTCTTCACTCTCTCCATGCCTTGATAGGCTGTCTTGAGGGTTTGCCATGCTTCATTGGCTGTCTTAGCTGCTGCTAACCTTGGAAACATACTCTGGTCTACTGCTAGATACAACAACACACGGGCTTTTGAATCTTTCTTCCTATTGTTCTTCAGCAGATCCTTCTCTCCTTGAGTTAATGCATTGAACTCAGTTTCATCTGCTGGTTCTTCAAAACCTTCTTCAACTATTTCCCATAAATCTTGGGAAGCAAGCAGGGCTGTCATAGTTATTGACCAGTAGTCATAGTTCTTCCCATTAAACTGTGGGAGCTGGGTGTTAAACAAACCCATACCAGTGCTTGTGCTGGCCATTCCTTGACTGTGTATTTAAAACACTGACTGTCTCTTCAATAACAAACAAGATAGCTATGAAGAATACCTGAATCCTTTGTTGTCTGAGTCTTCTGTCTGCCTGAGAAGTTTTGCTGCAGCAACAACCTTCTCCCTTCAGCTTCTTTAACTTTTTTTTAAAGAGCCTAAGCCTGCTCTGATACCACTGTTGGGTATTTTTTAATGGGGAAAATACCAAAAACCAAATAAACAAACACACAGAGGCAATGCTCTGTTTTTACTTTTCTCCAGGATCCTTTTGTACACAGAAGACTTAAAAAAAATTCACAGAGAGACAGAGTATTTCAACACCATAAAAGATTTCTGAGAAATCACTGGGTTAACTGCTGTAAATCCCTTTTACATTCACTGCAGTGAAAACAACTTACTGCTGTAATAAAAGTTTACATAAGTTTACTGCTGTAAACAAAATTCACACAGAGTTACAAAAATCGCTCCACCATTTCCTTTCTGCATTGCTGTGCAAAACCACACATGGTTTTTTTTCTTTTTCAAAAATTACTTCACTGGTTCTTATCCTTTTACACACTGCTGTGTGTTCTCCTTTTTACTGCGCCATCATTCTTTTACACTGCTGTGTGTAAAAAAAACTTTCCAACCATGTGCGATACATACATTAAAAAAAATCAACACACTCAAAACATAAACTTATTACATACGACCTTTTTCTTTTAATACATGCCGTATAAGAATATATATAAAAAACATATATTATACGTGCCCATACTTATATTAAAAGCATCTACCTAAAAACTACGAACAACACATAAATTCATTAAATTTTTATACGGCGGTCAACCCATAAGTCTTTTACTCCACGCATAACTTTAATTTGATGTTTGTCGTATGCAGGTGTGCAGCTTTAATCAATCAACGGCGGAAAACTCGAGAGCACATCCAACGGTGGACAACAATATCGGAAGACCAACAAGTGCTGAAAGTTAACCTCCGAGATTCTTACGTTGCGTTACGTCAGGGGTCAACCACGCGTCAGCTCCATATTTTCTCGGAGCTCCTTCCCGGAATATTCCTTCGTCGACAAATAGCTCCGAGAAAATCCGGTGAACGTTTTCTGGCTTGGTTCACGGTTTTTCTTGGTCTGCGTTGAAATTAGATTTCAACAGCTTTGAAGAGTCACAGCGTGAATGAGCCGTGTTGATTAATACTGTGTAGATTTTGATCTCCCGGTTACTGTAAGTTCTTTCCTCCCAGAAGTGGCAAGGCCCGCCACAACTGGGAGATCTAGCTAGATTAAACCACAGCGCTGTAGATTTACATTACCAGCATTTCAATTTTGTCAATTTGTTAATTTCATTGCAGAGTGTGTGTTAATGTCATTGCAGAGTGTTTAATTACAGCATGAGTGTGAGTTATTTTTACACAGGGCGTAGATCAGAGTGTGGATTTCATTTCCTGTCGTTTGCAGCATTAAAAAATAGGGAATACGTGTGGTTGTATAATGTTTTAACACCGTCAATGTCAAATGTAAAACCTGTGACAGCGCACACATAGTCTGTGAGGTTTGGATCCGGAGAAGTAATACGAATGTTATGTTTGGCATTAGATTTCAAATAAAGTTTTATGTTTTACTTTAGATTTTGGGTGGCGTAATTAGAAGAGCTTTGTTTAAGAATGCGTTTCCAATTCCCTTACAGAAGTGTTTGCGTTTCATAGTTTAGTTTTACATTGAAGTTTTTGTACAGTGAGTTTTATATTTTAGTTTCACAATTAGGGTTTTTGTATATTAAATGATCCTATCTAAGTAATGCGTAAGACATTTTAATGATATAAACCTAAAATATTTAGATTTGAATTTTAGTGTAAATATTTAATAGTGTGAGTTATAGTGTAAATATTTAGTGTGAGTTTTAGAGTGCATACAGTAATAATTAAATAGTTTAGTATTAACATATATATTATTTAGTTAATGTAGTTTAAGTATTAATATATATAGATTATTTATTTAGTTTAATATTGGTAGAGATATTATCTCATATATATATTATTATTTAGGATTTAATATTGTAGGAAGAAATTTAGGATTGTATATATTTGGAGGACCTTTAAACATCATAGCATTAGGATCATGCATATTCATGTGTAAATAATAATATACGTTTATAGCGTGAATATTGATCTATGGTTTTTAATGTGATTTGCACAGTGTGATTGTTAGGTATCATTTACATAGTGCGATTTTTGGTGTGATTATTGTTAGCTTGCAAGTTGTTTTAAGTGTAGATAGGAAGTGTGTTTTCACTCTGAGAAGTTGCGTGACCTGTAGTTTAGGATCTGATTATTAGATTAATTTATTTTCCATTACATAGATGCTTTTGATTTCAAGAGTTTGCATTCTCATTTCAGTTTTCATAGTTGATTTCAATTAAGCTGTCAGTTTCATTTGTCATTTGATTTCAGTCAATTGAGTGGATTGAGTTCAATGCTTTTAGTTTTCTTATGAGATAGATGCTTAAGTAGTTGTTTTCCACTTAACGACAAGAAAGGAAACTTATATACTTTGATCATTAAGCTGAGCCAAAAGTGTAGTGCAACTCGTGTTTACGAGCCCCGGGTTGACAATTAAATATTAGGAGGATTAATCTAACAATTATTTCTCCCAACAGGACCCATCATGTTTTGGTGCCTTAATTGGTTCAAAGGACCACATACATCCCATATTTCTAATTCATCTATCAACTTCATGAGTTGCACATTGAACTTTGAGGAAACTAATTGAGGTATATGGTCCAACAAGTTTGAAACACTTTGAGATTCCATCGCTTCTTCCTCCTTGTATAAAGTTTGAAAGGATAGGAGGGCCTCTTCTTTTATTTTATCAGGATCCATGATATTTTTTCCATTCACTTCTCTAGTACAAATGGGGCTAAAATTTGACGGCTATTAGTCGGATATGCGACTTATTGGAATTGGCTATTTGACTTATCAATGCTCATCAAAGCATCATGGGAATTCTGTCGAATATTCGACATTTTAGTAACCATTGGATATTTGATGGTATAGATGTCGATTATCCGACGCATAAAAAAGGCAGAAATGGTCATTAAAAATTTGACGTTTAGAAGTTAGTTTTGCGATGCTAAAATTCATTAGATATCCAACAGACCAAATGTCAAATATCTAGCAGGAGTCGTGTCAGTTCGCAGTCGAATATTCGACACAGGTCATTTTATGTAACGGGAAAAATTGATGTTTAGGCGTTGTGTAATCGAGGGTATAGGTAAATTGTGTGACAAGAGTGTTATCACTCTGACGCTTACAGGCCAGCAGTGACATGTCAGATATGTGATGGGAGAGAGTTCTGTTTGATGGGAGTGTTAAAACACTGACACTTCTATCCATCGATTATCCGATGAGTACTCTGACTAATAGGCATCAAATATTCGACGACCCACCTATGTTGTGGAATATTCAACGAAGGTCTACATTTTTAAAAAACATATATAATACATTCTTCACATCGATTATTTATATAGTTCATATGGTATGTCTTATATGAGAATTATGGCTTCTATACCAAATACATATGACCTCAATATAAAGTTTTTTTTGGCTCTGTGATGGAGGTTTGCATAAAATCTTGGCATCGATTATTTATACAGTTCGTATGGTATGTTGTCTCTGAGAATTATGGCTTTCATATCAAATACATACGACCTCAATATAAAGTTTGTTTGGCCTTAATATATTAAACTTAACATAGAAACAATGACTTGAATACAAGTGCTAACTTGTCATAGTGACCTTATGAGTTGTAAAAGTAGTTTATGAGTATAGATACACACACATGACAATGTCTTGGACATTGATACATTGACATGTTATTGTGTTAATGTGACAACCATAGTGCATGAAGCTACAACACCTTTGGAATATGTTGTAATATAGAATATTGAGGTATGCAAATATGAATTGATAGACTTAACATTGATGCCTTACCATGACAAGTACTATGATGAGTTGCTTGCTTTGACTTAATTCATTTGATAGTGACAAAGTTGACAAGTAATGTAATGGGACAACAAGTGAAATAGTCCCACTTTGTAAAATATGTGAGGTCAATACATAGCTGGTTAATAATGACATATTTTAGGAAATTAGAAAATATTTTTTTTGTGAGGGATTATATTGCTAGAATTATATATTTTACATATAGATGAGACCTCAATGGGAATTTTTTTGGATGGGGAAATAGCTTTGTATAGGATAAAGTCTCAATTATTATGGGCACATACACTAGCAAAAATAACAGAGATAATTTATGTTCTAGAGGACCGAAAGGATAATTTGGTAACCTAAGGTGGAACAATGAAGGTCATAGTCTAATCTCCATTAGAAGAATTAGAATAGGTGGGAAAACTACTCTCTCTAGACTGAACTTCTTGGGTTATAAAACGAAGTTCTAAGCACACTTGACATGCTTTGAAATCACTCCAAAAGATATGAATTATGTGTTGTTTCATAAATTCAAGTTATGTGTTGTTTCAAGAGGACCGAAACCCATTCTATGCATAAAAGAAACTCAAGGTCAAGAATTCTAAACTGATCTATCACTCTTCTTCACGTCATCATCTTAGAACAAGTATTTCGTTGATATTACAATAGTATGTCACATCAAATTTGGTGGTAAAGACTATAAGAAGTGACGTCAGTCATCATAAGACCACCTTCTAATCATAAGTATATTAAAAGGATTCAATCATAGGTACCGATATTTCCCACATTGTTTTTTAGCATAAAGGACACCGAGAGCGAAGGCTCAATAGGTCTATTATCTAGCTTTAGTCCTTAGAAGATAAAATTTGTAGTATAAGTTCTATGCATAGTTGCAATGTCAATATTGGTATATATGTATACACAACTCAAGCCCATACAAGTCAATGAGCCAAGCAAAGCTACAAATGTCTCTCTTAAAGATCTCTACACAGATTTTTTTGATGAAAACAGTAATATCTTAAGACATGTACACCACATAACCAAACATGAAGGATGTCTACAATTATAATTCTTTGAATGACATTAATAAAATTCACTATACCCCTTGAAAGCTGTTTTTTTTATCACGACATGTAGTAGCAGAGCCTAACAATAGTCTCCATGATCATAAAAGAAAAAGATACAGTCTCTAAGAAGGAACTATCTCCTTTGTTTGATGATGGGAGACTTCAAGTTATGTAGCAGTAAAGATATGCTGACAAAGAATACTTCTTACATACACCTTCATGAAGTCCAATTCTAAGTTGTAGTGAACAATATATGTGTATTTAGATAAATAAGAAGAAATCACCATGGAACAAATAATTATAAGGATCAAAGTTTACAAGCAAGTGATGTAGATCATGAAAATGTTATCAGGAATTATCTCTAGCATCCTTGGCACCAATACCACATTTATCTCAGGTAAGTACTGCCTTTATCTTTTATGTTTTGGTTATCCAACAACTTGTCTTCAGTTTGCAAAGGGAAACAAGCTCAATGAAACAAACAAAGGAAAAGGTATATATTTATAAGATATGTATGATCAAGATTTAAGTCATATTAGGGTTTATAAAATTTAATATTGGTAGTTTTTATCCAATAGTGTAAAACCCTAGGTAACTCATGAAGAACCCTAGTCATAGGGTTTGTAAAAGATATTTTGATTTCCAAAGTTTGTAATTGGAAACTTTAATTGCCTAGGAAATCCTAGATTGACTTCACAATTTTTGGTATCGTATAGTTTGCTTTGTTGTACTTGTCATTAAGTATTACAGGTATAAATTGTGATTCATGAGAGAGAGAACTCCAAGGAAAAACCCTAGAATGTTTGTAAAAGGAGAAACTCTGTGTATGTCTATTTATAAAAAAATATTTATCAAAAATATTTTAAAATTTTCCTTGTATTACTAACTATTTTATGTTTAGGATTTTGAATCGTAAAAGATTCTTGTTAGGAAGATCAATCACTAGATTGAATCTACCTCTGTCATATCTCTTTTCATTTGTTCATTTTTGTGGAAACCCTAATTTTTAGGGTTCACTATAAAACTCTAACTTGTTGATGCTTAGAATATATTGTCGATAATATTGAAACCCTAGGCTACTTAGGGTTTGTAAGTCTAACAATATTTAGGTTTTTTGGTAATACTTTGGTAAAACCCTAATCTTTTAGGGTTGTCATAAAACCCTAAACCTTTAGGGTTTGGTGAATTATTGAAACCCTAGTCAAAATTGCTAAGGTTTAATGTTTGTATCCATGCAGAAGATTAGTATGAATGAAACCCTAGATGTAAACTTGCTAGTTCTAGGGTTTGTAACAAAACCTTGCAGATTATGTCAAGAAATTCTAAAAAGCATATTGTTGAAACCCTAGATGTACAATATTTGATTTTTTGGGTGTTGAGTCTAGTTTCTAGGACTTAAATAATTGCTTTCACTATTAAGTTGTTAATACTTAATATTTGAATTTGGAATCTAGGGATTGTGTCAAAAACCATAGTAGAAGATCTCGAGTTGGATATGAAATATTGTTAAAGCTATGAAAGTTTGGCTACTTATGATTGATACTCTCTTCATGTTGATATGGTAACCCTGTATTGATCTCATACTCCTGTATATTTGTATTTGGTTACTAGATTTGCAGGTACACAATCTTCAAAATGTTGAAGATGTTCACCTATCTTGAAAATGACTTAATGTTGAGCATGATGAAAAGAAAAACCCAATAAATTCTATTGCTAATTTTAGGGGGAGCTTGGATACCCTCCATGAGTTCATAAGATGTTGATAATAATGTTGAAGAAATTTTGAATGTTTTTTTTGGAAAAAACAACAAAATATATGAGCAACATCAAGATAATTGAAGACCCCTAAGGTTTGTATTAATGTATATATGTATTGAAAGGTTATTGCTAATTGGGGTTGTGTTTGTGCAAGATCTCTCCATGATAAAATACGAATTTTTGGAAGCATGCTTGAATAATGGATATATATGTAGTTTATAGGGAGAGATGTAAGCATCTGGGGCTGAGCACCTGATACTTGGGAGGACATCTGGTTGGCCCATGTGTTGATGTACAGACCCCGAAGTAGGGAGGGTGGCAATGGCCATAGAGCTCTAACCTTGGATACACACCTAGATCCCTAGGTTGGTGTTACAGTGGAAGCCTGATAGTGCCTTTAGTGGTTGAAGCTTGAAACATACCTTAGTCCCACTCGTTTAGATACCTTGTTCAAGTATCTAATTCAGAAGCATTGTGGCACTGCATGACTCTTTGTATTTGTAGATCATTTCATTTTTAGTTCATCCTTGTACCTATATGTAAAAATTATGAATACCTCCTTAGTTAAAGGGGGGTGTTGAAGAATGTAACTAGTGTCGACCTTCATAATTGTATTTGAGTCATAAGAAAGAAATAAAATTGTTTTCATTGACTTATTAAAGCATGGGTTTCATGCTTGGGTCAATGGTCAATTGGTTAAGCCTCCATTATAGGCTTATAATATTTTTGTTGAGTCAAAGTCAGAGTCATTTATGTAAGAGACCCTTCTTGGGCTCCTTAAGGTAAAGAAAGAAAAAATATTTTTGTGTCTAAATATCTCCTCCACCAAATCAGTTCCTTCTCCCAAAAGAATTACTATTCATCCTTGAAATATGGCCTGCAAATAGAAGATAATCAAGTTGGCCTTCATTACAAGCCTACAAGTTAGCTTCAAGTCAAATTTTTCATGTTGGATCAAGTGCATAGTGACCAATAAGTATAAATAGCCTACTATTTCACCAATTGAAGGAGAGAAGTGAAGCATTCATTCAGGACTGAGAAATAGAGAGGAAGCCAAGAATCTTAAAAAAATGTTATAGAGAGGAAGCAGAAAATGTGAATTGTAGAAAAAATTACAGGGAGGTTGAAGTTCCTTGTTGTGGAGATGATTACAAAAAAGGACCGAGACTATTGTAGAAGGAAGGACAATATTTCTGGGTTTTCACCTTCAAAGGGGTTTTCCCCTAGCTGTTTTCCTACATAATGTGTTCTTGTCTTTGTGATATTCATGTTTCCATTTATTTGATGAAAGGAACACTAACATAGTCAACATATAATTTCACAAGTAAATGTCAAGATAAGAGAAATAAAATTGAAGAATCTAACCCACATAATGCCCTAGATTTATCAACAAAGGAGAGGTATTGGACCTCATTTGAGTCACACAAGTAATTCGATATCTTCAAGAATACTGAGGAAAATTCAGAGTGAGAAAGAGGTGAAGGATAGAGAGGAAAAAAAGAAGGTCTATTTGTTTGTCTTGTGCATCAATTATTTGTTTGGAAATCTCACACGTATGGGAAGAAAGTTATCTTTGTTTAGATTTCGAGCTATAGAAGAGAAGAAGACCAAGTTGTAGAGAGAAGATTTTTTGTTTGGGTGTCTGGCCTATCACTTGGTGAGTTATCTTGATCATAGATCTTGAAAGTCTTCCTTGAATTCTTTGGGTTTTTCCCCTGTGGAGGGGTTTCTCCCTAGCCTGGAGCTTATTTCTGGTGTTCTTGTTTGCATTACGATCTTTTTTATTACAATTGTCTTGATGATGAACACAAAATAATAATGATGATGATGAACTAACATTATATCACAAGAATTTTCAATGTAACAAGAGAAAACATTATAAAAGAAACCTTAATTCTATTTGCCCTAGTTTTTCTCAACATCCATGGTCTTGGAAGATTTGCAATGTAGAAATAAAAAATTGCTTGAAATCAAATGCAAAAAAACACTAATTCACACACTTTGTAGCCAAGCGCTTGGTGGGCTAAAGTTGAGCAGTACTTTGATGATTTTTTTACACATATATGACTCCAACTGTAGTTAATCTTTCAAATACAAATATGAAAATGAAAGTACCTGCAAAACATAGGAAGAAGGAGAAGTTAGATGCAATGAATAATTAATAAAATAGAAAAAAATCATACCAGTTCCTTATTCACAATTAATAGAGTAAGAGTTTCGCCTACTTCCCTACATGAAAATTGACAGTTTATGGTATTTCACTCAAATACAAACACAGCTGTCAAAGAAAGACAAATACTACATGATTTTTTTCATGGAAAAGTTTGTTATTTCTTATAAAACTTTATGCAACTCCCACTTGACCAAGATGTACAACACAAATATCTAAACAAATTTGTTGTCTCACCTAAACCCTTACCATTTTGAGCTATTTTCTTTATATAGTTGTACCACTTCAACATATGAATTGAAACTAGTTTTCCTACATATATTCATGAGACTAATGAGGCAAACTTAGATAAAGTTGACCAAATATTAAATTTAATTGCATGAATAAATAATAATTAAAAATAATTGTGTGAATGAATCCCTGAATGAGTTCCTCTTGGTTTCGAGAATAAATTGTTCGAGTAGTTTAATCTTGGAGCAATTCTCCCTCCACTCGACGAAGTAGCAAGGAAGCCAACATTGACTTTGTTGTTTCTATATTGGATGGAGGGTGTTTTTCTCCAAGATTAGCCAAATCCTAATTTATTCTTTACTAAACAAGGCCAACCACATGAAGGTGGAAGATCTAATGGCCTTCTCCCTCCCCACCGCCACATCACTCTCAATTCCCCAATACCAAATATATCTACTATATAGGAAATAGTTGAAAGAAAGATATTAAGATACATAAGAAAAAATAGCAAATATTCATTCATTCATTCATTTGTAAATCCACAAAATATTTCATGTCAATAAAATTTATCATAAAAAATATGTTTACATAATATGAAACAATGTTATGTACATAAAGAGACATATAGCAATTATTCATTAACATATAACATTCATTCATTTATTCATTAATCATAGACACAAAATACTTCATCTAATTTTTTTTATGGGTAAGTGTGGTAGTTACACTAAATATAGTAGAAAATATAGTAACCATTCCAACAGTGTCGATTAGGCCATCAAAAATAAAGAAAAAGAAAAGTAATGATAAAAAAAATAGCACATGAAATACCTCCAGTACTGTAACACCCTCCTCCCACACTTACCCAAGATTACCAATCCACCAGGGTAAATATGTGAGGAAGAGTTACTATGATATGATTCAACTCCCTAAGTAAAATTAAGGAAGTGGAACCTACAAGCCAAGACCAACCTGACCTTCCTTAGAAGCTACATGACCCTCAATATCCAACCAACCCCTCCAGGTGTCCAACCCCTGAGATAGCTTGATGTTTCACTATATTGGGATCTTAGTCACTCTCTTGGCAAAGAAATCTCACATCTCAGACTCTTCGTTTGCTCCCATAGGCCTTCTTCCTAGTGTCTATGGACTTTTACAGGTAGTTATGTGCCAGCGACCCCGACATCTGAGCCACTTTTTCAGGGCTAAGACTCAAGCCTCTACCCAAAACTTCATGGAAATTTTGGAACTAATGAATAACAATGAAACAAGGTTTCTAATGAAAAAACTTGAACAAGGAATTGACCTGACCCCTCCCAACCATGATAGGAATTTCATCAAACATATCATAAACATGTCTGAACATAAGAGTCTCATACTTATCTAAGAATCGTCAAGAAGGATTGGTGCCTCCTCACAATAGATAAAATATAATCTATTGGGTCATGCATTCATTAAGGTTTCATCTACTAACCAAAAGATAATGACAACCATAACTCAAATTTGTCATAAAACATGCTTATAACCAACAAATGACCAGAATAGAAATAATGATAGAACAACCATTAAAGCCACATAATAAGAAGCACATTTACTCATAAAATATAAGAGGAAATGATCTCTTATTAGAATATAAAAATCCAACCAATTAAGGGACGTCCATGTACCACCCAACCATGGATTGTACTGAACCAAACCTCTCTTTCAACCAATCACCCTCGTGCCATATTCTAAGCATGAATGTGGGATCTCATAGAATAAACCGAGAAAACTAAAAAAGGGATTCCAGAGACCAAAACACATCAACCCTCAACCATAGATTCCACCTCATAGTCAAACATCACTAACCATCATCAGATCGGTCTCTATCGATGTTGTCCAGGGCTCTAGAGCATTTTTTCCAACCAAGGATTCCAAGACTAGTAACTCAACCCGTAGTTCCTATCGAGCTTCCAGAGAATTTTTCCAACCAAGGCTTTCAGGATTAGTAACTCAACCCACCAAGGGCTCTAGAGTGTTTTTCCAACCAAAAATTTCAGGACTAATAACTCAACCCAGCTCTTACAGGTCTTCCAGATCATTTTTCGAACCAAGGCTCTAAGAACTAATAACTAAACCTAGAGCCATAAGGAACATAAGCACCAATCAAAAACAAAAGGGAAATCCCACAATACCATGGCTATTCAGGAAATGTCAAGGCTAGGTAAATCTACTTTCAATCAAGGAAATCCTCCATGCCATTGAAAATCATAACAAAAGAACCACACCCATACACCATGCATGCCAAAAATAGCTAGGAAATCATACATGCAACTTAGTACCTACAAAGTAAACATGTTGTAGTTTCTCATCCCATTGTCCCATTTCTCTTTCCTTTTCTTCCTTTTCCTTCTCGATCCAGATCCAAAGTGTGCCCAAACTCCTCCAAGAGTGCTCCAAGAAAATCTAAGTGTGCAAGAGTATGAGAGAGATCTCCAAGCTAAAACTGAAAAAAGGTTAAACTGTCAAAATCTAACCAACAAAAACCTATGAACTAATCCTCAAAATCCTTTTTATCATTGTGGCCTCTATTTTCCAATTTTCTCTATTTTTCCTTCAATTTCATCCTTACATGCAACTTGTTACCTTTCACCTTCCTTTCTCCTAATTTCCAATGGTTTCTTAAATAAAATGCCAAGTAATGCCTCTTTACCTTTGCCATTGCCTTTGCCAATTTCTATAGCCATTAATTAATCACTAGTGATCCCTATCACTATGTTTTCCCCAACAATCAGCTTGGAATACATGTCCCGTGACCTTGGTTATTATTTTTCCTTGATTAACTTTATTACATAGATTTTTGACCAGGGTTGTTACAAGTACCAAGCTAAATATCAATCTCAAGATTAGGAACTCCATCGTCAGTAGGCTCATGTATTGTATCTACATTTCTTGCCTACTTTTTATAATCAAACACATTAGTTTATGGCAAAAAATAATAACCAATAGATTGCATGCGTAATGATTTATAAATGCTATTTGTTTCTTTTATTTGCCTGAGTGTTAGGTTGGGTGGTGGAAGACATTGAAGACGCCAATCTTTTCCTTCATTCAACCACAAATTGATAGCCATACTTGAAAGCAAGATTTAGGTCTTTCTCCGTGGGAGCCTCTTTGAGTTGTGAACCGTGCAATTTTGAATTAGAACATGAATTTTTCTTCTTCTGTGATATTAAATTAAAATTCTTAACAATTTATAATTTGGATGCAAAATATTTTTTTATATACTTACAATTTTTGTAGTGAGTTTCGAGTAACCACCCAGGCCAAGATGATGCTACCCATGTTGGGATATTTTTTCCATTGTGGCTTTGGAAGTATATGGGAGCCTATTTTTAAAACATCGAAAAACTTAATTAGATGTCACAATGATGATAAACCATCATAATTACATTATTAAAAGTGCCTCATACCTTCCTGGACCGGGTGGTGTCTTCCCCATTTTTTGAAGTGCCTTCTCATTTGCATCTGCCATGAGTTCTCTCCACTCAATCTTTGGAATCGATGGAGGGTGCTCATGTGACCCGACCCTTTCCAATTGAGACCTATACTAGTCTTGCACATATTTTAAATGTAGTTCTGCTTTCGAGGTAACTGCAATTTTGTTCAAGGTAATGTCACTAAATAGGCAAACCATCCTTGTAATAAGTTAATATTTTAACTTGGAACTTTGGGATTCCAGTTTGTTCAAATAGTTGACCCAAATATTTCTAAGGTTATGTCATACAAATTCCTATAAAATGCATCATTTCCCACAAAACGATATACAAGTTTTGACGTAATGACATGCTATATGTTAATTTCATTTATGTTGTACTTAATATTTAAAACACTTCTTAAATACTTGGAAGTTTATCTATTTTCATGGGGACATTGTCATCATCTGCCAAAAATATGATTGGTAGTGATATCATGCTAGTAACACGAGAATATCAACAAAATCTCACTTCAAATTGTGCAATCGAATCATGATTTGCATCCACAACATCATGTGTAGATCCTGATGTATGTTGTTCAGGGGGTGCAGATCCTATTGTGGGTGGTTAAGTGGGTCTACAGGATTCAATGATCGGTGACTTACTTGGTGGAGCATCAACGCTGCTACCAACGCCGACCCCCATAGTCATAGCATTAGGATTGCACTCCTCCAAAAATTCTTGTAAAATAAATATTTGTTTTTATAAAGGATTAGATAACTAAATCATAACAAATGAATGGGATAAATAAATGAGTTTCTCACCGCATACTGACGAACTTGTTGCATAAAGGTTTTATTTTCTCCTTTTATCTCATCAGTATGAGGGTCAATCAGAACTAAAGAATTAATTTTCTTGTTTTTTTTCATTCGAAGCTTCATTATTGCTTGGATTGGATTGAGAGACATAAAAATTGCTTCTTTAGTAATCTCTTGCTCATGAGAATTTGTGGAATTCTCTAAGGCTAGTGCCTTCCCCTTATCACCGTGTTTATCAAATAAGTGTAATTTGCAATTCGACCACATTAAATCAAGATTATATTAATAAGAAATCCACTACTGACATATGCCTAAATTTATATAGAAACTTCAAGACATTTCATGGCCAATATAAAAGGTTCTAAATTTATAAAAACTTCGTCACCTTGGAAGGATCTTACAAGAGGCATTATGACAAGATCAATATATATTCCATATTGTATAGAAATAATACTTTGAAAAGGATAAATGAATACATTTTCTCAAGTTGTTCATATGCATAGTGAATCTTTCATTTAGTTATATGATGCCTAAAAATATGAATTTGACTTACTCTATAATGGATAAAATTTTACTTGTATATATATCTTGTGGTTATATTATTTTATGTACAACTACATTGATGTTTACCTGCTGTGAGGTTGGTTCCCTTTGACCTTGGTCAACCTGACACAATATTTTAACCATGATGTATTAAAATGTTTCCTCAACTTACAAGATGTCTAACAATATATTGTACTAAATGACAATCATAACATACAATAGACATTGCTTACAAGTTGGGTAAAATTGAATACATACCACCCCCATAATAGCAATATTTGTATTTATTCTATTCAAATTGTAATCAATGAGAAACTCTTCCCCTGCAACTATTGATTTAATGGCACATACGAATACACAATTTCCTTCACGTCCCTCGAATATGCAATTGGTTTGCTTATTTGTGGTGACGAGCCTTGTACTATTTATAAACCGTGCAATATTCACTGTTGCTTTTGCCTTCCATCAATATACATAGTTGCACCTTTATTTTCATAATTTTATTTTAGTTGTATATAATATGCATCCACTCCATATCTTTGCATACTTTAAGTATATTGGATTCTTCGTACCCAATCATTGAAGTTGTAATAGGGCCCAACATGCTCCATCAATTCAGTTAATCCTTTGTAATACACCTTTATGCCATGCATGGAAAATAACCCCAAACTATGTAATGATAATGGGCCAATGCAATATATCATTTCATTGACAAAAAAACCAATGTTTATTTTAGGAATATCCTTGGGTGCCCATTGTTTCACTAGATCTTTGTACCTCAAGTGTTATGTAGAATCTACAACTGCGGACAAAAGTATCTTCCCTAGGCCTCGTGGACTGATCTAGAACAACATAAATACAAAGGGACTAATATTTTCCTTAAAGTAAATAAATAATGGGATGAAGCCTACATTACAAGAAAAAACGGCATTGGTGAGGGTTGAAAATTGTCACCATAAGCTCATTGGGGACGAGAAAAAGAGCCTTCGTCACAAAAAACTAAATGTCACCAAAAGTATAAGTGTTGTGGTAACATTCAAGGTTCATCACCAATAATGATTTATAATGATGGATAGTGACCGTCACAATTTCATATAAGAAATGGTGATAGACCTTAGCCTTTGTCACAAAAAAATTGAACGTCACCAAATGTGGAGTCACGAAGAGTATAAGTGTTGTGGTGACATTCAAGGTTCATCACGAATAATGATTATAATAACGGATAATGACTATCACCATTTCATATGAACAAGAACGATTTATTGTGATGGACCTTTTATGACCGTCACTATTGATGCATATATATGGTGGAATTCATTGACCGTCACCATTTCATATTTTGGTGAGGGTCAAAAAATGTCACCATAAGCTCATTGGTGAGGGTCAAAAAATGTCACCATAAGCTCATTGGTGATGGTCAAAAGAGCCTCTATCACCAAAAACTGAATTTTTCCAAAGGCCAAATAGACAAAAGTATAGGTTTTGTGGTGACATTCACAGTGCGTCATGAATAATGATTATAATCACAAATAGTGACCGCCACCATTTCATATGAACAACAGTGATTTATGGTGATAGATCTTTCATGACCATCACTATTGATTCATATATATATGGTGGCATCCATTAGCCGTCACCATTTCATATTTTGGTGAGGTTTGAAAAATGTCACCATAAGCTCATTGATATTAATCAAAAGAGCCACGTCACCAAAGACTGATCATCACCATTCCATATGAATACCAGGGCACGATGGAATTGAACCACCAACCTCCTGTTTGTAAGACAAGTGCTCTTCTGTTGAGTTAGCACCCTTTAAAGAATTATACTTTAAAAAATTAAACCTTGAAACTTCATAAATTGTAAATTCTACAACTTTCAGTAAATTATAAAACTTTGTAAAGTCTTGGAAAATATTTTTTTAAACAATAAAAATAACATCGAAGTTGCAGGTCCTTACCTAATGGTTATGGAAGTTATGAAAAGTGAGTGGAGGGAAAAATAGCTATGTTCACTATACTCACTATGTTCAGTTGAATATTCAATTAGAAGTGAAACTTTGAAGACATTTATAGCCTATAAATAGCTTATAATTGTCAAACCTAAAATTTACAATTGCACTAAAAATTTACCTCTAAAACACTGATTTAGATGCCAAAAAGTAAAAAATAGTGAGTATATATGATGCAATTATGAATAATGAGCTACACACTTTAATCCTACTGGCTATGGGGTCTAGAAAACTAATTGGGAGTACTTCTCATTATTAATTAATTCAAGATGTTAAAATACAACGATCAATAATGACCCTGAAATTAAACCACTAAACATATGTTAAAATTTTAAGCACAAAGTTTGGCTAATATCTGTGACACCAACAAAATACCCAACGGGCATTCAACCACTTCAAAATCCACACCAAGCATGAGAATCCAAAAATGCAATTATATGGATACAAGGAAATCACTCCCTGCCTCTCAATGATAACTATGTCCTCCCACAATTACTTCAATTGGAAAAGGGGTGTGAGGATAAGAGCCTCAAAGAAAAAAGAAGTACACAATACAAAAATACACTTCATCCCCCTTCTACCTTTATGGAATAGATCTAGGCGAATAACAAAAAGATCCATAGAGAATAGGAATAGCGATTTCCCCTAAAGGTGCAAACATATACCAAAGGAATAGAATATTTGTGTCTTCTGAGCCCAAGCATGCAAAGAGACACCTTTTATGTAATTACACTACTTTGTCTCCATGTAGCTGAAAAGAGGTTAAATTCTCTTGACAAAACTTTGCAAATTTTTCCATTGACATGCTTCTATTCTTTTATAACAAGAGGATATGCTATATTTTAGAAAGTTCATGCTTCTCAAAACATTTCAGATGCTCTACATTAGAGAACTTTTGAGGTCTAAAATGGGCCTCCTTAGGAAAATGTATAATCAAAATAAATTTTAGAAGAACCAATAGGATTCAAGATGATGATGTCAACCATGGGGATGATTCACCATTTTTGGGGTAAAAAAGTAAAAAGATTAAAAAATAATAAAATAATAAAACTACTTTTTCAATTTGTATTTTCAACTTATATTCCTAAGATTTTACTAAAATTCTGAGTAGGGGTACTCATTTGATAAAAAAAATTGATTCATCATCCAAGGAGTACCCATGTTGCATACTTTCGATGGACCCTACTACACAAAAATTGAGAAATATGTGAAAAATCGTGTTTGGAATCACATTTTTCATGTATTTATCATTTTTCATGTAGCATGTTCCATAAAATGTATGCAACATGGGTACTCCTTGGATGAAGAATCAAATTCTACATCCAATGAGTATTCCCGCTCAAAATTTGAGTAAACCCATAGGGAGATAAGTTGAAAATACGAGTTGAAAAAGTGGTTTTTTCTTTTTTCCCTCTAAAATTTGATGATGTAATCTAATCTTATTTTATTATTTCCACTATTATTTTATAATTTCCTTAAGAGGCCCCTTTTAGACTTCAAAATTTCCCTAATGATATTTCCACTGAAAACATGTAAAGAGTTTATCCATAATGCTAAAGGTAAAGTTTGTCCTAAGTTGTTTGTTGGCCAAAATCAAAATTCAAGTTCAACTCAAGTTGCATACTAACCAAAAACAAGTCCAGCCTCAGTTAATGAGGGAAATCAATTATTTTGAAAACTAAACCATTCATGATCTCTTAGAATGATCAGTGATTCATTTCATGATATATTTTGTTTACTATATAAGGTCAATGATTGCAC
This sequence comes from Pinus tabuliformis, assembly GCA_031772625.1. Classification (NCBI taxonomy): domain Eukaryota; kingdom Viridiplantae; phylum Streptophyta; class Pinopsida; order Pinales; family Pinaceae; genus Pinus; species Pinus tabuliformis. The sequence goes on along the minus strand of CM062816.1, from coordinate 708,543,023 downwards.
CATTTTTTTGTTGTATTGATTGCTTATTAAATACATGTCTCAATATCATCATGAAAGATAAGAGGATACATGATGTTCAACAATTTGTATACTCTCCACAATCTATAAGAGTTCTTTCACTTACAATAACCATAGTTCAAATAATAACAAAAAATTCAGTAGACTGGATTGACTATTTAGTGGAAGCTTATGGTTGGGCTCTGCATTTTACATGTGCCTATCACTTTATAAGGGATAGTGTTGGGTGCAACCCAACCTGGCTAGATTTTGGGAAGAAATCCAAGTTTTGTGGAAGTGTGCAGTAGAAAGGATGCCGTACAGTACGAATTAGTGAACCGCACAGAAGAGTTGTGGAGCATGACAAGTCACAAAGACCACACAATAAAGTTACCGCACAACATCAGGGCTTTGCAGTGAAGCCCCTTACTTTTTGTAAAAGCATTAAAATATTGTAAAGTTGTAAGTTTTGGGCCATATTCCCTTGTATTTCGGAAAACATGATATTAGGTCCATGGTAATGTAACGATGTAATCTCTCATGTAATAGTATATGTAGGGATGAATAATAAAGAAGAAGGCATGATGTATTAGATCATATCTATGTTATGTGATACTTTTGTGGTATGTACTTTGGAGGAAGGGCGAGGCTCAGTGACTATGTGTGTGGAGGATTGGGTCTATTGCAATGTGCGTACGTTGTATGCAGCTTAATGTGCAGACACCTTGCAGCTGTGTGCATAGGGAAGAACTGTTTGTTGTACCAAATTCCATATATAAGAAATCATTCTTGTGGACGAATTCCCACATTGGGATGAACTATGGTAAAATATGTGTCTCAAGTGTTCATTTTCTTATTATCTAATCTTTATTTCAGTACTGCACAGTTTATGCATGTCTATGTTATGTTTCAGTGATGAATGTAATTATGCGAAGTAATGTATAAGTATGAACTAATTTGTAAGACAAAGTTGTTTATAAGAATTAAAGCATAAAAGGAAGACATCGGTGCCACAATGAAGTATCCCTCAAGCTGCAGAAACCTGGTTTTTCAACCTCCCATAATCACTTCCAGTGAGACTGCAATCTTCTTGCAAGTCGTTGCAGAGAGGGCCAGTGGTTGAGCGTTTTATTGGTGCACAACATAATTTGAACCTGGGTCCAACCCACCTAAGCCAACAAATGGTTCCATTGTTGGGACCAGGATCTGTTTGAGAGATATGTTTTGGCATCCGTCGAAGAAAGAAATCGAAGAGTGGGTAGATCAAAAGGAACATAAATTTGCAGATCGGGAGAACATAAACCCTAAACTTTCATCTAAAAGGTGGTTGGAAAAGTATATCTTTGAAGATCATTTCGAAATATTCTTTTGTTCGTTTCACATCGAGCTATACGAGTGGATCTCAAGATTGATAGAGAGAAATAATTGTTTTAAAGGAGACGAGCCTAAGCATTGGACTCCAGAATTGATACAACAACTAAAGAACATTGATAACAAAACTTCAAGGGCTATTGATTTATGGGTTGACAAAATTTTGGGAGGATTTATTACTGAGTTTGCAGTAGAATCGACGGTGTCCTGCAATGAAGTTGAATGAAAACTTTTCAAGGGACCGCAAGGTAAGTACTTGAGATCTTTGAAATTCTCGATTAAGATGATTTTGTGTGAAAAGGGAATTCTTTGAATGCAGTCATATTAGTAGATTATATTTGAAAAATATTTGAAGAAGAGATTGGAACAACGCAAAGTGGAAAAAGGTATAGAGTAGACACTAAGAAGAGATCTCGTGGCCAAGATCCAAATATTTTCATAAAGGCTGACTATAGCCTTCCGTTGAGTGAATCCGAAGGTGAAGAAAATCCCCCTAAGAATCCCGAAGGAACTTTGCAGTATTCACCCTTTTAGCCTGAAAGTGCGTTGAAGCCCAAATCTAGCTAGATTCAAACAATTTTAGTTTTCCCCGCCCCCCTACCCCCCATCCCCCTCCCCTTACGAATCCCGGTCCCCCCCCCCCGAGAAGAATGATGGACAATGATATTAAGTTTCCAATATTTAAAGGAAATGGATCAGAGGATCCAAAGGAGTTCTGGTTCTTATGAGAAGCAGTATGGACTGCAAAGTAGGTCCATGATGAAAATGTGAAAAAGGCACAGCTTGCTACAACATTCAGATATCGAGCATTAAATTGGTATATGAAATATTCAAGCAACCAGATCAGTTCTTACGCAAACATTAAATCAACATTGGTAAAAGAATTGAAGAAACCAAAATCCGAGTCGCAGTGCATCACATAACTAAAGGAGATCAAACAAAGGTCGACTAAGTCAATGTGGGAATTTGATCAAAGGATCAAGGTATTATTGGATCAAGTGAGCTTCGATATAGCTCTGCAATAGCACAAGGAATGATATATAGCTGTGATCCTGCCACACATCAGATTACCTTTGACACATCAGAAAATGGAGACTCAAGCCGAAGATTTGGAGTTGGAAATGAAGTTAGAAGCTTTGCTGATAGGTGATACAAATGTAGGTATGCAGCAGATACAAAGTCAACTGGCGAATTTGACCCAACAGTTACAGGATATGAAGAAGAGTAAAGAAGTTCATGAAGAGGTAAGGTTTACAAAATGCAAGTAGAAGGTCACTCTAAAGAGAAATTTCCTATTTTCAGAAATTACACAGCTAGTGGAGCACCTAATCCTTTGAATGTTGGATCTAATCTATGGTGTGAGATATGAAAAACTAGAGGTGAACACCATTTTGAAGATTGTTATTTGTTACTAAAATATGTGCAGACTACAAAAAATTTATTTAGCAAGTTCTATAAGTTGGTAGGGCATAATGAAAGTCACTGTTGAGCCTATGAATTAGTGATGGATCGTGATGCCGATACATATAGATTGAAAGATGAAGAACAGGGAAATGAAGGAAGTGGACAACGGGGTGGTCGAGGTGGCGGAGATGGTCAAGGTTGAGGTCATATTATTTGTTATAACTGCATCTAGGCAAGTCACTTCGCAATAGATTATCAAAATCCGACTACGACCTATAAGTATTGTAAATAATTTGATCATGTCATTAAAGAGTGTCCGGTACTTATAGAAAAAATGCAAGAAAGGAAGAATCCACAACTAACCCATAACATTCAAATGATCACTGGGGAAGTGAGGAAAGATTAATCTTGTATCAATATTGTAACAAGGAGTGGAGTTGCGATGGGAAATGATAAAGCATATGGGAATAAGGTAGTTGAAGATACATGGGTTAGCAATACTACAGAGAAATCACTGATGTTTGATATTCAAAAGGAAAAATAAGTCTTTATGGAAGCAAAGTAAAGCTTTATGGACGTAGGAGCTTCAACATCTAGTGCGCAGCCGAAGCAAAAGAATAACAATGACGTAATAGTAGTTGCGACACAAGATATGGATCCAAGTATTTTAAAATCTTTCCTACAAACTTGTGTGAAGTTGTTGAGAAACCAGAAAGTTGTAGAAAGATTGCAGGAATTGATAGACTCCTGCACATCTAAGGAAGTAATGCGGAATGAAATGCATGAAGTAAATAATTTATATAGACAAAAGAGAACTAGAAAGTAAATGAGGCTTAGTGTGCACAAATAGGGGAATATGATATGGACGAAGTTATTTTAGATATAGGATCTAAAGCTAATTTCCTAATGAAGCAAACATGGGAACTAATGGGTAAACCGAAGTTACAATGGTCACCTATTTAGCTGAAAATGGTGAATCAACAAAAGATTGTTCCTCTAGGAATATTATCAGGCATTACAATGGATATTGAAGGGGTGCGCACTACTACAGATTTTGAGGTAATAGAAATTGTGGATGACAGTAACCCCTATCCTGCATTACTTGGATTGGATTGGGAATTTGATAACATGGCTATAATCAACTTGAAGAAGAGGAAAATGATATTTGAAAGCAACAATATGAGAGTGATAGTTCCCTTGGATCCATCAGAAGGAGCAAGGTATATTGAGCCAGTTAAAGAGGAGTACAATGCAACTGATATAGATAACATCTATCAAGTGACAACCAAAGAAGAAGAATGGATCAACCCTACTACAGATGGAAAGTTGAGTTGGGAGCATAACAACTCTTGTGCTTCAGATTCAGAAGAAGAATTAGAAAATTGGCAAAACAGGTTACATGAAGTGTCTACAAGACAATGTGCAAGAGTGACTAAATCACTTCGTTGTATAACCTTTGAGGTATGTAATTTTCCTTACTATGATGGTTTGGGTGATATAAATAATTTTCTTGAAGAATATGAAGAACAGGTACCAAAATGTCAAAGATTATTAGCCCTGGATATAGCCCTAAGAGCTACTCTTGCTAGATGGTGGGGTACACATAAGAATAATATAGGAACTTGGAAAGAATGTCAAAGGTTGATATGGGTAAGGTTTGGTTAGGTAGACATAGAATTGATAGATAAATATGATGGTCAAACTGATCCTAGAGAGCACATCCAGCTTTGCATGATAGCATGGAAGGAGATTCCACGAGAAGAATGGGTGCATTGGTTCACCCATACATTGGAGATAATTCTTCGAAACTGGGATTTGAAACAGAACTTCGACATGGTACTACGAGTTGGGAAGAGATGGTTGATGGGTTTATATTGACATTTAGCTTTGAATATGACTACCCATATATAGATTCAACCCTTCAGATAGTTAAAAAGAAGATTTTTGAGAATGAAATTCCACTCACTTGGCAACCTGATTGGGCTACACAACTACATAATGTACTAGAATGCTACAACGTTGCCGCATAAGAAGATGAAGGCCCTCGCAATATTGACATAGAAAAATATGAAGGTTACCACAAAGTAAATGGACTTGAGATAGAAATGCTTGATATAACAAAGCCATTAAAGACAAAGAAGGTGAATATAGGGTCAAAATAAGAGCCAAAGTTTGTAACCATAGGAGATTATTTGGATGAAGACACAGTCAGCAAAGTGACAGATCTTTTGCATGAATACCACGAGATATTCCCCACTAAGTTCTCAGATATGAAAGGCATAGTAGGAAACTTGGGAGTTATGAAGATTCCTTTGAAACCTGATGTGACGCCAGTTAAGAAAAGGCCTTATAGACTGAATCCAAAATACAAAGAAAAAGTGGAGAAAAAACTTTAGAAAATGATAGAAGTTGGAACCATTGAACCTGTGGAAGAATCGGAATGGGTAAGCCCTATGGTATTACAAGAAAATAAAACACAGGGTGAAATCAGGATTTGTGTTGATTTAAGGAAGTTAAAAGATGCATGTCTACATGATCCATTCCCTACTCCTTTCAGTGATGAATTAGGGGTTCAGGAAGCCTATTCATTTACAGATGGATTTTTAGGATACCATCTGATTAGAATTGCAACAAAGGATTAACATAAGACCACCTTCACTACAGAATGGGGTTCATATCATAATATAATGATGCCTTTTGGGTTGAAGAATGCCCCTGGCATATTTTCAAGAGTAGTTGTCGTAGCTTTCAAAGAGTATATTCACAAGTTCTTAGAAGTATACTTCAATGATTGGAAAATGTTTGGGTTATTGAAGAAACATGTTGCAAGCTTAATATTGATGCTTGACACATGCAAGCAGTGTCATATTTCTCTGAATATCAAGAAGTGTATATTATGTGTACCTTTTGGTATATTGCTAGGACACAATGTTTACAAGCAAGGATTGATGGTGGATCCTATGAATATTTCTATCATTGTGAATTTACCACCATGGAAGACAATTAGGCGGCTTTGCACCACACTGGGACATATAAGATATTACAAAAAATTTATCAAAGGATATGCGCAGATCACCGCACCTATGGAAAAACTGCTGAAGAAAAATGTAACATTTCTATGGAACGAAGAGTGTCAAAAGAGCCTCGACACACTAAAATAAAATATGGTAACTACATCTATCTTGTTTTTTCCATAATGGAATAAGGAACTTTATGTTCATGTGGATGCTTCACGCATAGCTTTAGGAGTAATATTGGCACACCCTGGTGTAGGAGAATTAGATCACCCCATAACATTTGCAAGTAGAAAATTATCTAAAGTAGAGAAGAACTATACAAATACAGAAAGGGAAGGTCTAGCTATGGTATATGCATTACAAAATTTCATACATTATTTGTTGCGATCACATTTCAAGATGTTCAGAGATCACTCTACACTAAAATATTTGGTAAACAAGCCTGTTTTAGGTGGAAAATTTTGTAGGTGGTTATTACTATTTCAAGATTATGAATTTGAAGTTATTCTTAAGCCAGGAAGACTAAATGTTGGACCTGATAATTTGTTGAGGATAGAAATAGGAGAAGAACCAACAAATATAGAGGATAATCTTCCTGATGCGCAATTGTTTTCGATCAGAGTAGCAGATGAGCACTTCACTGAGATTATTTAGTTCTTAACCATAGGAATGACCCCTTCAGAATACACTACACAATAGAAGAAAGAGTTAGTTTTTAAGGGAGTAGATTTTTCACTAATAGCAGGGCATTTGTATAAATTAGGACAGGATGAAACACTGCACAAATATGTTCTTGGGCATGAAAGACAATTAATTTTGACAGAAGCTCATAATGGTGCAGCTAGTGCACATTATGCAGGGAAAGCCACTGTGCATAAAATTTTAGGAGAAAGACTATGGTGGCATATATTACACAAATATGCAAAGGAATAATGTCGAGCTTATGATATCTGCCAAAGAACAGGAAAACCTTCAAGAAGAGATGAAATGCCACTAGTACCACAAGTAACATTGCAGGCTTTTGACAAATGGGCTATTGATTTTGTGGGACCGATCAATCCACCAGGGAAAAAGACTGGTGCGAGGTATATAATCATTATGACTGACTATCTGACAAGGTGGGCTGAAGCACAGTTTGTGAAGGATTGCAATGTAGAAACTATTGCAAAGTTCATATTTGAGTATATTGTTTGGTCTAAAATGCAATGCAAATTAGAGTTTCATTTACTATCAATCCGGGAAAGTAAACTTTGAGGATCATCCAATATATATGGACTTAGAGACAAACTAAACTAAGCTAGGCGAAGAAATGCCAAAGCTCCTTTACAGGAGGTCTTTCATTGGGATCTCCAACACCTATTTAGTCATTTAACAAAATGAAATCTAAAGACATTGTGACAAGTGTAAGAAATATTAAAGCTCCCTTACAGGAGACTATTCATTAATATTTTTAACATCTTAATCAATAAACTAAGAAATGAAGGCATTTAAACATAATTCAAATTGATTGTAGGAAATATTAAAGCTCTCTTACAAGAGACTATTCATTTATATTTCCAGCATCAAGATCTTTAAACTAATGAAATTAAAAACATAAATGAAATCTTACTATACCAAAACAAGTATGCAAGTGAGGCAATGAGGGCCCTCCATAGCTCCACAAGCACACCTAGAAAGAAGTCAAATGTAGAAGAAAATCCAATCCACTTTATTCATCGTCAATTTGAAATTGCAATTACAACCATTACAATGATTCTCCAAATCTAACTTCTCATTACCAACCTATAAGATACTAAGATTACAAATGAAGGACTAGGTTCTAAAATGCTAAAAATTAAGATCACAAAATGAAGATTACAAATGAAGGAGATAACACTCCTATTTATACAAAAGCTATGATAACAAACTCATAAATGTAAATCCACTCTTCCCTCCTTTGACCCACATATTTCTCAACCAATGGTGACACATAACCCTATCCTCCATGATCTCCTCCATGAGGTCCATGATCTTCTCCATGACGTCCATGATCCCTCAAATTCGAATTTGAACATAGAGTGCCATATAAAGATGCCTTGGAAGCTTCCTTTATACCTACACATGTCAACAAACTCATTCTAATTGTTAGGTATAAGTATATGGAGATTATTTTCTAAAGTTTAACCATAAATTCACTTAAAATTACTAAGAATTAATAATGTTTTGGAAAACACAATGGTAACCCATTTAATGATGAAAGTGAAGCTGATGTGGTGACATGGTGGTGGAATAGAGGTGAGAAAATGTGTGAATGGAGTGAAAGTGGATGTATTTTAAGGATACTTCTTAGGCCCAGCATATATTTTGTCCAGATTTGGGTGTCCAAAAATATTGATGAGTGATCAAGGGTCACATTTCTTGAATCAAACCATTGAAGCATTAACTAAGGAATTTAAAGTTTACCACTAGAAGAGCACTCCTTATCATCCTCAAGAAAATGGAATTGTGGAAGCATTCAATAAGATTTTAGAGAATGCACTCACAAAAGTATGCAATGTGAATAGAAATGACTGGGATCTAAGGATTCCAGCAGTGTTATGGGCATATAGGATAACATGCAAGAAAATGTCAAGACAAACACCTTTTAGGTTGGTATATGGACAAGAAGCAATCATGCCTATAGAATAAATTGTGCCAAGTTTAAGAATTGCAGCCTTCACAGACATGGTAGACTCTAATATAATGGAAGAAAGGATGGAACAATTACTTGCTCTGGAAGAAGACAGGTTTATAGTAGGTTTTCATCAGCAAGTGCAAAAAGCAAGGGAGAAAGTCTGGCATGACAGGAACATCAAGCAGAAGACATTTTGGGAATGAGATATTGTACCTTTATATGAAAACAAATTCACGAAGTTCCCAGGAAAATTTAAAACACATTGGTTAGGACCGTACATCATCAAACACATCTCAGATGGTGGTGCATTTCAGCACTTTGAGTTAAATGGTCAGTTGATTCCAAAAACGAGTGAATGGTAGCAGATTAAAGGTATACATGGACGAATTTGTCCCTGGATCTTCTCACTAAAGGACGAAAGGAGAAGAGCCTTAGTGACACCTATAGTTGAAAGTGGGCAGTGGACTATAAACTACTCTGCAAAAGGGAACTTCACCAAAGGAAGATTACTGCGTGATATTCAGGAGTATGTCAAAGTCCGAAAGAACCATGACGAAGGAAGGATTGTTGCACCACAAGGGAAGGTTCAGCGAAGTTTTCCGGAAATATGGCCGTTGGAAGGAAAAAGTTTTCGTTAAAAGGTGTGGGAGAAACACATTTATGAAGCACAGTTGGTCGAATCTAGCACCATATCTGCATTGAATGAGAAATATCTAAGCTAATCATGGGGTTCGAAATTCAAATTCGCTATAAAATCCATGTCCCGCTCCACATTTTACACTTTTCTATCTGGAGAATTCAGTTTCAGAATTTGCAACCAAGTGTGAGACAAGTGTGCTATTGTATGTTTGAGAGAAGTTTCGAAGAGATTTCTAGAGAGTTTGCAGAGAAAGGGATAGCAGGCATCATGGAAGCCTAGACTGGTAAATCTGCAGCATCAAGTGTACCTATGGCCCCAACACACGCAAGGTCTCCGTGAAAACAAGTAATCATAGAAGAACAACCACAAAGAAGACAAAAAAAAGAGACTAGCTGAAGCCTCTGGAGTAGAGATAAGGAAATCCTCGAGAAATAAGGTAGTGAAAGAGCAGCAAACAAAGACCAAGCAGGATAAGAAACTTGCGCAGAAGGCGAAGAAACCAGTGTAGCAGAAAGAACCAAAACAAATCCATGACAGCAAGGAGGAAGCCGAAATGCACTAGATGGAGACAGAGGGTGCAGAAATTCTGTCATTGTTGCCACCATATTTTCCACCAAGGAACTCGAGTGCCAAGCTGGTTAAAGATCCCAAAGACACGAAATTTGACACTTTCACACCGCTGCTACCAAAAAAGTTCCATTTGAAGGAGAATTACTGGGAAAAATTATGCAATTAAAGATGGAGGATTGGGACTTCAATGACCGGAGTAAGTATCTGCAGTTCGAGCCAAGAAAGTACCTACAACAGGTATACTATCCAGAGAGCAGAGTTACAAGGTTGGAGCCACACCAATGGGCTTAAGGATTGGAGAGATCAAGCTTGTTGAACATGTTAAACGTGCCACACTTTAGTAGAAGCACGTCTAACACAGAGTGTGTTCGACAATTGTCGGTATTAGTGCATGACGGATGCCTCTGTCTGGGGAAGAGGATCCTGATTGATTAAATGTTTTGTATGACGAATTACTGGATTTCCCTACCAAGGAAAGGACCCCGCTGAAGATTTCATCGGCAAAAACCAAGACAAGGCAATAGCACAAACCATGAAGGACAAGTACGGGCTAATAAGAAAGTCGTGAGGTTATGATATTAACTCCATCAGAAACCAAGGGGTGAGCTTTGCTGCGCACATCTTAGCCAGAAAAAAATGAGGAACTATAAAGAAAATGAAGTCCCTACAGTCGTGGTTTCCTTATCCGCATAGTGCAACATCAGGGTTCAGTTCAACTGGGTTGGATATTTATGCAGGGAAATTTTGTAGGACATCCACGAAGCACAAGAAGAGGGTAAGACATTTCACTACATGTGGTTGATCTTAATCATCACGCTATTAGCATGAAAGGAGCTAGAGGATTCAAACTATCCTCCAATCGAAGAAGATATATGTGAAGCCGTGCAGTATGCCTCACTCTAGCATACCAAGGAGCCAACGCGTGCACAAGAGAATATGATCTTCTTTGTATTGTTGGACATAGACTTGTACATGGTGGTGGTGAACTAGCATCCTAAGCTGTCACCAAGTTTGTATGATCAGTTTCATAATATAGCAGAGTTTAAGGTAGACTTTCACAGGGTATATGTAAAGGCTTGGAAGGATCTGATGGAGACATGGCATCATTTGCCATATTTGGTCATCGAGGATGACCTTCTCGGCATAATACAGAACTGGTTAGCAGAGTGGACGACTCCAATCATAAAAGACATTTAAGCATAGAAGAACACCTCGCAACATGCAGGTCCAAGTGAAAAGGACAAAGGAAAAGACGCAGAAGTGACAGAGTTAGAACATGAACATGGTACCTAGGACCCTCTCAGTGAAAAATATCCATCATAGGAATCACCATACATCATCAGGAAGAGGATACCTACAACACCTACAGTGAGTGCAAGGAAGAAGCAAAAGGAAAAAAAATCTAAGGGCGCAATACCACTTGTCCTTACTAATGGGAACATTGACGAAATTGGAGAAAACGTCTGTGAAGTAACAACAAAAACATGGGATAGGATTGATAATCGCTACCAAGCGCTCTTGGAAGATGTTCAAGAAGGTATTGTAGAACTAAAGGCACTGTCGCAGACATCCAGACAGCAGGAACAAACAAGTCAACCACTGCAACCAGAGCGACAGATAGAAACAACATTTGGATTAAGGATTATGAAGATACCAGCTGGAGCATTACAGTTTGAATCAACCGAAGATAGAGAGCAAGCAAAAGGGTGGGACCATGTCAATATGAACATCATCGCACTGCCAACTCAAATATTGCATAATTTCCACCAAGGTATAACAACTGATTTGCAGGAGCGAGAACAACGCACTTCGTTGTTAAATATTCAGGTGGAGAAGGAAAGAGATTTGATGAAAAAGGATCTTGATAAGCTAATTAAGCAAAGGGATGGAGCATGCTGACAACCAGAACAACTAGAGGAAGTTATCACAAAAAATTGTAGTACAATTCCAGACGTAAAGGTCCGTGAAGAAGAGTCACCAGCAGAGAAGGTCGGGAAGCTTGGCCTTGAAATAAGGGATTCAAAGAATAAGCTTTCATAAATGAAGTTCGAGTATGAAGTGAACATTACTGAGCTGAAAATGAGGTTGCATCCACTCACACCACCAGAAGTACGTGAGAAAAGGGAAACGAATCTAAAATCTGCAATGAAAGGCATATCCGACATAGTGGCAGATTGTGGAAAACTACTAGATGAAACTATGCATATTTGGACCTCACTATCGGAGGATCCAAACATTCAAAGGATTGAAGAGGAGCTCTCAATGAAGCAGAATCAGTTGGAAGAACTCTGGGAAACTGTGAAGACCTTACTAGTCTCGTAGAGGCTCGCAAGAATCACTGAAGGACAGACTCTTCAAAAGAAGATTGAAGACCTTCGAAGGAAAGATAAAATTTTGACAAAGAGGACTTAGTTGTGGCATGATGAGGCCCTCACAGTTTTGCAAGTAGTAGACGATAGGCTCAAGGATCTATGACAGAGGGAGAAAGAAGTGCTACATAAGATTTTTTTGCGAACAACAGAGGCACTACTGGAAGAAGTGTGTCGGGAAGAGAAACAAGTAGTAGAAATACTTCAGGAATATAATGAGGCCAACATGAGCATTGCAGCAAAGATTCAGGGCATAGCAGCTGAGTGACTCGGAACGAGTCACTTGTGAGTGTTGGGCGCAACCCAACTTGGCCAGATTTTTGGAATAAATCCAAGTTTTGTGGAAGCACACAATAGAAAGGATGCCACAGAGTACGAAGTGAACCATGCAGCAGAGCAGTGGAGCACGTAGAATATCGTGCAACAAAGTCACTTCGCAACATCAGGGCTTCTCGACGAAGCCCCTTCCTTTTTGTAAAAGCATTAAAATATTGTAAAGTTGTGGGTTTTGGGCCATAGTCCCTTGTATTTAGGAAGCCATGGTATCAGGTCCATGGGAATGTAACGATGTAATCCCTCATGTAATAGTATATATAGGGATGAATAATAAAGAAGAAGGAATGATGTATTATGGGAATGTAATGATGTAATCCCTCATGTAATAGTATATATAGGGATGAATAATAAAGAAGAAGGAATGATATATTGGATCAGATCTATGCTTATGTGATACTTTTGTGGTTTGTACTTTGGATGAAGGGCGAGGCTCTGTAACTATGTGCGCAAAGGCTTGGGTCCGCAGCTGTGTGTGCAAACCATTTTCAACTTAGTGTGCAGACACCCTGCAGCGGTGTGCGCAAACCGTCTGCAGCTTAGTGTGCAGACACCCTACAGCTTTGTGCGTAGGGAAGAACTGTTTGTTGTACCAAACTCCATATTATAAGCAACAACTCTTGTTAACGTAGTCTCACATTAAGATGATTGACGGTAAAATTTTTGTCTCAAGTGTTGATTTGCTTATTATCTGCACTTTATTTCAGTACTGCATAGTTTATGAATGTTTATGTTATGCTTTAGCGATGAATGTAATTATGTGAAGTAATGTATAAGTATGAAGTAATTTGAGGAGGGGGTGCGATGGAATCGACGCGCTCTGCAGCAAACCGTGAGGGTTTCGGTTAGGGCTCGCTAAACCCTACCTCTATCGCCTGTAGACCGCACTGAGCAACTGCACCGACCTGTTTACCTTGTTGTGGGGAAAAGTATCCGACTCGGAATGACCCTATCCCGACTCTAAGGGTGATAGTTCCTTAGCAACAACTGAAAGTAAAGCTTTGATAGTTTTCCTTTATGAAAGTACAGAGAAGGAAGAAAAGATTGACCAACCAATGTCTTTCGCTTTTGTCGATCCTGTCTTCTCTCTTTGCCTCTTGTTCCCAGCTCCTTGCTCCCTTTGCCGGCCCAGCTACACAAAGATCCTGCACAAACAAGAGATGGAAACTACAAGAAACATGTACTCATAACTGATGCATGGATTAGAGTGAATCAGATATACAAGTAAATACAATACATCAATGCAATACAGGTATATAGGAGAACATTCAAAGCTTTATTGATAGAAGTAAAAGGTTCTGAGAAGGTTACAACCATCAATGGCTCCAATCCAGCAGCACCTCCCCAGCAGCAAGAAATCTCCTCTTCACCTCTATAAAAGCAATCACCCAATAGCTCTAACTGTAAACCAACAGCACTTCCTTGCTTTGCACAAAATTCCAGCCTCCCTAGACCTCATAGAAGAGCTCTATATATAGGAGATTTGGAGAAAGGATGAGTCAGCTTGAGGCTGGCATAAAGCTGACTAGTGTCCTCTCCCACTTTAGTTAAACTTCAGTTCTTGAGTCCACTTGGAGATCCTTGCTTACACATGGAGATCAAGTACCTCTTACTCATCACAGGGCGAATCCCTTGAACCAAGTGTCAGTTTGGAAGCTTCCTGGGCAATTGACACCTTGCAGAATGACTGTGCCACTTGGCCAATCTCGCCCAACGCAGGTAGCCTTCATTGGAGTTGACTTTCAGCGCAGGTACAAGGAGGAGCAGTTGACATTCAGCGCAGTTGCTCAGTGGAGCAGTTGACATGATCCAAAAATAGCCTGTTTTTGAGTGTTTTCAGGTGGAGAACTGATGGGAAGTGCTGTGGTTTGCTGACCTTGTTCTTCTAGGGGTAAGAACAACATGTTTAGGGACTGAGGACCCCTGTAATTATTGACATTTCATGCTCCATGCTGTGAGGCACAAAAATGTCTATAACAGTTGCCCCCTAAAGTATGAGGCCGTTTATCGGGTGAAATGCTTTATCTAGAGGGTCCGAAGTTCATTCCAGTGCTGAGGAGGCGCCCTGTAACACAATACAATACAATACATTATTTTTCGTTCTGCTTTCATGATCTAGCTGAGGCGGGCATTCCCATGCTCAGCTTTATAAATACATTTTGGTACATAGAACAGACGATTGTCTGATGGTAGACTGATAATTCTCTGCTGAAATTATCATCCTTTGAGTAGGATGATCATCTGCTGCAACGATGTACATGACAAATGCTTTTATATTTCCTGAATATGTATCGCAGCCCGGATGGATGAAACTAGATCCGGGGTCTTCAAACTCGTTCGATCTTCACTCTAAGTACAAGTCGATCCATGTGAGAATTTCGCTGAAGTCGAACATGGAAAGACATCGCTTGATTACCGGTCAATGATGAAAACCGTTAACAAGCGCGAGAGGAATCACCGATAATGATAATGACCCTCAAGGTACTGCAGTACAATTCACGTGGCGTGAATAAAGGACTTGGTGTCGAACGCCACGCAAAATCTTCTGGTCGAAGGTCATTGATGTATACCTGTCGCCGGAAGTGAGAAACTTGCCATTGAGGCATGCAAGCTTCAAAGTACTGATGGGGTTGTTCCTAGATCAACTTCTTGGATAATGAGCTAAAGTCGACAAGAAGCGATCCGTCAAAGGAGGGCCTTAATGAATCCCACATCAATGACACGGAACGGAGCTAATGATTTTAGTGGAGGTGAAAACAAGCTGTGACATATGATTCAGGGTGGCGATCATGAATGGATGAAGGATAATGTATGGCAGTGGATGGGACACGGTTGACACTTTCAGAATGACCTCTCTTGAACATATAACGACACTGATGCGATGGATCGGCAGCATTACCCCAAAATGTGGATGGTTTGGCGAAGACCATGGTGATGAGACCGGTGAATGAAACAACCCAACCCGATGTGGTACGGAGGAAAAGTGTCATGTTCAAGAGCGACTTGCTACCATTAAACTTTGATGTTCTCCCAATTTTTCCCCAGTCATTTCTGACCAGTACCTCTTTATTTTTGTCAAGCTTGAGGAGGATAACATATGCTTGTTCTATAACCTGCCCTTCGGGCAAGCCCATAGCTATGATTTAACGAGCTTAGCGATAGGGAAACTCGTTCTCGTCTAAAGACAAGTTTGTCGCTATTTAATCATTTTAACGAGTCTAACGACAAGGAAAACTCGGTCCTTTTCATTTTTAGAGAGTCTGAAAAGGTACAGAAAGTTAACTCCATAATTCCTTTTTCGTCATTTAATCCCTTAAGTCCGAAAAAGTATAAAACAATACAGAAGGGATGGGTGTTCGGTACTTTTAACGAGCCGAACAAGACAAGCACTCAATCTTTTTGTGCAATAATCCCTAAGGTCCAAAAAGATTAAAATCTAGAGGAGGGATAGCTCTTCCGGTCGCTTTAACGAGCTGGAAGGCCAGAACTCGGCAAACTTTTCATATTTTACGAGTCAGAAAAGAGCTCAAAGATGACTCGTCTTTTGAGGAACGAGTGATAAACAGGGATAGCAACTGATTCCAGGTACAAATTGGAATTTTCCAATCACGGTAGTGTCACAAGGATGGCTAGGTGAAATCACTCTTCGCAGCGGTTCCTCAAAATGGGTAAACAATCATATGGGGGTGAACGACCGGCCAAATGACGGTGGAGGCGGTGGATGAAAACACGACCAAGGTTTTTAAGGCTGATAATTTTACGATCGCAATGGTTATTTACCGGGATAGGTTCATTTTTTTACTGAGCTTGAACTCTGGTGGAAACTTTTGCTCACGCTTTTCTATTTTTTAACGAGCATAAATTCCGTGGTAAAACTGCTCGATTCATGGTCAGATTTGATTTTTTACTTTTACTAGCTTTTCTCTTTTCAAATGTAGTACTTCACCTTCAATTGCTGCAACAAACTTTGTTAGAAATGGACAATATTTGCATGAAAATGAGATTATAACCCTAATATTTAACTTTAAACTGTGTAAAAAGTCATAAAAAGGTGTTTTTACCTCTCATTTACCATTTCAATTGCATTTTGCTTGTTGGAGCTCTGGAGGTGCCTCTTCTTCCTTGATTTTCACCAGCTGATTCCGGGAGATTCTGTGATTGGAAAATTCCAATTTGTACCTGGAATCCCCAGTGGAGTCGCCATTTTGTTGTGGGGAAAAGTATCCGACTCGGAATGACCCTATCCCGACTCTAAGGGTGATAGTTCCTTAGCAACAACTGAAAGTAAAGCTTTGATAGTTTTCCTTTATGAAAGTACAGAGAAGGAAGAAAAGATTGACCAACCGATGTCTTTCGCTTTTGTCGATCCTGTCTTCTCTCTTTGCCTCTTGTTCCCAGCTCCTTGCTCCCTTTGCCGGCCCAGCTACACAAAGATCCTGCACAAACAAGAGATGGAAACTACAAGAAACATGTACTCATAACTGATGCATGGATTAGAGTGAATCAGATATACAAGTAAATACAATACATCAATGCAATACAGGTATATAGGAGAACATTCAAAGCTTTATTGATAGAAGTAAAAGGTTCTGAGAAGGTTACAACCATCAATGGCTCCAATCCAGCAGCACCTCCCCAGCAGCAAGAAATCTTCTCTTCACCTCTATAAAAGCAATCACCCAATAGCTCTAACTGTAAACCAACAGCACTTCCTTGCTTTGCACAAAATTCCAGCCTCCCTAGACCTCATAGAAGAGCTCTATATATAGGAGATTTGGAGAAAGGATGAGTCAGCTTGAGGCTGGCATAAAGCTGACTAGTGTCCTCTCCCACTTTAGTTAAACTTCAGTTCTTGAGTCCACTTGGAGATCCTTGCTTACACATGGAGATCAAATACCTCTTACTCATCACAGGGCGAATCCCTTGAACCAAGTGTCAGTTTGGAAGCTTCCTGGGCAATTGACACCTTGCAGAATGATTGTGCCACTTGGCCAATCTCGCCCAGCGCAGGTAGCTTTCATTGGAGTTGACTTTCAGCGCAGGTACAAGGAGGAGCAGTTGACATTCAGCGCAGTTGCTCAGTGGAGCAGTTGACATGATCCAAAAATAGCCTGTTTTTGAGTGTTTTCAGGTGGAGAACTGATGGGAAGTGTTGTGGTTTGCTGACCTTGTTCTTCTAGGGGTAAGAAAAACATGTTTAGGGACTGAGGACCCCTGTAATTATTGACATTTCATGCTCCATGCTGTGAGGCACAAAAATGTCTATAACATACCTGGCCCGATTTTTCAGGTCCCAGCTGTTGTTTTCAACATGGATCCGGTTACTGGCGGTGATGTAATGGAAACGGAGGAGGAAATTGATTTTACCGAGGACCCGCTTTCCTCTCAGGTAATTTTCGATCGCCCTTCTTTCGCATCGTCGTCTGCTGGCCCTGGACTCCCTCTGCTATCTGCGTCACATCCATCCCCGGTGGTTACTATCCCGGTTCCCCCCCCCCCCTGGCTTACCTGAAGGCGCTGCTCCCCCTGAATCCGCTGGTCTGGATCTTCCCCCTCTATCTCCGGGGACCCTCCGCTTCTTATCATCTGTTATCCCCCCGTCGCCTCCCTTTGATTCGCGTCCCCTATCTACCTCTCTCCCGGCTCCTTCCTCCTCGGGACTGCCTCTTTCGTCGACGGCCGGTTACTCTGCGCTCCTCCATTCTCCCTCGGGTTGTTTTGAAACCCCCGCTGTCAAAGTCAGCACTTCCAGGTCGAATCCTTTAGACTGCTCCCCGGACCCCTTGGTAAATCATCCTTCTGCACCGCGTACGGGGAAAAAAAGAACAAAGTGTGTCAAAGCCACATCCAAGGACATCACTATTCGGTTCGGAGAGACCACGGCCATAGGAGAGGCAGCTAATATGGCGAATACTATCCTTGTGGGACATGTCCGAGGGCGAGCATACTCTGCGACCAGGCTTACACAGTGGGTGAAAGAGATCTGGGGTGGGGTACTGAGAGAACTCCCTGAAGTTCAGGTACTCCCACGCGGCTGGTTTGCTCTTCATTTTGCCAAGGAAAACTACACGGATCTTGTCCTGGCCAAATTCTGGCACATAGAGATGGCACCAGTGCTGCTCAAGCGGTGGAGCCCTCTTTTCGACCCTGAGCGAGAACAGATTGGGGCTGGGCCTTTGTGGGTGGGACTACCTGGTCTCCCCCTACAATACTGGAACGAAGAAGTTTTTATCCGCATTGGAAATGCCCTGGGTACATATCTCGACCACGACCGCACCTTCGTGGAATCAAGGAATAGAACGCTTGCTCGGATCCTAGTACACCTAGACACCCGCGATGGTCTGGAGGAAAAGATCACTCTTCAATGGGGCAGATTCACTCGAGTTCAGATTCTTGATTACGAAGGAGTACCGTTCAGATGCCGCCGCTGCCATAGGGTTGGGCATATCTTCAAGGATTGTCCGCTCAACCAGAGGCAATCTGATGCACCTGAGACCACCACCTTTACTCCGAGATCCATCTCTCCGGCTGCACAACACACTCCGGTCACGAGCATTCCCACAAGCGCTCCTGCACAGGCTCCGGGCATACCACTAGGACGTGCATCAGCACCGATCACCAGATCTCGGGCAGCCTCAGCAACTGCATCTACAGCCCAACCGGGTACATCTCTCTATCCTCCTTTGTCTATTTTCTCTTCGTCCTCCTCATCTTTCACTCCATCATTGTCTGCTGCATTATGCTCGATGCCCTCCTCCTCGGTCATTGCCCCTGCTGTTCCATCCTCTCAAAAGCTCCAGTCGCCTGCATCATCTCCCACATCATCTCCCTCATCATCCCGGGGCTCAAAACACTCATATTACCTGCGCCCTCGTACTCTCATTCAGGGATCACACCCTAATATAGCTGGCCTGGGCATCACAGCACCTGGGTTGACCCCTCTGCCTGCTCGAGGGAGAAAATCAGATCTCACAAAGGCCATCAGAAGAGCGGGGGCAGAAGTGGCCACTGGGCGTCAATCTACTATTGTTGGGGTACTTAGAGCAAAGAACACCCCTGGCCATCCTCCCCCATGAAGTGCCTCTCTTTTAACTGCAGAGGCTTGGCTAGTGCCTCAAAGAAACTAGCCCTCAAAAGATTGTTTGAAACATCTCCTGTCGATATTATTCTTCTCCAAGAAACTCTTGGCCCTGCGGACTCCATATCGGCCTCCCTATCATCTATCATCCCTGGTTGGCAATTCTCGGCTATGGACTCCTCCGGTAGATCGGGAGGCTTAGCGATCGGATATAATCCTGTAACTATAAGGGCCCAAGGTACTTGGGGGGGACCGGGCTTTTTGGGACTTGATCTTTTTTCTGCAGATCTGGGCTCCATTCTCAGGATTATTAACATATATGGGCCGTGCCACCAGCGTGAATCTTTTTGGAATCACCTCCTGGGCCTTTCCATTCTCTCAGCAGAGAACTTAATCATAGGGGGGGATCTTAATTTTTCATTGGGTTATGGTGAATCATGGGGTGCCTCGGCCCAAATTGATCCTATCACCGCTTTCATGACAGACCTATTGGATCGTCATGACCTGAGCGATGTTCCCATGAATAAACCTCTCCCCACCTGGTGAAACAGGAGAATTGGCGATGCTGCCCTGGCTCGCAGACTTGATAGATTTATGATGAAAGGATCTCTGCTACAACAGCTTCATCACTACAAGCAATGGGTTGGATCTGGAGGCATTTCAGACCACCATCCTATCTATCTGGAAATAAATGGCCCCAATAAAAAACCAAAAGCACCTTTCAAGTTCAATCATGGCTGGCTACAGGATCCCTCCTACATCAAACTTGTTAAGGACTTCTGGCCCCTCAATCCGATTGATAGAGCTGACTCTCTGGCTAAAGGCTTCTGCATGAATCTATCGCAGCTCAAGCATCTCACTATCGAATGGGCCAGAGAAAAATACCGGAAGGAGAACTCAGCTCTTATGCACATAGAAGCTGAGCTAACCTCACTCACTGATGAAAGAGGTTTGGGTTATTCAACGGCGGAAGACAAAGCACACCTAGTGGAGCTGGAAAATCAGAAGCAAAAAATCCTTAGGGAGAGGGAAGAATCAATTCGATTGCGCAGTAGAGCAATCTGGCTAAAGGCTGGAGATGACAACTCTCGTTTCTTTCACAATTATGCCAAGGGCAGAAAGGTCAGCAATACCATATGGAATCTCCCTATGCCAGATGGAGGAGTGGCAGATACTTTCAACAAGCTCTCTCAGATGGGATCATCCCATTTCAGGAATCTGTACAAGCAACCCCCGGGCTCCAACATCGCAGATATTATTAACATAGCTGGACACTTTCCCAAGTTTGTTAATGAGGAAGAAGCAGAGAGTCTTTTCGATCCTGTGACTCCTGAGGAACTAGAATCCACCATCAAATGGTTTAAGAAGGAGCGTAGCCCGGGGCCGGATGGATGGACCATCGAATTCTACATTGCATTTTATGAGATGATCAGTCAGGACCTACTGAGGGTAGTAGAGGAATGTAGAATGACGGGGTCCCTGTATAATGCTATCAACTCCACCTTCATAGCCCTGATCCCTAAATCCGATTCTCCTTCCTCCTTTGATGAATACCGCCCCATCTCCCTCTGCAATGTGCTCTACAAGATCATCTCAAAAATCATTGCAAATCGCATCCGCCCTATACTGTCTCGTCATATTGCCCCACAACAATTTGCCTTCCTGGAACATCGCCAGATTCATGAAGCTATTGGGGCTGCCCAAGAGGCTTTTCACTCAATCTGGACAAAGCACCACAAAGCCATCACCCTAAAAATTGACTTAGCAAAAGCTTTTGACAGGGTCAGTTGGCTCTATCTCAAAATGCTCCTTATTCACCTGGGTTTCCCTCACAGATTTATCACTTGGATCATGGCTTGCATCACCACTCCCTCCTTCAGTGTTCTGATTAATGGATCTGCATCCCAGTTTTTTCACTCTGAACGGGGTCTTAGACAGGGGTGTCCACTGTCCCCCCTTCTCTTTCTCATTGTCATGGATGGCCTTAGTCGCCTTATTGCCTCAGCCAAGAGAAATGGCGATATATGTGGCCTCAAGATATCGGAGGACTGTTACCTCACCCACCTTCTTTTTGTGGATGATGTATTGATCTTTCTCGATGGTAGTACCCGGGACTCCCGTACATTCTCAAATATCATCACTCTCTTCTCCTCCACCACTGGGATGCTGGCCAACCATTCGAAATCATCCATTATCCTCTCCAGAACCACTGTTCAAGAATCTCATCTAGCCCTGCAGCTATTTCCTTACAGCATACACCCCCTTGATCAGGGCCTTAAATATTTAGGGTACTGGATTAAGCCTATCAACCCAAAAATAGCGGACTGGATCTGGCTAGTCGCTAAATTGGAGAAGAGACTCAATATCTGGAGCCATCGATACCTCTCACGAGCTGGGAGACTTGTTCTGATCAAATCTGTCTTGGAAGCTACCCCGGTCTTCTGGATGGCCTTAGCCTGGATCCCGCGCAGCATCCTGACCAGGCTACAGCAAACCTGCAATAGGTACTTATGGAACGGTATTAAGGAGAAGCGCATATTTTCATGGATTGGATGGAAGAGGATTGCCATCCCAAAGAAATGGGGTGGCTGGGGGCTCAAAGACCTCCCTTCTTTCGCACAGGCCCTGGCTGCAAAGATGGGATGGACTTTAATCACTGGAGAAAACCTATGGACACATATTGTATACCACAAATATATATGGCCCCTCCAAATAATGGATTGGATTCGCCTTCCGACCTGGCCTAAAGCAGGAATATCATCAGTATGGAAAGCGCTTCTTCATGCTATACCACTTATCAGAGATAACTTGGTATGGAAAATCAATGATGGCACACAGGCCAGGATCGGACTGGATCCTTGGAACGGAAGCGGAGGAAGACATACATTGCCTGAAGCTCTCATTCGACACCTGCACACACAAGGGATCAAGTTTATAGCAGATATTGTTGATCCTCAGCACACCACCATTTTCGAACAGCGATGGAAATCTGCACCTCAGATCAACATTCCACCGCTTTGGCATCAAGAATGGCTGACTTATATCAGTGCTTTATCTGAATCGCACATTAGGATCAAGCAGGGACCTGACGAGCTTATTTGGCATCATTCGGAGCATGGCATATACACCCCAAAATCCGGTTACCTATCTCTGATATCACACAAGATTCCGAATTCAATATCTTTCTGGTGGAACTCCATTTGGAAATTAACCGCCCCCCCCAGGCAGAAGCTATTCTTTTGGTGTATCTTAAAGGGTGTTGTTCCTACCGGGGAATATCTCATGAGACGAGCGGTCTATGGACCGTCTTGGTGCATCCTGTGTAAACAGTCATCCGAATCGAGCACTCATTTATTCCTTCAATGCCCTGCTATGGCGCATATATGGCACTCAATTTCCTCTTCTATACATCATTCCGGTAAATGGGAGGGTGACGACATTAATCTGACTTGGGAGTCTTGGTTCCATCAACACAGAAACTCCAAGCTGCAAAGCTTGCCCATCATCACCTGTTGGTACCTCTGGCTTGCCCGAAACCGATTGACTTTCGAGGACAAATCGGTACACTGGCCGCATCTAATTGCCAAAATCATTTCAGCCTACAATGAAACTCCTGAGCCACCGCAGCCAAAGGTTCGAAGACCCCGTGACCCTCCACAAATCGATCACAACAGCCCATGGGCTTATTTCGATGGTGCAGCCCAACAGCAGGGATGTGGAGGGGGATTTCTCCTCTTCATAAACGAACAGCATTTCTATAAAGCAAAGCTGGGCTTGGGAGCTGGTTCTAACAACTTTGCTGAGATCATCACCCTCCGTCATCTTCTCCATTTTGCATTGAGCCACAATTGCACGCACATAAACATATATGGGGATTCAAAGATTGTCATTGATTGGTTCAATAATAATACTGCTTGTCACTCACACACACTCAACAACATATTGGATGAAATCAAATTACTGAAGGATCAATTTAATGACATCTCTTGCCATCACATCTACAGGGAACACAACAACAATGCCGACCAACTATCCAAGGAGGCCACGACACTTCCCAGAGGTGAGTGGATGATACAGGAGCAGCGAGGATCGAATGCATATCAGTACTACCATCGCCCATACATAGATGCACAGTATCATAGGGCAGCCAGCCCATGAAAACAGATATGCGCAGATATTTTTTGAACATTTTTGTACATAGCTGATAAATATTATAAACTGATAGCCCTGTGTGGAAATATTTATATATGACAACATAGAACATCCTGCGAGATGATTTTTTCTTTTTGAATAGACAGAATGGAATATATAGTTGCCCACATGTGTGGTGGAAGAACTTACAGCATATGCAAAATGCATCTACAATATGTAATT
This sequence comes from Pinus tabuliformis, assembly GCA_031772625.1. Lineage (NCBI taxonomy): Eukaryota > Viridiplantae > Streptophyta > Pinopsida > Pinales > Pinaceae > Pinus > Pinus tabuliformis. Next base: position 708,519,217 of record CM062816.1, on the reverse strand, counting down.
TTTCTAAATTAATGAAAGATTACGATTTTTCCAGTGGGAAAAAAAGTATGAAGTAATTTGTTGACACGAAGTTGTTTGTAAGAATTAAAGCATAAATGGAAGACAACGGTGCCACAATGTAGTATCCCTCAGGTTGTAGAAACCTGGTTCTGCAACCTCCCATAATCACTTCGGATGAGAGTGTGATCTTTTTGCAGGTCATTTCTGAGCAGGCCAGTGGTTGAGGGTTTTGTTGGTGCACAACACACTTTAAACCTGGGTCCAACCCACCTAAGCCAATAGCTAGAAAGCCCATGGTAGAATGAAATGTTACATAATTGCAATGTAGCTGAATAAAAATAGTTAAAATGCAAAATGGTAGCTATGTCAGAGTAATAAATTCATATATGAATTTATGTATAAAAATAAAATAAAATCTTGATTTTGGCCCCAAGTGGAAATAAATCTTACCTTTGTGTTGCTTGGTTGAACGAGAAGCTCCCTTCTTATACTAATTAAAATGTAAAACTCTAAACCATTTCATATAATTAAAGGAAATTCTAGTAGGTTGTATCAAGAGATAATACTTCCTACCACTTATTCCTTGTAGGTACATGTAGTGGTGTGTTACCATTTCTGTCATGTAGCATAACTACTGCTGGGTCAACCTGAAGTAGTTACTTCACCACATCCAAGCAGTTGGCTCCATTGGTTTCCATGTGCATTATTGTATGGCCCCTTCTGTCTTTTCTTTGAGCTATTTGTGGATATTTTACCAGTAAAGCTCTCACAATATATGTGTAACCACTTCTTGCATCCAGATGCAGGGCATTCTTTCCATTGCTTCTGGCAATCCCTGTCAACTAATTGTCTCTAGAAAGAAGATCATTAACCACATCAACATCAACCTTAGTTGCAGTATAAATAAGAAGTGTGGTATTTGATAAATCCAAAGTTTTGCTCAAATCAAGGTTGTGGTTCAGAAGCTCCTTGCCAACACCTGTGTACAATTTATTAGCAAACGTCTTATGAATGTATTACGTTGTATATATGTATATCAACATTTATAATATGTGATCCCGTAAACCAATTCAACCTTAATACATCAAAAAATGAATTCCACTATTTAGTAGTCCGCAACTCACATGCATCAAAAGAGAAAATGGCATAGAGATTTCTCACATCGCATGTCAAATAAAAAATCAAGCACAAAACATAAGATAAGAATTTGATTTCGTATCCATTATTGTTTTTAAATTTAACCTAAGAATTTTTTTGAGCGGGTTGTGAAGGTAGAGTATTGAGTACCATTTCTTTTTTTGTGTCTCTCCAATGATACCCAGAAGCACATAAGCATCATGGAAGCTTGCTAGTCTAAATGGTGATGCTAAATCACCTTGGACTTGAGGTGGTTGTAGTGCATTCTTTGTTTGGTAGAGGGGAAGTATTTTGATTGAAGGGTGGTTCTCTCACTTTTATTTCATATGTTGGATGCATGATGACCATCGCTTTTCCTTGGACCTTTGTCTATCACTGTTGAATCATGTTCCCAATACTAAGAGTGGTGAAGTAAAGTATGTTCCCTATTGTGGAATGCATTGATTATGATTGTATACACATTTATCTAAACCTCTTTACAAAATGAAAGCCTTTTGTGATGAGAATGCACTAGAACCAAATGACAATAGCCTCATGTGTTTAGATAGCAAAATAATAGCATGAATATTACTCACAATTATTTGCTCCAAGTACACCTTAGCTAGAGAGGCTTTAGTTGGTTAAACTCACTATTAGGGTTTGTCTTTATTAAAAGTTGTGGTGTGGTTTTTAAAGGGATGTGGCTTGTGGTTGGCCTTGTGCATGCACTTGCATGATGATGTGATCTGGTATCAACCATGGGAAAAGAACATATTGAATGATGACTCCATTTAAACTCAGCACTGGGAATGCATAGGTGTTGCCTTGAATTATTCCAAACCTGAAATGCTTACATTGAAGAAGCTACTTCTATTGATTATGTCAATATCTAAAATGGGACATCAGAGAATATTAATACAAGAATATAGCATGAGTCAACAATTTTGTAAAGGATTTTTTCATTCCACATAGTAATAAGTGATAGGAATTAGTGGGTCTATTAATTTTTTTGGATCATTCATTTAAAAAGTTATGCTAATTTTTTTAATAGTATTGGACTATGGTCTTAATCCCTATCTATGGTGTTTCAGTGAACTTGGAAGAATTATTCTCTATACATATGTGGTAGCCATTAGAGGGTATTTTGCTAGAGTTATTATTCTTTTCTGTGTTTACTCAAATGGTCATAATGTGAAACAAGGTTAAGAAAAATGATCTAACATGAAAGACACCAGCGGGAGCTATTTAATAAAACTTGAAATTTATCATCAGCTCTGTCAACAACATATGTACGAATACTTTGATCCTGACAATATGATAATGCAAAAGGAAAGAAAAAATTAAATTCATAGTTGATGATAGAATTCAAAATATAGCTTGGTACATAATAACTGAGAACAACACAGGTTAATGCATAAGGACCATAACACCTTCACAGATGCCTTTAGTGGCAGATCATAAGAATTTCAGACACATCTAGTTGTTGCAACAACAACACAACTAGTGCATTTTTTTTTCACCTCCTGAGCCTACAAAAAGGGAGAACAACCCCCTCCACTTGGCACAAAATTATGAGAAGCTTTGAAAAATTTTCCATCTCAATATTTGTGGGGCAAGCTAAAAAATATGTGGATGAGATTATTCAAGTGCATGTGATATGTAGAGACATAAATGAAGCTAGCAAGGAGGAAAATAAAAATATTTAGTAGACAAGGAGAGCTATAAAGAATTCAAAAAGCTAATGTTGATAAGGAAACCTATAGAAAAATATATCCCAATAAGGACACCTATAGAAAAATATATCCTAATAAGGACACCCTCTCAGTATGTGTACTCATGTGTAGTGTGGGTATCAAATTCCACAATCATATTTATGATTTTTCTTACAAAACAATAGAAATAATCTCGAATATCAACGTTATTAAAAACCAAGTGGAAGGATGAAGGAAAAGCAATGGCCAAGGAGAATGCATAGTGCCCAAAAACCAGAAGAAGAAAATGATGCAGCTACTGAAGTTGAAGAAAATAGGAGAGTAGGAAAGGATTCATCCAGAGGGATTTCAAGAGGAGGGAGGGACCAGGATGACCTAAGTTATTCCAGAACCAAGGAAAATACTTTTACTTTGAAAAATATGTCCAAGATAAATCTTCAAAATTTCTCTTAGGAATTAGGCGAGAAATTTTCAAAATTTAATGAGACTATGATCAAGCTATGGAGTATAGTAAGGATCAAAGTCGAACTATGGGGCATGGAAAAAAAACCGCAACATATGATATAAAATACAATTAAAAAACAAAAACAGGTTGATGAACAAACATGCAATTGGACAAGGTACTAGAAAAGTTGTATAAGACATGAACAAAATGAGTGCATTGATTTACAATGTCAAGGGAGTGAAAGAAAATTTTACACTGGGGATGAGGAAAAACTCGTTAAGCTGATGGAAAAACACCATAGCCTTGACCTAAAGGGTATATCCCTTAGAGAAGTTTGGGTTTGAGCCAAGAGGTTATACCTGTAATTTTGGGATTTTGGGGTTGCAGTTAGCCTAGATTCTTGTCTAGGATTTCTATATAAATAAATAAATAAAATTATTTTATCATTTAAAAAGATGTTCGGTACATATACCTATGGATTTATGGTGTTCTGCTAAAACATAAAAACTACCTTGCTAACGACTACCTTGATAAAGCATGGTTAAATATTAAGTTCCACTCCACTAAATCTAATATTATGAGTCTTGGCATTGTCCCCACAAGTGAACAAACAATCATGAGATATCCTCTTAAACAAAAAAGGAAAAAAGGCGAATAACTCAACCCATCTTATCTAATTGAACACCAAAATCAAACTCACCATAATGGTTCTTATTCCCAGTCTTGCATCATATATGCTTTGATGCAACTCTGAGGAAAGGGATGCCTCTATGGCTCAAGATCCCAGTAATGATACCATACTTCCTAGAATGACTGAACACAACGTTTCACTTTAAACCAAGAATACAATAATACTTGTTTGACAATGATGAGATGTAAGATTTAGTTTGCTATAGTCAAGGCATACATCTAATAAAGTGGAACTGGCTCTTAATGGTTTCACCTATATTTCACATCGATGTAAGTTAAAAGCATGCAACTGGAAGATTACCATCAAGCCCTACTTGAGTATCCAAATGTAATTTTTTCTAGTTTTCTCAAATTGAATTGATTGGAAGAATGTGACCCTCCCACTGGAAAATAAATCTAAGTTGCCTCGGCTCAAGGAAGTAACAAAAGAGAATGATACGGTAAAATATTAAGAATCTCGACAATTTTATGCCAAACAGCATAACATTCTAACTACTTGATAATATATTGGTAAAGTTTCCATCATCTCTAAGGGAGATTTAAACGAGTTTTAAACATTACATAACAATTCCATCAAGAAAACATTTCTTGTTTAAATCTATAAATACAATAAATGCCAGAAAAATAATGTTTACTGAAATGTACAATCATATAGAAGAATATGCTAGTATTGATTCACAATTCTTGATGGGATAGTCGCAAATAAAGTCAAAAATAAATAGCAGGCAAACAAAGATGTCAGTCCAAATACTACCAAAGGAATCCCTATTAGTATAGAGACACAAAATACCCCACAAGCATAGGGTAACCCCTATAAGTGTAGAGACATGGCATAGTAACTATACTTACAGTTAATTGTGCAGTAACAAATGCCTCAAATTCACAAACACTTGTATAGGGACTGATCAATCCGGGCATGAATAGGGACCCTCCCCGAGCACTCGTGTTGGAACCCTGAATCTCACCTTCTTTTCTTTGAGTATTAAGGGACTCACTGTTGTCCTTTGTTTGAAGTTCCGCCATGGAACCTACACGTACTAGAGCTTCTTCATGTTTTCCATCGTTCGAAGTGATGTTTCATTGAGGAGAACATAAATTTTCATGTTGAAATTCACCGTTACTATACCATTACTATATGGAACATTTGGTGTATTTATTTAAGATTACCTTTTTTATGCAATGATTTTTTTGTTAGTTTATAGACGTAGATATTTTGTACTTTTAGAATTTGTGCCCTGTGAAAAGTGAAAATATACTACTTGTTTTAGAACGTAAATGAATATTGGAGTTGGGAGGGCTTTTGTACATCAAAATTAATGCTGAACTTTTTCAAAAATGCTAAAATTTTCTCCCTGAAAAATAATAAATACAATATTTTATTTACTAATCTAACTAACTAACTAATAATCTAAATACAATAGTTGTATTTGACAAACTAACACCCTTTTTTTTAATCGTTGTGTTTGAAAAAATTTCTTCCATATTTGGTGTATTTATTTAAGATTACCTTTTTTATGCAATGATTTTGTTGTTAGTTTATAGAGGTAGACATGTTATACTTTTAGAATTTGAAAAGAAAACATGTGCTCTTAACTTGGTTGTATTGAAAACATTGAAGTGTAAGAAGTAAACATGCCCTCTTAACTTGGTTGTATTGAAAACATTTAATTGTTATTGTATATTAGGTGGGTGCAAACAAGAGAGAGTATATGGTAAGTGGATTTAATAGTTAAAAACAAGTGTTAGTTTCTTAAAAGTCATATGACAAATTTGCAAGGAGTAGGGTATGTACCCTTCTTTAGGTTAAATATATTCAAATTGTGTGAATAGGGTTGTAAGACCCTATGTTTCCATATTGAGAAAATGGAGTCCTCTCCAAGTCACTCACATAGTTTAAGTTGTCATAAGCAAAGTAGGTGTTTTTACTTAAGATGTGAACATTTCATTTTAAGTATTGTGATAATGTGGTTTCATTCAAAGATGGAATGAAAATGCATATTTGGGATGTTAGCGTTATGTTTTTCTTGAGGCATGAGTGCACATCTAAGAATACTCTAACAAGAGTTGAAGACGTGGAATAGTTAGAGAGGTTGGGGTTGTAGTATCACTTAGAGGTGTACACAAGCAAGTTAAGCACCATGAGAAGTTGTGAAGAAAACTTAGTACATTTGATGAGTTGCATGAAGATAACTTGGCAATGGTATTGAGTGAACATTCCTTGATCAAAGTTGATACCCTCTCCGCTGGAGACTCCGCTGGGGAATTTCTGATTGTCGCTAACAAAATGACGACTCCACTGGTTTTTTACTTTAGATCCAGAAACCTGGGTGACCTTTAGTTTTCTACTTAGGGTTTATTCTTATTTCAGTATCTTAATGTTGTTTACTAGTTTTTTAACCCTAGATCCGTCAAATTTTTTACTTCCGCAAGTTTTCTGGTCTTTTTCGCAAGTCACAGGAACCAGTCGCGACAGAGATGGCAGTTTTTTCCACTATTTTCTGACAGGGAATCAAGGAGAAAAAATCACACCTTTCAGCCCAAAAAGTGTGATCCCACCTGAAAACATGTCAGTGTCTGCGATTTTCGGGCTTCTAGGTTTTTATCAGATCTGTTTCTAGGTTTTTCTGAGAGCTATCTGCTGGGCTTTTTTTACCTTTGTCCCATCCCTCTTAGGCCTTGATCTACTCTGATTTACTCGTCGAAGTGGAATTTATCCCCTTAGGGATTCTAGTACACTTCCACCTTTATAGGAGGAGTTTAGCTAAGAAGTCTAAGTTTCTGCAACACTTTCAACCATATTTTCCAGATATGTACTCTTTTGTTTAAGATCTTTAAATATAGGTTGTTTCCATCCATAGTTTCATATTAAACCTTGTTTGGTAATTGGATTTAGGGTCCCATCGGTTGCCCTAAGTTTTTCACCCATATCCCTATCTTTTTGCAACGATCTTCCTCTCTACAAGACAAAGAAGAAATGTGAAATATATGTGCAACCCACTAAAGAAGTTGGCAAGGTTGTTGCAACATATATAGGTGGTTTTGTCGTGTTGCAAAAGGAGGTGTTGGAACTTGGAAGGTGACCAATGGAGTAGTTTTTCATGGAGTGTCAAGGAGGTGCAAGGATCTGATAAGGAACAAATTTACAAAATCTAACAAATACACTACATTGGGTTAGGATATTACTATTTTGGGACATTCAAAGTTGAAGGTACATTTTATGGAGGTGTAGTCTAAGCGCTTGGGTGTAGGGAACATCTTATGGGTATCTTGGACTTTTGGTGTGTGTTAGTGGTGTTAGTGCATTATGTTTGATGAGCACTAGCTAGAATGTGTTCCATGAAGACAAAAAGCCCACAAGTTTGAGATGGCTTAACCATTTGGCATTGTAAGGTGTGTTATGCCCTAGTTTTGAGGAGACAATTAAAACCATCTTAGAGTGTGATGGGTTGTACCATGGACTTAGGTCCACTTGCATGGGTTGAGGTGTAAAGGTACCCCATGAGTTGAGGAAAATGATTGCAATGTTTACCTATATAAATCGTTTATAATATAAGATTAATGAGTTTTTTTGGAGAATGGAAGAGGAAGATAATAAAGGAGAGGCATTGAGGTTTGTTGTACATCAATCAAAAGGAAGGAAAAATGTCTCCTATTAGCAGGATTTTTCAAGTTTCCTCTTCAATAGGACTAAATTTTAGTTTGATCTAGGGAGTTGGCCTCAAAAGTATTGATTTAGTACTCTAGAAATCTAGGACATGACATATCCAAGCTAGTCCATTAGATAGATTCGTCTTAGGAAAGGGTTGCAAAGGCTAAGGTGAAAATACCCCCCTCTTAATGTGGGTTTTAAACCTTCCATTTTAAAATGCTAAAAAAATCAACGCCAATGCTTAATCCATGGTTTGATTTATTTTATCTTAGTTTTAACTTGAATGTTGATATCTTTCTTTCACTCTAGTTATCAGCTTGTCATTTCATTTATCTATTGAGAAGGTCTTAAGGGCTATAGGGGATAAGATGGTTATTTTCCAACACCCCTCCCTTAAAACCATATAAATATATGGTGTGCCACATTTTGTTGTTGTAATATTTCAACAACAAGCCCTTCCTATGAGGAATCCCTTGAAGGGAGGGTATGTAAAGGAGGTGGAAAAAAAATATTTTATGTTGATTCGAAGGAGGGGCATGGATTGCAATCCCTTGAAGGGAGGGTATGTAAAGGAGGTGGAAAAAGAAATATTTTATGTTGATTCGAAGGAGGGGCATGGATTGCAGGTGTGTCTAGAGGTCTTGAAAAAGGTGAGGGGGAATGGAGTTTACCTCCTATTACAACGTCTACTATTCCACCATTCGAGGTGCTAAAGGGAAATGACTTTGAGGGTCAGAGGTGAAATCTCACAAGGATCTTAAAAATGAGAAGGTATGTGTGATTTACCATATGACTGATTCTTCAACAGTTGACTTTTTGGATGATATTTCCTATTAAATGGAAAAAAATGAAACTCTACCACTTCCATCTTTTGTCCATGAGATCCATGGAAGTTAAGTTCAAGTGTTGATAACTTGTGTTAAGATATAATCTTTGATTAATGGCACATATACTTCTTAAACTAGTGGTGAAGAGTCCAACAAATGAGTAGGAAAAGTTGTTCATTTACAAGGTTGGCATCACTGAAGTATTCCCCCTCTCTACCCAAATCTAAGATGAGGAGTATGCATAATGGACTTATTATTGTAACAAATTGAAAATATTGGATTATCTTGAAGTGGTAGGGCTTGAAGTGGTTGCCTCAACCTACAAATATTTAAAGGAACTATGTGCTTTTTAATTAAACCATTGTGGTCAAGGAGCTGCAAAAGAGCAAGGCCTTATGACTATTTTTAAGGGGTTGTAATGACCCTGGTCTTGTGGTAAATGTGTAGATATGATGCTAATGGTCCTGATCTTAGTACATTGATGTATATAATGTAAATATTTTCCTATAATCTTGCATTGTATAAACATGATAAATATTTTGTGGTTACCTTGATGTACATGTTGAAGTTGCACTTGCATCATTATGGGAAACACTTCTCAATTATCCTTGTGTACATGGGGAAGATCATAATTACACTATGCCCACAAATATAATAATGAATAGTTTCTAACTGAATCAAAACCCTAACCATCGACCCAACCTCCATTGACGACGCTTTAATCAATGGTCATTCCTTAAGGAAACCACTTATAATTATTGATGACATAGTTTTCTAACTCACAGAACCCTGTATTAACTAGGGGGAGTTAAATGGAACCTCAATTCCCACAAGGTGAGGGTAATAACCAAAGTTCAACATATGCCACAAAAACCTAGACATATGTCTTTATAACAGGGGCATGATATAAGTATAATGAACTGTTGGGCAGTAGATCCCCCCATAGCAAGTTTTGGGGCTTAAAGCCTGAGTTTTGGTAAATGTATTGTAAAGACCCCGCAAAATGCGGGCGCGGAGCGCGAGAGTCTAGGGTTGTTCGCCCTAAAATAATTTAATTAAATATAGAATGTGTCGGCCTACCCATGGTCCGCGGACCATGGGATTGTATAAATAGAGCGAGGCTCTAAGTGGAAAGTCAGTCTTAGTCTTAGTTTTGAGAAGTAATATGGGTTTTTGAACAAGGAATTCGCTCTGAGTCTATAAGTCCGAGTCTTGGGTCGTAGTAGTAGTGAGAGGCTCTGCAGCTATGTGCGCAGAGGCCTGGTAGAGTCCGCAGCTGTGTGCACGGACCCCTACAACTGAGTGTACAGGGCGGAGTTGGGATTGTATTTGAGCAAAGGATTAACAAAAGATAAGTTGATTCTGGAATACTATGTGTTTATTGCTTCTGTGATATTTATGCATCTCTTTACAGTTTATGATTGCACGTACTGGATATAAATGTTGAATGATTAATAGGAATATTGAGCTCACATAATTAAGTTAAGATCTATAATAAAAGCCTAGTAAGGATAAAGGATCTAGACAGCCTCTCTTCGCGCCCCTTATAGAGCTACGCGGAAGCAGTTGCACAAGTCGCGAAGGACAGATGGCTGCGTGGAGCAGTGCAAGCACGCAAAGCAGTTCGCGAACTTCCCAGACTTCATCAAGACATCCCTAGGGTGCGGAAACCTGGTTCCAGCACCCTCCCATACTACCTCGGGTGAGACCTCAATCCACGCACTGCAGACTGTTGCCGAAAGGGCCGGTAGTAATGGGATTTGCTTGGCTAAACTCATTGCTAAACCTGGGTCAGGCCCCAAGTAGCCAACAAATGGTTCCGTTGCCGGGACCGGGATCTGCCTAAGGGATGTCTGATGTCGTGCCATTGGAACCCTACAAAGGAGGAAATTGAAGAGTGGTTGGACAAGAAGCTTCATGAGTTCGTGACACAAGAAAACAGAACTTCACAGATATCCGAGAAAAGGTGGCTGGATCGCTATGTATATATGGAAGTCCACGAGATCTTCTTCGTGTCTTTCTCTTCTAAACTGTATTAGTGGATCGCGAGGTTAGCCGACAGCCAGGGAAGGTACAAGCTCGATCAACCGATAGTGTGGACTCCATAATTAGTGCGCAGACTAGAAACATCAGAAGACTATTAGAAACTGGTGCGAATGTAGAAGACAGATGTTCTTATGGTTTGGAAGTCCCCAGCATCGAACGAGAGCTGGGCAGCCAGGATGAAGCAGCTTGCGGCCCACCTGTGTCGATGGGTGCAGATGTGTGTTGTGCAAGCACATCCCAGACTAAGGATCGACACTCGAAACCAGCTACAGCAGCAGGAAAAGCATTGCGCACCGCAAAAGTTCCACATAGAAGCATTCAAGAGGGTATGCCGGATCTTGAATAAGGTTCACTAGGCTAGGCGGACTGATTGGGACCAGCGCGTACCAGCGGTTCGATGGGCCTCTAGAGCCATTTACAACAATCTGAGCGCGGAAATGATCCTAAAGATGATGGGTAGAGTCGAGGCCATCGGAAGGAATCCTCACATAATTGGAACGAGTCGTAAGGACCAGGACGAAGGAATTATGCCACCGCGTGGGGTTAAACATATGCAGATTCAGGAAGCCATTCAGCAAGGGCGCTTGAAAATTCATGAACTCGAAGAAGATCGAGTACGGTTGAGGAAGAAAAGCAAGATCTTGGACGAAGAAATCAACAAATTGGAAACCGGAATCACACAGGCAGGCCACACCGAGGAACCAAGTACGACAGAGGGAGGCAGCCATACTACTACATCAGAAGGATTTGTGGCTCTGCTACCATGGCTGTGGCCGCACCTCATTAGACAAAGGAATCAGGGGAGCGCACCGTGTAAATAAGAATGTGAAGCACTGACTAACGTCAGGGTAATTGCGGGGTACTCGCGGACTAGGCTGGAAGGTGCAGGGAAGCCTCATGCATGTGGAGTAACCACTTGACTATCCATAGAAAGCACAGTCTCAGCGTAACAAGCAGTTGAAATACACCGCGGGACTATAAAAGAGTCTGTATGGAAGCAGCGTGATAGGAGGACTGCGCACAGGGCCAATCTGTCCCAAAGGTCGCGCCCGCACATGGGAGGCCACGCTATCGCACAGGTAGACTGGGAAGTGACCGTTGGGGTCACTGTTCATGATAAGATATCCCCTTTAAGACAACAAGGAGCGGGCGGTGGGCAATTAAGACACGACGTCAGAACTCGATTTGAAACGATCTGCCGCCATTCTCACATTAATGAGCCGAATATGGGGGGAATGGTCGAATTTGAATTCAAAAGGGCCTATAAATCACAGGTGGCTCTCCACCGAACAACCCTTGGCGTTTTGAGAATTCAGTTGTTGCGTTATCAAGTGGGTATGAACCTGACGAATTTGGAGGTTGTGAGAGCAAGTCCGTGGTTTGAAGCATTGCCGAAGGAGACATAGGATTCCCTGATCAGAATAATGTCAACAACCAAGGGAGCCGCGCAGAGCCCTATGTCACCGGTGGGGGATGTGCCAAAAATCCCAAAATCACCCCGAACGTCGAGGACTAAAAAAGATCCACAAGGAGCAGGACCAGTCCGTATGTCTCTACGCAACCCGCGGTTTGGTAAGCTGTCCATGGAAGAGAAGGGCAAAATGGTTACCATTGAGAGCGATGATGAGGAGGAGGATTTCCAGGCATTCATAGAAGAGATTGAACCAGAGGAAGAAATGGAGGAAGACATCTTGCCAGTACGCGCCGCAGCAAAGCTGCCCAAGTATGTCCCTCTGCGGAAAGGGAGGGTAAAGGTACCTAAAGATTTGGATGCCCTTAAAAGCACACTCAAAACCCCGTTCCTCCTAGAGGGAATTCTGTTTGAAGGTTCGGCTGTAGGCCGCATACCCATGATGCAGTTTGAAGACTAGGACCTCATGGATAGCGAAAAGTTCCCTCATTTGGAAACTATCCAACTGATGAAACAAAGCAAGGAGGGGGCAATTACAATGCTGCAGCCACGAAAATGGCTGCGCGGGGTGGAGGAGGCCAAGGTAATCCACCTCCTATGGATTCCACACTTTCATCGGGCACCAATCACGATATTTGTCATCAGGAAACTGCTTTGCCTGGTGCACAATGGGTATTTGTCGCTGGAGGAGCCCATTCCCATTACAGTGGAGCTTATACATAGGATTTCTCGGCTTCCCTGTACGGGAAGGGACCCCGCGGAAATAGTTAGCACAAGTGGAGACTTGGCAATTGCAGAGGCCATGAAAAAGAAATATAAGTTGGAGAAAAAGCAGAGGGGTTACGTTATTACTAGCATTCAAGACAAAGGGGTCTGAGTCACTACCCAGTTGCTGGCAGGAAAAGTGATGAGAAAATGTCGTGGCAACAAGGTACCAACAACGATCATCGCGTTGGCCAAGCAATGTGCAGACAGGGTACGGTTCAACTAGGTGCATTTCCTCTGCGAGGAGTTCCTGACGAACTGTAGGGAGGCCCAGGAGCAGGGTAAGACCTTCCACTACGCGTGGTTGCTCTTATCCATCCTGTTGGTTGCAGGAGAATTACCTGAGGATAGTCAGTTTCCTCCCCTTGACCAGGACTTGCCAGAGGCAGCAAAATACACGTCGCTCTGGGCGACAAGGCACGCCACGCGCATCCGCAAGATCAAGATCTTCTGGATACTTATGGAGGCGAGCATACGGATGTGGATCAACAAACAATCGTGCCTATCCCCCACGGTATATGACAGTCTACGGAGCTTTGCAGACTTTAAAGCAGATATGCACAATGTGTATATCAGGGCGCGGAAGGATCCGGAGCAGAAATGGACCATGCTCCCCTTCATCGCAATTGATGACGTTGTTTTCGCGGTGCTCGACTCATGGCCACCGGAATGGCGCACACCAGATCTGGCGGTGCACGATGAGACGACGATTCAAAAATAGAAGGATGCCGCCAGGCTGCTAGCACAACAGAAGCGAAACAAGCAGCTAGCTGAAGAAGTACGGGCTTCCCACGAGGCCACGAAGGTCGCCACGGAAAAGGCAGCAGCAACACTAGCATCTGAGGCAACCATGACGCAGGAAGAAAGAGGACAAGGGACAGAGGACACAGCGGCAGGTGCGGACCCACACACATCATCAACACAGCTAAAGCGGCCGCACAGTACAGAATGGACAGGGCCCAGGAAGAAGACCAAGGCTTCCAAATTGGATGGGGAACCCATTACACTGATCGAGGGTGACCTATATGACATCGGCGACACAGTTCGCAAGGTCACCAGGGAGGCACTCCAGGAAGCAATGACAAAGTAGCAGAATGTGTTGGGGGCGCTCAGGGCGCAACTCTAGGAACTTTAGGTGCGGCCCCCATAGCAGGGAATGGTAGCCGTCTACAGGGCTACGGGTACATCAGCAACAGAGCAGTTGCTGTGGGAAAAAATGGCTAATACTGTCGCGTTGCTGGAAGGAGCACTGACAGCAGACAACACGGAGGACAGGGCCGCGGTAGGCCGGCTCAAGTGACTTGGCCTAAACTAGCTGCCCTCCCGCAAGAGATAATATACCAGCTGCAGGATGGAGCGACAACAGAGCTCCGCGCTAGGGAAGGACGCGCAGTGCAGATGCTCAGTGAACAACGAATCAACATCGAGCAACTGAGCCTCCAACACGATGAAGCAGTAGCACAGACTCAACAGTTGGAGCAAATCGTCGAGGAAGCATGTCGCCGTGTCCCCGAGCTAGAGATTGCAACAGACTTACCAGTAGGTATACGGATCCACAAATTGGCCAGTGGATTCTGCGAGGCAAAGGAGGAAGCAACGAGGATCCAGTTGGACCTCAACCTGCAGATCACAGAACTGCGGCTGAAGGCGCAACCCTCTACACCCCTGGAAGTCAAAGAGCAGCGGCACCGCGCCATTCAATTGGGGTTGGAAGCAATAGAGCGCGCTATACAGGATTGCACGGGCTTGTTAGATCAGTCACTCTTCACCCTCACGGCACTGCAAGAAGACCCAACGCTACAGTGTTTAGAGACAGAAGTGAGGGAGTTGCAGCAATCCTGTGACAATGTCCAGGGGACCGTGCAGATGGTCGCCCTTACTCAGCCATTGGCCAAGATAAGGAAGGCCCAAGCTCTAAATGAACAAGTGGACGCCGCGCGTCAGAAAGAAGTAGTGCTTAAAGCATGCATCCAGCCTTGGCTCAAGGAAGCATTCACGGTCACTGCCAAGATCGAGGGAAAACTGGCACAGATGCAGGGCATATATGCACTCAGGCAAGGAATTTCACCTGACAACGACGCATCGAAGATACGCGCACAACTGATATAGCGGACAACGGAAGAGTGTGTTGCAGACATAAGCGAAGCGCAGAAGTTGTTGGATGGACTCTGCGCAAAGATCAATGCACCAGCCGAGTGACTCGGGACGAGTCACGATGATTGTGTTATGGGCCTGTTAGGCTGCAGACCCCCCCCCCATAGCAAGTTTTGGGGCTTAAAGCCTGAGTTTTGGTCAATGTATTGTAAAGACCCCGCAAAATGCTGGCGCGAAGCGCGAGAGTCTAGGGTTGTCCGCCCTAAAATTATGTAATTAAATATAGAATGTGTCGACCTACCCATGGTCCGTGGACCATGGGATTGTATAAATAGAGCGAGGCTCTAAGTGGAAAGTCAGTCTTAGTCTTAGTTTTGAGAAGTAATATGGGTTTTTGAACGAGGAATTCGCTCTGAGTTTGTAAGTCTGAGTCTTGGGTCGTAGTAGTAGTGAGAGGCTCTATAGCTGTGTGCACAGAGGCCTGGTAGAGTCCGCAGTTGTGGACCCCTGCAGCTGAGTGCATAGGGTAGAGTTGGGATTGTACTTGAGCAAAGGATTAATAAAAGATAAGTTGATTCTGGAATACTATGTGTTTATTGCTTCTGTGATATTTATGCATCTCTTTACAGTTTATGATTGCGCGTACTGGATATAAATGTTGAATGATTAATAGGAATATTGGGCCCACATAATTAAGTTAAGATCTATAATAAAAGCACAGTAAGGATAAATGATCTAGATAGCCTCTCTTCGCGCCCCTTACAGAGCTACGCGAAAGTAATTGCACAAGTCGCGAAGGACAGACGGCTGCGCGGAGCAGCGCAAGCGCACAGAGCGATTTGCGAACTTCCCAGACTTCATCAAGACATCCCTAGGTTGTGGAAACCTGGTTCCAGCACCCTCCCATACTACCTCGGGAGAAACCTCAGTCCGCGCACCGCAAACTGTTGCCGAAAGGGCCAGTAGTACCGAGATTTGTTTGGCTAAACTCACTGTTGAACCTAGGTCAGGCCCCAAGTAGCCAACATGAACTCTATCGATTGGGGGGGTAAAGAGCATATAACTCGACTCATATAGGTAAAAGAGAGAAAATAATTCCACCCAAGACTTGAGAAGAGACTAGAAGACAATCACATGCATAATATTTATAGGCCTTGATGCAGCCAATGAGGGCGGGGAGATATTTTTCAACTTATTAGCACACATGAATAGATTTTTCTCCTCCCTCACATCTTGTCGATTCTAGAACAAACCTATGAATAGGGAAAATGACAGATAGGGAGAAAATGGGAGGCCAAATGGAAGGAAAGGGAAAATTCAGTTAGCCAAGCCCTAAATAACCAGAAGCATGGAGCGAGAAGTAGAAAAAGGAGAGAAATTGGGATAACGAGAACATGAAGAAAAAAAGCACTGTGAGAGGAGAGTAAGGGAGAAGGAATTGAGAGTGAATGAGATGAGGAGAGGGAAATCAAAGGCAATGAAGTCACTAGTTAACTAATCAAAGGGCATTGTTACAAGGAGGGTGTTAGACTTGGACGTCATGGGGTCTACACCACGAAGATAGAAAAATGAATTCTGATGTTAGAGGTAAGCTTCCATCATGCTTTTGAACTGTACATTTGACATTTACTGCATCAAACTACCACTTTTCTGCATCTAATTAACAATCAAGTTCTTGGGTCTAGCGGAATGGAAAAATCACTACCATGACTCTCTTCTGAGCACTACAATTTCCCAAAGATTTTATAGTAGTATAATTGTTGGTTAGTTTTACCATCCAAGATTCATGAATCATACCATCATGCTTGTGGCTAAGCCACCTTCCAACTGGTGCGGTAAAGACACCTAGTAATATTTTCACACTGAACACTATACAATAAACTTAACCCTAGTCTCTTAGTGAAGAAAAGTAATTATCTAGCCTTTGGAAGGGTTTTTCGATTGACTGTTGGTGATACTTGCTATAGTTTGGTGACTGCTACTTTAGTCCTTCAAATTTTGCACATCTTTAGGTCCAATACACCTACCCTTCTACCAGTATTGTTGTCCTTCACAAGTACATGACTTAGGGATCTACTTTTACAGTGACCTAACAACCCTCCAACTGCACTTGGACTGCCATCAATTTTGTAGACCACGGTCAATTCTTTTACTAATATAGGGCCCACAAAACTGCCCTCATCTAGGGCTCTTCAAATCTTCCAGCTAATAGAGATTTGAGTCCTCTCAAAATCACTATTCTTGTGTATAAATTTCTTTTTTTTCCAATCTATGAACAAATCTGAAATACTCCTCTTATCATCCTTCTAACAATCTATAAATCACTGAACTAGGGTCACAAATCATCAACTAATAGTCCATTGACTAATTGTTTATAGAATGCTTCAGATCTCTATCCAAAACTCTATGGATAGTCCACCAAAATAAACTCCTCTTCATGTCAATCCTTTCCTCATATGCAACATTTCTTATGCTCAATATTCTACTCAGGTTCCACCATCCTTTGGATCTACTATCTCCACACATGCTTCTTCAAACCATATTCCAGATCTGTAGTCTATATTGCAGAGATAAACCTCTCTCTAAGCGTCACGACCCCTCTTCTTCTACACAGATTTGTCACAGTCTTAAGGGCATACGTTATGGACTGAACATGCTAAGAAACCACCCTAACTAGAGCATTATACTTATATTCTAATTTCTTTAGAACAAACACCAATCCACCCATAGAAAAAACAACAACTCTTTCCTCCATAAGAGACTCGGCCTAGCTCATATGGAGACATATAGATTCTGAGCATTTCTTTGACTGAATCTTGACACGAACTTTAGATATCTATGAACCTCAAACTACAATTACCTTAGTCAATATTAAACTTGTTGCTACTTCTATTCTAGCCCTAAATTCCAGTGTATACCCTCCTCCACTTGTGTTGGTCTTTATCACAGAACTTGCGACCTACTAACCACCACAAGACAGGGTCTCAACCCTCTCTTCTATTTCATGATTTGATGTGAAATTCAGATAGAAACAACACTAAAATCACATGCCCAACTTCTCATGAGCCACCTCTCTTGAGCTCGATCTGCCAAAAAAGAACCAACAATATGCCATCCTACTTCCTAGCTCAAACCCATTAAGGTATGAGACATTCTTGTGAACCCTCACATGATGATCTTGTTCTTGGTGGATGATCATGGCCTCTCTTTAGCAACCCTTACTTAGCCCTCTAACTCAACCTACTTTAGGACTACATATCTCCTCGCCTCCTTGATCAAATGAGGTCCTTCTCACTTGATGTTCTTTGTAACAGCCCTGGTGAAAATTCCATGTAATAAAAGTTAATAAAAAAAAAATAATAACCATGGTTGATGGGACACTTATTCCAAGTTGAATGTTGGGCAAAAACATCTTAGTGTGGGTATTCATTTGTTTATTATGGCTAAGAAATTGGCAAAGGCAATAGTTAAGGCTTTGGAAAGGAAAAATGGAATTTTTGGCACATTTATTTATGAAAATAATGGAAATTAGGAGAAAAAGGAGGTGAAAGGTCACAGGTTGCATGTGAGGAGGAAAATGAAAAAAAAATAATAATGGAAATTAGGAGAAAATATAGGCCTAATTGATAAAAACGCTTCTGAGGATCAGTCGGTAGCCTTTTGTCAGTTTAGTCTTGGAGCCCTCCCATTACTCTCTCTCTCTCTCTTTCTCTCACTCTTGGACACTTATATTTTTCTTGGAGCATTTTGGCATTGGATCAAGAAAGGAAAAGAAGATGAGAGGAAGCAAAGATCAAGCAGGGAAGAGTCAAATCAAGAAACTACAACGGGATTCTTTGTAGGTATCGATTTGCATGTGTATTTTCCTTGCTAGATTTGGCATGCATGGTATTGCATGTGGTTTTTTTGCTCTTATGGCATGGGTTTTTCCAAGTGTGATAGTGTTTTCATCTTAGCCTGGCAATTTCCGAATAGCCATGGTGCGATGGGGTTCTCATGTTTTGCTTGAGCTGGATTTTTGGATGGATTCAAAGCTAAGTGAGGTGGATCTCCAAAATGATAGAGCACATGGCCTAGTAACCCATGAACCGGATTATGGGTTGCAGTAAAGTCGTATTTTGTGTTTCCTCGGTGGGCCTAGGAATCCTTTCCCGTGAATGGAAGAATATATGGTAAAGCCAAGAGGTGGTTTTCTCTCTGTTGGGCCTAGTAATCATGGGTTTGGGATATGCGGTAAAGCCTAGAGAGGGTCTCGATTTAGGGCCTAGTGATCTGGGATTGTATTGCGGTAAAGCCTGAGAGATTAGGAGATAGTAAAATTCCTCACAATGTAGGTGGAGAACTCTAAGGCATCCATGCTTGTTTGGCCTAGTGCTTGGGTGGAGATCATGGTAAATCTTGTTATGACATGTTTATTATGTTGGCCTAGTGATCCGGGATGGATTACGGTAAAGCCTAGTTTCTATTGATGAGGGTGAGGTGGTTTAGCCTCAGGATACCCTGGTTGGTTCATTTGGTTGGAGTCCCACATTCATGCTTGGAATATGGCACGGGGGTGAATGGCTGAAGAGAGATTTGGCTCAATCATTCTATGGTTGGGTGGAACATGGTAGTCACATCTTGGGTTTGGATTTTATATCATCAATATGAGGTTATTTCTCCTTGTATTTATATAAGTATTATACTAATTTATATGTGAATCATATGGTTGTGATTTCATTGGTATTTACGCTGCTATTATGTTTCTTATGTATGTGTTTTATGATAGTGGCTATGTATGGCTCTCATCATGTTTTTACTTGTAAATGAATGGAAAATGTATCTATGACCTAATAGATTGTTGGGCAGCAGATCCCCCATAGCATGTTTTTGGGGCTTAAAGCCCGAGTTTGGTCAATGTAATGTAAAGACCCTGCAAAACGCAGACGCGAAGCGCACGAGTCTAGGGTTGTCCGCCCTAAAATAATGTAATTTAATATAGAATGTGTCGGCCTACCCATGGTCTGCGAACCATGGGATTGTATAAATAGAGCAAGGCTCTAAGTGGAAAGTTAGTCTTAGTCTTAGCTTTGAGAAATAATATGGGTTTTTGAATAAGGAATTTGTTCTGAGTCTGTAAGTCCGAGTCTTGGGTAGTAGTAGTAGTAAGAGGCTCTGCAGCTGTGTGCGTAGAGACCTGGTAAAGTCCGCAGCTGTGTGCACGAACCCCTGCAGCTGAGTGCGCAAGGCAGAGTTGGGATTGTACTGGAGCAGAAGATTAATAAAAGATAAGTTGATTCTGGAATACCATGTGTTTATTGTTTCTGTGATATTTATGCATCTCTTTACAGTTTATGATTACGTGCACTGGTTATAAATGTTGAATGATTAATAAGAATATTGGGCCCACATAATTAAGTTAAGATCTATAATAAAGGCACAATAAGGATAAAGGATCTAGACAGCATCTCTTCGCACCCTTTACAGAGCTACGCGGAAGCAGTTGCACAAGTCGTGAAGGACAGACGGCTGCGCGGAGCAGCGCAAGCATGCAGATCGGTTCACGAACTTCCCAGACTTCATCAAGACATCCCTAGGGTGCAGAAACCTAGTTCCAACACCCTCCCATACTACCTCGGGTGAGACCTCAGTCCGCGCACCGTGGACTGTTGCCGAAAGGGCCGGTAGTACCGGGATTTGCTTGGCTAAACTCACTGCTGAACCTGGGTCAGGCCCCAAGTAGCCAACAAATGGTTCTGTTGCCGGGACCGGGATTTGCCTAAGGGATGTCTGATGTCATGCCATTGGAACCCTACAAAGGAGGAAATTGAAGAGTGGTTGGACAAGAAGCTTCACGAGTTCGTGACACAGGAAAATAGAACTTCGCAGATATCTGAGAAGAGGTGGTTGGATCACTACGTATATACGGAAATCCACGAGATCTTCTTCACGTCCTTCTCTTCTGAACTGTATGAGTGGATCGCGAGGTTAGCCAACAGCCAGGGAAGGTACAAGCTCGATCAACCGATAGTGTGGACTCCAGAATTAGTGCGCAAACTAGAGACATCAGAAGATAAGATCGCGCAGGTTGTGGACCATTGGCTCAACCGGATAATAGGGGGATTTATCACTGAGTTTGCGATAGACACGACCATGAGCTACAACGAAGCAGAGCAACATTTTCTCAAGGGACCGCAAGGTAGGTACATTAAATCCCTGAATACCTGGATTAAGATGCTTTTATGTGAAAAATGAGTGATGCGAATACATTAATGTTTGGAACAACGCGGAGTGGAAGAATCTACAAAGGTAGCGGGGAATTAGGAAACAGTCCCTTGATTTCACATTCGCGAGAAAGCAAGGAAGAGATCTCTCAGGTCTCTCCGAGAAGTGCGGTCATTTTGATAAGGCAGCGCATTCCGCAGTTACCACCTCCACTTATGCCACCACCCGCTTCACCTCCCTCACCTCCATCTCCACCCACTCCACCTCCACCACCACCGCAGTTCAGCATGGCGAGCGCGATCAAGCTACCCATATTCAGAGGAGTAGGAAATGAGGATCTGGATCAGTTCTGGTTCATGGTAAGAGCAGTGTGGGAAGCACAAGGGGTCACGGACGACAACATTAAGAAGGCTACATTGGTGAGCACGCTGCAGGATCGTGCATTGACATGGTATATCAAGCACTCTAATGATCACCCAAATGCAGGAATAGCAGAGATCTAGAATGCGCTGAACAAAGAATTTAGCCGGCCGAAATCAAAGACGCAGTCAATCATCGGATTTAAAGAGATCACGATGCTTCCAGGCGAGACCCCATGGGATCTGGATCAGCGGCTGAAGAGTACGATCTGCGAGGCTAATATGATGCTAACGGATGCGCAGCACCGCGCGTGGTTTGTGGCGTCTTTGACACCACACCTGAGGACGGCGTTATCACAGCAGAAGCTTTCAACCTAGGCCGAAGCGTTGGAAATGGCGATGAGGTTGCATGAAACACCGATACAGGATCTGGGGCTAGGAGTTCAACAAATCCATGCGCAGCTATAGAATCTCTGCCTGGAAATGTAGAGCTTGAAGCAGGATAGGGCACCGCGGCCGGAGGCGCGCGAGGAAGTGTGGTGCATAAAATGCAAAGGCCAGGGCCACGACAAGGACCACTATCCGGTATTTGCGAACTACTTGGCAGGAGGGGGACCGATGCTATTGAGATTAGAAGCACAAGCAGGGCCGAGTACAACACCCGCGTTATGGTGTGCGATTTGTTAGATAGAAGGAAAACACACGACGGACAATTGTCATCTGTTGTAGAAGTATACATAGACTCTGCAGCAGCTGTTTTGTAATTTTTGTAGGTCGGTGGGCCACAACAAGCGTACTTGTCGCAGCTACGAGTTGATGATGGAGCGGACCCCAGCCTATAAAATGCCGACAGAAACGCGAGGACTTGACCCAACTGCGGGGATGGCGTGCGCTGGATTTCAGGGCCGAGGTCGAGGACGAGGAGGAATGGGGCCAGGAAGGGGCCGCAGACAGTTAATCTATTACAATTGCAAAGGACCAAGGCATTACGCTCGTGATTGTACCAACCCAACGAGAATATCTTGTTTGTACTGTGCTCAGTTTGATCATGAACCCGTGGATTGTCCTACGTTGATCACATAGATGCGCGAGAAAGGAGTACTCCAACCTCCTCCGACCCAGAATATCCAAATGATGAGGTCTAAACTGCGCGAAGAAGACTCAAACATGAACATGATGCTCAGAAGTGGCACGACCACAGGGGAAGATCAGGGGAAGCAGCGTGAGGAAGATACATGGGTTCGCAAAGTTCCTACAAAGGAACCTGAGTTTGACTTGGAACGCGTAAAGGAGACGTTCATGGAAGCTAAGAAGAGCTTCGCGGAGGCCTCTACTTCAGGTAGTAAGGATCAACCAGAGCCAGGAATGGATCCTTCTATGCTTACTACCATTTTAGAGACATGCATGAAGCTGTTGCGCGAGAATAGGGCAGTTAAAGGATTACAAGAGCTGATCACTAGGTGCAAAGGGTTGGGTGAACCGTGTGTAGTCCGGAAACTGAGAAAGCATACATTGCGCATTGGAAGGGAGATGAGGTTGACGACACAGATTGGTGACTACGAAATGGATCAGGTAATCTTGGACCTGGGGTCTGACGCGAATGTGTTACTTAAGCAGACATGGGAACGCATGGGCAAGCCCGCGTTACAGTGGTCCCCTATTCAATTACGAATGTCGAACCAACAAAATATTTTACCCATGGGGAGGTTGCAAGGGGCACAGTTGATATCAAAGGCGCGAGCACACAGACAGACTTTGAAGTGATAGAGATTTTTTATGGCAGCAATCCTTATCCCGCGTTGCTAGGAATAGATTGGGCCACTGATATGAATGGAATCATCAACCTGAAGAAGCGGAAGATGATATTCGAGAAAAAGTCCCTACGTGTAGTAGTTCCGCTAGATCCAGTCGAAGGATTGCGCTACACTGAACCTATGCGCGATGATGAGCTAGATTTCATTTACCAGATAACGACGCAAGACCAGGATCGAGTGAACCTGATTGCAGATGGGAGAATCTCGTGGGAACGCGACAGTTCCTGTACTTCGGATTCAGATGAAGAAGTAGAACACTGGCAGAACCAGTTGCACGAGGTGAAAACGCTGAACTGCAACATGATTAGATCACTGTGGTGCGTGACGACAGAAGCAAGGGAACTGCCAACATATGATGGAGTAACAATGGTGGATGAATTCTTAGACAAATTTGAAAGTGCAGTACCGGAATAGCAGCGGTACGGTGCGTTGGAATGGGCGTTGCGCGCGACACCCGCACGATGGTGGAGTACACATCAGAAGACTATTGGAAACTGGCGTGAATGTAGAAGATGGATGCGCTTACGGTTTGGAAGTCCCCAAAGTCGAACGAGAGCCAGGTAACCAGGACGACGTAGTTTGCGCGCCCACCTATGTCGATGGATGCAAAGGTGTGTTGTGCAAGCACATCCCAAACTAAGGATCGAAAATCGGAACCTGACGCGGCAGCAGGAAAAGCGACGCACACCACAAATATTCCACGTCAGAGCATTCACAAAGCTATGCAGAATCATGAACAGAGTTTACCAGGTGGGACAAACTAATTGGGACCTGCGCGTGCCAGCGGTCTGATGGGCCTATAGGGCCATGTACAAGAACCTGAGCGCGGAAACGATTCCGAAGACGACGAGCAGAGTCGAGGCCATAGCTTTGGGAAACAATCCTCATGCAATAATTCCCATAATTGCTATAGCACGCAAGAACCAAAGCGAAGAGATCATGCAGCCGCACAAGGACGAACATATGCAAATTCAAGAAGCCATTCAGCGATGGAACCTTGAGCTTCACGAACTTGAAGAAGATTGGGTACGACTGAAGAAGAAAAGCAGAATCTTGGACGATGAAATCAACAAACTAGAAACCAGAATCACACAGGCAGGCCGCGCCGAGGAACCAAGTACGACAGGACAAGAGGGAGGCAGCCATACTGCTACATTAGAAGGATTTGTGGCTCTAATACCATGGCTATGGCTGCACCTCACTAGACAAAGGAATCGAGGGAGCGCACCGTATAAATAAAAACACGAGGCGCTGACTACCGCGAGGGTAATTGAGGGGTGCCCGGGTACTGGGATGGCAGGTGAAGGGAAGCTTTGCGCAGGTGGTATGCCCACCTGACTATCCGTAGAAAGCACAGTCTCAATGCTCCAAGCAGTTGAAAGAGAGCGTGGGACTATAAACAAGTCTGTAGGAGAGTTGCGCAGGAAGGAGGTTACGCGCAGGGTCAGTATGTCACAGGGGTCGCGGTCATGCATAAGGGGCTGCGCTGCTGTGCGGGTAGGCTGGAAGGTGACCGTTGATGTCACTGTTCATGACAAGAGGTCCAATTTAAGGCAGAAAGGAGCGGCGGCGGGCAATTAAGACAGGAATTAAGAGCTAGATTCGGGACGATCTGTCGCCAAGAAGGTATTAATGACTCAGAAGTGGAGGGAATGGTCGAATTCAAATTCAAATGACACTATAAAATCCCTTGGGCTAGCCTCGAGGCAACACTTGGTTGTTTAATATTTGAGCCAATACATAGCATTGAGCACCAAACAATCTTGCCACCCTTGAGTACACGACCGAACGGATCCAGTGTAGACACAACGTCGGCTGCGAGAACTAGAGTGCGATTTGCGGAAGTTACCGAAGAGCCCTGTATGATCCAGGAGGATCCTGGAGAGGCGGCAGCTGCACCAGAGGTTCCAAACTCAGCACGCACACCGCGACCACAGAAAGACAAGCAGACAATGGGGCAAGTCAGGTATCACCGCGGAACCCACGGTTTAGTAAATTATCAATGGCAGAGAAGGGCAAAGTCGTCACCCTTGAAACAGAGGAGGAGGAGGAAGATTTGCAAGCCCTGATCGCCCAAATTGAAGCATAGGACGATGAGGCAGAGAATGTCTCCCAAGTACCTTCGGCGACAAAGTTACCCCCCTACATCCCCCCATGGAAGGGGAAAGCCAAGATACCAAAGGACCTGGAGGCCACGAAGAGTGCGCTCCAGACCTCGCTCCTTCTAGATGAAATAAGGTTTGAAGGTCCGCCGTTGGGATGGGTACCTAATATGAAGTTCGAAGACTGGGACCTCGCGGACAGCGAGAAGTTCCCACAGTTGGCCGCGAAGAAATTACTAAAGCAGAAATGGCTATGCGGTGTAGAGAAGGCTGGGCTACTCCATCTACGGTGGATACCCCACTACCACCACGTGCCCGTCACTATTTTTGTCATTCGACAGCTGCTATGCCTAGTACATGATGGGTATCTCTGGCTGGAAGAGCCGATTAAATGACGGCCGATCTAATCCACCAGATTTCTTGGTTGCCCATCAAAGGAAATGACCTCGCATCCATAGCAGGAAAGAGCAGCGAATTGGCCCTCGTAGAAGCTATGAAGGCCAAATATGAGCTGGAGAAGAGGAAGCGAGGGTACGCAATCGCAAGCATCAAGGACCAAGGGGTGCGTGTAGCCACCTAGCTACTGGCCGGCAAGCTGATGAGGAAATGTTGCACAGACGAAGTGCCAGCGTCTGACATTGCATTGGCAGAGAAATGCGCAAGGGGGGTCCAGTTCAACTAGGCGCAGTTCCTCTATAACAAGTTCTTGACAAACTACAGGGAGGCCCAGGAGCAAGGTAAGACTTCCATTATGCGTGCTTACTCTTATCCATCATGTTGGTTGCAGGAAAACTGCCAAAGGACAGCCAGTTTCCCATGGTTGAGGGTGACCTACCCAAAGCCGTGAGGTACACCTCGCTCTGGGCAACGAAAGACGCGACGAGGATTCGCGAGATAAAGGTGTTTTGGGTGTTCGTAGAGGCGAGCATATGAACATGGATCAATCGCAGGCCACGCTTGTCCCCTACAGTCCATAACAGCTTACAGGGCACGACAGAGTTCAAGGCGGATATGCATAACCTGTATATCCGGGGGAACAAAGATCCCACGCGAACATGGGCAAAGCTCCCGTTCATCGCAACGGATGATGCGATCTTTGGGGTAATGGAGTCCTGGCCTCCGGAGTGGCGCACCCCGGACTTGGCAGAAATGGAAAAAATCGCAGCACAACAGCGAAACAAGGATACCAAGCTGCGCATCGCGCAGCTGGCGAAGAGAAGGCGCCGGGAGGAAGAAGCGGCCACGCAGTGGAAGGCAGCTGAGGCAGCAGCGGCAACGCGCAGCTGGCGGAGAGAAGGCGCCGGGAGGAAGAAGCGGCCACGCAGTGGAAGGCGGTTGAGGTAGCAGCGGCAACATAGACGACAGCGACTACAACTGCGCCAATCAGAGAGCCCGAGGGAAGCCAGGAAATGTCCATGGAGCAGGACATACAGGGGGAGGATCAGATGGAGGAACGCACGGACCCAGCACCAACATTGACTCAACTCAAGAGGTCGCGCGTCCAGGAGGAGTCAGCCCCGTGGAAAAAGCCAAAGGTCTCAAAGACAAAGGATGCTTTGGAAGAATTAATGTCAAAGCAGACAACTATGTTGGGGGCGCTCAGAGCGCAGTTGCAGGCATTACAGGTGCGACCCCTAGGAATGATGACACCACACGTTGCGGCAGGTACATCCGAAGCCAAGCAGATGTTGTGCGCCCACATAGCAAACACTTTGGTGTTACTAGAAGGCGCAGTCTTAGCCGCAGCCGAGGGCGACCGGGCCATGGCAAGTCAAGTGAAGGGTTGGGGGTTGAATTTGGCCGCCCTTCCCAGAGAAATCCTATACCAACTATAGGATGGGGTAACTGCTGAGCTTCGCGCCAGGGAGGGCCGCGCCCTCCAAGTCTTGAGTGAGCAGAAGTTAAATTTAGAACAGCTCAGCCTACAGCGCAACAACCTGGTCGCACAAACCCAGGGATTGGAACAAGCCGTGGAGGAGGCTTGTAGCAGCATACCAGAGTTGGCCGTGCCAGCGGTACTCCCAACAGTAGAAAAGATTCACTAGCTAGCGGCTGGAGTCTGCAAGGCCCAAGAAGAGGCTGCGAAGGTTCAGTTGGAGCTGAACTTGCAGATCGCTGAGCTGTGGCTGAAGGCACAGCCCTCTACACCCCCAAAAGTCAGAGAGTAGCGCCACCGCGCCATTCAATCGGGGTTGGAAGCGATAGAGCACGCTGTACAGGACTGCACGGGATTGTTGGATCAGTCCCTCTTCACACTCACCTCACTGTAGGAAGATCCAACCATACAGTGTCTAGAGACAGAAGCATGGCAGTTACAGCAGGCATATGACAATATCAGGGGGACCATACAGATGGTCACTCTTACTCAAGGACTTGCCAAGATGAAGGAGGCCAGGCTCTAAAGAGACAGGTGGACGCCGCGCGCCAGAAAGAAGCAGTGCTTAAAGCACGCATCCAGCCTTAGCTCGAGGAAGCGTTCACGGTCACTGCCACGATCGAGGGAAAGTTGGCACAGATTCAGAGTGCATATGCGCTAAGGCAAGAAGATGTCCCTTACAACGATGCATCAGAGATTCGCGCACAACTGATACAGCGGAAGAATGTGCTGCGGACGTAAACGAAGTGCAGAAGTTGCTGGATGGACTCTACGCGAAGATCACCGCACTAGCCGAGTGACTCAGGACGAGTCACGTTGATTTTGGGGGCCTGTTGGGTAGCGGATCCCCCATAGCATGTTTTTGGGGCTTAAAGCCGAGGTTGGTCAATGTAATGTAAATACCCTGCAAAATGCGGGCGCGGAGCGCGAGAATCTGGGGTTGTCCGCCCTAAAATAATGTAATTTAATATAGAATGTGTCGGCCTACCCATGGTCCGCAGACCATGGGATTGTATAAATAGAGCGAGGCTCTAAGTGGAAAGTTAGTCTTAGTCTTAGCTTTGATAATATGGGTTTTTGAATAAGGAATTCGTTCTGAGTCTGTAAGTCCGAGTCTTGGGTCGTAGTAGTAGTAAGAGGCTCTGCAGCTGTGTGCGCAGAGGCCTGGTAGAGTCTGCAGCTGTGTGCGCAGACCCCTGCAGCTGAGTGCGCAGGGCAGAGTTGGGATTGTACTAGAGCAGAAGATTAATAAAAGATAAGTTGATTCTGGAATACTATGTGTTTATTGTTTCTATGATATTTATGCATCTCTTTACAGTTTATGATTGCGTGCACTGGTTATAAATGTTGAATGATTAATAAGAATATTGGGCCCACATAATTAAGTTAAGATCTATAATAAAGGCACAGTAAGGATAAAGGATCTAGACAGCATCTCTTCGCGCCCTCTACAGAGCTAAGCGGAAGCAGTTGCACAAGTCGCGAAGGACAAACGGCTGCGCAAAGCAGCGTAAGTACGTTGATCGGTTCACGAACTTCCCAGACTTCATCAAGACATCCCTAGGGTGTGGAAACCTGGTTCCAGCACCCTCCCATACTACCTCGGGTGAGACCTCAGTCCGCACACCGCGGACTATTGCCAAAAGGGCCGGTAGTACCGAGATTTGCTTGGCTAAACTCACTGTTGAACCTGGGTCAGGCCCCAAGTAGCCAACATAGATGAAAATGTAGTGAATGATATGAGGGAACAATGGTTCATAGCGATTCTCAGATAAGTATGAGATTCCTATGCTTAAATCTGTTGTTTACACCTATAGATTACATATATGTGATATGTTTGACGAAATTCCTATCATCGCTAGTAGGGGTTTGGTTGAGGGCTTGTTCAAGTATTTGCTTTTACATCATTATTTCCCTATTATCTTACTATTTTGGAGATGTCATACAATTCTAGGTAGTGACCTCGGCTATGGGCCTGAAAAAAGTGGCTCAAAACCTAGGGACGCTGGCACAACACTGGGCAAAATAGTCCCTCGACGTTGGCATGCCTTGTCATGAGAGCATCCAAAGCCTCCTGGACACTGGCATGCCTATAGCATAAGAGTGTCCAGAGGTCAAGTGGTTAAAAACTTTAGTAGGTCCTAGGGGCTAGCTACCTGAAGTGTTGGGATGGTTCTTAGGGGTCCTGTAGCTACTGTGGAAGGTATGTATAATGTTGTGTTTCTGCCGATTCCACTTCCTTAAGTTCACATAGGAGGTTGAATCCAATCATAATAGCCTCTTGTCGCATGTTTACCCCGGTTGGTCAGTTACTTGGGTAGATGTGGGAGGAGGGTGTTACAGTCTTGCCTTCATACTAAGGCCTCCTTAAATATCTTTTCCTAGCTAGACTTCTTAGGATCCCTCTAGAACTTATGAGTTTTATCCACCTAAACCTTAGGAAATATTAATTTTCCTTTTTAATTTTATTTTAGATTTGAAACCCCATCTTAGGTCCAAAACCCCTTCACTTGGGTTCTTTTCCCATAAATGCTTTTGTGACCAAACTCACAAACCCATCTCACTAGGCTTGTGGAGTACCTCCCAAGCTACATAATTCAACAACATAGGGTCTTTTCCCATAAATCCTTTTGTGACCAAACTCACAAACCCATCTCACTAGGCTTGTGGAGTACCTCCCAAGCTACATAATTCAACAACATAGTCTAGTTGTAGTAACAATAACTTGGTAAAGCTCTTGTAGTCAAATGAGGATTTGGTTGGGTTCCCAAGTTGCAATTAAGTAAGGGTAGTTGTGAGGTCATGATAGCCAATGAGGGTCATGGAATTCCAAGGAATGAAAAGGTGTTCTAACACATGTCAAACAATGTCAATGCACGATGAGGAGTGTTAGAGAATGTTGAGGCATCACAAGGGATAACTAGGTCAAAATGCATGGGATTGAACAAATAAGAGTGTGTGCCACTGAGTGTTAGTGAATTCAAGTGTGCCAAGGACGAAGTGTGTTAGAAGAAGTTCATAATAGGATTGCAGGAGCCAAGCCTACAGTTGTGATAAGGGGCTCGACATAGGAGTTTTAGACAAAGGGAGACTTTGTACTAGGCACAACATTGTTTTGCCTTTATCTATAATCTTTATATGACATGTGGCACACTGTGGCCAAATGCTCAAGTTTTAAACTATTTTAGACAATTGCATATTGTACATTATTGTGTATAAGTTTTGGGGCACTCGACTTGTGTCGACTTATATATTTTGTGTCTTGTGCATCTTGTGGTTCTTGTAAACTCTCAGTTAATGCTCTACTATTTATATGAACTGGACATACATGTGAAATATTGCCTATGTAAGCTATGTTGCTTAGTTATTTTATGGACATGGCTAGATGTGATCCTTGTCTTGGTAAGTTCTTAAGTGGGACAAGTTGAGCTTGGACATGAGTGACCTAAGATGAGTTATAGGTAGTTCTTAGGTGAACAAGGCACAATCTACTTGTAGTAGGTGCAATTGGTCAAGTTGTTGCGGCTGAAGTAGGCCAATGTCACATGAACTGCAGTAGCTAAGGACTTGATTGGGTTCCCAAGTCATGAAAAAATGTAAGGCTAGTTGTGAGGGCATGAGTGCCAATGTGTACTAGGGAATGCTAACATGTGCCAGATAGTTTGAAGGCATGTCAAATATGCTAATATGTGTCAAGTGTTAAGGCATGCAAAGATGTGCAAGGGTATGACAATACGTGTCAGGGACTGTCAAGGAAACAAAAAGGAGAAACAAGTTAAACTACAAGGAAATGAACACATAAGAGGGTTAATAAGTCATCAATTTACCTTTTCCAAGAGGGGCATGCTAGGCAGACCAACACAAGGTGCCAAAAGGTGCCAAGTGTCAGGTGTTAGTGAATTCTAGGTGCTAAATATTCCTCTATTACTTCTCATCTACTTTCCAATAATTAATCTCAAATAAATTTAATATTAAACTGTGCCAAAGCATACCAGGGAATCTCAATGAATTCTATACATGCTAAGACTTGTCAAGCACCAATACGTGCCAACTTTCAATGTGTGTTAGGGAGTGATACAAATTTTATGAAGTGGCAGGGCATGTTGAAGAGTGTTAAGGTGTGCCAGAGAGTGCCAATGCAGGCCGAGGAGTGTTAGGGAGTACTAGGGAAACACAAGAGAGAACTAGTTCAATATGCATGGAAGTGAATGAATATGAGGGTGTGCCATGGAGTGTCAACGAGTGCTAGCTAGCATGCCAAGGAGGGAGTGACAAGTTATGTTAAGCATTGGTAAGCTGTTGGGATAGGGTCCCCAGGGTCAATTTTGGGTTAGTTTAACCAAAATTTGAGAAGAATTTTGTAAAGAATGTAAAGTCTCTGCGAAATGTAGAAGCAGAGTGCGCAGTTAAGTAGGAGTCAAAGGGGCTTTAGCCCCTTATTTGGGTAATGGATAGGTCGGTTTTGAGACACACCCATAGGCCACAGGCCATGGTATTGTATTGAAAAAGCTATATATATAGTTGAGCCATAACGAGTCTAAGAATCAATCTAAGGTAGAAGATTATTGTTTTGGGCAAGTGCTGAGGCAGGAAGGCTCTGTTTCCTGTACTTAGGCGAAAGGAGAAGGCTCTTGCAGTTCAGTGCACGGAGACCTTGGCAAGTCCACAGTTGAGTGCATGGGCCCCTGTAGCTAAGTGCGCAGGTAAGAAGATTCTGCAAAATTGAATGCCGAATCTAATAAAGACTAATTTTGGAACAAGTATTTTGCCTCTGTGTTTTATTCTTATTTCTATTCAAGTTATGCATTATGACTAATGGTCTGTTTTTGTTAAAATTGGCAACCAGGGCAAAACTTCAGGTGGGTCATCTTATTCATGGCTGATAATATTTTTATTAGATTCCTCTCGTCGAGAGGTGTAGGATTGATATAAATATCATCCGATTCCGATAAGTATTCATGGAGATATGAATTTATTTTGATTATGGAATTATTATCACGCCAACCTGCAACTCATGTAGGCTCAGAAGCCCAACAGTTGCATCTATTCAAACACCAACATTGTGTATAAATATAGGAGGACTTTTCTTCATTTGGACTCACTCATCTCATCACATCTCTCTCTCTCTACTGCGCAGAAAAGAGTCTCTTCTCTACTGCGCAGAAAAGGGTCTCTCCCTCACACATGTGAAGCCGGAAGCTGCTGAAACTGAAGCTGCAACTACAGAAGTAAAGATTGACCTGCGTGGACTAGAAGATATCCTCATCTAAACTGCACTGTAGGTTCATCTAAATCTCCTCTGAAAGCCGCAACTTTTGGTGGTGCAATCAAGTCAATCCGACGAACGGTTTGCAAGATATCGACTGCCCTAGTTTGAAGCCGGATGCTGCCGAAACTGAAGCTGCAACTGCAGAAGTAAGTTTGACCTGTGTGGACTAGAAGATCTCCTCATCTGAACTGCGTTGTAGGTTCATCTGAACCTCCTCTAGAAGCCACAACTTTTGGTGGTGGAATCAAGCTGATCCGACAGTCGATTTGTGAGATACCGTCTGCTCTAGTTTGATGATGAAGCCGCTAATGCTGATGCTGCTGATCTAGGGTTTGCTACTACTAATATGAATCAGATTTATTGTACTATTTCTCTCTGCTAAATTATTGAAGATAAAAGAAGATTTGATCAAAGGGTTTCCCCACACATTGTGGGGTTTGTCCCTGGCTAGCTGCCACATCTTGTGTCTCTTGTCTTGGCTTGTTTTCTGTCGATCGTTTAATGTTCTATCTGCACTTTACTTTATGTACATGTGATTGCTAATCTGTGGAATATAATAAGAAAAATAAGTAAACTGTTATAAGCATAGAACATACCATAACTTAACATGATATCGGAGCTGAGGTGAAGACAAAGCCCGAGCAAGAGCAAGAGCAATCACCGAAGAGAAGATCGGCAAGGCTATCCTAAAAGAACGATGGGGTCCTCAACACTCTTTCCTGCCGAAGACAAGCTCCGTGAGAAAGCTGACTATCACGGATAGAAGATGTCTATCGATCTAACCCTGAGGATCAAGGAGTGTTGGATCATGTGAGAGGAAATATTGTTGAGCCTCCATCAAATGCACCTCCTGCTGCCAGGAACAAATAGAAGAACGGAGAAATTAAAGCGAAGAAGATCATCCGGGACTCTATCGACAAGCGCTTGGTGGCCTACATCTCTGAACTAGACACCTCCATGGAAATCTACGATAGACCGGTGAGTTTATTTAAAGTTAATGATGCAAATCAAGTTTTGTTTCTTAGTAATATGCTAAAGGAAATTAAGAAGGGTAAAGATGAGAGTATGCAAGCATACTTCTTAAGAATCACCAAGATCAAGAACGATCTCCTATCTATTGGGGAGACTATTGCTGATAGAGAAATGGCACTCACGACTCTTGGAGGATTACCATCCGAATGGTACGTGTTCAGGACTACTCTTCTGAACAATAATGTAATTCCTAGTTTCGAGGAATTAATGGCTAGATGCATTCAACAAGAAACAAGGGTAGAAGAGCAAGAAATGCCCATGCCTAAAGGTCCTCCTACTGCCTTTTCTTCTCATGCTAAGAAAAGAAATAATTTCGGAACTAAATCAAAAGGAAAGGCTAGACCTAAGAGTGGAAGAAAATGACGATGTTACATCTGCGATAAAGCAAGTCACTATGCAAGGGAGTGCCCTGATAGAAAGGACTCACACCGGGACGATGATCAAAATCCCTCTGATGGCAATCAAAGGAATGACAAATTCAATAGCAAAGGTAATAGGAGAGCTGGGAATCGAGGAAGAGGACAACCATTCAAGAAGGCTAGAAATTCCAGGATGTATTAAATGCACCTGACCTCAAAAAGAACCTAATGTCCATCTCGACAATGGAAGACAAAGGCTACAAGGTAACCTTTAGTAATGGTAAGGCACGTATATGGAAAAATAATGTTAAAGATGCCTTTACTCTTGGGTTTAGTGTTGATTCAATATATCAGGTCAATGGAAGTCCACTAGGTGTCATGTCTTATGACACATCTCTTCAGTCCGAACTTTGGCATCGGAGGTTTGCGCCCCTTCATTACAAAGCTATACTCGGTGTAAAACAAATGGTGACAAGGATGCCCAAATTCCGAGTAAAGAAAGAAGGTGTATGTCCAACATGTGCTGAAGGAAAGCTCAAAAGGGGACCATTCCCCTCAAGCCAAAGCAAGACCTCCGATATATTACAGTTGGTTCACTCAGGCATACCTGAGGTTGGCATTAAGAGGGAGACTACTACACCATATACTCCTGAACAGAATGGTGTGGCAGAAAGGAAGAACCGCACGATTATGGAAGCTATCCGGGCCATGCTACATGATCAAAGACTTCTGAAGTTTCTATGGGCTGAAGCTGCAAACACTGTCGTATATGTACAAAATCGATGCCCTCATCAAGCATTGGGTTCCAAGACTCTTGAAGAAAAGTTCACCGGTAAGAAACCTGATGTTTCTCATTTTAGAATTTTTGGAAGCCCTGTATATTTTCATGTGCCGAAAGAGAAAAGAAATAAATTGGGTGCATCTGGAAAGAAGGGAATTTTCGTGGGCTATGGTGAAAATACTAAAGGCTATAGAATCTATGTAGCCGGTCAAAGGGAAGTTGTAATTAGTCATGATGTCACCTTTGACGAAGATATGGCTCTCAGCAAGGTGAACAATCTTCCGACTTTGAGGAGCTCTCAAGAAGCCGACACCAGGGAACCGAAAGAAAAGGATGATGAATCAATGCCTGATGTAGAAGAACCCATGGATCCGATTGATCCTCCTCCACATGAGCCTTCCTCTTCTAGGAAGAGGCCTTCATGGCTTAGGGGGCTACTTGATGATGCTGAAGGACATGTTGCACCCCAAGGAACCTTTCGTGAAAGTAAGAAACCTAATAGGTATCAGGGATACCTGACCATCATGAGCACGATCATACAAAATGAGCCTTCATCATTCTCAGATGCCGTCAAGCATCAAGTATGGAAGGATGCTATGACCATAGAATATGAGTCTATTATGGAGAGTGACGTCTAGGAAGTAGTTCCCAGACCCCAGGACAAGACAGTTGTTACTTCCAAATGGCTTTACAAGATAAAGCATGCAGCAGATGGAAGTACGGAAAAGTATAAGGCTCGTTTTGTTGCTCGTGGTTTCTCCCAAAAGGAAGGTATAGACTATGATGAGATATTTGCACCTGTTGCCAGATATACGACCATTCGCTCGATCATAGCCCTTGCGGCTTCACAAGGATGGAACCTACATCAGATGGATGTCAAGACCACGTTCTTGCATGGTTCGATCAAAGAAGAGGTCTATGTGGAGCAACCTGAAGGATTTGAGATTTATGATCGAAAATCTCATGTATGCAGGTTGAAGAAGGCTCTCTATGGGCTGAAGCAAGCACCCCGAGCATGGTATGAGAGGATCGATAGCTACTTGATGAAGCTGGGATTCACTAGGAGTGAAGTCGATCCTAACCTTTACTTTAAGGTTGAAAATGACAAGCCTCTCATACTAGTGTTGTATGTGGATGACCTCTTTCTAATAGGTGCACACCCTCTCATTCAAAAATGTAAGAGGGAGTTGGCTTCTGAATTTGAAATGAAGGACCTAGGACTTGAAGTGTGGTAGAAGCCAAGGGAAATTTTCCTATCTCAAGGAAAATATGTGGTGAAGATTCTGGAAAGATTTGGTATGGTGGACTGCAAGCCTGTGACTACCTCGAGGATCTTAACTTTCAGAAGTTATATGGTAGTGATGTCGGACCAGATTTGGGAAATGCCTCTGAGTCTCAAAAACTCATTCGTGTTGATGTTCTTGGTGAACCTCCGTCCGAACATATGTTTTGCAGTTAGCATTGTGAGCTCATATTTGGTTGAGCCTCACTAGATTGGTGTCAAGAATCTTCTAAGATTTCTTCAGGACACAATCTCTCATGGATTCAGATACACTGCCAGAAATATGAAACTGCATGATTATTCGAATGTTGATTAGGAAGGTAGTGTGGAGGATCACTGGAGCACTTTTAAGTGTTGTTTCTCTTCGGATTCTGCTTCGAAATAATGGATGAGCAGGAAGCAGAAGTCGGTTGCTATAAGCACCACTGAGACCGGATACATATCTACGAGTATGATCTCATATGAAGCTGCCTGGTTGGGGAAACTCTTCAGTGAGTTGTTTGAACACATACCACTGTGATTCTCTGTAACAACCAGAGGTGGGATTCGATTATTGAGGAATCCTGTATTCGTCGATTGCTCCAGCAAATAGACATCATCTGGGATATGGTAAGTCGATGAGCAAGGAGGCTCCATCGCATTAAGATGATGTACAGGTCGATACACCTTGTCAAAGCCCCGAGGAAAGATCTAACCTGTGATTTTCCCAAACCACTTGGAGTCGTCAAGAATCCCTTGTACAAGGGTCCTACATGTTGCATACATTGAGCTTTGGGAGCTCTGAGGGCTTACAGTTCTTACTGGAGCAACATACGACCACAGGGTGACTCACCCTCCCCTGGTGGTGCGCACTGGAACAAGATGATTCGCTCTCTTGTGGAACAGGATGATTCACTCTCCTATGTAGCAGGATGATTAGTTCTCCTGTGAGGCCTAGATTGATGTGTTCTCCATGGCGATTGTAGCAGGATTGATGTGTTCTCCTGTGAGGCTTGGATTGATGTGTTCTCCATGGCGATTGTAGCAGGATTGATGTGTTCTCCTGTGAGGCTTGGATTGATGTGTTCTCCATGGCGATTGTAGCAGGATTGATGTGTTCTCCTGTGAGGACAGGATTGATTAGTTCTCCTGTCGAGGCATCCTACCCATGCAGTTTGGGACTCATGGGAAGTACCTCTCATCTGATCAATGAGCAGGGAAATGAAGTTAGGGACCATAGTAGTACCGATGGATGCATCGTTGTATCTACCGTACTCCCTATGCTAGGATGACCTCCATTGATCTGGGATCAATGATACTAGTCTGGGACCAGTGGTAGGAGTTGTACCATACTATGACACTGACTTTGGGTTAGTTGAGACTGGTATGGGACCAGTGGTACATACTCTAAGACTGACTTCGTGTCAGTGCAATACTAATCTGGGACCAGTGAGAGTGGTACATACTATGACACTGACTTCGGGTCGGTTGAGACTGGTCTAGGACCAGTGGTACACTCTCTAAGACTACAATACTAGTCTGGGACCAGTGGTAGGAGTGGTACCTACTATGAAGCCGACTTCGGGTCGGTTGAGACTGGTCTGGGACTAGTGGTACACACTCTGAGACTGACTTTGAGTCAGTGGAGGATGATACTGGTCTGGGACTAGTGGAGTTGTACTCACTATGACACTGACTTCGGGTTGGTTGAGACTGGTCTGGGACCAGTGGTACATACTCTGAGACTGACTTTGAGTCAGTATGATACATCCTCGATCATTTCTTCTTCTTCATAATTCAGACAAAAGTAGAGCAGAACATAACAATGCAAGAGCAGAGTAGAACAGAGCAGAACAATATAGATCAGTACAGAGCAGAACAAGACAAAGCAAAACAGACAGAATAGAGCAGAGCAGGGCAAGGGTCAAGTTGTACAGGGTAGTGCATTTGATGGATGAATAGTAGCGACCGACAGACAGATTGCAGATGAAGTTCTCCCTAGTTGAGAGGGAGTGTTAAAATTGGCAACTAGGGCAAAATTTCATGTGGTTCATCTTATTCATGGCTGATAATATTTTTAATAGATTCCTCTCATCGAGAGGTGTAGGATTGATATAAAGATCATCTGATTCCAATAAGTATTCATCGAGATATGAATTTATTTTGATTATGGAATTATTATCAAGCCGACCTACAACTCATGTAGGCTCAGAAGCCCAACAGTCGCATCTATTCAAACACCAACGTTGTGTATAAATATAGGAGGACTTTTCCTCATTTGGACTCATTCATCTCATCACATCTCTCTTTCTCTCTACTACGCAGAAAATAATCTCTTCTCTACTGCACAGAAAAGGGTCTCTCCCTCACACATGTGAAGCCGAAAGCTGTTGAAACTGAAGCTGCAACTGCAGAAGTAAAGATTGACCTGCGTGGACTAGAAGATCTCCTCATCTAAACTGCGTTGTAGGTTCATCTGAACCTCCTCTGAAAGCCGCAACTTTTGGTGGTGGAATCAAGTCAATCTGACGGACGGTTTGCAAGATATCACTTGCCCTAGTTTGAAGCCAGAAGCTGCCGAAACTAAAGCTGCAACTGCAGAAGTAAAGTTTGACCTGCGTGGACTAGAAGATCTCCTCATCTGAACTGCGCTATAGGTTCATCTAAACCTCCTCTGGAAGCCGCAACTTTTGGTGGTGGAATCAAGCTGATCCGACGGTCGATTTGTGAGATATCGTCTGCCCTAGTTTGATGATGAAGCCGCTAACGCTGACGCTGCTGATCTAGGGTTTGCTACTGCTGATATGAATCAGATTTATTGTACTATTTTTCTCTGCTGAATTATTGAAGATAAAAGAAAATTTGATTAAAGGGTTTCCCCACACATTGTGGGGTTTGTCCCTGGCTAGCCGCCACATCTTGTGTCTCTTGTCTTGGCTTGTTCTCTGTCGATCGTTTAATGTTGTATCTGCAGTTTACTTTATGTACATGTGATTGCTAATATGTGGAATATAATAAGAAAAAGAAGTAAACTATTATAAGCATAGAACATACCATAACTTAACAGTTTTCTGTGAAATGAAGTATAATTGCTACGCGAATATATTGAATCTTTAATATCTATGCATGAATTAAGTGATTATCTTTTTCGCAAAGATAAAAGTCAAATATGTTATGATTTCTGTTGAATCAGGTAGAGCTGTGCGAAGGCAGATCTAGGGTTACTATTTAGTGCGCGAAAGTGGATTGTCTGCTTCTTTTAGGTCTATAAAGTATTATTGCAGACCTTCACGAAGGTATAGAAGCCGTTTTCTTAGAGTTTCAGTAACAGACCATAGGAAGACATAGATCTGTGTGAAGGCAGATCTGAGCGACAAGGGCTTAAGATCAATTATCAAACGGTCTCTGGATGTAAAAACCTGGTTCTAGCATCCCCCAATACTGCTTCGGGTGAGACTGAAACCTGTGCTATAGAGGTTGTTGCTAAAAGGGCCAACAATTAGAGTTTTGTTGGTTGGCGCGAACATCTCTGAACCTGGGTCAGGCTCCCTTAAGCCAACAAATGGTTCCGTTGCCAGGATCGGGATCTATCTAAGATATGTGTGATAAATGGTTTCTTAGGAAGAAAGAGATTGAAAAGTGGATTGACTGAAACGTACATGCGTTCATGGCTCAAGAGAACAGGAGCCCTAAATTATCCAAGGAGTAGTAGTTGCAGAGATATTTATACACAGACAAGACTGACGCGTTCTTTTGTTTCTTCCCTGATGAACTACATGAGTGGTTGTCGAAATCGACTGATAGTCAAGTGACGTGGAGGCTTGATGACCCTATAGTGTGGACTCTTGAACTGGTGTGACATCTGGAGGCATCAAGAAGTAATATCATGCGGGTTGTGGATTATTGGATTGATCGCAAACTAGGACGTTTTGTGACTTATTTTGTGATCGATATAAATATCAGCTATAGCGAATCAAAAGGAAGACTCTTTAAGGGACCGCGAGGTAAGTATTTGAAATCAGTAAAGACTTGGATTAAAATGTTGCTATGTGAAAAGAGGGTTATGCAGTTACCTTGATGTTTGGGACTAAGCGAAGTGGGAGATTCCCTATAAGAAGTGAAGGATCAAGCTCAGAGTATAGTCCATCTAGATTCCAGAATCCATTCCCAGAAAACCATGCGTTGGCAAGTGACTCCAGCAAGAGTCACAAAGAGGAAAAGGATGATATATATAAGAGAGCAGAGCACAAAGTAAAAAACCTAATCAGAACCTATTTGATCTCTGTTGTCGCACAGATTGTCACGACAACACTCAGACCGGGGGCTGCCACCCTGATCCCCGATCTCTTCGTTTAAGCCGTCTCCCGCGACTAAGGGGGGTAGACCCTATGGCGTAAAAGATGACCAACTGTGGACCAGCTGGGTTGGGAGACACAGCAAGGCAAATTAGATTTTAGAAGTTAATGGACCAGTGCCTTATGGAGTTAATGATTAAATGATTATTTATTAGATGTTGCAAAAGATATGAACTTTGTAAAACAATCATTTATCATCAAACCCAAGCAATGCAAGATATCCAGTAAATTCACAATGCTTTAACGATGATCCAGCGATTAAACTTAAAGAAAAATTAAATGCTTTAAATGATCATAAAATTTAAATGCTGACCAGTTACCACTTTCACATAGCTAACTCCAAATAAACATTAAGCACATTTAACTATAGAGAAATGGAACATAGAGACACCAAAAATGAATTTTTCAATTTTTTGTTAAGCCTTTTCAAAATATTTTAATTAATTTTTTAAATATTTTTTATGATTCTAAGCAAAAAAAAATCAAAATAAAACAAAAATTAAAATCCTAAATTAAAATCTAATCTAAACTAAAATCTAATAAAAAGGAACCTTTTAAGCTTTTATGAATTTTTTATTTTTTATTTATTTTTTGATTTATTCTAAAATAAAATAAAACTAAACTAAACTAACAGCTAATCTAAAAAAAATGAAAATTAATTTTTTATTTTCAAATTTTTTATGATTTTTATATTTTAAGATTTTTTATTATTAAAATCTAACTTTTAAACAAAATTAAAACTATTTAAAGAAATCTAAAGCTAAAAAAAACTTAAAATTTAATAAATTTAAAACTGAACTAAGCTAACGTAAAGATTTAATTCCTAAAACTAAAATCTAAAAAAAACTAAACTAAAATCTATTCTAAACTAAAAAAAATGAAAAGGAACCTTTATTTTTTAAAACCATTTGTGATTTTTTTATATTTTATATTTTTTATGATTTTAGATTTATTAAAGAATAACACAAAACTAAATTCTAAATAAAGTAAATGAAACTTTAAAATTTTTAAACTAAACTAAATAAATATATACGATAATGAGATTTAAAATCAAATTCTAAAAAAAAAACACTAAACTAACACAACGCATATATCACAATGATTTTAAGTCAAAACTAAGATCTAAATTAACTAAAAATCAAAATCTAATCTAAATACGCTAACATAACATATTTATTTTTTTGTGATTTTTGAATTCTAAATGAAAAATTTTAATAAAACAAAAAAGAAATAAATAAATCTAAAACTAAAGCAATATTTTAAACCTAAGACGAAAAATTATATGCTACCATAAACTAAAACTAACCAACGCATTAAAAAAAAGGACAAAGACAAACTTACGCTAATCTACCCATACGCAGTCGAATTTTTTGTTTTCTTTTTGTTGTTGCGTGTGCAGGCCTAGGCGTATGACGGCAGCTGAGATTGCAGCGATGGGCTCGAGCTAGAGGAGAACAAGGCAACTTGAGTGAAATTTTCGTTTTGCAGGTTTAGATGGCAGTGTGTAACTGGAATGAAGACGTGAGGACGCAGCTGAAAATCGCAGCATAAAGGATGAAGGGGCTGCGTAGGGTGTGCAGCAGCGAAGGTAGAGCTGGGTAAACGAAGCTGGGGCAGCACGTTGGTGAAAGAAAACGCAGAGGAGTGGTGGTTTTATGGCAATGGACAGTAAAGCGTGAGGCTGCGTAGGAGATTTGCATGGAAAGATTGACTACGTGCAGGCTGCGAGCTGAAGATTGGACAGCGGAAAGGGTTTGCAGGTGAATACGCATGAGGAGCAACTCTAATGGAGTTTGCAGGCCGATGGAGAGGGACGATGGGGAAGGAAATGCGTTGAGATTTTGGTTGTGCAGGTTGACAAATGACTCAGCGCGGAGCAGCACGCAGAGGAAGACACCGTAGCTATGAAACGATGCGTAAAATTGAACATGGGTGGCTCAGATTTGAGGGAGCTGCAGGCAGGAATGAGAGAAGGAAAGAAGCTAGACACAGGTGGTGCGTAGGCAGAGTTTGGAGTTGTCAGACGGAGAGCGGATTTGCCTGTGGAAGACTGTTTTGCAGGGGTGTGGCAATGATACATGGGCAGATTGTTGAGGTAAGGAGCAGATTTGCAATGTTTTGCAGCCTACTTTAAAAGAAAATCGAAAAAAAAAAAAAATCTTACTACAGTAAAAAATGAAACCCCAAGTAGCAGAGAAATTGAAACTAGCGGCCCAGAAATCCCAGGATGCCACAGCATTAAAAAAAAAAAAAAAAAAAATTCGAAAATTTCTGTCAAAATGAAATCCTAGGCAACAAACAGATAGCCTGGAAAAACCCTCAAATTTCTTCAGAAAAAAACCTGCAAATTCTCCAATAAATTTTAAATTGCCTTGCATTCAGATTTGTCTAATGAAAACCCCGAAATTTTTTTAAGATTTGTACTGCAACCTACAATGGCAAAAGCAGAACACCGAGAAGTAAAATGTGCTAGAAACAAAACTGAAAACCCTAAAACCAGCTAAAAATTTACATTATTTACAGATTTTCGACTCTTAAGAAGCCAGATTTCTCAATAATTCACAGTAATATTTTCAGAATTTAAATTTAATGTGAAATACTTCAGAAAACCCTTCATGCATTCATAAAAGAAAAATTCAAATGATAAGCCCGAGACTAAAACTGGCTGGGCTCTTTCAGAAAATGCAATCCGGGAGTTGGCCGGTTCAGTCAAGAACTTCCCCTAACGCCCAGTAAACTCAAAACTAAAGATATCCTGCACAGCGTAAATCAACCATTAAAATAAAGAGAGAAAACAACAGTGAAATTCAGATCAAACGGAGATACCTGCCATTATATTTCAGAAATTAAACTATCATTCAAACCCCAGAGATCAGACAAGATACTTGTGCATAGATCAATCTTCATCAAGCTATTATCAATGGCTGAAAATAAAATTATGCAGAAAAATAAAAAATCTTACAACATTTCCAGAAGAGTAACACCAGCAAAATTTTTAACCCCAAAGTCTTTCTTTATTGCACAAAAAATGACTACAAGAGAGCTTTATTTAGCACCAGACTCTCAGATCTAATCTGATCTCAAATGACCCCTAACATCCTATTTAAAGGAAAAATTCCCAACAGCCAGTTCGAGTGATCCATGTCAAACTAATCTCGACCGTCGATGAGGATCAAAATCCCTTTCAATCTCATCCGTCGAAATTTTAAATGCATTTTAATATATTAAAAAATTGAAATTCATATTTTATTATTTTATTTTATTTTTTAAATTTTATTTTATTTTATTTTTCATTTTTTAATTTTTACTATTTTATTATTATTTTTATCTATTTTTTAATTTTTTAATTTTTTTAATTTTTTAATTTTTATTTTTTGATCCTCGAACTTAGCCTTTGGAAAAATCAGCTAAGACCTATGACTTAGGACTTATGAGGGGATTAAAACATTTTCTAACCCTCAAGACACTTTACATCATGACTTTTACAATTTTACATCTGAAGGGAGAAAACCCATTTGACATAGACCCTCATAGACCAACTAGTTCTGCGACCAAATATAATCTAGCAGATCAACACACTAGGATTCCTCTAAGATTCTAATGACAAAATTCATTCCGGCTTTGGGGTTAGACTGAAGGAAAACTCTGCCGATCATGGATCAGTGAGACAAAAAACCTTTCGGAACGTAAATTATCACTAGAAAATTAGGTCTACCTAGGCAATTTCCATACATGACTCAGATCTGCTAAGATTATTTACAATTCACACATGCAGACTGGGTTTACAACATAACATGATCAGGTCGACGATGACTGTCGAATGGCATGGACATGTCGATTAAGCGCTACCCCTTTTGCTAAAAAACGGGGTGTACTGCTATGGGTAGTTGACACGTAGTGGTCAACCTCTGGCTCTACTTGGGGACACGTTACTGCACTGTAGGAATGTGAGAATCCAGAATCTACATCCACGCAACACAAAACAAAACATAAGTAGCGTCCATCCAAAAATCATCATATACCGTTAAGCACAGGAAAGATATAAGATCTTCATTTATTAACTATCTAGTAACATGAAAAGTAAATCTAATCCTAAAACAGAAATGAAATGACAAGGAGTAGGGTTAAAAATACAATACAAAGGATGCACCATGGCATCAGATGTGTTCAATATAGTGTATACTGAGCATTTGCCCGCTTTCAGGCAAATCTGTCAGCTGCTTGTCGGATATGCCATGTCCAATTCTGCATATGGTAGGACTTTTTCCTATCTAATAATCAAGCTGCTCGCGGCCGTCTGATGCATCAAATCTTTTCTCGTTCTCTTTCTTTTGCGTTTTTTCTTTGTGGCAA
Organism: Pinus tabuliformis; assembly: GCA_031772625.1. NCBI lineage: Eukaryota > Viridiplantae > Streptophyta > Pinopsida > Pinales > Pinaceae > Pinus > Pinus tabuliformis. The sequence continues at coordinate 708,474,697 of CM062816.1, read as the reverse complement.
GCTGTATCACTGATGACGTGGAACTTTCTGCTTCAAAGTTCTCAGATAAAGTATGTAAGATATGTGTGGCATGTCTTTCTTCATTCTGCATCTGCCCTGTCAAGGATGATGGATCAATCTCACAGGTGCCATGAGTTATAACTTGATCTTCAATGACTGGTGGATTAACCGTGTGTTCATTCTGCATCTGCCCTGTCAAGGATGATGGATCAATCTCACAGGTGCCATGAGTTATAACTTGATCTTCAATGACTGGTGGATTAACCGTGTGAGCATCAATCTGATTATTAATTTCCCTTTTATCCAGGTCACCTTCAATTATCCACTTTTCAATGGAACAAAGGACCTCATAATATGATGGAGCTTGCTGTAACAGATAAGGAGGCTCCTGATTTATTGACGTTCCCTGGTTTCTTTCATCCTCTGACCATTGTTGAAATTTCTGAGTCTGTATTGTAATGGAATTCCTCTGACTAGAGTGTTCAACCTCCATAGCACTGATTTCCCTGGCATGGTCTTCTTCCATGGTCAATAATTTATTTTGCATAGAATTAATTTCCTTATCATGATTAGCTTTCATGGTTGTCATATTTTCCTCTAAGCCTGATAACTTGTTTTGCATAAAACTAATTTATGTGTCATGATTAGTTTTCATGGCCTCAATTTCCTTAGCATGTTGATTTTGCATGTCGATTATGTAATCAGAGTGTTTAATTTTCATGATCTCCATCTCCTTATTACATTTTTCCAGGTGGGTGCATAAAGTTCTCACATCATTGGCGTAATTAGTTTGATTGATCTCCATATTTTTTAGCAGCCGCATTAGTTCTTGTATAATTTGCTTCTGATCTTCCTTTTCATTGTCAACACTATTTTTACAATTTGTCCCTGCTTTTCCACTATCATGGATTTGATCTGCAATGGTACAGGTGGATGGCACATTCTGATATGAAGAATTGTCTTGAAATCTTTCATCAACAGCTGGACCTTTTACAAGATTACTTTCATTCTGTTGCACAATTTTAGGGACACAAGGCGAGCTATCTGGATCAGCATATCTATCTTTAAAAGCATCAACAATGTCTTGTAAAGAAGTGAAAAAATCTTTAGGACAATTATTAAACAAGTTCAAAGCATCACCCTTTAAAGAACGGACAAATAGACGCATTTTGACATCTTCATGATTATATTGAGGAAGTCTACAATATATGATCATTACACAAGTAAACTTGTTTAAATGCTTTCTAACAGTGACTGAATCACCACCTGAGAACAAAAATAATCTAGCAATGGCCTCTTCTGGAAAATCATGGAGATTATCAGTAAAATGACATGGTTTAAACGAATAATCCATGATGAATAACGAGGGACCAAATGGATGATAGAACGAGATCTCTGCTCAAGAAAATCAATAGATGAAAGAAGTGGAGTCGCCACTTGAACAATGAATCTAATTCTAGGATCCAAAAAGCAACAAACAAGCAGATATGAAAGAGGCTTCTTGTCTAGGAAAAATGAATGAAAAGAGATGGAGTCGCCACCCAAACAAGAAATGAACCGAAGAGTAGTTGCTGATATGACGAAAAATAAGGCGATGAAAAGATCCAAATGATGCCAAAAAATGTTGAATCTGCCAGCTCAAATGAGAGATGAGAAAGATGAAAGAATGATGAGAAATGAGAAGATGAATGTCGTTGAAATGCCAGGGACAGAAAAACTATGTCCCTGGCAACGGCGCCAAAAAATGTTGTCGCACAGATTGTCACGACAATGCTCAGACCGGGCGCTGTCACCCTGATCCCCAATCTCTTCGTTTAAGCCGTCTCTCGCGGCTAAAGGGGGTAGACCCTATGGCGTAAAGGATGACCAACTGTGAACCAATTGGGTTGGGAGACACCGCAAGGCAAATTAGATTTTAGAAGTTAATGGTCCAGTACCTTATGGAATTAATGATTAAATGATTATTTGTTAGATGTTGCAGAAGATATGAACTTTGTAAAACAATCATTTATCATCAAACCCAAGCAATGCAAGATATCCAATAAATTCACAATGCTTTAACGATGATCTAGCAATTAAACTTCAAAAAAAAAAAATGCTTTAAATGATCATAAAATTTAAATGCTGACCAGTTACCACTTTCACATAGCTAACTCCAAATAAACATCAAGCACATTTAACTATAGAGAAATGGAACATAGAGACACCAAAAATGAATTTTTCAATTTTTTGTTAAGCCTTTTCAAAATATTTTAATTAATTTTTTAAATATTTTTTATGATTCTAAGCAAAAGAAAATCAAAATAGAACAAAAATTAAAATCTAATCTAAACTAAAATCTAATAAAAATGACCTTTTTAAGCTTTTATGAATTTTTTTTATTTTTTTATTTATTTTTTGATTTATTCTAAAATAAAATAAAACTAAACTAAACTAACAGCTAATCTAAAAAAAATGAAAATTTATTTTCCAACTTTTTAATGATTTTTATATTTTATGATCTTTTATTATTAAAATCTAACTTTTAAACAAAATTAAAACTATTTAAAGAAATCTAAAGCTAAAAAAAACTTAAAATTTAATAAATTTAAAACTGAACTAAGCTAACGTAAAGATTTAATTCCTAAAACTAAAATCTAAATAAAACAAAACTAAAATATATTCTAAACTAAAAAAAAATGAAAAGGAACCTTTATTTTTTAAAACCATTTGTGATTTTTTTATATTTTATATTTTTTATGATTTTAGATTTATTAAAGAATAAGACAAAACTAAATTCTAAATAAAGTAAATGAAACTTCAAAAATTTCTAAACTAAACTAAATAAATATATACAATAATGAAATTTAAAATCTAATTCTAAAAAAAAAACTAAACCAACACAATGCATATATCACAATGATTTTAAATCAAAACTAAGATCTAAATTAACTAAAAATCAAAATCTAATCTAAATACACTAACATAACATATTTATTTTTTTGTGATTTTTGAATTCTAAATTAAAAATTTAAATAAAACAAAACAGAAATAAATAAATCTAAAACTAAAGCAATATTTTAAAACTAAGACGAAAAATTATATGCTACCATAAACTAAAACTAACCAACACATTAAAAAAAAAAGGACAAAGACAAACTTACGCTAATCTACCCATACGCTGTTGAATTTTTTGTTATCATTTTGCTGTTGCGTGTGCAGGCCTGGGCGTATGACGGCAGCTGAGATTGCAGCGATGGGCTCGAGCTAGAGGAGAACAAGGCAACCTGAGTGAAATTTTTGTTTTGCAGGTTTAGATGGCGGCGTGTAACTGGAATGAAGACGTGAGGACGCAGCTGAAAATGGCAGCGTAAAGGATGAAGGCGCTGCTTAGGGTGTGCAGCAGCGAAGGTAAAGCTGGGTAAACGAAGGTGGGGCAGCACGTTGGTGAAAGAAAACGCAGAGGAGTGGTGGCTTTATGGCAATGGACAGCAAAGCGTGAGGCTGCGTGGGAGATTTGCATGGAAAGATTGACTGCGCGCAAGCTGCGGGCTGAAGATTGGACAATGGAAAGGGTTTGCAGGTGAATACGCATGAGGAGCAACTCTAATGGAGTTTGCAGGCCTATGGAGAGGGACGATGGGGAAGGAAATGCGTTGAGATTTTGGTTGTGCAGGTTGACAAATGACTCAGCACAGAGCAGCACGTAGAGGAAGACACCGTAGCTATGAAACGATGTGTAAAATTGAAAATGGGTGGCTCAGATATGAGGGAACTGCAGGCAGGAATGAGAGAAGGAAAGAAGCTAGATGCAGGTGGTGCATAGGCAGAGTTTGGAGTTGTCAGACAGAGAGCGGATTTGCCTGTGGAAGACTGTTTTGCAGGGGTGTGGCAATGATACATGGGCAGATTGCTGAGGGAAGGAGCAGATTTGCAGTGTTTTGCAGCCTGCTTTAAAAAAATTTCGAAAAAAATAAATCTTCATGCAATAAAAAATGAAACCCCAAGTCGCAGAGAAATTGAAACTGGCGGCCCAGAAATCCCAGGATGCCACAGGATAAAAAGAAAAAAAAATCGAAAATTTCTGTCAAAATGAAATCCCAAGCAGCAAATAGATAGCCTGGAAAAACCCTCAAATTTCTTCAGAAAAAACCTGCAAATTCTCCAGTAAATTTTAAATTGCCTTGCATTCAGATTTGTCTAATGAAAACCCGAAAAAATTTTAAGATCTGTACCTGCAACCTGTAATGGCAAAAACAGAACACCGAGAAGTAAAATGTGCTAGAAACAAAACTGAAAACCCTAAAACTAGCTAAAAATTTACATTATTTACAGATTTTCGACTCTTAAGCAGCCAGAGTTCTCAATAATCCACAGTAATATTTTCAGAATTTAAATTTAATGTGAGATGCTTCAGAAAACCCTTCATGCATTCATAAAAAAAATTTCAAATGATAAGCCCGGGACTAAAACTCGCTGGGCTCTTTCAGAAAATGCAATCCGGGAGTTGGCTAGTTTCGCCGAGAACTTCCTCTAACGCCCGGTAAACTCAAAACTAAAGATATCCTACATAGCTTAAATCAGCCATTAAAATAGGGGGAGAAAACAACAATGAAATTCAGATCAAACGGAGATACCTACCATTATATTTTAGAAATTAAATTATCATTCAAACCCCAGAGATCAGACAAGATCCCTGTGCCTAGATCAATCTTCATCAAGCTATTATCAATGGCTGAAAATAAAATTATGCAGAAAAATAAAAGATCTTACAACATTTCCAGAAGAGTAACACCAGCAAGATTTTTAACCCCAAAGTCTTTCTTATTGCACAAAAAAAGACTACAAGAGAGCTTTCTTTAGCACCAGACTCTTAGATCTAATCTGATCTCAAATGACCCCTAACACCCTATTTAAACGAAAAATTCCCAACGGCTAGTTCGAGTGATCCATGTCAAACTAATCTCGACCGTCGATGAGGATCAAAATCCCTTTCAATCTCATCCATCGAAATTTTAAATGCATTTTAATATATTAAAAAATTGAAATTCTTATTTTATTATTTTATTTTATTTTTTATTTTTTAATTATTTTTTAAAATTTTTAATTTTTACTATTTTATTATTATTTTTATCTATTTTTTAATTTTTTAATTTTTATTTTTGGATCCTCGAACTTAGCCTTTGGAAAAATCACCTAGGACCTAGGACTTAGGACTTATGAGGGGATTAAAACATTTTCTAACCCTCAAGAGACTTTACATCATGACTTTTACAATTTTACATCTCAAGGGGGAAAACCCATTTGACATAGACCCTCATAAACCACCCAGTTCTGCGACCAAATATAATCTAGCATATCAACACACTAGGATTCCTCTAAGATTCTAATGACAAAATTCATTCCGGCTTTGGGGTTACGCTGAAGGAAAACTCTGCCGATCATGGATCGGTGAGACAAAAAACCTTCCGGAACATAAATTATCACTATAAAATTAGGTCCACCTAGGCAATTTACATACATGACTCAGATCTGCTAAGATTATTTACAATTCACACATGCAGACTGGGTTTACAACATAACATGATCAGGTCGATGATGACTGTCGAATGGCATGGACATGTCGATTAAGCACTACCCCTTTTGCTAAAAAAGGGGGTGTACTGCTATGGGTAGTTGACACGTAGTGGTCAAAAATGTCAAACTTGCACATAGGACCTGGAACAGTAAAATAATTGGCCCAGGGTTCATTGCAGAAAGAATTTCCCAAATGCTGTTGTGGAAAAATTGTTTGGCTAGAAACAGAAATATCTTCCAAGAAAAGCAAATCTATACAGCTAAAATAGCATCAACAACTAGTGACATTGCTAGCAACGTCTCAAACACTTGTCGTGCATCAACCACCAAACCACATTATGCATACGTAATTAACGAGAATACCCATGGCAAGGACATTTGCCTTCAACCCACAATGACATGAATATGTTTTCAATTTGCCTTCAACCCACTTCTAATAACAATGACATGAATATGTTTTCCTTTTCACTGGCCAGGTGACTGAATGCACATAACAACACTGATAAATGTGAACTAGTTTGGACATATACCTGCCTTATGTACATGCCAAAATCTTTTGTAGACTTCTTCGATATGCCCGTGTTGAGAATATCTTGCAATGATAGTATTCCGAGAGACTTCAATATGCTTAGATATTTTGTCAAACATATGATGTACACTGAACCATTTTTGAGATCATGGCTAATGAACTCATTTGCCGTGTAGCCTGGATTTCCTCCAACTGCATTCTTTAGCCAACCAGCATAAGCGTTTGAGTTCATTCATTTGGTATTTTGGAGTCAGTTATTACTTTTGCGACTTTCTACAAAGGATTGCAGCATCTGCTCTTCATCAGTTGGGAAGACTGGCAAAATTTTCTCCTTGAGATCTGGTGCAATACCACCTATAGATTATTGAATGCAATAATTCAATAATTCAAACACTAGTTGCAAAAATCCCTTGCAATTGTCCTTAGTTGTTTCTTCATGATTCCAACACCTAGTAAAGCACATTGTGTGCTTCCTTAGAATCAGAAAACTTATCATATTTCGCTATCAATGTAGTCCAAACGTCAACATCCCATTCAAGATTTTATCAAACAATTTGTAAGAATATTTACAGACGTGTCCGACACGAGATTGGTATTGGATTTGAATGATTCCAACAACTAGTAAAGAACATTGTGTTCTTCCTTGGAATCGGAAAACTTATCATATTTCACTATCAATGTAGTCCAAAAGTCCACATCCCATTCAAGATTTTATCATACAATTTGTAAGCATATTTATCAGACTACTAATGTTTTGAAATTTGGAAATTTGGACATGTATACAGTGAAAAAAATCCTAAAATCGATTTATTACCTTATTCATTCTCTCACAATTGGAGCTCTCAGAAAGTTAATCCTAAAATCGATTTATTACCTCATTCATTCTCATGAAATTGGAGCTCTCAAAAAGTATTGAAGTGCAGCTTAGGGAGCTACAATGCTAGAAGGATTCCAAGTGTTACGAACCTTCATTCTCATGCATTTGGAGCTCAGGAAATTAAGCAATGCTAGACAAGATAAGATAATTATATTTATGTCCAACTAATGACCACAAAGTAGGTAAAAGGGACTGTTGAGTACACTGAGGTATATACAAAGTGGGAAAACCAAACGGTCTCCTATAAAAGATACAATGCATGAAGTAAATCAACATCTGGCCCTAGCGAAGAAGATCCAGGAGCTAATAGGTCTAAGGATCAGACCCATCTCTCCTAACATCTGAGGCTGAATGAATAACACTGAAGAAACTCAACAAAGTCTATTGGCCCGATGAAGAGCCGATGGCAAGTGAAAACCGTCCACTAAATCGTTTCTTGGGGGGGTTCACATACTGCTGAACGCTAGAGGACGTAGTCCATCTCCCAGGAACAACTCTGAGACAGAGCTGCTGCTGAGATCTCGTGTGGCAGGGTGAGGTCCCACGGATCCTCACTAATTTGGAGTCTGGATACGTACTGGTATCAATTAATCTATTGGTGCCTCTGTATGAAGGTAGTACCCTGAAAAATGTCGTGATCCTCTGTTTGGGGTCTAGTCTGATGGGAGGCTGAAGAATATGCGCTCAGAACCTAAGAACCTCCTGCATATATGGGGCCAAAGATCTCTGATCGGGGTACCTGAAAAAGTCGGCGAGGGTCTAAGAATCTCTGAACAAGCAATGAAACCTTCCTCTGATCTCGTAGTAGACAGGGCATACAAGGATGAAGTGCACCTCGCACTCCACTTCCTGTAAATGACATACCTAGCAGAGTCTGTCTAATCTATCCACCTGGTAGTCTGTCTCTACCCGAAGTCTATGAGAACCTACTCTGAACTAGCCTAAAGGCATGCGAAGAGCATGCATCCAGTGGTGAAACGTCTATTAGGGTCGAACAATGAGCTCATCTCTCAACTCCAAGAAGTGCTCAACGTAGAAGGCCACCTTTGGGCACAACCCTCTTGGAGGATTGACCCAGGTGACCTGGACGAATTTCCTGTAGATGTCCTCCCTGATGATCTTGTTTAGCTCTTGTCTAGTAGGTAAAAGGTGACCTGGAGCATCTAAGGAATATCGGAAAGGAGGGAGACGATCCAACTGAATTCCCACTAACTCTAAGAGGTTTGAAAATCCTATAAACCAACATCTGGCTCAGCCTGAGGGAGTAGAACGAGCAATAGTCTCAGAAGAGAAATATGCCAAGTAAGGATAACGGTCCCTACTCTTTATCGAGTCTGCCAAGCCCTAGACACGATGCAAGAATGAAACCAATCTGAAGACCGTCTCAAGCCGAAAGGGCTAAGCTCCAAACTCTGCAAGGATGATGTGTTGCGGCATTGTCAGTTTGCACCTAATGATGCGACAGAGAAGAAGAATCTGGACTCTCTCAGCTGAAGCCCAGTCTGACTCAAGTAAAGACGGTCCCCAAATCTCTAAGCCATATAGAACAATGGGACAGATCAAGGTGTCCATGAGGCTCATCTTGGACGAGATGTCCTGGAAGTGATGTCGAAAGCACTCTCTCAAGGAGGGCTAAGGATCCATATCCTTTGTTGATCCGAGGCTGAAGCGTTGGTCGCAAATTGAAGCAGGGACATGAGAATTACACCCCCAAGTAAGTATATGTGCTGGTAATCTCAATCTCCTCCCCTCTAAATAGAAAGTGAAGGTCTGAGGTTTTCTTCACCCCAGTGAAGATCATAACCTTGGTTTTACGCAGGTTGACCGTCAACTGTCGATGGTCACAAAAAAGAGCTAAGGCATCCAGCTACTTCTGTAATCCTTCTGGAGATGAGGAGAGGAGGACCACGTCGTCAACAAAGAGTAGAATGGATATCAGACCCTGGTGAAGAAGGTAGCCATTAGTGTCCTCGATATGCTCGTGTAGAAATTCTTCCAACTCATCAATATAAATCCCAAACAGGGTAGGGGATAGTGGACAACCCTATTTAACCCCAATAGTGCTTCGAATGAAATCGGAAATCCCATGGGTTGCGTGAAGACGACCAAGAACAGACTCATATAGGCGCATAATAGCGGTCAATAGGGTTGCAGAGATGCCAATATCTCTGAGTCTCTAGAGCAAGGCCTCCCTCGGAACAGAATCAAAAGCTTTCTGAAAATCTACGAAACAATAATAGACTTTCGAAGAGCGGTGTCGTGCCTCCTCAATCACGGCGTGAAGGGTGAAGATGTGGTCAATGGACTGATGCGCTGGTCAAAAACCTGCTTGTCCCCTAGCTTTGAGTTGTCTTTGCGCAAGGTCACTGGAGAGCTTCCTATGTAGAACAATAGCATACAACTTCGAGAATGTGTGACCCAGCATGATCATTCTGTAGTTATTGGGATTTGAGCTGGAACCTAATTTGTGGATCAGATGGATGATGTGGTGTGACCATGTCAGTGGAAAACCTTCACAGACTACATGGTTGAAGAGATTAGCCAAGTAGCTAACCAAAGCACGGAAACCGTGCTTAAAGAACTTTGCTTGGTAGCCTTCCTCATCGACTTCTTTGTTGCTGTTCATCACCCAAATGGCCTCTCTAATATCTTTGTCTGAGAATAGATAACGGGAAGAGGGTGGGGAGGTAACATGAATTTGGGCCTGCCCGGGAATATAATAAAGGTTGGAAGTGTGAGAGAACATGGATGTAGGGTCGAGCTCAGGTGGAAGAGGGGAGCATCGGGGAAGGATGGTATGCCAAAATTGTTTAAGGGAGTGGGCAAGGAGAGCAGAAATTTCTCGTCTTCTATGGGAGACAAAGAGTCATTTCTTGTGACGAAGGAGACGACAGTAAGAAGCTTTGAGGTCGGAGTAGAAGGGTTGAGAGTGGGTGAAAGCATATCGAAGTTCTCGATGTAGAGTCTTGCATTCATCATCGTACCATTTGTTCATGGGGCAAGATCCAACTTTAGGGGAGATGGAAGTGGAATGAGTGGAGTGGGGGAAGGATTTGAGTGTTGCTTCCCAAATGGCAGCTGAAAGACAAGTGTATTTAGTGGAAGCAGAATCAAGCAAGGAGAATTAGGTTTTCGATGGAATCATCTTGCGTAGGGTAGAGGAGAAGATGTTAGGGTCTCCTTCGTCAAATTGGAAGGTAGTTCGGGGTGGGCCCCAAGGGGAGGGATGGGGTGGAAGAAGAGGGTCAAATTGGAGAGAGAAGGAAAGAAGTGCATGATCAGCAAGGGGGATGGGGGAGACTGAGAAATGGTGAATAAAAGGGAGTAAGTTATGGCTAGCGAGTACATAATCAACTACACTCGCACCCCCGCCATATGGCCGGCATGTGAAAAAGCGAGAGTGTGGGAAACAGTGGAGACCATTTAGAATAAACAACTCCTGGGATTCCCCCAACTGCGATAGATGTTTACCATACACTGTAATGGGCCCTAAAGCATCATCTAACATCCGGTGAAGCCCTATTGAATCTGGATCTATCCCCTAGGTACAAAATACATCCTCTAATCGGTCGTGGAGAGGGATCTGGAGATCTCTAGTGCGAGCATTGAAGTCACCTAGGAGGATGACTTCCCCAACAACACAATACCGGTGATGTCGGTGTACAAGTCTATAAAGGGGTCCCTATTTGAGCCATTATGGGCAGCAAATGGTGAAGAGGCTGGGGGGAGGTAACAAGTTGCAATGTAGATGCCCCTTGGAGGAGAGACTCCGACGCTAATTTGAATCCACATAAACTTGGCAAACTCATCTTCGGCTACCAAAGATACTTTGTTCCAGAGTGATTCACTAGCCAAACAAGCAACTCCACCTGATCCTCTGACCCCTCCTGAGCTCCTCGTCTCCTACTTGCAATATCTAGGAGGGGTCGAACAAGGATCGCATGAGCCTCGATCACGAAGAGGATGTCTGTTGATTCGAGAGAATCATACAAGAGTCTCGGTGATGACCAGAAAGATCCATTGCCATTCCAAGAACGGATAGAAATGTCTGTACCCTGTCGCTTCCCCAAGCGGGCCCGTCATTTGGAACCTCCAGTTCAGGGTTTCCACATAGGTGGGAAGGAGTCCCGAATGACTGCCCAGATATTCTTGATAACCGCCCATTTCCCTGCCTAGCGTGCTTGCATAACTTATTCTCTGGATTGTTTAAGTTCCACAACCTGTGCTCAAGTGAGGTCCTCGTCCAAGAAAATCCTGTTGGGAAGAGAAAACAACTTCTGCTTAGCCCTAAGGGCATAGGGTCGATCAGATGCAGTCCGAAACCTGAGGAAGAGAGTGGAGTTGTAGCCCATCCAGGCTTTGTCCAAAGCTATATCGAGGAGGCTAAGGGTGTCCCGAAGGAACCTAGCCCCCACTTCCATAAGATCAGGAAAGGGGTGGGGTAAGGGGAGACCTCTCACCTTGAGATTCAATTATCTTGCTCGTCTATTGCGTTCTTCCCCAAGTTTTTCTTGCATCACCTCCCCAACTGCTACAAGAGGGGTAGGAGTTTTATCCTTCACTCGAATCACCTATACCCAAGAATTGATGTGTGTCTCCGTTTCTTGTTTGAAGGTGGCTTGTTGGGATCAGATTTCTTCTTGCTTGCTTTTAAGGTCAAGAATTTATGCATGCAGTGCACCATTTGGAGGATGGAGAATTTCCTACTCTTTAGTTTCATGTAACATATTCTTAAGGGATAAATTATCCCCCTCCACCTCTAAAAATTTGGCAGAGAGGGTGTGTATTTCTGAACAGAGCTACTTGTTTTCAGTTTCGAGAAATTCCATTTTTCGCAGCATTTGTTTTACCAAGGCTGTCCAGAATGAGAAATAGGACTCTGAGTTGACTACGACTTGCTCTTGCTGGTTTTCAACAGCTGATAATTCAGCAAGGCTAAACATGTCATCTTGGCACAACTCGTCTTGTTGCACGGATCCAATCCCTGGATTTGGAACCCATTCTTTTGTCTCTGTCTGTTCCTCAGCAGTAAAATTCATCAAAGGATTTAGAGAAAACTTGCCTACCGCCATCTTGGTATTAGATCACTATCAAATTTAGTGGGCAAATTTCGTCAAACACTTGCCGTGCATCCTCAGGCTGCCTGTACTATTTCAGTAATCTGTCCTTCTCCTCACTGTTGTTCTGTTGTTGCTATACGCTGCCTGCTTGCTATCCGCTGCCTCTGTCTGCTATGCTATCCGTTGCCTCTGTCTGCTATCTCATTGCGTCTGTCTGCTATCTCATTGCCTCTGTATCAAGAGCAATTTCGTTCAAATGTGCACAGGCTCTCACAACACAGCTAGACGCCCTTCTATAGTTTGGTAAGCGGCCAAAATTGCAGGCAAAGGGAGAAATTAGCAGTGACGAGCAATTTGTATTTTCTGTTTAGAATCACCAGGTCTTTTAGCGGTCTACTTAATTCCACGGCTTGTTTAAATCCGCAATAGTCCGTCCGAATAGCTGAGAGCACAACTGCCCCTTCAATCAGTCGTCCTAACTGTTACGCCTGAGAATATCGCGCCCTCAATTGCCTCCAAATCGGATTTTAACGTTACCCGGTTCGTCTATTCTGCTGTCTCGTTTCTCGCAATGAGATTGAACCTCACCATTGCGATCTGGAACGGTATGAATGCCCAACTCTCTAGAAGCACAATGTTAACAAATGAAAACCCAGCTCTCCAGTTGTGAAGCGAAATCAGCAGCCCAAATGTCAAATTCACATACCCGAAAGCAAACAAAAATCCTGAGAACACAGGTACTTCGAAATGAGCCGAGCCATACCTCTTGTGAAAATATAAGACCATAAAAATATGGAATGGAACAAAGGCAGAAAGGACTTTTGGGATCCAAGGATTGAAAAAGCAGTTTCTCGTGGAGGTGGACAAAGAAAATAACTTAAGAATTCATGATCACATTTGCGCTTTAAGGAGAGATGTTGCCAGTCAAGAAAAGTTTAAGTGTTACGAACTGGATTTGTCCTGGACCTACTAATGCCATTAATGGCAATGTTAAATTCCTAAAGTGAGATTTAAATTTTTAAAATTAGCATTAATTGACTTAAGGATGTTTGAGAGTGATTTCAACTTTATTGGATTACACATGGAGAAAATAGAATTTTAAATCCCACTCAAAATCTAGCAAACTTAACAGCTTAAGGATTTCAGGATTGGGGGATTACAACGTTTCCATTGGAATATGTCATGTATGAGGGTATGGAACTAGCATTTAATTAAGAGTACCATGTCCTCTATGTATCTCGATATTGGTGGCATTGATTGTTGAACTCCTTTGTCAAGACCCTAGTAAAATTGTACCCATCACTCAAATATAGTCTCGATTTAACATGTTAAACTTTTTCTATCTTATTCTAATGTTTAGATGGTGATATTGATGATGAGGATCCTAATATAGGTAATGATTTTGATGATATGTAGTACTAATTGTTTGTTGTAACATGTTTTTTTTTTACTATATAGACCATTTACACCCTCTTTGTTGATGTATTTTTGGTTCAATGCCATTGTGCATTAGTTGTGTGATTGAATTTGTATCAAGATAGATTGCACTCAATGCCATTGTGCATTAGTTGTGTGATTGAATTTGTATCAAGATAGATTGCACTCAATGCCATTGTGCATTAGTTGTGTGATTGAATTTGTATCATGATCATGTAAAGGTTTTATATATTTCATATTTTATGTGTAATTCACTAATTTTTAATAATTTTGTTCTTCATGTCATGTTCCAGGGATCATCCCATCACATGTCAAATACTCATATTTTCATGTCCTCCTTGTCATGTGTCCTTGTGTGATGATAGAATAGTAAAGTAACATGCCAAAGAAATCATAAGGACATGCATAATAATCATAAATGACATAAACAAGTTTGGGCACTCATTTATTAAAATTGGTCAACTAGCTACAGACCTTGGACATGCCACCCGATTGTAGAGAGCATTGCACTAGCTCTCTCAATAGTTGATCACCCTTAAGTTGGGGTCATGATTCCACTGTGACAATGTCTATTGAAGTGAGGAACATACCTAGTACTAAAAGTAAACATGACCAGGGTACCAAACCCTAGCAGCCTCCAACCAATAGGGTCACATCTGCCATCAACCCCACACCCAAATAGTGCACCCCTTTCTCTACACTTGCAGTCCCTTGAAGTGTGCCACTACCTCCAAGGTGACCAACTTAGATTGGTTAGTAATGTCCTAGAGCTTGTGTCTTCCAAGGGTTCTTGTTTCCCTCAAAGATGTCTAATTACCCTCAGTTCCTCACACCGAATCACCTATTCCTACTAATAGATATCCCAATAAATAGAGGAATCACCCTTTTATAAGTCTTTACTCTTTATTATTATAAGAATATATTATAATATTATAATATACCTTATTGTCAACCTGCTTTAACTTTTCGCTCATCTTTTCGTTCATGGAGTCCTAACCGTCCGTGCTTTTTTTATCCACTGGCAGCGATGGTGATCTTTTTAATATGTATGCACTTTTCACGATATAAGTATATTAACCCTTTAACACATAGGCTTTTTAGCCCAACTACACAGGCACCTTATCCTTAAAGCACACCATTATACTGGCCTGTCGACCTGACACACTTATACATACCAAAGCAAAAAAAACTTGATAGATTTTGGCTCATTGACCTAAATATTGTATGTACATATACATTACAAATTGGGGTTCAAGCCAAGGGTATTACATTCCCATCCCCTTATTTATGCACTATCCTCGGTGCAATTAGATACATGTTTAATCAAAATTTATCAATAATTGTAAGTACTATTGTTGCATGGCATCTTTAGGCTCCTACTAGTAGCTTCAAGAATGTAACAAGATCATTGAAGTCATACCCAACTTATGGGTTTGTCCTAGAATGCCTTCATCTTGTTGTCCACTATGCTTCACCAACATTACCTGAAATCTTCTGCATGTTCCACCTTTACAACCACTCCATCTGTCATGACCGTCAACATTTCTATAAACAATGGAAGGAAGGAATTAGTACATGTCATCATTACACTCATGTATAATACCATAAATGATTGAACTTCATATAAAAAGAGATTTCAAAAACTTCCTTTTTGATTGACAAGTGCATTGCTAAACCTAAAAGTGAGCACTTGAACTCTATGGTTCTGTATCGCTCATTGAGTGGTAACTTCCTATAGCCATCATAGATGTACTTAAGAAAATTTCACGACAGAAATCCTATTGCAACAACTGGAATCATTTCTTCTATCTGTTAATTAAATTAACAGTTTATTGCTACGACAACAACGAAATAATCACACTGCAATCTTCACAAAAATACTATGGAAAATAATAGCGCTAGAAACTGAGAAATATGCTAGCACACACACACACCTATAAAAATTGACACACTTATTTTGGACAAATTTCTCCGAAAAAACCCAACTTGGGAAATCGGTGCAGCAACTGAGGGTTTTAATTATTAAGCAGCAATGAAATAATTTGAGTACAATCTGGATGCCGAAAATTGGCAATGCTGCAGAGAAAATACTAGCAAAAATTATCTGAGGAGAATTACCGCCACTTCAAGCAATTCCGACACTTCACTTCCCCTGAAAAGAAATCCATCCACCTTGACCTACGTAGCTTCTACACCACCCCTGTGCAGTGTGCTACACGCTCAACCCAAAACAATTGCAAATCAAGTTGTCCTGCCTTATGCTAACTGGTAAATTGTCTCTCTGACACTCTAGAAATGCTTTTCGGCCTCTGGAACTAAAAACCAGCATCACCTTAGCAAAATTGAATTGCACTTTTGAGGCTTTTGCGTTGCCACTCGCAGCCTCCTGGAGAAAATCTTGGCTTCTCTGCAAAGTACTCATCGGATCTGGAAAATCTTCCTCTGGCCTCATTGTATCTGCCCCTCTATCTCTGCTTCCCTTCTCAAGCTCGAGCTCTTCCAGCAACTGTTGCTTCACTCTAGAAATCGAACTGCCCAAGGAAAACGATCTCAAGTGTGTGTGCGTCCTCCATCTACCCATTGACCTCCTCTTATAATCTCCAATTGAGACTCCAACGACCAAGATTAAAACATAATCGATGGTTGAAATTATTTCTGGATCGATCCGTCTGAATTTCTAGATGATTCACACATTTCTCAATTAATAATTTAATATTGATTAATTAACCTGTTTTCCAAAGTTTAGACTTAAGAAATATTTAAAAATAGGCTAATAATCTAATTGAGGCACACTTCTAGGTGGAATTTCCAGAAACGATTTTTGGGTTATGGAGAAATCCTGTGTTTTGGCCTACACAAAGTTTCGAGACTAGAATACGTCCGATGCTACAAAAAATAACACTCTCTCTTACTGAAGAAGGTGTTCTAGTGTTGCACTACTGCTGCAACACCCTATCTTTGTATCACCCTTTGTCACACTGCTGATGTCTGGTCACTATGATTGATTGCCACTGCCCAGCAACCACTGCGCAACTCTGATGCTGCATCTGTGTCGTCGCCGAAACTATTGTACTGCTGCCAACTCTGCATTTGCACTGCAACTCCCTCTCATCTGTTGTCGCTGCAACTGCAACTAAGAAGCATCCTAAATATTGAATTTGTACCTCATGTTGCATCTGTCTCATGAGCATCTGACTATTACTAGCCTCTGCATTGTCTACTAAAGAATCTGCGCCGCTAATGACTCTGTTGTTGAGCCTCCTGCTCTATTGCCAACACTACACTGCGCTCCTCAGCACCTGAATGCAACTAGTCTGCCATTGTCACTCGGGTAACCTGACTACATCATTGATAATGATCCATCCTGCTACTGAATACTGTGGGTCCCTGTAGCAAGTTAATGATGCAGTGAGGAGGACATCTCACTGAACCATGCCCAAACCTCTGCCACTTTGGGACTATAGCTCCATATCGCCCCACCTCACTCCTAGAGGTATCGCTGCAAACCTAGCGAAGTCTTCCTCCAGCCTAGAGGACAACTTGTCTATCTCTGTAGACGCTACTGCCTGGTCCTGCTTCTCCTCCTTGTCCTTCTTCCGGAGAGGACACTAGGTACTATAGTGGCCAAGCTCGCCACACCTGAAGCACTTGACCTTAGATAGGTCTTCTTCTTCTTCTTCTTCTTCTCCCCTTGTCCTTAACTAAGACCCTTTGATGTTAGGGCCTCATTCTCCTCTTCCTTCTCACCCTTCATGCCCTTGCTATTTCTTTCACTGATGGTACTTTTTAATAGAGCTCGCCTCAACTCCTCCTGCTGTAGGTTTGACCACATCTTGTCCCATCTAGGCAATGTGTCTTTGCCCAGGATACTTTGGACAAACACCTGCTAGTCCTTTGAGACACTATTCAATGCCAAACATACAAGCCCTGATGGTTGATATGCCTCCCCAATGGCTGCAAGCTGATCACAGACCTCCCGAATGCTGGTGAGGATCCCACCAGCTGGACAAGAGGATCCCACATTTCCTTGGTTGTTCCTTTGTCTATCACATGTGAGACTATATGGTCCCGGACTCCATCCATGATCAATTGCTTCGCCTTCACCATCTCTCGCCTACATTCTTTCAGTTGATCTGCATCCTGGGGTACTGCCACTGCATTATCTACATAGGCTTTCAGGCATGTTCATCTAGAAGGACATCCTAGCCTTCCAAATGACAAAGTTGGAGGCTCCCTCCAACCTATCCTGTTCTCTAAGCCCAGGTGTGGCCATCTCTGAATCTGATCGAAAATCTCCCTCTTCCTTTGCTTGGCTGCTGAATTTTCTACTCACACTCCCTTCTAGAGTGAGAAAAATTACTCACAGCTTCTGCTAATCTGCAACTGGAAGCTCGGATCTCTAAAACTCGTAACCCCCTGAGAGAAATTCTCTCTCTATGTGTTCTTTCTCTTCCACCCGACGTTGATTCTGCTACTGCAAACTGTTGTAAAATCCTTCTGTGCCCAAACAAGGAATTTACACAGCAAAAATACTTGAGCTGCTTCTCCTTCTACCTGTTGGAATCACTCAACTAGCCAACCAAATTTTTCTGCCAACCTGCACTGAAAAATTGAACTTCCCTAAGCCGCACTGCCTAGCTTAGGCTCTACGAGGTCTCCAGAAATTCTTCTTGTTGCTTCCTCTGAACAATGAATTTATGCTTCCGCTTCTAAGCTTCTTTGTTTGATCAAAATCGCTTTGATACCATGTGAAAATTTTGTTGGAATTTCTAAATTTAACCCGTTAGAAATTCTTCCTGTACCATTTGGTTTATTTCTTCGTACTTTTTTAATTACTTAACAAGTTATTTACCATGTAAATACTGAAAATGAACACAAGTACAGTATCAGCATCTACAAATCATCAACTGAAAGGAAACAAGCACACAAGTGACACCGTTATTTTTGGACCAATGTCTCCCGAAAAACCCAATGCGAGAAAATCGGTGCAGCAATTCAAAGGGTTTTATTATTATGCAGTTTTCAGAATACAACGTGGGTGCCAGAAATGGCCCACCCAACAGAGAATGCCCTCGGCAGTAGTACCTCTCCTCGAAGACAGCTATTCTCGCTGATCAATCACTGGATGAACGATCCCACAGCAACAATTGCAACTGCCACTGCTCTGCGTGACTCTGATAAGGACTACGTCACCCTTCTCGACTCTCCAGCTCCCAACCTGCCCCACGAAAATCTTCATAGTGCTGCCTCTTGGCCTTGCGTCAGATCTGCTAGCCTCTGCGCAGCTACTGAAGCCTCTGCGTCAACCCTTAGACCCTCTGCATCACCCACGCTAGCCTCTCCTGGCTCTATGCAGCTCCCAGCTGCCTCTATGTAGCCTTCAACTGCCTCTGCGTCAACCTCTCCCAGCTCTGCGCTGTCTCTCTGGTACTAGCTCTGCCTCTCTGCTATGTATTCATTGCCCCTCGTTGTTGATCATTGATTCTATCTCTCTTAGCGAACCCCGCTCTAGAGAATAGAATGACTGATCACTCTGGTGTGTTCTCCAACTCGCCCTCAAGCCTCCTCTTCTACTTTTCTCGTTGATCCATCAATGACCAAGATTAAATCTCTAATCAACAGCTAAGATTATATTTGGCTTGATCCATGACTTTTGGAACATTCTAACCCATTTTTATATTAATACCCATTAATATTTTATTTTTCCTAAGTTTAGACTTAGGAACTCCATTAAAAAATTAATTATTTTAATATCTACCAAACCGGTTAGGATCTACCCAAACCATTTCTAAGTCTTGAAGATCTCATGTGCTTTAGCCTCTCCACCAATTTTCATGGCTAGAGCACATCCGATGCTACCACAATTCAACACTCCCTCTTAGCGAGGACTGTGCTCTAGTAATACTCCACACTGAGTATCACGCCGATTATCTAGCACCGGTTTCTGTTCTGATGCTAGGCCTCCCTACCCAACATCCTTTGCACTGCTGCATCCTATACTACTGCCCATGGCCCTACCACTGCCACTGTTGCATCTGTATGGCAGCTCCCTCTGCATCCGTATGGCAGCTCCCTCTGCATTCGTGCTTCCGCTAGTCCATACTCCCAGCACTGCATCTGCACTGCATCCCCCTCTCATCATGCTACCTCGTGTTGCCCATAGCACTACCACTGCTAACTGCTGCACTGCAACTCAGTTACCAAGAAGTAAGTAATTGATCCACCCAACTCTGACATCCCTGTCAAGCTAGAGACACTCCCGATGCTGAAGCTCCCTCTGTCGCTAACAAGTGCTACCTCTACTGACCTCTACGCTACTGCAACAACTCCCTGCATCTCACACCATTGCACAGCTCTTTGTGCCATCTTGCACTGGTGCAACATTCTCGTGCCTCTCGCATTGTTTCAGCCTCCTAGCCTCGCGCTGTCCTGGGACTCATGCACTGTAGCACTCTCTGTCGCTCCATCTGCATCCGTCTCTACTGACATCCGCCAGTCCTGTTACTCCTCTTCGGGGCTCCCGTAGCAAGGTATAATCCAAGAGGTTGGGTACCTCAAGGATCCTGCCCCTCATCACTTGAAGTCCCTCTTACTACAGCTCGATGTCTCCCCACTTCTTCTCAAGTGGCACATGAGCACTCATGGCACAATGTCATCGTTCTCAAATTCTTTCTCCGCCCTCACTGGCGCTGCCTTGGTCTCAGAAGCCTCTCCCTTACTCTTCTTCCTAGGACACTGGTTTGCAAAATGACCAAGTTCCCCACAATGGAAACACTTAACCTTGGAGAGGTCCTTCTTCTTTCTTTTCTCCTGCTTTCTCGCTGCTAGCGCCGCATCCTCTTCTTCCTCCTCCTCCTTGATTTTGACCCCTTTGTCGTTATTCCCCACCTTGGTCACCCGTCTGATCTCTTCTGGACAAAGAGTCGCCCACACTTCCTCCCAATCTGAAAGGCTCATCTTGCTCAGTATGCTTTGGACAAATACTTCCCAATCCTCTGAGACTGCGTTTAATGCGGTCCTCACCATCAATTCCTGATTCAGTGTGGCCCCTATGGAATTAAGTTGGTCATGAATCTCCTTCAATTGACCGAGGAAGAGGAAGACATCTATCTGCTCTCCCTTATGCATCTAATATGACCGCAACTAATTTTCAATTAACATATTCCTCTGCACAGAAGTATGTTGTTACAATTTTTTCAGTGCCTCCCACATCTCATTTCCTGTGTCCTTTTCGGCAATATGCGGCACCACATGATCCTTGACCCCATCAAGGATGATGTACTTTTCCTTGGCCATTGCCTCCTCGTACTTCTCATTTTTAGCTGGTTCAACTGGGATCGCTATTATTTTCAAGGCGAAGTCCTTGATGCGATATTTGTCTAGAATGGACAAGATCCTAGCCTTCCAGACCACGAAGTTGGATACACCGTCCAACGTATCTTGACCTCTCAGTGCATTCACGGCCATCTCGCTACTCTTCTTTTGACTCCTCCAAGTCTCTCAACTTCCCGTCCGGAAGTTCTTCGTTCGACTCCGTCTGAGTCTCGATTTCCCTTTTGGAAATCCTTCTGCCAACGTCAAGTTGCCCCACTCTGATTGTCTGACGCTGATCAGGATTCCTTGGCTACAAATCCGACTTGGCAACAACCCCCTCCACCTTGGTCTTGCCCTGTTAGGTACTGTTCTCACCACAGTGCCCCATCAACTTCGCTCCGCAAATTATCCACAGCCTCCTATACCCCAGCAACTAAAGGATTGAGCCACTTGGCTCTGCGCAATCCTTGCACTGGAAAATCAGCACCCCTAGTCAATTGCGTCAGCCCTCCTGGCTTCTGCGTGGCTCTGTGTTAGCCTGATTCTGCCTCCCTTAGCCTTTGTGTTGCCTTTCTCTAGCCCAGAATGATGACACAGTCTCTCTACGTCACTCCTTCCTCTGTCGCCTTCTGCACGAATCAACTCCATCACTCGGGACAGTTGAATCTGCTGGTACTGCTCCGCTAGCTGATGCTTTCAGTTATCCTGTGATCTGCAACCACACTCTAATACCATTGTTATAGGCATATTTGGGCACTGCAACCCCAATCACATATGTCCATAAACCAAGGGGTTCTAAGTCCTTAAAAGTGTTGTTTCATACCCTAAAGGAGCAAGGTCAGCGGATTACATCATCTCCCAGAAGTTCTCCCTGACAAACTACTCAGAACTAGTCAAAACTGGACCATACAGATTGCTCAGTGCTAAGGGTGTGATGCATCTCACCTGCCACATGCAAAAAGTGCGATGAATACTGAAAAGCCCTTCTGTGGGGTGCGATGAGCGAGAGCAGACAAATGGCAGAGGCAATTGGCTAAGTGGAAACCCAGAGAATCTTCTAGAAACTGCCCATTTGACACTTGCCTCTCTGAATTCGCCCAGGGATGAGTAAGAGATCATGAATCTCCAAGTGGAACCAAGAACTATCAGAGAGAGGACACTAATCAAAATCCCAGAAGCTGACTCACCCACCTACAAACATCTATATATGGATCCCTAATCCTAGAGATCCAGGGGCTGGAATCTTGTATTTTGTAAGGAAGTGTTGTTGGTTTCTTTGTGGAACATCATAGTGTTGGGTGATCTAGCTTTTCATGAGGTGAAGAGGGCTTTCATGCTGGGAGGATGGCACTGGGTCACACCAATGGGTTGTAATCCTATCTTCTACTACTTCTATCAATAAAGCTATTTGAGTTTTCCTCCATATTCTTGTATATCTTTGAATCTTGAATTGATATATGCATTTGTATGGTTAATATATATCTGATCCTATATTGTTTATGATTATAGATCTCTATGCTTTGATGGTATTATGCTGCTTTGACTCTACAGGTGTTCTTTGAAGCGGGACAAGCGAGGAAGGAGTGGCAAAGATCTGTCAAAGGGGAGAGGAAACAAGCAAGGAGCCAAGTGAAAGACTGAGGTTGGTACTCTTAGCTTGTTTGTTTCTAAGATAACTACCCGTCTTAGTGGGACTAGCAGCTCTGAATGGACACTAGTTTTCCCGATAACAAAATGGCGACTCCACTGGGGAGCGAATAGCTTGTTTGCTTGTTCCTAGTTTGTTTGCTTTATAAACTACAGACGGAGCCTGAAGTTATGCCAGCTAGCCTTTGAACTGCTTTTGCTATGCAACTGCAAAGTAGATAAACACTGCTTCAGTCAATCTCCGGGTTAGTTTATGAATTAAACATCTGACTAGCAAACATCCTAAGTGCCCTGGTGGTGGCTCAAGTAACCTCATTAGATCAGCCCCTATACTTTGTATTTACTGACTATCATTAGCTCGGCCTAAATCCCTGAACTAAGCTGCAAACTGTGACCAAAAACCAAGTTAAAGTCTCGTCCTTGGACCATCGCACTGTCTCCTTTTGACAGTTTGGATGCATCGCACCTCCCGTGTGTAGTAGGTGAGATGCATCCATGTTTCCCTGTGTTACAGGTGCGATGATCAGATAAGACTGTTTCTGCTTCCAGATTTTGGTTTTTTCTTCATTGTCTTCAGCTTTATTCAGGAGTTTTGCTGGCTGTGATCAGTATACCACTGTTGAAACTCCCTTCCTTTGCATTATTCAGCCTCCATTGTACAAAGAATTGTGAATGTTTTTATGCATTTTTCGCCATTTACAGTTCTCCTTTACAAAGAGTAGCTTAATCGAACTGTCGTCTTTTGATTTGGAAGTGTCGTTTTCAATCAAAGAAAAGAATCCTACTCTTTTTGATGGTCGATTACACTGTTACTCTTGTATTTGATTTGAATTAATAGTATTTCAAGTGTCGAAAGCAGTTTTCAAATTGAAGTTGAAAGTGTCGTTCTTAGCCTTCCTTTCGTTTTTTAAATTCGAAATCGCAAAGTGTCGTCTTAGCCTTCCTTTCGTTTTTTGAATTCGAAATCACAAAGTAGTCTTCCTTTCGTTTTTTGAATTCGAAATCGCAAAGTATCATCTTAGTCTTCCTTTCGTTTTTTGAATTTGAAATTGCAAAGTGTCGTCTTCGTCTTCCTTTCGTCTTTTGAAGAGAAAATTGTTAGTACTGTCGCTTTGAGAGAAAAGATAGTTCAGATTTGTACTTAGCATTATTTTTGTCATTCACACATTAAGAAAGCGGAAAACAAATACATGCATGTGCATTTGCATTTAGACTACTTGTTGATTTTGATTTAGGACAGTGCATCTAGTGTGTGCTCTCTGCTCTATGTTGAAAGAATTTCGCTTCTCTTTCCTTAGTAGCTAGGATTTTCATTGCAAAAAGAAGAGTAAACGACTGTTTATCATCTTAAATTGCATATTTAGGAATTGTATATCTACATCACGCGGTGAACCTTAAAGGCAAACTTCTTAAGAAAGATCAACTGTAAAATAAATTCAATGAACATAAAAACGCTTTGGAACCTAACGCACAACATTTAGAAGTCTAGGCTAGAGACGTATTACGGTGTCGTAAAACCTGGTAACTATTGCTTTCATCGTAGGTTGCGTGATTCCTCCTCTTTGAGACAACAAATGTCAGCATGGGCTTGTGCTTCCACGTACCGTCGAGTATATATTGGGAGACCACAATAGGCTATATCATTTATCCTTAGGAAGCCGTGTCTGCCGCCCTATCGATCGCAATGCACTGAACACAGCATTCGGGAAGATTGACTGTCGTACCGTAAAAAGTATTCTGCAGTTTTGCGATTGGTTTGGTAATCCCTCTGTCTAGATTTCCAGAGTAGTCTCTTTTGTTCCTTTTCAGACTCCTTAAAAGAAAAGGTCCATCTGAGCACTTGTCACTTCAGGCTCATTAAAAATCGAAGGCGACTAGAGTCATCTTTAGCTTTTTCTCGACTCTTAAAAATTGAAAAAGCAAGTTGTGTCAAAGCGTCTAAAATTCATTTAATTCGGAATCACATTTTCCCCTTTTTATTTTAAGTTGATGAAGTAATCCGCAATCGTGGAAGAAAGTCAATCAAAACCCCGTCGTTTGCGGAAACTAACGAGTCAACCGTCTTTGACTCCAGAAACGAAACCAGTCTGGGCCAAGCGAACTCGTTTAACTGGGTCAAAGTCTCCTGGTTTGTTTGAAACTCGTGTTTCAATATCCTCAGAGACTCCAGTTACTCCAACTATTTCTGTATCCCTGCCTCTACAGAATAAGTTCTGCAGTTACAAGAGGACATTAGAACTGATCCTAGTGTAACAGTAAACACTTCTATTCCTGAACCGGCTCCGTCTACAGCGGATTCGGAAGGTGTCACCCCTCCAACATCTGTCGCTGCAGATTCTATACCTTCTTCAACACCAGAAATATTTTACGGACCTGACGGTCTACCTCTTCCACCTGGATTGATTGCTATAGAAGAGATTACGAAGGATCTGCCATCCAGTACCCCATTTCATTTTGGAACTGGGATCCATCTATATCCTTCTACGACAGAAGTAAGTCATCCTTCATCGCAAGTTCCTGTAGAATCGCTAGGAAATCTTTTGGATAGACTCGATATGTCTGAACAACCATCGACATCTAGGATTGTGTCATCTAACATAGCAGCAGCGGAACCTCCTGCCGCCACTCTGACAATGTTCGCTGGTATACCATCTGTCCCAACTAGCTCTCAACCGCTAGATGGAGTCCACCCAGGGACTGTTTCGACAGTATGGTCTGTTCCCGTTTGTTCATCCGAAATAGTATCTGGAATTTCTTATGTTGAGTCTCAGCAAATTGATCCTTCGCAATAGTATCAATTTGGGCAGTCCAGTCTCCAGAGGCCAATCTTTCCTTTGAACACTGGATTGCCGCCATATGGGGGGCAATATGCCCTTTCATTGTTCCCTTCAGGAGAACAACCATATGAGAGTTCACAACAGAATTCGGGTCAAGCTAGAATCACATCCAGCGGTTGGGTGCCAATACTGCCTCAACAGCCAAGAGTTGTATATTCAATGCAACCAAGTTTACTTGTGTCGAATATCCCCACTACACCGGCTATTGTGACGGTGTCGCAAGTACAAGCGTTGCCTGTTGTATGTCAACCTCAAGTTTCTCAAGTCGTAATACAACAGCCTCTTGTCTCCACAACACAACCACAATCACCGATTAGTGGCTCCTTAACTGGAGCAACTCAGGCTCAAACGGGTACTATTACCCCTCATCTTGGTCAGACATCCAGTATTGGACAACAACACATGGCTTCACAACCATGGCTAGTGCAATATCAACAACCGCAATTCCAACAAGCTTACCGAGGACCTAAGCAACAAAGCTTTGCGGGTAATGGGCAGCCGTATATTCAAAACGGTCAACATCAATCATATCATAATGGTTATACCCATCAACCTTATCAAAGTTATCAGCATCAAATACATTATGCTGGTATGCAAAGACCCACTGCTTAGGCGATCCCATCTTATCCTGGGTATGCTTCGCCAAACCTGAATCAACAGTTGCCCTTCATGGCGACTTTAGAGTTACCAGATCTAAATCGGCTAACAAACGATCCAATTGCTTATGCCCCTTTGTGGCCGGTGATTCCTCATAAACTTCCGTCAGATATTCCTAAATTCAATGGAAATCCGGTTGAATATCCGTCGAATCATGTGATGACCTTTCATCTGTGGTGTTCGTCCAACACTCTCAACAATTATTCGATTAGGCTTCGCCTTTTTCAGCGAACGTTAACCGGTCCGGCAGCAAAGTGGTACATCGAATTGCCTAGAACTTCATTCGATAACTTCAGCTCCCTAGCCACCACCTTTTTAACCCATTTTCAGTTACCAATAAGGTACGAAACAGGAACGAAGCTTCTTACCAATTTCAAGTAGACGATAGCCACTCACATATCTGATCATATTCATGAGTGGCGACGTTGTCGTAGAATGGTAAAAACATATGTTCTTGATCAGCTGCTAACTGAATGGTTTATTAATTCATTGTTACCTTCTATTACAGAAGATGTGGCTAAGGGAGGGGTCGTCACTGAAGAGAAAGTCATTGCTCGTGCGCAATATCTAGACTTGATTTATACTCAGTCTGGCATGCTCTATGACAAAATCCTAGATGCTCCTAGACCAGAGCTTTCCATTCCTCCTCCTCCTAAACCAAACAAAGACTCTCATGCCGGCAATGGCGTGATAGGTACGACTAGCACGAAAACCGCAAAGGCTACATCGAAAAAAGCCCGTACAGTTTCTAGTCAAAATGCAAATGAAGAACTTCTTGCCTCGGAGGTTAATGTCGTGTCGACCGACAAAGGCAAAGAACCGAAGCAACCAGGAGGCAAGAAGAAAAAGAAAGGGAAAAAGAAGAAGCAGGATGATTCGTCTCCTGAAAAATCTTCTGCAAACCCTTCTGGGCAAAAGAAACCAAGTCATCCATGCTTCATATGCGATGAGGATCATTGGACGAAAGACTGTCCACATAAAGCTGAGATTAAGAAATTCTTCAAGAACTCAAAAACCTCAACGGTATTGACTGATCCGTTTCCAAACCCAGGAACCAATCTGGTTGCTAGTGACAATGCTTCCCCATCCCAAGTGCTTATGTTGTCCATTTCGAAACAACAAAATGATGCTTTGATATCGACAAGGAATAAAGATTACGGGAATCCACAGCTGTCGAACAACAAGGCTACTGATCAACCTAGTAGTTCGACAACAACTTCGACCGAAGTTGTGCCACCCATCATTCCTGAGCTAACGATAAAGCCGCCAAAGGGAGTAGTACACAAATCGACATTTAATCCTCGTGCCCAATCATCGTCCGCTATGTCGACACTTGAAGTATTGCAAAATTGTCCCTCCCAAAAGCAGGCTCTATTATCAGCAATAGGTGGGATTGACCTAGCGGATTCCAATCTTGTGGCCTTTAATCATAAAGGATATGAACCTTAGTTACCAGCTCAACTCGCTTTCCTCATTCAAGTGAAAGCCCTCAACAAAACTGTTCATCAAACAATTATTGATGAGGGGGCATCTACATGTATTATGTCAATGAGTTGCTAGAAAACTTTAGGCTCACCACCCTTGTCGCGATCGTCAACGACGTTAAAAGCATTCGATGGATGGACATACACTCCGTACGGGATTTTAAGTAACTTGCAAGTTGAACTGGGGGGTAAAATAGTAGAAATTGATGTTGAAGTTATCGATGGAAACCTCGATTACAACATCCTACTGGGAAGGCCATGGATTTATGCTATGGCTGCTGTTGTGTCAACATACTTCAGAAAGATTGCATTTCCTTTCCAAGGAGGAATTACAATCGTCGACCAACAAACCTTTCTCCCCAACAGTTCACAAGTTACGAGAAGCATCCCGATGATCCACGGAAGCTCTCAATTGCTTCAAAATATCGGAGTAGGCCTGCTAAAAGACCCTACATTGATGGGTACTTTTGCCCTACCACCTCCAAACAATATGGCAGAAGTGGCCACGATAGGTACCTGCAATATGGTATCTTCTATTCAGAGGATGTCCGAACACGATGTTAGCATGGATCATCACGAGGTATTGCCTCCAAGCCCAATAGAAATATTGTAGCAATCAATGTTCTCGGCATGGACGGCAAACCCAAATCAACGCTCATCAAGCGTTTGGGTAGATAGGTCAAAGGAATATGGTACCTCTTCAGATCCTTGGTCACATGTACATTCTACAGACGAAGGAATTATTCAGTCAATGATGATAGAAGAGACACCATGGGAAGATTACCACCATCGTTCCCATCTTCCGGATTACAAAGAAGATTCTTTCAGCGACCTTAATTATCCTTCAGTTTTTTATTTTCTATCAAATATTGTAAATACGGTGGATTCCGAGCGAAATCTGTCCAATATTGAAGAAACTATCACCATAAATATCTCGACCAAACCAGATGTTGCAGAGAATATTCATGTTGGCAAATAGTGTTCTTCTTTAGAACTGGAAGTATATTACACTCTCTTTCGCGAGTTCAGAGATGTCTTTGCATGGTCATATGAAGAAATGCCAGGCATTGACTCGAGCATAGTTGAACACGAAATTAAGATGTATCCAAATGTCAAACCAGTACGACAACGGCTTCAGCAGGTGCACCCGAAGAAAGTCGCTTCCATCAAGGCAGAAGTTGAAAAACTTCTCCATGCTGGTTTCATTTACCCGGTTCCTCTAACTGATTGGGTATCAAACATTGTTCCTGTGATGAAAAAGCAAGGAACGATTAGAGTGTGCGTCGATTACAGGGATGTAAATCAAGCTTGTCCAAAGGACAACTACCCTACACCCTTCATCGACCAGATAATTGATGAATGCACCGGATGCGAAATCTTTTCGTTTATGGATGGATTTTCCAGGTATAATCAAATAAATATCCGCCCACAGGACCAGTCAAAGACTGCATTTATTTGTCCGTGGGGCACATTCACGTACCGCAAGCTACCTTTTGGTTTAAAGAACGCAGGGGCAACCTTTCAGAGGGAAATGAATTATGCCTTCCATGACATCAAGAACATCATTCAACCATACCTCGACGATCTTCCGGCTCATTCGCGAAAGCGGACCGATCATCCGCAACATTTGAGAGTAATATTTCTACGTTGCCGACACTACAAGATACGACTCAATGCACACAAGTGTGTGTTTTGTGTCAGTTTTGGTCGTTTACTTGGCTAATTAATTTTAAAGGATAGGATTCGCCTCAACCCATGTAAGGTTCAGGCAATCATCGATCTACCTCCACCTTCGAATTTGCTTCAGATTCAGAAACTCCAAGGGAAAGCAAACTTTCTGAGGAGGTTCATTCCAAATTATGCCAAACTTGCTAAAGGTTATACTGGATCAGGTTGCGCAAGCTTCCTTTGATGCTCTAAAGGAATCCCTAATAAAAGCATCATTAATGTACGCTCCTAATTATCAAAAAGACTTTAACCTGTATCTGGCTACGGCAGATACGACCATCGCAATGGTTTTAGTTCAAGAAGACAATGGAATCGAACATCTTGTCTATTATTTAAGTCGAAACTTAAATGATACAGAAAGCAAGTACTCCTATGTTGAAAAGCTGGCTCTCGCAGCTGTTCAAGCAGTACAGAGATTTCGACACTATGTCCTCTTTCGAAAAACTACCATTTTGTCAGATTGCAACCCCATGACTTACATCTTGTCGCGACAGTTGCTTGGGGGAAAATATTCGAAATGGATAGCAATTTTGCAAGAGTTTGATCTGGAATTCGTAAAATCCAAATCAAAGAAAGCTCTGGTTTTCGCGGAGTTACTATGTGACTTCCCATCATCGTCCAACGATTCAACATCTAAAGCAACAAATATGGATGAATCTTTGTTTCTGATATCTTCAAGCAATCTGTGGTATGGAGATATAATCATCTATCTCCCAACACAAACATACAGGCCTAATACCTCTCGCTCAGAACAACAACGTACTCGATACCAAGCAAAAGACTACATGATCGTCGGTGATAGACTTTACCGTCGTGGTATCTATACAGTTCTACGAAGGTGCCTCACCCATGAGGAGGCCGAAAATGTCCTGAACGATTGTCATTCAAGCGCGTGTGGGGGGCATCAATCTGGTTATGCTACAACACAAAAGATTTTACGAGCAGGATACTTCTGGCCAACAATGTTCAAGGATTGCATAACCGCAGTCAGAAGTTGCCATGCTTGTCAAATCTTCGACCGCAAAACCAGAATACCACCCGCACCTCTGCAGCCAATAGTTGTTGTTGGCCCATTCGCCAAATGGAGCATAGATTTCATGACATGTAACCCCACCTCGGCCGGGGGGCATGGGTATATCATAATCGCAATTGACTATTTTACAAAATGGGCCGAGGCGATGCCTACATTAAACAACAGTGGCGAAATAGCTGCTCTTTTCTTTTTCAATCATGTAGTCTCCAGATTCGGTGTTCCACAAGCTATAGTCACAGATCATGGATTGCATTTCCGCAATCACATGATGGTTGAATTGGCTGCCAAATTAGGACTGTCCCATGACAGCTCTACTCCGTATTATCCGCAAGCTAACGGGCAAGTTGAGGCGATCAACAAAGTCCTGAAGCGCATGCTGCAAAGGATGATTGGAGTCCATAAACGGAGTTGGCACCTAATCATGTACTCAGCCTTGTGGGCATACCGGACATCGGTGAGAAATGCGACCGGGTTTACACCCTTTCAGCTGGTGTATGGCCTGGAAGCAATCTTACCAGTTCAGTGTGAAATTTTGTCCCTCAAGCTCGCAGTCGACCTTCTCCCCGGAACTTCAGAGGAGGAGGCTCGTTTCTTGGAATTAATCCAATTGGATGAAACCCGTCGTGACACCGCCTTGGCTAACGAAGCACATAAGAAACGAGTCAAGGCGCAGTTTGACAAGAATGTCAAACCCCGTGTCTTCTCAGAAGGTGACCTGGTCTTACTTTACGACCAGGAATCCAATAAATTGGGAGCAGGTAAGTTCCAGTCTTTGTGGATGGGTCCCTATATTGTTAAGCGTGTATTAGCAAAAGGAGCCTACGAGCTAGTAGATTACGATGGGATTCCACTATTGCAACCCTGAAATAGGTTGTACCTTAAGCGTTACTATGCTTGACTCAGCGTAGTAACCTCTTCATATGCTTTTGTTACATTTTTTGTTTTCGTTAAGAGTGATCATTTTGGTTAGGTAATCCACTTTTGCATTTTGTTGCAGATGTCGAACCTATTGGAATCATTTGTTGGATACGCTGACGGAGCAAGTCGTAGTACGCGGAACCTATCTTCTGCAGCTTGGGCCATCTTTGATCCAAGCAGCGAGTTAGTGAGTTTCAGAGGGGTATGTATTGGTCGATCGACGAACAACATCGTTGAATACAGCGCATTGATAGAGCTCCTCTCTGATGCCATCGCGCATGGCATATGCCGACTTGTCGTCAGGCTAGACTCACAACTCGTCATTCTACAGCTTACCGACATCTATTCCGTTCGGAATCCAGCTATCTATTGTATGTTCCTAAGGGTCAAGATTTTGGAAAGGCAGTTTGATTCTATTCAATATCAACACATTTCCAGAAACTTAAACACATTAACTGATTCATTAGCAAATTATGTGTTAGATAGACATTTGCAACATTTATAAAAGAAAAGCATTTCATCAATATTTGCATCAGGATCATATAACTTAACCAAAATAAAGCTCCGAAAATAAAAAATATATATAACTGTTTATAGTTTGTACATAGTGTTCTGTGTCCAGGACAAAATCGGTCATATGACCCAAAAACTCAAAATGCAAGGGGGCACCCTAGTCTAATGGTGCTGGTGATAACAGGTCACCGCCTGTGCAATCATGCATAAGAGCCTAGTCCATCGGCTCGGCACGCCAGTGGTATGGCACTATAATCTCAGAGGCAGCTCGTCGGTCCTCACATCCTGAATACCAAGGGTGAGACCCTCGATCTGATCCTGCAACACTGCAAGAGTCTCGGCTACATCCAGATTGCGAAGGACAGCCCTCCCTACAGCCTCTCCTGCTGGAGCGGCAGCTGCTGGTCGCACTGGTTCGATATCTACATGAACACATGAGTTTTGATTAGTCTTGATAAACATTTAAAAAGCACAAGAACATTATAAAATCAATAAACAGAGATATGGTCAGAGATTTTTACCTATGACACCCCACTGCTCGCCAACTAGCAGCACCAAATCTGGGTCACCCCAGAAATCCATCCCAGCATACAGACACTCAACATAAACCATCTACTGACAGTTGAACCACTCGAAGAAGGCATCAGAGAAGGAAACCTGTGATTGACCAGCATGTCTGGCCATAAGGTCAACCCATATCTGCATCCATGGCTCAGTCGGTGGTGGCAGATCGAGTGAAATGTACTGTGGCTGCATCAGTGGGATCTTCTCCAAGGCGAAAGCGGTCAAAATAGAACCATAGCCAAAGTTCTTGGATCTTCCGTTTTTCACCTTGGTAAGCTGTTCTTTTATCACCGGAAGTACTGCATCACACCAGTTGAATACCTTCGGTTCGAGGCATTCCAAGGCGTACTACATATAGGACCTGTTGGCCAAGTGAAGGGTTGCGCTACTAGCCAATCTAGCAAAGGTGAATAAAATAGTCCTTAAGGACCGGTCGGTGACATCTTGGATATTGATCTTGGGCACCACGCCTCGATAAACCAATCAAGAAATAGATGTCCTCAACAGTCAAAGGGATGGATTTGCCTCTAATCTGGAACACTTGGTTGGTAGGATCCCATGCATCGAGAAAATATTGCAACAAGTTGATTTGTTGCCTCATGCTAGATATGCGAAAGAACTTGAGCAAGCCACAGTTCCGCAATGCAGTTACCATACCCGGATCATGTAAGGCAACCATGTCCTCTTCTTCATGCTCGCGTTCACGCCATGTAACAACCATTTTGCTCCGATGAATCTCTGAAAAACAAACAAGAGAAGAATTAGGATCCTGATTTGGCAAAAAATAGGCAAAATTTCCATGAAAAATCAGTGCAAAAGTTTTCCTCCTTGCGCCCATCGCACCCTAGCTGTGTACTGGGTGGGATGCATACTGACTGGCCAATGGCCAGCCTAGTATGCATCGCACCTTTCGATGTATACTAGGTGCGATGGGGGCAGAATGAATTGTTCAAACCCCAGAGGCTCAGAAAAGTAGGAAAACATGCTCAGAATTCAGAAAGGAAAGAATGCAATTGAAAATCTCAAGTTTAGCTCCTACCTGGTCCAGACGGCGCCAAAAATCGTCCACAGAATCTCCCGGAATCAACAGATGAAAATCAAGGGGAAAACACCTCCAGAGCTCCAACAATCCCTAATTCAAATGAAATGGTAAAATGAGGGGTAAAAACTACTTTTAAGTTACTTTTCACGTAATTCAAGTAGGGTATTAGTTTTTAAACTCATTTTTCAAGCATGTATTCTCATTTCTAATCAGTTTGATGGAGCAATTGAACAGGTAGTACGACCGTCAAAAGAACATAGTGTTAACGGTGAATCGAATATCAATGACCATTATCACGAGTAGTTTTACGCGAAGTTCAAGCTCGTTAAAAAATAAACCTAGCAATGAGCATATGTTCCACCAGAGTTTAAGCTCATTAAAAAATGAACCCACCTTCGGTAAATAACCATTGCGATCGCATTATCATCAGCTTTTGAGCCTTGGTCGTGTTCTTACCATCACCTCCACTCTTTTTAGCCGATCATACGCCTCCATTTGATTGTTTACCCCTTTTGAGGAACAACTGCAACGAGTGATTCTGTTAGCCATCTTCTTTACACTGCCGTGATTGAAAAGTTCCAAACCTCACCTGGAACCAGCTGCTACCCGAAAATATCACTCATTCCTCAAAAAACGAGTCTCCTTTAAGCTCTTTTCATCTGACTCGTAAAATATGAAAAGATTGCCGAGCAATTGGCCTCTCCAGCTCGTTAAAGCGATCAGAAGTGTTATCCCTCCTCTAGATTTTAATCTTTTTGGACCTGAGGGATCATTACACAAAAAGATTGAGCGCTTGTCTTGTTCGGCTCGTTAAAACTATCGAAAATTCGTTCCTTTCGTATTATTTTATACTTTTTTGGACTCAAGGGATTATATTACGAAAAAGGAATACTGGAGTTTCCTTTCCGTCCCTTTTTCGGACTCTCTAAAATTGAAAAAGACTGAGTTATCTTTGTCGTTAAACTCGTTAAAACAATAGCGACAAACTTGTCCATGCAGACAAGAGCGAGTTTCATTGTCACTAGGCTCGTTAAAACATAGCGATGGGTTTGCCCGAAGGGCAAATTATAGAACAAGCATATGTTATCCTCCTCAAGCTTGACAAAAATAAAGAGGTACTGGTCAGCAATGACTGGGGAAAAATTGGGAAGAAAACTTGAAGAAACTTTATTGGTAACAAGTCGCTCTTGAACATGACACTTTCACTCCATCACCATGATTGAGTTGGGTTGGGCTATTCCATTCACCGGTCATATCACCATTGGTCCACCGTACCTCCATTTTTGGGGTTAACGCTACCAATCCATTTCAGTGTCGCCGATATGTTCAAGAGAAGTCGCTCAGAGAATTCACCAACCCAGCGTGTGTCTCATCCGCTGCAATACCTTCACCCTTCATTCTTTCATGACCGCCACCCTGAAACTTGTATCATCAGATCGTTTTCACCTCCACAAAATCATTTGCTCTGTTCCGTGTCGTAGATGCGGGATTCATTAATGCCCTCCTATGACGGGTCACTTCTTGTCAACATCAGCTCATTATCCAAGAAGTCGACCTAGGAACAACCCTTTCAGTACTTTGAAGCTTGCATGCCTCAATGGCAAGTTTCTCACTTCCGGCGACAGGTTTACATTAATGGCCTTCGACCAAAAGATTTTGCGTGGTGTTCGACATCGACTCATGTATTCACACCACGTGAATTGTACTGCAATACCTTGAGGGTCATTATCATTATCGGTGATTCCTCTCGCGCTTGTTAACAGCTTACATCATTGGCTGGTAATCAGGTTATGTCTTTCCATGTTCGACGCCAGAACATCTTTTCACATGGATCGACTTGTACTTCGGCGAAAATCGAACGAGTTTTGAAGACCCCGGATCTAGTTTCATCCATCCGGGCTGCGATATGTTCAGGAAAATAAAAACATCAAATGTACATCATTGCTGCACAGATAATCATCCAAGCCAAAGGATGATGGCTCTACCAGAATCATCAATCTGCCACGCAGACGATTGTCTGTCCTATGTACATGAAAATGAATTTATAAAGCTGAGCATGGGAATGCCCGCCTGAGCTAGATCATGAAAATATTATGAAGATAATGTATTGTATTGTATTTTATTACAGGTCACCTTCTAGTTCGAAAAACCTCGGATCCTCATGATAAAGCATTTCACCCGACATCAGAAGATTTACGACCTCATGCTTTAGGGGGCAACTGTTATAGGCATATTTGGGCACTGCAACCCCAATCACATATGTCCATAAATCAAGGGGTTCTAAGTCCCGAAAAGTGTTGTTTCATACCCTAAAGGAGCAAGGTCAGCTGATTACATCATCTCCCAGAAGTTCTCCTTGACAAACTACTCAGAACTGGTCAAAAACTGGACCATACAGACTGCTCAGTGCTAAGGGTGCGATGAATCTCACCTGCCACATGCAAAAAGTGTGATGCATACTGAAAAGCCCTTCTGTGGGGTGCGATGAGCGAGAGCAAACAAATGGCAGAGGCAATTGGCTAGGTGGAAACCCGGAGAATCTTCTAGAAACTGCCCATTTGACACTTGCCTCTCTAAATTCGCCCAGGGATGAGTAAGAGATCATGAATCTCCAAGTGGAACCAAGAACTATCAGAGAGAGGACACTAATCAAAATCCCAGAAGTTGACTCACCCACCTACAAACATCTATATATGGATCCCTCATCCTAGAGATCCAGGGGCTGGAATCTTGTATTTTGTAAGTGTTGTTGGTTTCTTTGTGGAACATCATAGTGTTGGGTGATCTAGCTTGTCATGAGGTGAAGAGGGCTTTCATGCTGGGAGGATGGCGCTGGGTCAGACCAATGGGTTGTAATCCTCTCTTCTACTACTTCTATCAATAAAGCTATTTGAGTTTTCCTCCATATTCTTGTATATCTTTGAATCTTGAATTGATATATGCATTTGTATGGTTAATATATATCTGATCCTATATTGTTTATGATTGTAGATCTCTATGCTTTGATGGTATTATGCTGCTTTGACTCTACAGGTGTTCTTTGAAGTGGGACAAGCGAGGAAGGAGTGGCAAAGATCTGTCAAAGGGGAGAGGAAACAAGCAAGGAGCCAAGCAAAAGACTGAGGTTGGTACTCTCTGCTTCTCTCTCATCTATCTCTCATAAAGGAAAATGCAAGTAACTTTAGTTTGTTTGTTTCTAAGATAGCTACCCGTCTTAGTGGGACTAGCAGCTCTGAATGGACACTAGTTTTCCCGATAACAAACATGTTGGAATTTCTAAGTTTAACTTGTTAGAAATTCTTCTTGTACTATCTGGTTTATTTATTCCTACTTGTTTAATTACTGAACAAGTTATTTACCATGTAAATACTGAAAATAAACAAAAGCACAATATCAACATCTACAGATCATCAACTGAAAGGAAACAATCACACAAGTGACATCATTATTTTTGGACCAATGTCCCCTGAAAAACCCAATGCGGGAAATCCAGTGCAGCTATTCAGAGGGTTTTATTATTATGGAGTTTTCAAAATACAACTTGGGTGCCAGAAAGGGCACACCCAACAGAGAATGCCCTCAGCATTAGTACCTCTCCTCAGAGACGAATATTCTGGCTAATCAATGACCAGATGAACGATCCCACAACAACAATTGCAGCTTCCACTACTCTGCGTCGCCCTTCCCGGCTCTCCAGCTCCCAGTCTGCCACACAAAAATCTTCCCAGCGCTGGCCCTGTGTCAGCTCTGCTAGCCTCTGCGTAGCTAATGAAGCCTCTGCGTCAACCCTTAGACCCTCTGCATCACCCACACTGGCCTCTCCTAGCTCTGCACAGCTCCCAGCTGCCTCTGCATAGCCTCCAGCGGCCTTTGCGTCAACCTATCCCGGCTCTACGCTATCTCTCTGGTACCAACTCTGCCTCTTTGCTATGTATTCATTGCCCCTCGCTGTTGATCAATGATTATATTTCTCTTAGCAAGTGTGTTCTTCAACTGACCCTCAAGTCCCCTCTTATACTTTTCTCTTTGGTCCATCAACGGCCGAGATTAAATCTCTAATCAACGACTAAGATTAGATTTGGCTTGATCTCTTATACTTTTCTCTTTGGTCCATCAACGACCGAGATTAAATCTCTAATCAACGGCTAAGATTAGATTTGGCTTGATCCATGACCTTTAGAACATTCTAACCCAGTCTTATATTAATACTCATTAATAATTTATTTTTCCTAAGTTTAGACATAGGAACTCCATTAAAAATATTAATTATTTTAATATCTCCCAAACCAGTTAAAATCTACCCAAACCATTTTCAGGTCTTGGAGACCTCATGTGCTTCAGCCTCTCCACCAATTTTTATGGATAGAGCACATCCGATGCTATCCCAATTCAACAAATTTCACCACTGAAATCCTATTGTAGGAACTGGAATTATTTCTTCTGAACAATGAATGCTTCTAAGCTTCCCCGTTTGATCAAAATCGCTTTGATACCATGTGAAAATTTCACCACAGAAATCCTATTGTAGGAACTGGAATTATTTCTT
Source organism: Pinus tabuliformis (assembly GCA_031772625.1). NCBI lineage: Eukaryota > Viridiplantae > Streptophyta > Pinopsida > Pinales > Pinaceae > Pinus > Pinus tabuliformis. Next base: position 708,436,955 of record CM062816.1, on the reverse strand, counting down.
GTAATTGTTAATTAAATTAGCAGTTTATTGCTACGGAAACAACAAAATAATCACACTGCAATCTTCACAAAACAAAAATACTGTGGAAAATAATAGCACTGGAAACTGGGAAATATGCTAGCACATAGACAAAAATTAACACACTTATTTCTGGACAAATAAACCCAGAAAAAACCCAACTTGGGAAAACCAGTGCAGTAGCTGAGGGTTTTAATTATCAAGCAACAGTGAAATAATTTGAGTACAATCTAGATGTTGAACTGGCAATCCTATAGAGAAAATACTGGCAAAAATTATTGAGGGGAATTGCCCTCACTCTAAGCAATCTTGACACTTGATTGCCCCTGAAAAGCAAGCCGTCCACCTTGCCTAACGCTACTTCTGTGTCACCCATGTGCAGTCTGTTACATGCTCACCTCAGAACAATTGCAAATCAAGTCGTCTTGCCTTCTGCTGACTAGGGAACTGTCTTTCTGGAACTCTGGAAAAGCTTTCCGACCTCTAGAATTGAAAACCAGCTTCACCTCAGCAAAATCGAATTTCCCTTTCAAGGCTTCTGCGCTTCCTCTACATAGCCTCCTGGAGAAAATCTCAACCTCTGTGCAAATTACTCAACATATCTGGAAAATCTTCTGACCTCACTGTCTCTGCCCTTGTCTTTGCTTCCCTTCTCTCGCTCGAACTCTTCCGGCTACTGTTGTTGCTCTCTGGAAATAGAACTGCCCAAAGAAAACGATCTCGAGTGTGTGTGCATCTTCTATCTACCCATCGACCTCCTCTTATAATCTCCAGTTGGGACTCCAACGGTCAAGATTAAAACATAATTGATGGCTAAGATTATTTCTGAATCGATCCGTGTGAGTTTCTAGATGATTCATACCTTTCTCAATTAAAATTGATTAATTAATCTATTTTCTTAAGTTTAGACTTGGGAAATATTTAAAAATAGGCTAATAATATAAATTGAGACACTTCTAGGTGGAATTTTCATAAAAGATTTCTGGGTTATGGAGAACATTTGTGTTTTAGCCTCTACAAAGTTTTGAGACTAGAACACCTCTGATGCTACAAAAACTAACTGTTCTTTTTTTTAAGATATTCTTAAAATCTTGCTCTGTAACCTCATAGATTCAACTTGCTACAAGAACAAAGCCATAGTCATTTAATGAACCTCATAGATTCAACCTGCTACAAGAAGAATGCCATAGTCATCTAATGAATAAGATTCATGGCAATTCCCTTCACCATATAAATAGTCATATGTTCATGAAGAGCACCTGCCTAGGCATATGAATAAGATTCATGGAAATTCCCTTCACCATATAAATAGTCATATGTTCATGAAAAGCACCTGCCTAGGCATATAAGCGGGCTCTCATTTATAAAAATTCCAACATCTCAAATCAATTCTTTTATACACTATTCAATATATATGTTTCTTATCCTCAATGAATGTCTTCGTGTTCTAAGTATTATTCTGAAGATTATTGTGAAGTACGAACTTTGTTCGTTACAAGGAAAGTTGAGGATGGCCCTACACCATTGGAAAATAAGTTGGCTCCAAAGTAATGACAAAACATGTTTGCATTTGCAATTTCATTGCATAAGTCATTTGTTTGGAGCTTGGCTCCTTAGCCACAACCAACAAAATCTTCTGATATGGCACTGTCAGCATCCGAGCTTGGCTCCTTAGCCACAACCAACAAAATATATTTACATGGCACTGGGCTGACAGATGAGAGCTAACAAATAAAAATAGCCTGTTGCAATTTGTACCACAAAAACATTCTCTAGATCACCATTTGTTTGCATATTATTTGTCTTCATATGCTAAAAAAATAATTTAACTGGGTGGTTAGCCTGTTGCAATTTGTACCACAAAAACATTCTCTAGATCACCATTTGTTTGCATATTATTTGTCTTCATATGCTAACAAAATAATTTAATTGGGTGGTTAGCCTGTTGCAATTTATACCACAAAAACATTCTCTCGATCACCATTTGTTTGCATATTATTTGTCTTCATACGTCAACAAAATAATTTAACTGGAAACCACCCATCGCTATGGTTGCAGTTCTCTTTTGTTTCAAACAATTAGATTCTTGGATCTCATTCCAGTGCTCTTCACATATTTGGATAGAAAGAATGATTATAAAGGATGCTTCTTTGCACCAAAATATGATACAAAATTGTCCTTGTTGATGATTGTGTTATTATCTGAAACAGGTAGAACTTTCCAAATAAATAACAATCCAATTTCATTTCCTTTCATTATGCACCCAAAATTTTTAGTTTCTTCTCCTCTGTACATTTACAGTTAATCGCTATATTGCATATTTCAAATTTTGTATAATTCATTGATTGATTTTGTTTCCCTGCATTTAATTGTTCTATAGGGAAATAAAAAAAGAAAAAATAAAGAGCAATTACAACATCATACAACTACAAATGACAAGATAGACATCTAGCGTGCGTAAACGTTGGTTACCAGTACATATTTTGTCCCCACTGGATAGGGAAATAAAAATTGAAGAAGGTATGGCACGGTATAATTAACAATTCCCAGTTGAGCTAGAAAAATGACTACCTGTGAAGCTTTAGTCAACCCGTCTTTATTTATAACACTCTGATGGATCTCTCAATGCAGTTCAACCGGTGTGAGTGACTTTCCCGACTGAAACTGTCCTGATTTTGTAGACAACTGTTGTTTCCCAATACTATGGCTTTTGATGTGCATTAACTTTCATTATTTCGAAGGTAAGGTCAAGTCAATTATTACATAACAGGGAAGAACTCAACAATCAATTTTGTCAATACACGATCTTATTTTGATGAATTGCTCAGCATCTTTTTACTTATAAGTTCAGCCATTACCGGACACAGATGATCAGTCCTGCACCTCAGCATTGCTTTGTCCTTTTATATCTATTCTTTTCATACGAATAAAGGTGATACATTTTATACCTTAGCATTTCAGTTTATTTCTATACTTTTTCCTCTCTTATTCCTTTGAAAGGAGATCATACGCTTGATAAGTCACAAGTCCTTTCATCAACATATCCTCTTTGGGGTTGCCACCTCCTCTTTATCAACCTCAAATATTGATTCAGCAAAATATGGAACAATACCCTGACTCACCATGGTGTAAACAATACCAACTGCCTCCTTTACCCTGTAACTCTTACAAAGAGAATTTGTCACTCGACCAAACGTAATAGTAGATGAGATGAGTTCCTTGTTCAACATTTCAAAGAGGTGTAACTCTTAAAAAGACAATCGCTCAACCAAACGCAATAGCAGATGGAATAAGTTCCTTGTTCAGCATTTCAATGAGGAAATCGTAACTGTAGTCTATATTACCTGTCTTACGAAAGCCATCAAGTGACACATTGTAAGTAAAAACGTACGAAACACGTCCCCTCTTTACCATCTAATGGAAAACCTTGGTAGCCATAGGATTTTCAGCTTAATACAGAATGAAATATCAGAATAACATACAGAACACGTCCCCTCTTTACCATCTAATGGAAAACCTTGGTAGCCATAGGATTTTCAGCTTAATACAGAATGAAATATCATAATCCTGTAGGTTGCAACGCTAGGGATAATTTTCAATACCTTTGGCCAACATTTCTCTGTATATTTCCAACACTCCAATACCTCCATCAGCTTTTCTTTCCTTGCAAAGCCCATCCAATATTGTGTTGTATATTAGTATGTTAGGGGTAGCTCCAAACTTTGACATTCTATGAACAATCTCCAGAACCTCATTTAGTCTAGATTGAGAAAGCCTCAATGAGTGTGTTAAAGGTAGACATCTAGAGTGTGTTAGTTTTTGTAGCATCAGATCTGTTCTAGCCACGAAATTTGGTGGAGAGGTTATAATAGATGTATTCTCCAAAACCTAGAAATCATTTTTGGAAATTCCACCTAGAGACGACTTAATTAAAATAATTAATCAGTTTTTAATGTTTCCTAAGTCTAAACTTAAGAAATATGATTAATTAAAGGGTATTAATTAAGTCACGGTGAGAATCTTCTAGAAAAAGACATGGATCGAGTTCTAGTTAATCTTAGCCATCGATTAAGTTTTAATCATGGTCATTGATGTCTCAATGAGAGATTATAAGAAGAAACTCGACGGGGCTTGGAGAACACACACCAACAGTTCAATTTCACTAGCAGATCGATTTCCAGAGTAGCAGCGCTAAGTTGTCGGAGAGAGAGCTAGTGAGCTCGAAGCAGTGAGAGAGGGGCAGGGATAGTAAGGTCGGAAAAGTCGGAGGAAGTTTTTTCAGTTCCAGTGATTGCACTACAGAGAGGCAGTAAGTGCCACGGAGAGGCAGCGCAGTGCCAGAGGGGATTCAGTGTTTTCTTAGGGAGAAGCAGTGATTCAGTGCCAGAAGCCGGAGAGAGAGTGTCGAGGCCAAGAGGATCCATCTTCTAGACATCAGTTGATCAAATAGCGGGGGGGGAGTAGTTCCGAGTTGTGGGATGCACTGACTGCGCAAAGGCAAAAAAGAGCAGCTCAACTTGAGCTAAGGTCAGTGTCGGATCGCCAGTGGGAGTGAGAATTTTCTCACTAGATTTATTGTCAGTCATTTCTCTATATGGATTGCTAGATTTGAGCATCCATAGTCTTGTACTTAGATTTACTACTGCATAATATTAAAACCCTCAGCTGCTACAATGGTTTTCCCAAGTTGGTTTTTTCAGGGACTTAGTCCAAAAATAACTGTGTATTTGTGTGTGTGTGCATCTATTCTTCCAGCATTTTTATTTCTTCCGCAAAATTTGTTTTGTGAAGGCTGCAGCGTATATGTTTCGATATTTGCTGTAAGAAACTGCAAATAATTTGTTTGATTATTTAACAAATAGAAGAAATATTATCAGTGGTTGTAGTAGGATTCTGGGTTCCTGAATTTTCACATGATATCAAAGCACATGTTGTAAGCCGGAGAGCTCAGTAGTAGAAGGAAAGAGGAATTTCATAGCTGTCGCGACAGCAGTTCGAAACCTTCAGAGGCAACGCAGTTCCTTTCGCCAACAAGGTCAATTTTTTAGGAAAAATTAATTTCTCTGAGAGTCAACAAAGAATAAATTTTCCAAATCAAAGATTACTAGAGGCAGAGGGAGCAACAATATCTTCCTTGGAGAGCAGATCTTCAGCTAGGACATAGTTATTTTGTAGCAATTTGCTAGTGCAAAATAGTGCTAGGAGGAAGAAAGAGCATAAACTAAGAGAATGCTTTCCTCAGGAACTTCTAGTCCAGAAGTTCAATTTTGCACTACGGAGAAACAATAGTTGTGAGTATATTTGCCCACTCTAGCACAGAGTGCATAGAGCCAGTCAGCAGCTGCGCAGAGGAAACGAGGAGGAATTCGACTTTTTGCAGAGGTGGCATCAGCAGGGCTCTGAGAGATTAGGATCGGTTGGACGGAGCCTCCAACTACGTGATCTGGAAGGCAATAATTTTCTGTCTTCTAGATGAATACGATCTCAAATCCTACATCGATAGCATGGTAGTTGTACCCGCGGATGCAGATCAGTTGAAGACCTACAAGAAGGAGATGGCAAAAACGAAGAGGCTGATTCTCGATGGGGTTCGAGATCACGTAGTGTCTCACATAGTGGGCAAAGATACTGTCATGCAAATGTGGGAAGCTCTTGCTATGCTATACCAAGGATCTTCCGAGCATCGGAAGATGTATCTTGAGAAGAAGTTGAGATGTACAAGGATGTAGAAAGGGGAGCGCATAGACCCCTTACTCACTAGGATTCAGGATGTCTGAGACCATCTGTCTGCGGTAGGGTTAGCGCCCTAGCCTATAGAATTGGTGCGGTTAGCTCTAAACAACGTTTCCGAAGATTGGCAGGCCTTCGTCCAGAGTATTCTAGGCAGAGACAAGTTGCCAGAGTGGGATCGAATGTGGGTTGATCTGCAGCAGGAGATGAGGTGAGATTTGGTGAAGAGCACCATCAGTGGCAGTAGCAACAACAGTGGGACGAAGCAAGTGAAGGAAGAGGAGAATGTGGTCCTCGCATCAAAGGGGCAGCAGGCACAGCGCAGGAGGAAGAAAGACCTTTCCAAGGTCAAATGCTTCAGATGTGGTGAGCTTGGCCACTACAACACTCGATGTCCTCTCAAGAAGAAAGACAAAGAGGAGAAGAAGGACCAGGCAGCACCTCATACAGAGATCGATAGGCTATCCTCCAGATTGGAGGAAGAGTTTTCCATGATCACCGATATACCTCCAGGAGTGAGGTGAGGTGATTTTGTTTTGTAGCCCCAGAGAGCTACAAGATGGGAAGGATTCCTGAGGAGGCTTCACCTCATGAATCAATACCTTTCTACGAGAGCCCATATCATGCAGTAGCAGGATGGATCAGTGGCAGATGGTGCAGTCAGATGCCAAAGTGACAGATGCAGTGGCTAGTAGCGGTCAGATACTGGGCAGCGCAGTGCAGAGTTGGCAGCAGTGCAGTTGGCACAAAGCAGAGTCAGCAGCAGCACAAAGGCTTCAGTGATAGCGCATAGACTAGCAGTAGTCAGAGACTCGGGAGATAGATGCATCATACTGATCACAGTTGATTCAGTGTTTTGGATGCTTTTCAGTTGCAGTTGTTGCAGTTGCAGCAGCAGCAGATGAAGAGGGAGTTGCAGTGCAGATGCAACGTTGGCAGCAGTTCATCAGGGCTAGCAGCAACACAGATGCAACGTACATCAGAGCTACGCAGTAGTTGGTGGGCAGCAACAACCAGACATCAACAGTGTGACAGGAGGTGGTGCAGAGACAATCTGTTGCTTCAGTGGGTTGTAGCGCTAGAACACATTCCTCGCTAAAAGAGAGTGTTATTTTTTGTAGCATCGGATGTGTTTTGGACACGAAATTTGGTAGAGAGGCTAGAATACATGTATTCTCCAAAACCCAGAAATCGTTTCTGGAAATTCCACCTAGAGACGACTTAATTAAAATAATTAATCAATTTTTAATGTTTCCCAAGTCTAAACTTAGGGAATATGATTAATTAAAGGGTATTAATTAAGTCATCGTGAGAATCTTCTAGTAAAAGACATGAATCGAGTTCTAGGTAATCATAGCCATCGATTAAGTTTTAATCATGGTCGTTAATGTCTCAACGAGAGATTATAAGAAGAAACTCGATGGGGCTTGGAGAACACACACTAGCAGTTCGATTTCACTGGTAGATCGATTTCCAGAGTAGCAGCACTGAGTTGCCAGAGAGAGAGCTAGTGAGCTTGAAGCAGTGAGAGGGGCAGGGATAGTAAGGTCAGAGGAAGTTTTTTTGATTTCTGGTGAGTGCACTATAGAGAGGCAGCGTTGTTAAAATTGGCAACCAGGGCAAAACTTCATGTGGGTCATCTTATTCATGGCTGATAATATTTTTATTAGATTCCTCTCATCGAGAAGTGTAGGATTGATATAAAGATCATCCGATTCCGATAAGTATTCATGGAGATATGAATTTATTTTGATTATGGAATTATTATCAAGCCGACCTACAACTCATGTAGGCTCAGAAGCCCAACAGTCGCATCTATTCACCCACCAACGTTGTGTATAAATATAAGAGGACTTTTCCTCATTTGGACTCACTCATCTCATCACATCTCTCTCTCTCTCTACTACGTAGAAATGAGTCTCTTCTCTATTGCGCTGAAATGGGTCTCTCTCTCACACATGTGAAGCCGGAAGCTGTTGAATTTGAAGCTGCAACTGCAGAAGTAAATATTGACTTGTGTGGCCTAGAAGATCTCCTCTTTGGAACTGCGCTGTAGGTTCATCTGAACCTCCTCTGAAAGCCACAACTTTTGGTGGTGGAATGAAGTCAATCCGATGAACGGTTTGCAAGATATCGACTGCCCTAGTTTGAAGCCGGAAACTGCTGAAACTGAAGCTGCAACTACAGAAGTAGAGATTGACTTGCGTGGCCTAGAAGATCTCCTCATCTTAACTGCGTTGTAGGTTCATCTAAACCTCCTCTGGAAGCCGAAACTTTTGGTGGTGGAATGAAGTCAATCCGACGGTCGGTTTGTGAGATATGGTCTGCCCTAGTTTGATAATGAAGCCGCTAATGCTGATGCTGCTGATCTAGGGTTTGCTACTACTGATATGAATCAGATTTATTGTACTATTTCTCTCTGCTGAATTATTGAATATAAAAGAAGATTTGATCAAAGGGTTTCCCCACACATTGTGGGGTTTGTCCCTGGCTAGCCGCCACATCTTGTGTCTCTTGTCTTGGCTTGTTTTCTGTCGATCGTTTAATGTTCTATCTGCACTTTACTTTATGTACATGTGATTGCTAATCGGTGGAATATAATAAGAAAAAGAAGTAAACTGTTATAAGCATAGAACATACCATAACTTAACATGGTATCGGAGCTGAGGTGAAGACAAAGCCCGAGCAAGAGCAAGAGCAATCATCGAAGAGAATATTGGCAAGGCTATCCTAAAAGAACTATGGGGTCTTCAACACTCTTTCCTGCTGAAGACAAGCTCCGTGAGAAAGCTGACTATCTTGGATGGAAGATGTCTATCGATCTAACCCTTGAGAATCAAGGAGTGTTGGATCATGTGAGAGGCAATATTGTTGAGCCTCCATCAAATGCATCCGCTGCTGCCTGGAACAAATGAAAAATGGAGAAGTCAAAACAATAGAAGATCATCCGGGACTCTATCGACAAGCACTTGGTGGCCTACATCTCTGAACTGGACACCTCCAAGGAAATCTACGATAGACTGGTGAGTTTATTTAAAGTTAATGATGCAAATCAAGTTTTGTTTCTTAGAAATAAGCTGAGGGAAATCAAGGAGGGTAAAGATGAAAGTATGCAAGCATACTTCTTAAGAATCACCGAGATCAAGAACGGTCTCCTATCTATTGGGGAAACTATTACTGACAGAGAAATGGCACTCACAACTATTGGAGGATTGCCATTTGAATGGTATGTGTTCAGGACTACTCTTTTGAACTATAATGTAATTCTTGGTTTCGAGGAATTAATGGCTAGATGCATTCAAGAAGAAACAAGGGAAGAAGTGCAAGAAATGCCCATGCCTAAAGGTCCTCCTGCTGCCTTTTCTTCTCATGCAAAGAAAAGAAATAATTCCGGGACTAAATCAAAAGGAAAGGCTGGACCTAAGGCTAGAATAAAATGACGATGTTACATTTGCGATAAAGCAAGTCACTATGTATGAGATCATGAGCATCATGATGAATGAGATCATGGACATAAAGGGCAACATGAGATCATGGACATATAGGATAGCATGATGATGATGCACACTAGTTTGAGCAGCATTATGATGGATAAAATCATGGACATGGGCAGCATGATGATAATCATGATTAGAGAAGCATGGTACAGTATGCAGTGGTGCAACTCGAAATCCCTCTGATGGTAATCAAAGGAATGACAAATTCAACAGCAAAGGTAAGAGGAGAGCTGGGAATCAAGGAAGAGGACAAGCATTCAAGAAGGCTAGAAATTCTAGGATGTATTAAATGCACTTGACCTCAAAAGGAACCTAGTGTCCATCTTGGCAATGGAAGACAGAGGCTACAAGGTAACCTTCAGCAATGGCAAGGTATGTATATGGAAAAATAATGTTAAAGATGCCTTTACTCTTGGGTTTAGTGTTGATTCATTATATCAGGTCGATGGAAGTCCGCTAGGTGTCATGTCTTGTGACACAACTCTGTAGTCCGAACTTTGGCATCGGAGGTTTGCCCACCTTCATTACAAAGCTCTACCCGATGTAAGACAAATGGTAACAGGGATGCCCGAATTCCAAGTAGAGAAAGAAGGTGTATGTCCGGGATGTGCCAAAGGAAAGCTCAAAAGGGGACCATTCCCCTCAAGCCAAAGCAAGACCTCCGATATATTACAATTGGTTTACTCAGGCATACCTGAGGTTGGCATTAAGAGGGAAACTACTACACCACATACTCCTGAGCAGAATGGTGTGGTGGGAAGGAAGAACCACACGATGATGGAAGCTGTCCGGGCCATGCTACATGATCAAAGACTTCCAAAGTTTCTATGGGCTGAAACTACAATCACCGCCGTATATGTACAAAATCGATGCCCTCATCAAGCATTGGGTTCCTAAACTCCTGAAGAAATGTTCACCACCGATCAAAGGGAAGTCGTGATTAGTCATGATGTCACCTTTGACAAAGATATGGCTCTCAGCAAGGTGGGCAATCTGCTGACTTTGAGTAGCTCTCAAGAAGCCGACACCAGGGAACCGAAAGAAAAGGATGATGAATCAATGCCTGATGTAGAAGAACCCATGGATCCGATTGATCCTCATCCACATGAGCCTTCCTCTTCTAGGAAGAGGCCTTCATGGCTTAGGGGGATACTTGATGATGCTAAAGGACATGCTGCACCCTGAGGAACCTTCCATCAAAGTAAGAAACTTAACAGGTATCAGGGATACCTGACCATCATGAGCACGATCATACAAAATGAACCTTCATCATTCTCAGATGTCATCAAGCATTAACTATGAAAGGATGCTATGACCATAGAATATGAGTCTATTATGGAGAATGATGTCTGGGAAGTAGTTCCCAGACATTGGACAAGACAATTGTTACTTCAAAATGGCTTTACAAGATAAAGCATGCAGCAAATGGAAGTATGGAAAAGTATAAGGTTCATTTTGTTGCTCGTGGTTTATCCCAGAAGGGAGGTATAGACTATGATATTTGCCCCTGTTGCCAGATATACGACCATCCGCTTGATCATAGCCCTTGTGGCTTCACAAGGATGGAACCTACATCAGATGGATGTTAAGACCACGTTCTTGCATGGTTCTATCAAAGAAGAGGTCTATGTGGAGCAACCTGAAGGATTTGAGATTTATGATTGAAAATCTCATGTATGCAGGTTGAAGAAGGCTCTCTATGGGCTGAAGCAAGCACCCCGAGCATGGTATGAGAGGATCGATAGCTACTTGATGAAGCTGGGATTCACTAGGAGTGAAGTTGATCCTAACCTTTACTTTAAGGTTGAAGAAGACAAGCCTCTCATACTGGTGTTGTATGTGGATGACCTCTTTCTAACAGGTGCAAACCGTCTCATTCACAAATGTAAGAGGGAGATGGCTTCTGAATTTGAAATGAAGGACCAAGGACTTGAAGTGTGGCAGAAGCCAAGGGAAATTTTCCTATCTCAAGGAAAATATGTGGTAAATATATTGGAAAGATTCGGTATGATGGACTGCAAGCCTGTGACTACCTCGAGGATCTTAACTTTTAGAAGTTATATGGTAGTGATGTCGGACCAGACTTGGGAAATGCCTCTGAGTTTCAAAAACGTCCGAACATATGTTTTGCAGTTAGCATTGTGAGCTCATATTTGGTTGAGCCTCACTGGATTGATGCCAGGAATCTTCTGAGATGTCTTCAAGACACAATCTCTCATGGATTAAGATACACTGCCGGAGATGTGAGACTACTTGGATATACTGATGTTGATTGGGCAGGCAGTGTGGTGGACCGTAAGAGCACTTCCGGGTACTGTTTCACCTTGGGATCTGCTTCGATATCCTGGATGAGCAGGAAGCAAAAGTCGGTGGCTTTGAGCACCGCCGAAGCAGGATATATTGTTGCTAGCATAACCTCGTGTTAGGCAGTCTGGTTGCGAAAGCTATTCAGTGAGCTGTTTGGATTTACATTGGATACCACTGTGATTCTCTGTAACAACCAGAGGTGGGATTCGATTATTGAGGAATCCCGTATTCATCAATTGCTCCAGCAGATAGACATCATCTGGGATATGGTAAGTCGATGAGCAAGGAAGCTCCATCACATTAAGATGATGTACAGGTTGATACACCTTGTCAAAGCCCCGAGGAAAGATCTAATCTGTGATTTTCCCAAACGACTTGGAGTCGGCAAGAAACCCTTGTACAAGGGTCCTGCATGTTGCATACATTGAGCTCTGGGAGCTCTGAGGGCTTGCAGTTCCTACTAGAGCAACATATGACCACAGGGTGACTCACCCTCCCCTGGTGGTACACACTGGAACAAGATGATTCGCTCTCTTGTGGGACAAGATGATTCGCTCTCTTATGGAACAGGATGATTCGCTCTCCTGTGTAGCAGGATGATTAGTTCTCCTGTGAGGCCTGGATTGATGTGTTCTCCATGGCAGCCTGGATTGATGTGTTCTCCACGGCGATTGTAGCAGGATTGATGTGTTCTCTTGTGAGGACAAGATTGATTAGTTCTCCTGTCGAGGCATCCTACCCATGCAGTCTGGGACTCATGGGAAGTACCTCTCATCTGATCAATGAGCAGGGAAATGAAGTTAGGGACCATAGTAGTACCAATGGACGCATCGTTGTATCTACCGTACTCCCTACGCTAGGATGACCTCCATTGATCTGGGATCAATGATACTGGTCTGGGACCAGTGGTAGGAGTTGTACCATACTATGACGCTGACTTCGGGTCGGTTGAGACTGGTCTGGGACCAGTGGTACATACTCCGAGACTGACTTCGTGTCAGTGCAGTACTGGTCTGGGACCAGTGAGAGTGGTACATACTATGACACTGACTTTGGGTCGGTTGAGACTGGTCTGGGACCAGTGGTACACTCTCTGAGACTGCGATACTGGTCTGGGACCAGTGGTAAGAGTTGTACCATACTATGACGCTGACTTCGGGTCGGTTGAGACTGGTCTGGGACCAGTGGTACATACTCCGAGACTGACTTCGTGTCAGTGCAGTACTGGTCTGGGACCAGTGAGAGTGGTACACACTATGACGCTGACTTCGGGTCGGCTGAGACTGGTCTGGGACCAGTGGTACACTCTTTGAGACTGCGATACTGGTTTGGGACCAGTGGTAGGAGTGGTACTTACTATGAAGCTGACTTCGGGTCGGCTGAGACTGGTCTAGGACCAGTGGTACGCACTTTGAGACTGACTTTGAGTCAATGGAGGATGATACTGGTTTAGGACCAGTGGAGTTGTACTCACTATGACGCTGACTTCGGGTTGGTTGAGACTAGTCTGGGACGAGTGGTACATACTCTGAGACTGACTTTGAGTCAGTATGATACATCCTCGATCATTTCTTCTTCTTCATAATTCGGACAAAAGCAGAGCAGAACAGAACAATGCAAGAGCAAAGCAGAACAGAGCAAAACAGTACAGATCAGTGCAGGGCAGAATAAGACAAAGCAGAATAGAGCAGAGCAGGGCAAGGGTCAGGCTGTACAGGGCCGTGCATTTGATGGATGAATAGTAACGACCGATAGACAGATTGCAGATGAAGTTCTCCATGGTTGAGAGGGAGTGTTAAAATTGGCAACAAGGGCAAAACTTCATGTGGGTCATCTTATTCATGGCTGATAATATTTTTATTAGATTCCTCTCGTCGAGAGGTGTAGGATTGATATAAAGATCATCCAATTCCGATAAGTATTCATGGAGATATAAATTTATTTTGATTATGGAATTATTATCAAGCCGACCTACAACTCATGTAGGCTCAGAAGCCCAACAGTCGCATCTATTCACCCACCAACGTTGTGTATAAATATAAGAGGACTTTTCCTCATTTGGACTCACTCATCTCATCACATCTCTCTCTCTCTCTACTATGCAGAAATGAGTCTCTTCTCTACTGCGCTGAAATGGGTCTCTCTCTCACACATGTGAAGCCGGAAGCTGTTGAATTTGAAGCTGCAACTGCAGAAGTAAAGATTGACTTGCGTGGCCTAGAAGATCTCCTCTTTGGAACTGCGTTGTAGGTTCATCTGAACCTCCTCTGAAAGCCGCAACTTTTGGTGGTGGAATGAAGTCAATCCGATGAACGGTTTGCAAGATATCGACTGCCCTAGTTTGAAGCCAGAAACTGCTGAAACTGAAGCTGCAACTGCAGAAGTAGAGATTGACTTGCGTGGCCTAGAAGATCTCCTCATCTGAACTGCGCTGTAGGTTCATCTGAACCTCCTCTGGAAGCCGAAACTTTTGGAGGTGGAATGAATTCAATTCGACGGTCGGTTTGTGAGATATGGTCTGCCCTAGTTTGATAATGAAGCCGCTAATGTTGATGCTGCTGATCTAGGGTTTGCTACTGCTGATATGAATCAGATTTATTGTACTATTTCTCTCTGCTGAATTATTGAAGATAAAAGAAGATTTGATCAAAGGGTTTCCCCACACATTGTGGGGTTTGTCCCTGGCTAGCCGCCACATCTTGTGTCTCTTGTCTTGGCTTGTTTTCTGTCGATCGTTTAATGTTCTATCTGCACTTTACTTTATGTACATGTGATTGCTAATCGGTGGAATATAATAAGAAAAAGAAGTAAACTGTTATAAGCATAGAACATACCATAACTTAACAAGCGTAGATCCACATAGAGGCAATGCAGTGCTTCAGAGAGGATTCTGTATTTTGCTGGGCAGAAACAGTGATTCAGCGCCAGAACTCGGAGAGAGAGTTCGAAGGCTAGGAGGATCCATCTTCCAGACAACAGCTGATCATATAGCGAGAGGGAAGCAGTTCCGAGTTGTGGGACGTTGTACTACGTAGGCTAACGCAGTGACTGTGGAGAGATAGTAAAGAGCAGCTCAACTTGAGCCAAGGTCAGTGTCAGATCGCCAGTGGCAGTGAAATTTTTCTGACTAGATTTATTGTCAATCATTTCTTTGTATGGATTTCTAGATTTGAGCATCCATAGTGTTGTACTTAGATTTACTACTGGATAACATTAAACCCTCAGTTGCTGCACCGGTTTTCCCGAGTTGGGTTTTTCCGGGGACTTAGTCCAAAAATAACTATGTATTTGTGTGTGTGCATCTATTCTTCTAGCATTTTTATTTCTTCCGCAAAATTTGTTTTGTGAAGGCTACAATGTATATGTTTCGATATTTGCCGTAGGAAACTGCAAAAAAATTGTTTAATTAATTTAACAAATAGAAGAAATATTATCAGTGGCTGCAGTAGGATTCCAGTGTTGATTTTTGGTAGCATCGGATGTGCTCTAGCCATGAAATTTGGTGGAAAGGCTAAGGCACATGAGATCTCCAAGATCCAAAAATCGTTTGGATAAATTCCACCTAGATGAAGAGATATTAAAATAATTAATATTTTTAATGGGTCCTTAAGTCTAAACTTCGGAAAATAAAAATATTAATGTGTATTAATATAATATGGGTGAGAAAGTCCTAAGTGACGAGGATCAAGCCAATTCTAATCTTAGCCGTTGATTAGGGACTTAATCTCGGTTGTTGAATCGTTAACAGGAAAAGTATGAGAGGAGGCTTGAGGGTCAATTGGAGAAACACCAAGAGAGATCAAGAATTTGATTTTCTGGGTTGGGTTTACTGAGGAAATCAAGTTAGAGACCAGTTGCAGAGAGGGGTAGTTCAGCAATGGATTTCGATCGAAGGCTGAAGAATACATAGCAGAGAGGCAGCGCAGGCCCAAGAAGGGTTAACACGGAGGCCTGAGGAGCCAGCGTAGAGGACGGAGAGGGTCGTAGAGGCTGACGCAGAGGACGCATAGGGCTTCAGAGGCAGCGCTGGGAGATTTTGTGGGGAAAACTAGGAGCTGATCAACAGATCCTGAACCAGGAGTGGGTGACACAGTTCCATAGCAGTGCTTGGAGCACCTTTCGCTGTCCAGCACAAAGAACAGTCAGTGTCACTATGGGGTTGATGCACCTCTAGAGAAGAGGTGGGGAGACATGGAGTTGTAGTCGAGAGGACTACAAAAGGGGGCAGGATCCTTGAGATACCCAAACTCTTGGATCACATCCGGCTACGGGAGCCCTTAACGAAAATAGCATGATGACAGGGGTCGGGTGGAGCAAGGTGTGATGGAGTGACAAGGCAGTGCTAGAGTGCAGAAGTCTATAACAATGCAGTGGAGGTTGCAACAGTGCCAGAGGCACAGAAGAGGTTGCAGCAGCACAGTGGCAACAGAGGGAGCACAGGATAGCAGCAGAGGTAGCTTCAGCATCACAGGATAGCAACAGAGGTAGCTTCGGCATCACGAGGCTTCCAGACTGACTAGGATGTCAGTGTTTGGGTGAAGTTAGTTACTTACTTCTCGGTAATGAGTTACAGTGTAGTAGTTAGCAGTGGCAGTGCTATGGGCAACATGATGCAGCATGTTGAGAGGGAGTTGCAGTACAGATGTAGCAGTGGCAGTGTCATGGGCAGCAGTACAGGAAGCAACAGTGCAATGGATGTGGGGCAGCAGGCCAAGCATCAACACAGAGGACCGATGCGAAGGATCAGTGTGATGCTTCTATGGTGAAGCATTGCTAGAGCACATTCCTCGCTAAGAGGGAGTGTTGATTTTTGGTAGCATCGAATGTGCTCTAGCCATGACATTTGGTGGAAAGGCTAAGGCACATGAGATCTCCAAGACCTAGAAATCGTTTGGAGAAATTCCACCCAGATAAAGGGATATTAAAATAATTAATATTTTTAATGGGTTCCTAAGTCTAATTTTAGCCAGTTCTAATCTTCGCTGTTGATTAGGGACTTAATCTTGGTTGTTGAATCGTCAACAGGAAAATTATAAGAGGAGGCTTGAAGGTCAATTGGAGATACACCAAGAGAGATCAAGAATTCGATCTTCTGGGTTGGGTTTGCTGAGGAAATCAAGTTAGAGATTAGTTGCAGTGAGGGGCAGTTCAGTAAGGGATTCCGATCCAAGGCTAAAGAATACATAGCAAAAAGGCAATGAAGTGTCGGAAGAGGCAGTGCAGGCCTAAGAAGGGTTGACGCAGAGGCCTGAGGAGCCAGCATAGAGGACACAGAGGGCCATAGAGGTTGACGCAGAGGACGTAGAGGACTTCAGAGGCAGCGCTAGGAAATTCTATGGGGCAGACTAGGAGCTAATCAGCAGATCCTGAGCTGGGAGAGGGTGGCGCAGTTCCAGAGAGGGTGACACAGTTCCAGAGCAGTGCTTGGAGTAGCTTTCGCTGTCCAACACAAGGAACAGTCAAAGTCACTATGGGGTTGATCATCCAGTTACTGATTTGTCGGAACATCTGTCTCTAGAGAGAGGTAGTACTGCCAAGGACATTCTCTGAAGGGTGAGCCATTTCTGGCACCCTAGTTGTATTCAAAAATTTGCTTAATAATACAAACCCTCCATATGCTGCACCCGTTTTCCCTCATTGGGTTTTCTGGGGACGATTGTCCAAAAATAACAGTGTCCCTTGTGTTATTGTTTTTGTTTACTTCAGCGTATGATCTGTATATCTGTGAAGGTTGCATTTGTGTTTACTTCAATACTTATGCAATTAAATAACTTGTTAATATAAAGAACAAGTAGGAGATAGTAAACCAGAAATTGCAGTAGGGGTTTCTGATGTGTTAGATTCAAGATTTTTCACATGGTATCAGAGTGATTGCAGATCATAGGAGACTGAAGGCACCAACCGAGAAATCTGAGAGTTTGCAGCAGAGATGCAGCTGTCTTGAGAGACAGCGTTGTTCCAGAGCCAGATGTTGAAATTTTTGAATTTAACACATCAGAAATCCCTACTACATTATCTGGTTTACAGTGTCCCTTGTGTTATTGTTTTTGTTTACTTCAGTGTATGATCTATATATCTGTGAAGGTTGCATTTGTGTTTACTTCGATATATATGCAATTAAATAACTTGTTAATGTAAAGAACAAGTAGGAGATAGTAAACCAAAAATTGCAGTAGATTCTGACGTGTTAGATTCAGGATTTTTCACATGGTATCAGAGTGATTGCAAATCATAGGAGACTGAAGGCACCAACCGGGAAATCTGAGAGTTTGCAGCAGAGAAGCAGCTGTCTTGAGAGACAGTGTTGTTCCAGAGCCAGATGTTGAAATTTCTGAATCTAACACATCAGAAATCCCTATTGCATTATCTGTTCTAATTTCGCCTACTTGTTCATTCCATTAACAAGTTATTTATAAATATAAATATTGAAATAAACACAAATGCAACTTTAACTCATATACAGAATCAGCGACTGAAATACTGAGACTAACACACAAGGGACACAGTTATTTTTGGACAATCGTCCCCGGAAAAACCCAACATGGGAAAACCGGTGTAGCAGTTCTGAGGGTTTTATTATTATGCAGATTCTTGAGTACAACTAGGGTGCCGAAATGGATCACCCAACAAAAATTGTTACATGGTAGTAATACCTCTTCTCGGAGACAAATATTCAGCCTCTCAGCTCTAGTCTGCCCCACGAAAATCCTTCTAGCGCTTCCTCTTGGCTCTGCGTCAACCCTGCTAGCCTCAGCATAGCTCCTGAACCCTCTGCGTCAGCGTTCTGACTCTCTGTGTCAGCTCTCTGGCCCTATGTGTCACCCACACAGGCCCCTCAGCCTCTGCGCAGTCCCCAGTTGCCTCTGCGTGGCTCCTGCTGCCTCTGTGTAGCTCTAGCTGCCTCTGCGTCAACCTCTTTGGTCATTGCGCTGACCCTCTGGCACTATCTCTGCCTCTTTGCTATGTACTCACTGCCCCTCGTTGCAACAGATCACTTGTTCGAATTTTCTCAGCAAGCCCCGCTCCAGAAAATCGAACTGACTGATCAACCTTGGTGTGTCTCCCGCTAACCCTCAAGCCTCCTATTATACTTTTCCTGTTGAGTCTTCAACGGCCGAGATTAAGTCCCTAATCAACGATTAAGATTATATTTGGCTTGATCCATGTCATTTAGAACATTCTCACCCAGTTTTATATTAATACCCATTAATATTTTAATTTTCCTAAGTTTAGACTTAGGAACCCCATTAAAAATATTAATTCTTTTAATATCTCTCTAACCGGGTGGAATTTACCCAAACCATTTCTGGGTCTTGGAGATCTCATGTGCTTTAGCCTATCCACTAATTTTCATGGCTAGATCACATCCGATGCTACCACACATCAACACTCCCTCTCAGCGAGGAATGTGCTCTAGTAATGCTCCACCACTAAACATCACATTGATCATTCCGCACCATTACCTGCGCTGATGCTTGGCCTGCTGCCCAACATCCAATGCATTGTTTCTTCCTGTACTGTTGCCCATGACCCTGCCACTGCCACTGCAACATCTATACTGCAGCTCCCTCTCCACATGCTACATCATGCTGCCCATAGCATTGCCACTGCTAACTGATGACTTCAACTCAGTTACCGAGAAGTAAGTAACTGATCTACCCAAATCCTTACACCCTTGTCAGTCCGGAAGCCTCCTGATGCTGAAGCTACCTCTGTTGCTATCCTGTGCTTCCTTTGCGCCGCTGCAACCACCTCTGTGCCTCTCGCACTACTGCAACTCCCAATGAGCTACTACAGACTTCTGTACTCTAGCACTGCCTTGTCGCTCCATTGCATCTTGCTCCACCGGACATTTGTCATCCTGAAACTGTCATTCAGGGCTCTCGTAGCCAGATATGATCCAAGAGTTTGGAAACTTCAAGGATCCTGCCCTTCATCTTCGGTAGTCCTCCTGACTACAGCTCGATGTCACCCCACCTCTTCTCTAGAGGTGCATGAGCACTCATGGCACAGTCGTCATCAGTCTCGACTTCTTTCTCCGCCTTAGTCGGAGCTGCCTTGGAGTCAAAAGCCTCTCCCTTGTTCTTCTTCCTGGGACACTGGGTTGCATAATGACCCAGCTGCCCACAATGGAAGCACTTCACCTTGGAGATATCCTTCTTCTTCCTCTTCCCTTGTTGTCCCACAGATGCCAGAGTTGCATCATCCTCCTCCTCTTTCTTGATTCGACCTCCTTTTCCACTACTCCCCGCCTTGGTCAACCGTCTGATCTCTTCTTGGCGAAGCACTGCCCACATCTCTTCCCATCCTAGAAGATTGGCTCTACCCAAAATGCTTTGGACAAATGTCTCCCACTCCTCGGAGACTATATTCAGGGCGGTCCTCACCATGAACTCCCGATCCAGTGTGGCCCCTATGGAAGTAAGTTGGTCTTGAATCTCCTGCAATCTGAGGAGGTATAGATCTATCTATTCCCCCTTCTGCATCTGATACGATCGCAGTTGATTCTCTAATAGCATCTTCGTTGCACGGAAGTTCTTTGATACAATGTCGTCAAAGTATCCCACATCTCCTTTGCCATGTTCTTTTCAACAATATGTGGTACGACATGATCCGACCCCATCATGGATTATGCACTTTGCCCTCGCCATTGCATCCTCATACTTCTCATTATCAACTGGGTTGACTGGGATAGCCATAGTTCTCAAGGCGGAGCCCTTGATGCGATATCTATCCAGCACTGACAGGATCTTGGCCTTCCAGATGACAAAGTTGGAAGCCCCGTCCAACCTGTCTTGATCCCTTAGACCGTTCACTGCCATCTCCGCTCTTCTTCTGGAATCCCTTCGAGATTCGACTTCCCTCCTAGAAATCTCCCTCTATGTCCTGATTTCCTGCTGGAAATCTTCCCGCCAACTGTCGAACTACTCCTCTCCAATACTCTTTGCAACTGCAACTCGGATCTGGATTTCTTGGCTAGAAATCTGTCAAGGCAGCGACTCCCTCTATCTTGGTTTTGTCCCGTTAGGTACTGTTCTGCTCCGATAGAAACAACACCCCACCAGCTTCCCAATCCACACACTGCCCGCAGCTCCCTAGGCCCCGACAACTGAAGAAACTGAGCCTTCTAGTTTTGCGCAATCCCAACAAAAAGCTGACTCGCTCCTCTAGCCAACTGCGTCAAACCTATCTGGCTGAGTAGGATAACGTGGCTCTTCGTGAGCCTCTTCTGCCTCTCTCTGCCTCTGCGTTGGCCTTTTCTCTGGCTCAAAATGATGACGCAAGCCCTCTGCGTCACTCCTCTATTGCCTTATGCGTAGGAGTAGTTCTGTCTCTCGGGACAGCTATTACTGCTGCAAATTTCTGATATCTACTGGTGCCTTCAGTTCACCTATGATCTGTTGAAATTTCT
Source organism: Pinus tabuliformis (assembly GCA_031772625.1). Lineage (NCBI taxonomy): Eukaryota > Viridiplantae > Streptophyta > Pinopsida > Pinales > Pinaceae > Pinus > Pinus tabuliformis. The sequence continues at coordinate 708,415,991 of CM062816.1, read as the reverse complement.
GAATCTAACACATCAGAAATCCCTACTGCATTATCTAGTTTAATTTCGCCTACTTATTCATTCCATTAACAATTTATTTATAAATATAAACATTGAAATAAACACAAATGCAGCCTTATAACTCATATACAAATCAACAACTGAAATACTGAGACAAACACACAAGGGACACCGTTATTTTTGGACAATCGTCCCTGGAAAAACCCAATGCGGGAAAACTGGTGCAGCAGTTCTGAGGGTTTTATTATTATGCAGATTCTTGAGTACAACTAGGGTGCCGAAATGGCTCACCCAACAGAGATTGTTACACGGCAGTAATACCTCTTCTCGAAGACAGATATTTAGCGTCTCAGCTCTAGTCTTCCCCACGAAAATCCTTCTGGGGCTTCCTCTTGGCTCTGCCTTAGCCCTGCTAGCCTCAACTTAGCTCCTGAACCCTCAGCGTCAGCCTTCTGACTCTCTGCATCAGCTCTCTGGCCCTCTATGTCACCCACGCAGGCCCCTCAGCGTTTGCGTAGTCCCCAACTGCCTCTGCGTGGCTCTTACTGCCTCTGTGTAGCTCTAGCTGCCTCTGCATCAGCCACTTTGGCCACTATCCTGACCCTCTGACACTATCTATGCCTCTGCTATATCACTGCCCCTCACTACAACAGATTACTTGTTCGAATTTTCTCAACAAGCCTTGCTCTAGAAAATCGAATTGACTGATCAATCTTGGTGTGTCTCCAACTGACCCTCAAGCCTCCTCTTATACTTTTCCCGTTGAGTCTTCAACGACCGAGATTAAGTCCCTAATCAATGACTAAGATTAGATTTGGCTTGATCCATGTCATTTAGAACATTCTCACCCAGTTTTATATTAATACCCATTAATATTTTATCTTTCCTAAGTTTAGACTTAGGAACCCCATTAAAAATATTAATTATTTTAATATCTCTCTAACCGGGTGGAATTTGCCCAAACCATTTCTGGGTTTTGGAGATCACATGTGCTTTAGCCTCTCCACCAATTTTCATAGCTAGAGCACATCCAATGCTACCACAAATCAACACCAGAGACGCAGAAGGAAGGGTGACGCAGTGCAGAGAAGGTGACATAGAGGCTCACGCAGTGCCTGCGTTAGCATTCTGAGCTAGGAGAGGAAGACGCAGTAGCTGGGAGGAGCCCACGCAGTAGCTGCGTCAGTAGTCCAGACCAGAGCAGAGGCAAAGGGGGTGTAGATCGAGCCTACGCAGTGCCAAGCCATCTTTCTCAGGCAGGAAGGATTGACGCAGTGGCCAGAGGGAGCTAATCCAGTTCTCATTGTCATTGCGTAGAGCCAGAAAGGCTCAGATTCTTCGAGTTTCCGGGGCTAAGGGAGATGTGCAGATTTTTATTTGAGGAGCTGGTGGGACGTCGTTTCTATCAGTGCAGAACAATGTCTAAGGAGACTGAACCAAGGTAGAGGGAAGCACTACCTCGATAGATTTCTAGCCAAGAAATCTAGATCCAGGTTGCAGCAAAGGAGGATTGGAGAGGAGTGATTCGACAGTTGGCCAGAGGATTTCCGAGAGGGAAATCAGGACTTAGAGGAACCTAAAGAAGAGGAGCAGAGATGGCAGTGAACAGATTGAGGGATCATGACAGATTGGACGGGGCTTCCAATTTTGTCATCTGGAAGGCCAAGATCCTGGCAATCCTGGATAAACATTGCATCAAGGACTATGCCTTGAAAATAGTTGTTGTCCCAGGTGAGCCACATGCAAATGAGAAGTATGAGGAGGCCGAAGCAAAGGCGAAATGCATGATTCTATACGGGGTCAAGGATCATGTCATACCACATATTGGTGAGAAGAACACAGCAAGGGAGATGTGGTAAACACTGACCACCTTATACTAGGGCTCTTTCATGCAACGGAAAATGTTATTAGAGAATAGAGGTCATATCAGATGCAGAAAGGAGAGGAGATAGATCCATTCCTTCTCAGGTTACAAGGAATTCGTGACTAGCTTACTTCCGTGGGGTCTACACCATATCCAGAGTTTATGGTCAGGACTGCTCTGAATGCAGTCTTCGAGGACTGGGAGACATTTGTCCAAAGCATTTTGGGCAAATCAACTCTCCCCAGTTGGGAGGAGATGTGGGTAGTTGTTCGACAGGAAGAGATCTGACTAAGGCTGGGAGTAGCGGTAAGGGAGTTCAAATCTAGAAAGCGAGGAGGAGGATGCAGCTCTAGCATCTGCAGGACAACAAGGGGTTCAAAAGAGGAAGAAGAAAGATATCTCCAAGGTCAAGTGTTTCAACTGTGGGGATCTGGGACATTATGCCTCTCAGTGCCCCAGGAAGAAAGGCAAGGAAGAAGCTTCCGACTCAAAGGCTGCTCCAACAAAGTCGGAGAAGGATGTCGAGACTGGTGAGGATTGTGCCCTCATGCACCTCTAGAGAAGAGGTGGGGAGACATGGAGTTGTAGTCGAGAGGACTACAGAAGGGGGCAGGATCCTTGAGGTGCCCAAACTCTTGGATCACATCCGACTACGGGAGCCCTTAACGACAGTAGCATGATGACAGGTGTCGGTGGAGCAAGGTGTGATGGAGCAACAAGGCAGTGCTAGAGTGCAGAAATCTGTAACAGCGCAGTGGAGGTTGTAGCAGTGCGAGAGGCACAGAAGAGGTTGCAGTAGCACAATGGCAACAGAGGGAGCACAGGATAGCAGCAGAGGTAGCTTTAGCATCACGAGGCTTCCAGACTGACCAGGATGTCAGTATTTGGGTGAAGTCAGTTACTTACTTCTAGGTAACTGAGTTACAGTGCAGTAGTTAGCAGTGGCAGTGCTATGGGCAGCATGATGTAGCATGTTGAGAGAGAGTTGCAGTACAGATGTAGCAGTGGTAGTGGCAGTGTCATGGGCAGTAGTACAGGAAGCCGCAGTGCAGTGGATGTGGGGCAGCAAGCCAAGCATTAGCACAAAGGACAGACGTAGAGGATCAGTGTGATGCTTCTATGGTGAAGCATTGCTAGAGCACATTCCTCGCCAAGAGGGAATGTTGATTTTTGGTAGCATCAGATGTGCTCTAGCCATGAAATTTGGTGGAAACGCTAAGGCACATGAGATCTCCAAGACCCAGAAATCGTTTGGAGAAATTCCACCCAGATGAACAGATATTAAAATAATAATTTTTTTTAATGGGTTCCTAAGTCTAAACTTAAGAAAATAAAAATATTAATGTGTATTAATAAATATGGGTGAGAAAGTTATAAGTGACGATGATCAAGCCAGTTCTAATCTTAGCTGTTGATTAGGGACTTAATCTCGGCCGTTGAATCGTTAACAAGAAAAGTATAAGAGGAGGCTTGAGGGTCAATTGGAGATACACCAAGAGAGATCAAGAATTCAATCTTCTGGGTTGGGTTTGCTGAGGAAATCGAGTTAGAGATCAGCTGCAGTGAGGGGTGGTTCAGTAAGGGATTTTGATCCAAGGCTGAAGAATACATAGCAGAGAGGTAGTGAAGTGTCGGAAGAGGTAGTGCAAGCCCAAGAAGGGCTAACGCAAAGGCCTAAGGAGCCAACACAGAGGACGCAGAGGGCCGTAGAGGCTGACGTAGAGGACGCAGAGAGCTTCAAAGGCAGTGCTGGGAGATTCTGTGAGGCAGACTAGGGGCTAATCAGCAGATCCTGAGTTGGGAGAGGGTGGCGCAGTTCCAGAGAGGGTGACGCAGTTCCAGAGCAGTGCTTGGAGTATATTTCGCTATCCAGCACAAGGAACAGTCAATCACTGTGGGGTTGATCATCCAGTTGCTGATTTGCCGGAATATCTATCTCCAGAGAGAGGTAGTACTGCCAAGCATATTCTCTGAAGGGTGAGCCATTTCTGGCACCCTAGTAGTATTCAGAAATCTGCTTAATAATACAAACCCTCTATATGCTGCACCAATTTTCCCGCATTGGGTTTTCTGGGGACGTGTTGACGGTGTTGGACCCGCCAACATTCAGGGTATCACCCCGTATGAAGTCCCAACTAGACCTCACACCGTTTGGTGTGGAAGTCCCATCCAGTATGATGGCCCAGTCGCCATTGTCTTAAGAATTTGCCTCAACTCTTGCTTGTCAGTGCAGGAGAGTGGTTCGCTTTGTCTTTGAGAAGTGAGGTTCGCGTGCCGAGTGAGTGTAAGTGTACTTGTGTCAATGGTTCTTTCACTATGAAGGGGAGAGGATGAAGGTGAGTTCCAGGTTGAAAGGGATCAGTCCCAACTCGACTAGGAACACACAACACAAAAGACATAAACAGCTTCGGGCGGAGTAGTCCACTCGGATGCAGCTGTCACAACAGATAAGGTAAGATAACACGTACATCACCACAGATCAGTCCGAGACGAATGCAATGGTTGTTACAGCAAGGTTCATGTGAAAGGTCTGTCTGATGTCCAGCAGAGCAGTCGACACGGACAAGACAGTATTAACAGCATATACAACACATTTCCATTAATAGATTATGCATTACAACAAATGAATCAGTTCAGATGTAGAACACATGTTAAAGCAACATGCATTACAAGTGTTAAAGATTAGTCTTACAACAAATACAATACATGTGTGAAAACGTGTTGGCCTGTTGACAGGCTTCTGAATTAAGCGAAAGTTCCAAGACACATCGTTACACCATACATCACTAACCTCGTCAACAGGGCGTTGGAGCCACTACTTACTCCTCAAAGAAAAGATTACAGACTCTCTTGGCTATGTGGGAGGAGCTGAGGTGAAAAGTCCTTTCATGTACAAATGAGGGGGGTATTTATAGCCAAGGGTGAAACTGACCCTTGTGGTTGTTCGACTACCCTCATGACCGTTCGACTTCCATGACTTTCTGACTTACATGACTCTATGTTCAACAAGTGGGTCTCTTGGACTTCCACGTTACATCACATTGATTGACAACAAGCCCATAGTAGAGATGTGGGCAACATGACTCATGACTTGACTCGACATGACTTGACATGACATTGTTGGTACATTCGTGTTGCTGCTGGAGTGCATGTCGAGCTAGAGTGCTACTGAGTGATGGATGTCTTCATGGTGTACCATAGCTTCACCTCCGCATGGCGAAGTGCGCGGAGTCTTCGATGGTCCTTGGTTTGCTTGATGAAGCTTTAGCATGTTGTTCCTTGCTTTCATGCTGGAAGGCTTGACAGGCTCACTTGTTCACGAAGGTGCATGTTCGTCGCATTTGTTTGCTTCGCATGCTTCACTCGTTCGTCCGTTGGTGAACCTATCCATCTGCATGTGCATGTGCTCCCTTCATTCATCTTGTTCATCGCCTTGACATGTTTGTTGGTGTATCTGTACTTGCAGTCACTCATGACGAGACGACATCAAATCCAAAACCTCCTAGTCTACCATGACACACGATCAATTGAATGCAAGTGATCGAGAGAGGCAGCAAGGCTATGATGCGGGATGATGGCTCCGGGCAACTGCTGATGAAAATTATGCAAGAGTCATTGAGAGATGGAGATAGGCGATTTGAGTCGACAGTGACTGACTGCAAGGTCTAGCTCGGCTGGGAGGCAAAATTGCGCAAATTTTGGGAGGAACAGTCTGCTCTGCGCATTTTCCAGAACGAACAGTCAGCAGGGGCTAGACAGCCAAATTTGCACAATTTTCCAGAGGAACGGGTCGGGCTACATGAGGGATCAACAGGCAGGGATTACACAATTTTCCTAGGGAACTGCTCGAGAGATTGGCAGCTAGATCTGCACAATTCCCAAAGGGAACTACTAGTTGGCTACTAGGGTCACTGGCATCCAGATCTGCGCAATTCCCAAAGGGAACTGCCAGTTGGCTGCTGGTTCACTGATAGCCATACTTGCGCAATTCCCAGAGGGAACTGCCAGTTGGTTGCTGGGGTCACTGGCAGCCAAACTTGTGCAATTTCCAGAGGGAACTGCCTGTCGGCTGCTGGGGTCACTGGCAGCGAGACTTGCGCAATTCCCAAAGGGAACTGCCAGTTGGCTGCTCAGTCACTGGCAGTAGAAACTGCACAATTCCTGGAGGGAACAAGCAGTCTGCTGCTGGGAGCTATTGGATGGTAAAACTGCATGAAGGCTGGGAGGCTGGCTTGCTAATCATCTCTACGCAATTTCTTAGCCGAGCTGACTAATGGGTAGCGAGAGGCCTGCTCATGAGCACTGCGCAATTTCTGAGATGAACAATTGGTCGACTGTCTGGGTGGCCAGCATGAGTGCTGATTAAAATGCTTGCAGGCAACACAACTTGAAAGAACTAGCTTGGTGCTTCTGTGTTGTTCTGGTTGACAGTCGATCGATTCGAATGCAGGGTGATGGTCTGGCTATTAGTGAAGAGTCTGGTCGTCATAACTTTAGTAAAAATGACTAAGTGTGTGAATACTTGAAAGATGCATAGGTGATCATATGGACACACTCGCACGACTTGACGACGAAACGACCAAACCATCCGAATACATATGTTAAACATGACAGGCCGACGGTGCAAGCAACAAGTGCGACACTCGTGATTGATCGTTCATCATCGAGACGATGCTTGCGCGACAATGAATGCGACTCCGTGTGTGAGTGTGACAGATGCTTTCATGGCAAACACATCAAACACATATGAAGCACAAAATTTGAGCATAACTAGAAACAGTCACAAGCATGACTTAGACATCAACATGCAGAGACTTGAGTGCAATAAACAAGCAAAGCGAATGTAAAGACTTATACGAGCTCACGGAGTGAACCCGAGTGTGTGCAGTCATCAAGTGAAACTCTCCAAGGGAGGCTCCGAAATTGGTGCAGGCCAAAATTTTGGAGGGTGGTTGTAGCCGCTACAACACTTGGTGACACACTAGTAGAACTCCAGCTTCTCTGTTTTGGTTCATTGCTAGCACAGGGCCTTGGTCTTTCGGGAAGTATTGAATCGTTGTGCAGGTTACTTCAGTTTCCCCACTTACCCCATGGACATACATGGTTCACCCTTTGCCAACTCAGTCAAACACAATCAAAATTTCAGCTTAGATCTCAGTGTTTTGAATTCAGGAAGGGTAGTTTAGTTCGCGAGTTGAAGATTTTCAGAGTATAAGTTTTCATCTCTGGTGTTGCTTCGCTGCCAGCAGGCCTGGACAGTACCCTGGCGGAGTCACGTAGGAACACACACATTGCTCCACTGCCAGCGAGCCTGGTCAGTACCCCAATGGAGTTGCATGCTTCACCTCTCTGTGCAAGAAGCCTTTCACTTCTTTCGCCTTGTATTTTTAAAGAGAATTGTGCATAGACACTTATTTATTTTTGGGGCGGAAGAGGGATCCCGCCATATTGAGAGCAGAAGAAGTTGTTCCTTCAGAGAAGCATGTAAGACCTCTAACTTAGGTTTGCTCATTTAGATTTTTCCCCTTCTCTGTTTCTACTAATTGGATTAGCTTCAACACAGAGAGCAGAAGGTTGAGTACAGGCATGGGGTTTCCCAATGTGGACACAGGTTCACGGTTGGACCAAAGCTTCCCTTACAGACGGTTCGTATTTTCCGTCAAGACTTCATCAGCTGAAGATTCTAACCAAACACAGAGAAATTGGATGCAAGACTGGCCAAGTGCTGCAGTGTCACAAGTCTCTTCAAATTTTAGCCACATACTCTATTCAAAAGCCAGAACATAGTAGTTGGCAGCACTTATTTCCAGAAACAAAAATAGTAATCATAATAAAACAAAGCAAAAGCAAAGATAATAAGCAAAACAAACCAAATAAAACAACAAGCAGCAAGCAAACTATGTACAAGGCATGGGCGCTGCTCGACCTACTGAACCAATGTTTGAGGACTTGGCCATTTGACAAGAATATTACCAATCCTCCCATCGAGTGATTGCAAATGATAGGTGCGTGAGCCAAGTTTCTCGTGGACCAGTGTCGGTCCACCGGGCTCTGCTACCGGAACTTGGTGGCATTCCAGAAAACCTTCAAGTGAAGACAACACTGCTGTCTCAGGTACTGTGTGCAACATGGGCTCGGATGATGGCACGGGGTAATTGTTTTTACTCCGGGAAGGGTTCAAGTTTCTGAAGTCAATGCATAAGCGGATCTTCCCAGATTTCTTATGTGGAGGATTTAAATCAAAAAACCAAGTGTGATGACGAATTTTGCAAGTAATCCAAACACTTAAAATGTTAATCAATCTATTCGGTGAAAGGAGTACAAACAACATGCATATGTTACCTATTATTTGTTGTAATGGCTTGTCTTCTCCTTTACCTGGAATATCATGTTGGATTGTTCGCATGTAGTGGGTACTCAAGTCATCATCTACTCATGCAGGCCCATCCTGGTACTGTTTGATCAAGCGGTCGACGATTGGTCGCTGCTGCAGTGTGTAACTTGTACCGAGATTAGCCATCTTCGGATCATGGTGGATCCCCAAGTTGCTATGTTTGTTCATAGTGTTGGTCTTTCGTGTGTTCAGCATGAGTGCTTCAACATCATTGTTTGTGACTCTGAACTTCAAATAGCTCGAAATTGTGCATAGTTCATTGTTTTGGATGACTGAGGTGCACTCGGTCCTTGAGTCATCATGCGTTCCTGATTTATCAAGACTCATGGTCCACAACTTGTCTGTACATGGACCGTTTGGCATGCTGGTACTGCTGCTACTACTGTTGTTGCTACTACTGCTACTAACAGAAAAACAAGCTGTACAAGTTTCATTATCATCAGTTGGGCGAGGAAGGAGTCCCAACTGCTTGTCTGATGAGGTTGGGGTTGGCCGTGTGAGATAACACTCCAATGTCTTTTCCAGGAAGCAATTGCCAAACATGAGTTTTGTGAAGGCCAATGGTTCGTTCTCGCCGTCAAGAGGAGTGACATTGTGTTTCATATACGTCTCAAATAACACCTGGATTTGATAGCAATTTCCCTTGTACAGAAGCCACAGGTGAGACCAGTCTGTAGCAAAGTATCCATCTAGCTTGCTGGACCAGTCTCTGCTGAGCAGCAAACCATATGCTTCCGGTATGTCCACAACAATTATGTTGATGCACTGGTGGACTCGACTGTCATGGGATAGTCGGATGATCACGTCTCGTAGTTCACCAATGGCTGGTACTGATGTTCTATCAAGTTGGATGATTCTCGCAGATGTTTCGCTCCATCGTGCATTGATCTTCTTAGCAATGGAGAGTGACATGACATTGGCTGTCGCGCCAAAATCAACCAAACAATTGTGGACATTGTAGTTGAAAACTTCGAATGAAAGCAGGAATGGGGGGCAACCTGAGTTTGCTTCTTCCATCCGGAGTGTATTGAGCATAGTGGATAGTGATCCGGGAGGTGTGCATGCTCCCTTGCTGGTAGAGGTCGCGCTATCTGTTTCCGTTTGTCCCAATGTGCGCAGCAGGATATCTCGCTGGCTCTGGACTTTGGCTAACTCGAACAAACTGATGTTCGCTCGAGTTTTCTTCATGTCATCGACTATGTTGTAATCCAGAGGTGGTAGACTCACCGAGGTGTCTAGGGTGGAACGAATGCTTGTGCTGTCTAGCGGACTGTTCTGCAACTTGTTTCTCACGGATGTGTTCTTATCCGTCGTTGTCTTCCCGGACTTGCTTTGTGTTTGTTGCTTTGAGGCAGCTGGTGGATCAGCCTTCTTTATCAGTCGTCTCACTTTCTCTTGCATCTCCTCAAGTGTTGGGGGAGCCCCTTTACTCCTAAGATTGTAGCGATCATTTTGCTTTTGGGGCTACTTCTTGGTGTTCGTCTTCAAGACTACTTGCGAGCACTGATATGCGTTCACCACATGCCCAGAACTTGGTGCTTCATCAGGTGCAACCTCTTCATTATCATCAGTGTCTTCGGTTGCTCTTGTATGTTGCCATCCACATCGAGTGTATGAGTACAGATAGAGGTAACAACTCGCTTCCAATCTGAACAAGAGTTCTTAGGATGAAATTCTTCATGGAAGGAACAATACTTAGGATCAGTGCATTGATCGAGTTGGAACATAGGCTTTTGCGCAGATTTGGAGCCAAACCGGTTGTTGCTTGATGAGCCGGTTGATGAACTGCTTGCCTGTCTTTGTCTGGGTGGATGACTGTTCGCGAATGTGTCCGTCTTCCGTTGCTTGAGTTTGGACATTTCGGTGGTCAAGTTCTTGACAAGGCGAGTGAGGGTCTCAATGTCAATTGCTTCCTTGTCTCTGCCTTTGCTCGCCGTTGCTTGGGGCTTTCTACTTGCATCCTTGGAGTCCTTCGTTGATTCGTCATCCTTGATAACTCCAATGGCACGCAAGTCTTTCTCAATAGCAATAGCCTCTTTGCATCTTTGCATCTTTCTAACAGTGTTGGCTGCGCAGCTTGTTTGACGAACTGCGCAATGGTGGTTGGCAGTGCAAATGTGTAATAGTCGACAGTGATGGAGTCATGAGGTTTGGTGTCTGCTGCAAACTTGTTCAAGATACGCGTAAACCTATGATTGAAATCTTTCACTTTCTCTTTTCCCTCCATCTTGAGGCTTCCCAATTCTTTGAGTAGCATGGCTGGAGTCTTGTCATCAACAAACTTTTCAAGGAACATACGTTTGAAAGAACCCCAGTTCTGTATAGAGTTGGGTGGAAGGTTGTGATACCAAGCAACTGCTCGGCCGTCCAAGGTACATGGAAACAATCTACATGCTACGTCGTCATAACGTACCTCAAGGGTCTACAGCTGTAGGTAGAAGTTGTCTAAGTGGTCTTCTGCCTTCATCGCGCTGTCAGGGTTAAACTTGATGTTCATTCTCTCCGCTCGCTTCGGCATCTTGTGCAGAACATCTAGGAGAGCCAATGGTCCCTGAGTCATCCATTCAAGATTTGGGTCAGCCATCTCTTCGTCCTCTTTGTCTTCTTCGTCTTCTTCCTCTCCTTCGGAATCTGATGGTTCTGGATCTGAGTTTGTCGGTTCGTCTCCACCTCCACTTCCTCCGTTGCCTTCCCCTTCACCTCCTATACCGGAGTTTGATCCCAAGACCACAAGAGTGCCTTGTTCGTCTTCAAATAAGATTGGAGGTTCCTCTCCGTCTTCAATAGCTTCTTCCAAACCTTCAAGAGTAGCAAGGACTGCTTCTTCCACCGATGATAAACCACTCCTGTGGGAGTGGCCTTTGGCTTCTTGGATGTGTGTGGAAGGTATTGTACGCTTGGGATCAGTCCAACTGCTTTCGTGAACTGGTGAGTGATGGGACGGACAAGCGAAGGTGTTGATATGAAATCTCGTGTTCAATTCTGGGAGGTGAGGAGTAACCAACTACATAGTCATGAGAGAGGGGTTGCAAGTCATTGCCTTGACCGAATGGTTGATCGAGGGGAATCTCTGCCATGTACAACTAGTTGCCCTCCTTCTAGCGCTAGAAATGTTGACGGTGCTGAACCTGCCAACATTCAGCGGATCACCCCGGTATGAAGTCCCAACTAGACCTCACACCGTTTGGTGTGGGAGTTCCATCTAGTATGATGGCCCGGTTGCCATTGTCTTAAGGATTTGCCTCAACTCTTGCTTGTCAGCACAGGAGAGTGGTTCGCTTTGTCTTCGAGAAGTGAGATTCGCGTGCCTGGTGAGTGTAAGTGTACTTGTGTCAATGGTTCTTTCAATGTGAGGGGAAAAGGGTGAAGGTGAGTTCCAGGTTGAAAGGGATCAGTCCCAACTCGACTAGGAACACACAACACAAAGGACATACACAGCTTCTGGCGGAGCAGTCCACTCAGATGCAGCAGTCACAACATACAAGGTAAGATAACACATACAACACTCACGGATCAGTCCGAGACGAGTGCAACAGTTGTTACAGCAAGGTTCATGTGAAAGGTCTGTCTGATGTCCGGCAGAGCAGTCGACATAGACGAGACAGCATTAACAACATATACAACACATTTCCATTAATAGATTATGCATTACAACAAATGAATCAGTTCAGATGTAGAACACATGGTTAAAGAAACATGCATTACAAGTGTTAAAGATCAGTCTTACAACAAATACAATACATGTGTGAAAATGTGTTGGCCTGTTAACAGGCTTCTGAATTAAGCGAAAGTTCCAAGACACATCGTTACACCATACATCACTAACCCCGTCAGCAGGGCGTTGGAGCCACTACTTACTCCTCAAAGAAAAGATTACAGACTCTCTTGGCTATGTGGGAGGAGCTGAGGTGAAAAGTCCTTTCATGTACAAATGAGGGGGGTATTTATAGCCAAGGGTGAAACTGACCCTTGTGGTTGTTCGACTACCCTCATGACTGTTCGACTTCCATGACTTTCCGACTTACTTGACTCTATACTTGATTCAATGTTCAACAAGTGGGTCTCTTGGACTTCCATGTTACATCACATTGATTGACAACAAGCCCATAGTAGAGATGTGGGCAACATGACTCATGACTTGACTCGACATGACTTGACATGACATTGCTGGTACATTCGTGCTGCTACTGGAGTGCATGTCGAGCTAGAGTGTTGTTGAGTGATGGATGTCTTCATGGTGTACCATAGCTTCACCTCCGCATGGCGAAGTGTGTGGAGTCTTCGATGGTCCTTGGTTTACTTGATGAAGCTTTAGCATGTTGTTCCTTGCTTTCATGCTGGAAGGCTTGACAGGCTCACTTGTTCGCAAAGGTGCATGTTCGTCGCGTTCGTCCGCTTCGCATGCTTCGCTCGTTCGTCCGTTGGTGAACCTGTCCATCTGCATGTGCTCCCTTCGTTCATCCCATTCGTCGCCTTGACATGTTTGTTGGTGTACCTGTACTTGCAGTCACTCATGACGAGATGACATCAAATCCAAAACCTCCTAGTCTACCATGACACATGATCATTCGAATGCAAGTGACCGGGAGAGGCAGCAGGGCTGTGATGTGGGATGATGGCTCCAGGCAACTGATGAAAATTGCACAAGAGTCACTGAGAGATGGAGATAGGCGATCTGAGTCGATAGTGACTGACTGCAAGGTCTAGCTCGACTGGGAGGCAAAATTGCGCAAATTTTGGGAGGAACAGTCTGAGCTGCTAGAAGGCAAGGCAAGCATGCTCTGCGCATTTTCCGGAATGAACAGTCAGCAAGGGCTAGACAGCCAAATTTGCGCAATTTTCCAGAGGAACGGGCCAGGCTGCATGAGGGGTCAGCAGGCAGGGATTGTGCAATTTTCCTGGGGAACTGCCAGTTGGCTGCTAGGGTCACTGGCAGCCAGATTTGCGCAATTCCCAAAGGGAACTGCCAGTTGGCTGCTAGGGTCACTGGCAGCCAGATCTGCGCAATTCCCAGAGGGAACTTCCAGTTGGCTGCTGGGTCACTGGTAGCCAGACTTGCGCAATTCCCAGAGGGAACTTCCAGTTGGCTGTTAGGGTCACTGGCAGCCAGAATTGCGCAATTCCCAGAGGGAACTGCCAGTTGGCTGCTGGGGTCACTGGCAGCCAAACTTGCGCAATTCCCAGAGGGAACTGCCAGTTGGCTGCTTAGTCATTGGCAACAGAAACTGCGCAATTCTTGGAGGGAACAGGCAGTCTGCTGTTGGGAGCTGCTGGCTGGGAAAACTGCATTAAGGCCGGGAGGCCGGCCTGCTGATCATCTCTGCACAATTTCTAAGCTGAGCTGACTGATGGGCAGCGGGAGGCCTGCTCATGAGCACTGTGCAATTTCTGAGATGAACAGCCAGTCGACTGTCTGGGTGGCCAACATGAGTGCTGATTAAAATGCTTGCGGCAACACAACTTGAAAGAACTAGCTTGGTGCTTCTGTGTTGTTCTAGTTGACAGTTGATCGAGTTGAAAGCAGGGTGATGATTTGGCTATCAATGAAAAGTCTGGTCGTCAAAACTTCAGTAAAAATGACTAAGTGTGTGAACAGTCAAAAGATGCATAGGTGATCATACAGACACACACTCACATGACTTGACGACGAAACGACCAAACCATCCAAATATATATGTTAAACATGACTGACCAACAGTGCAAGCGACAAGCATGACACTCGTGATTGATCGTTCATGATCGAGATGACGCTTGCGTGACAATGAATGTAACTCCATGTGTGAATGCGACAAATGCTTTCATGGAAAACACATCAAACACATACGAAGCAAAGACTTTGAGCATAACCAAAAAACGGTCGCAAGCATGACTTAGACATCAACATGCAGAGACTTGAGTGCAATAAACAAGCAAGGCAAATGTAAAGACTCACACGAGCTCACGGAGTCAACCCGAGTGTGTGCAGTCATCAAGTGAAACTCTCCAAAGGAGGCTCTGAATTGGTGCAGACCAAAATTTTGGAGGGTGGTTGTAGCTGCTACAACAGGACGATTTTCGAAAAATAATGGTGTCCCGTGTTATTGTTTTGTGTATGATCTGTATATCTGTGAAGGCTGCATTTGTGTTTACTTCGATATTTATGCAATTAAATAACTTGTTAATGTAAAGAACAAGTAGGAGATAGTAAACCAGAAATTGCAATAGGGGTTTCTGATGTGTTAGATTCAAGAATTTTCACATCCAAGTTCCAGAATTTTCATAGAGTGCAACCATTTCTTAAAGCTTCATTAACAAAATTACTGGCATCATAAACACTACGTTTTTTGCATAGGCTGTTGATTATTATGTTGTATGTTCAAATATTAGGGTTGCAACCATCATCCAACATCTTCTTCGCAAGTTATGCAGCTTCTAGGATGAGTCCTTTTCAGAGAATCCTTTAATAAGCATATTGTAAATGATAGCATCAGGATCTAAACCTTTGCTGTATGCCTCATTGAAGAGATCCACAGCTCTTTCTATATTGCCTTCCTCTTGTAAATGATAACATCAGGATCTAAACCTTTGCTGTATGCCTCATTGAAGAGATCCACAGCTCTTTCTATATTGCCTTCCTCACAAAAACTATTGACAAGGATAGAGTAAGTGATCTGATCAGGAGCAAAGGCTTTGAAAATTGAATCTCCAAGTAGTTCTGATGCCTTTTGCACCATACCCACCTTGTAGAATCCGCCAATCAATGTACTGTAAGTGAAGTCACCAGGTATGCAGCCCTTTGTTACCATTGTTCACAGAAGCTTCTCCACTTCCTGAACCATGCGTGCTTTACAAGGGTCTCTTATATATACCATTCTTTTTCTCTTTGCAGTCCTGTTGGAGTCAATTGCCAGCGTATGGTTTTCTGGGGAATGGATTCCTTTGAGATCTTGAGTGGTTCCTCGCAGCTTCTCCTCCCCCAATTGTTTGGGGTGTAACTGTTGGTTAAATGGAATTTTTGACCCAAGGAAAGCTCTGTAAAGGATGTTGTGATCCAGACAGAACCTTTCAGCCCTACCTTTCAGTACATCAGAATCCCATAGGGTGTCTACTCCTCTAGAGAACCCTCTTGGTTTGATGCAGAATTTGTGTCTTCCCTTCCACAGAAATTTGATTAGTTCTCAGAATACAGTTTCAGCGAAATTTGAAATTTGATTAGTTCTGAGAATACAGTTTCTTCGTTTTACGTCTCTTGAAGGAATGCTTACACCTGTTTTTTCTTACGTGCTAACATTCTTAAACTATCCCGTTCATCCTAAGATCCCTGACCTCTATATTTCCAGGATGTTAGCTTCATATCTTGCTTTTCAATTTAGAGCTGGCTCCAAAGGCTTGCAACAATGTTGACCGTGAGCTATTCACCTTGCTCTGTGCTGGTTCTTCTTCTTTCTGTTCTTTGTGACATAATTTTACCCTAACTCACTTGCAGGAATTTCAACAGTTTACTGGTATTAATACTGTAATGTATTACAGTCCTAATATTGTGGAGCTGACGGGCTTTGTTTCAAATCAAATAGCTTTATTACTTTCCTTCTTTGTTTCTGCAATGAATGCACCTGGCATAGTTCTCTTTGTTTCAAATCAAATAGCTTTATTACTTTCCTTCTTTGTTTCTGCAATGAATGCACCTGGCATAATTCTTGGCATATACGCTCCCGATGAGCTTTTGCGGCAGTTTTTTTAATCACTAACCATTCTATCTGTAGCATTTTACTTTACTTCTGTTGATGAGCCCACTGTGGTGAGATACAACATCCACTAGAAGCAGGTTATGCTTGACCAGCAGTCCTCAACTTTAGTCGACCTCTTTGGACCTGCAATGGTTGTTTAACTGCTGGGTGTGGCTTTTGCACAGCCTCTGGAAACAAGATGCTTCCTGGAAGTTTCTTTCTTGCAAACACAACATCCGAGCAGTATTGTTCCCAGCATTCTAGCTCTTGACCCAGTGATGGGTGTCCAAGTAGCTATGGTTGGCTTCTTGTTCTTGGCTTTGGTTTTATATATAGATTTCTTCTCTCCTGAGATGGGACCTGTTCAATGGATGATCAATTCCGAAATTTTTCCTTCAAAATATAGAAGTATATGTGGAGGCATTGCTGTAACAGTTTGTTGGATATCTAATCTGATTGTTTTAGAGAGCTTCCTATCTTAGATTGATGTGTTGGGCACATCCAAAACATTTATAATATTCACTGCTATTGTTGTGGGTGCATTCCTTTATGTCCTTGCTTTTGTTCCCGAGACAAAAGGCCTGAGCTTCGCAGAGGTCGATAAATTATGGCTAGGGAGAGCTTTAAGTGAAGATTGTGAATTTTGGAACACAAAGTCCTCTTCTCTTGTTCCGTGCATCAGCTCCTGGTAACATTTACTCCTACATATTGAAAACTGTTTCGGCAAAGGATGATGTCTAATTGCAAGCAATACAAAATACAGAGAACAAGGTAACTCAGGTGCCTGAAGAAAGAAGAATTTCTGAATCTTGTCCACCACTGGAGTATATATACCATATTTCTGACAAGTTTGCAACCAGTCCTGTCCTGTTCAGTGAAGATAAGAGGGGCGTTTTTTCTTTCAATGTACTATTAAACAACATCAAAACTGTAATGAGTGAGCATGTAAGAATGTCTTGAGATCTCTTCGTCAACTAGAAAAGGAAAAATGTAAATCTTACTCAAACATAGAGATTCAAATGGATGTAAAAATATTTGAACCACAGGTATGGGGGCTTGGTTGATCTAATGGACTTGGTAACTAAGGCTATGGGAACATGGATTAGAGGCCTTGCCTTATTCCTATCCAACTGGCTTGAGCAGAAAACAATGGACTGCTTGCTCTGAAGGACGAGTTTCAGATACCACCGGAACTGAGTTATGACAACAGCTTATCTCTGACAAATTTGATCATTTTTGGCATTTATGATACGGTTCTTAGAAACTAGGAGGACGAGATATTGTACTAGTTGTGGTTGCCAATGCTGATGTTGTTGTACAGTGACATATCAGTCTCTGACCATGATGGTAATTCAAACCATATCACAAGTTTCTACTGATATTCATATAGAGATTGCAGTATGATGGTTATCATACTCAGCACCGTGGAAGAAGCAAAGCAATTCAATTTCAATTTCAAAGCAAACAGGAGGATAAAGCTACCCGGATCTGTTGCATAAAACCACCCCCATATAAATCATTATATAATCTACTACCCTCTTTCTAAAGATGAATGAATAGTCTACTACCCTTGTATGAACCATGGATAAAACTACCCCAAATTCAATTCCATAGAGAAATACTCCTATTTTAATTTTTAATTTACAATGAGAACCCTTCTCAATTTACAAAGATATCAGATCAAAGCATATATCAGATGTGAGCATATATAAAGAAGGAAAGCATAAACGGGGGCAGTTTACTTTGTAGCTAAGAGGCAGGGGAAAACAACGATGAAAGTTATTATAAAGTTGATTATGGATAGTAGGTATGAGATAATAAAGGTTACTAAAAGGTAACTAACATTTGAAAACTGGAATTCTATCATTAAACTGCTGATTCTTATGATTCTTACATTCAAGCTAATATAGCTGATTACGTCCAAGGATATAGATACTCCGATGACATACGAGGATATAGGAAGTGCTAATAATAGCCATTTCTAGATACGTATAATAATAGTCATTTGAAACTAATTTAACTGGCATTATAAAATTCGAGTTTATTAATACTAGCAGGTCATAACTGTTGTATTGGGATTTCACTGAATTTTGAGTCTTGACATTTCAACCGCTTACACTTGGTCAAATAATACTTTCGATTTTAGACTTGTGATTACTACTGCTGCTAAGGTCAAAGAAATATCATCTGAAACTAGCACCTTTGGGATGCCAATGATAGTAGTACTGACAAAGACAACACTCATAAGTAGAGTTTGCCAAAAAAAAAATTGAGAAGGTACACAATTTGAACGTGTGGAAGCAGATTGACCTTTTTCCCCCTAGCGCTAGCTGGAAGATCTGATTTCAACATAGGTCCTGTTACCTGGAGAAAATTTTTCTCATACATTAGACAACCAGTAAAATAGCTTGCAGCCCCCTTCTAGCCACCATTAGGTGATGATATGCTATATATCTCCGCCACTTGCATCAGTCACTTGTTTCTCACCCGTCTGGCAAGAGCACATGCACAAAGGTGGACTACCACTCAAAAGGTACATCGATCATTTTGCAATCGGGTTATGCTATATATCTCCGCCACTTGCATCAGCCACTTGCTTCTCACCCACCTAGCATGAGCACATGCACGAAGGTGGGCTACCACTCAAAAGGTACTTCAATCTTTTTGCAATCGGGTGCTTATACTTTGTTTTTGACCATGATCTTGTTTTCTCACCTTACTTGGGGGGTGAATTTTTTATCCTAGTCCAATGGGACCTCCCTAGCACCTTTGGGATGCCAATGACAGTAGTACTGAAAAAGACTCCACTCATAAGTAGAGTTCGCAAATAAATTTTTTGAGAAGGGATACAATTTGAATCCATGGAAGTAGTTTGACCTTTTTCCCCTAGTACTCGCTGGAAGATCTGATTTCAACATAGGTCTTATTACCCACCGAAATGGGTAACCCCATAGGAGAAAAATTGTCTCCTACAGTAGACAGCTAGCCAAACAACCTGCAACCCCTGCTAGCCACCATTAGTTGATGATATGCTATATATCTCAACCACTCACTTCTCACCTGTCTGGCATGAGCACATGCATGAAGGTGGGTTGCCACTCAAAAGGTACTCCAATCATTTTGCAATCAGGTGCTTATACTTTGTTTTTGGGCATTTAGTATGGATCATGGGACCATCTCAAAGATCGACAGAATTTGACCATGATCTTGTTCTCTCACCTTACTTGGGAGTTAGTTTTTTATCTTAGTCCAGTGAGACCTCCCTTTAGGCCCTTTGGGTATAGAAGGGGTACTACTTGAGAAACCCTGATTCAGATAGCGTAGTTTCATCTTTCCATATATCATAATTAACACCTTCCATCCTACATTACAAGCCCATATCTCAACTCCATTCTTTGGGTTCAACTTATCATTGGTTCTTTGGGAATCGACACTCATACGTCCACATACCTGGGTAGGGCTGAGAAACTTTACCTTGGGAGTTCGATGTAGTTAAAAGAAACAAAAAGAGCATACAATGGCCACAACAAAAGAAAAAATATCAAAATGTGAAAGATGGCCAGGGACATGAAGATTAGCATGTGGGCAAAAGTCTAGCATGAGCTCTACCACACTGGTATGGCCATCACCTAGTTCTTGAGCAATTATTGCTCCATCACATCAAAAGAAGGAACCCTTGCATGTTCCAACTATGATGAGTGATAAAATGACTCATCTTAAAGAGGTAATACAACTGCTACATCATACAAAGCAAGCTCTAATCCTTGAGCTAGAAACAGTAATACAAAGTAATATCAAGAAGTAAAAGGCACACAAGAGGGGTGGAAAAACAAAAAACAAATTAGTAACTCATGCCTCCATGAATGGCTCCCTCCTCACATCTATACACTCAAGGTGTGGACACCTCCATCAGTTAGTCCATTTGACCATGGCACTTGGCCATGAAGTCTTATCCTTTCCATTACCATCATTATAATTCACTAACATCTATCAATCAAAGGGTGGACCAAGGAAATATTGCTTCCCCGTAGATGCTGGAAACACCTAATAGGGTTTACCTTTAGCCAACCCTACCTGGGGAGAAAACACCATTGCGAGATCAATGCCTTGATTTTGGAAGGGGATCCTTGTTTCAGGTATTAAATTTCCCTTAACATTCAAGTTTGGTTCACTTAGATCACTAGGTGACATATGTCCCAGAGCACCTCCAGCACACAAGACGTTGGTTGACTTTATTCAAGATTTGATGATTCTTCAGGATGCCATAGCGGAACCTAGTATGCCCCCAGGATGGCCTTGACACAAATTGATGGGCATTAGTTGATCAAAGTCGAGCCCAAATGAGGATGGTCTCACCATGAGAGACTAGGGAGGACTTATAGCAACAAAGAAGCCCTTAATGCTAGAGCAGAGGAGACCACTTTTTGCAATTGCAGACCCATGGAGACCATGTGAAATTTTCAACTATTGCAGCAACTAGAATTAATTCTTCTAACTGTAAAATTAATTATGTAGTTTATTGCTACAAAAACAACGAATTAATCACATTACAATCTTTACAAATAAATATTGCGGAAAATAAAAGCGTTGGAAATCAAGAAAAAATGGCACAAACACACAAAATGACAATTATTTTTAGATAAAAGTCCCCGGAAAAATCCAATGTGGGAAAACCGGTTGCAGCAGAGGGTTTATTTTATTAAGCAACATTGAGAAAATTTTGAGTACCACTGGAATTTGGATGCCCAAACAAGCAATCCTCTACAAGATAAACTAACCAAAAATTAGTGAGACGTCCCACCCAGCACTGATCCAACTCCAAAACTAGCACAAACTGGGCTCCATGGAAGCCTTGCGTCAACCTTTGCGTCACCACTATGCAAGCACTAGTACACTCTACTTGGAAACTACAACTGATCAAGCCATTTGCCCAATTTGACCTCTGAGAATGACTCGCTGGAACTCTCTAAAAATTCTCCCGATCTCTAGCAACTGAATCGACCCTTTGTCTGGCCGAATCGAACTCTGCCTCTGAAGCTTCTGGGCAGCCTCACTGAGGAAACTCGACCCTCTTATCGCGGACTCTTCGGAACTGGAAAGCTTCTTCCGTACCCACTGTCTCTGCCCCTCTATATCTCTGTGTCCCCTCTCTGGCTCGAACTCTTCTGGCAGAATGTTGCTCTTTGGAAAATCAAACTGTCCAAGGAAACTCGCTCTCAAGTGTGTTTCTCCATCTACCCATTAACTTCTTCTTACAATCTCTAGTTGGGACTCCAACGACAAAGATTAAAACTTAATCGATGGCTGAGATTATTTCCTAGTCGATCCATATGAGTTTCTGGAGAAATATCACCTTCCTCAATTAATTGTTGTTAATTAATCATTTTCCCTAAATTAGACTTAGGAAAATTTTAATTAATTATTATTTAACTTAATTAAGGCATTTTTAGGTGGATTTTCCTGAAACCTTTTCTTAGCCTCTCTGAAAATTGTCGAGACTAGAACACCATCTCATGCTACAAAAACTAACACTCTCTCTTAGAGAGGAAGGTGTTCTCTCCCACTCTAGTGCTACACTGCTGCTACAACACCCTATCTTTGTAACATCCTCCATACATGTCGCTAATCTCTGGCTACTATGACTACCTGCCACTGCCCACCAACTACTACAAAACTCTTGATGTTGCATATATGTTTTTGCTGACACTGCACTGTGCAACCTGTATTGCTGCCAACTCTGCATCAGCACTGCAGCTCCCTCTCAACTATTGTTGTTGCTATTGCGACTATTGCAACTCAGAAGCATTCAAAATACTGAATCAATTGTGTCTCTATGTTGAAACTGTCTCCTAAGCATCTCACTGCTACTAGCCTCTGCATTGTCCACTGGGGAATATGCATTGTTCCTGACTCTGCTACTGAGCTTCTTGCTCTGCTGTCAACACTACTCTATGCTCCTTACTACTTAGTACCTGACTACTACTAGTCTGCAACTGTCACTCTAGAAATGACTAGATCCACTGATATTAATCCTCCTTCTACTGAATACTATGGGCCCCTGTATTAAAGGTAATGACCCATGAGGAAACACCATTAGATGCTCACCTCGATGGACCCTACCCAAATCTCTGTAACTCTGAACTATGATATACTTGTACTACTACTGCTTCTCTGCTACTATCTTTGCACTGTTGCTACAACTACTGCAATAATGAGTCTGATCTCCCTAGATTCTGAAGTGTTAGCTTCCATAGGGTTGCTCCCTCTAAGTCTCGATGTCCCTATGGGAAATCTCTCTACTCCCTCTTGGCAGCTCGTACTGTCCTCCTATACTGGAAACTGGATTGCGTAGCTCTGCACTGGGAATCTTCTCGCTCGAAATGCACTTGCATACTGCAACTAGGCAATTCACACTGTCTGTGTCACTACAACTAGTTCTGTAACTATCTCCTGGGTGCTGACTATAGTTGTCATCTGAATGACCAACTGCACCTGCTGACACTATGATCCTTTTGCTACTTATTTTTTTGGGTTCCCGTAGCAAGGATACTAATCCATGTGAGAAATTTGCAGCAACTGGATCTAATTTGTTCCTCTTCCATGGATCCTGCCCAATCTAGCACACTGGGGTCTCACACTCCTCCTAGATCTGGTGCCTTAATATCTCCTTTTGGGCCTAGTCCCTGGCTAGGACCCTTCTTCGCTCTGCAAATTGCACTAGACACCTCGTACTTCCACCGACACCTGTCTTTGGCAACTGGAAATCGATCTGCTACCCAAATTTGCATTCTAGCTAACTTGAATGACCTCTTCTGGGAATCTCGTATGACCGTCTCTAGAAAGATGCAAAAACTACGAAACTCAAATAACTAGAGAACTAAACAGGAATCTCCTCCCTTTCTTGCTCAGTTACCACTGACCATCTCTGAAGATTGCACTCCCTCCTAGAATGCATAGAGCTGGTATTGTCTGCCTTTCTCTACCTATAGCGGCTCTTTGAGACTACTCGCTGAACCTTTCCAAATTTCCTACTCTGAAAACAGGTAATTAATTTTTTTTATGGAGTTCTTAGGACTAAACTTAGGAAAATTAAAATATTAATGGGTATTAATATAAAACTGGGTAAGAATGTTCTAAATGACATGGATCAAGCCAAATCTAATCTTAGCTGTTGATTAGAGATTTAATCTCGGCCGTTGAAGACTCAACAGAAAAAGTATAAGAGGAGGCTTGAGTGTCAATTGGAGATACACCGAGTTGATTAGTCAGTTCGATTTTCTGGAGCGGGGTTTGCTGAGAGAAATCAAACCAGTGATCAGAGTTGCCGCGAGGGGTAGTGAGTGCATAGCAGAGAGGCAGGAGATAGTGTTGGAAGACCAGCGCAGAGGCAGAGAGGCAGACGCAGAGCCCGTAGGAGCCACGCAGAGGGCCAGAGGGCCGACGTGGGTGACGCAGAGGGCCAAATAAGCAGCGCAGAGCATCTATAGGCTAACACAGAGGCCAAGAGGGCTGACGCAGAGCCTCAGAGAGGCGTTGGAGAGAGTTTCGTGGAGAAGACTTGTCGAATATCTGCTTCCAAAGAGAGGTATTACTGCCAGATAGATTTCTCTGTAGGGTGAGCCAGTTTGGCACCTAGTTGTACTCAAGAAAAGTTTCTTAATAATAAAACCCTAAGAATTGTTGCATCGGTTTTCCCAGGTTGGGTTTTTCCAGGGACGATTGTCCAAAAATAACGGTGTCCCTTGTGTGTTTGTCTATTTCTTTCAGTTGTTGATCTGTAGATGGTTGAGACTGCATTGTGTTTATTTCAGTATTTATATGGTTAAATAACTTGTTCAGTAATTAAACAAGTAGGTGAAATAAACCCGATAGTGCAGGGAAATTTCTAATAGGTTAGAGTTAGAAATTTCAGCACTACAATCCCAGCGACTCAAACTGGTTGCTTTCGCAAACTCACACTGCCTACTGCAGCTGGAAATCTAGGATCTCCTCCAAAGAACTAGAACTAGAAACCCTCTGTGAAAATTACCTCTATGTGTGCAACTTCTCTTACTTCTGGCATTGATTTTGCTACTGCAAATTGTTGCAAAACCCTCTGTGCCCAGACAAGAAACTTGCTTTGCAAAAATATGAGCTATTCTTGCTCCCTCTGCTTTTTGGACTCGCTTTTCTGCACAAATCGAATATTCTGCAACCCTGCAACTGAAAATTGAACCCTCTATCCAACAATTCGCATTGCCTTGCTCGACACTGGGCAACCCTAGAAAATTTTGCTCCCCCTAAACAACAAAATTTTCTTTCTTCCACCACTGAGCTTCCTATCTGTCAACCTTGCTCTGATCCCATGTGAAATTTTTAACTATTGCAACAACTGGAATTAATTCTTCTCACTGTAGAATGCAATTTATTGCTATGACAACGAGTTAATCACAACATTGCAATATTCACAAATAAACATTGTGGAAAATAGAAGCGTTGGAAACAGAGAAAATACTAGCACACACACATAAAATGACAATTATTTTTGGACAAAAGTCCCCAAAAAAACCCAATGTGGGAAAACCGGTTGCAAAAGCTGAGGGTTTATTTTATTGAGCAACAGTGAGAAAATTTTGAGTACAACTAGATGTTGATTTCTATAGCATCGGATGTGCTCTTGCCTCGAGATTTTTCAAAGACTCTAAGGCACATGCATTTTCCAATACCGAGAAATCGTTTGGGAAAATTTCAAATTCCACCTAAAGATGGTTCAAAAAAAATAATTAACTTTTTAAAATGGTTTCCTAAGTCTAAACTTAGGAAATCTGGTTAATCAAAGGGTATTAATCAAATCAGAAGTGGATCTTCTAGAAGAATACGAGGATCAAATCCCAGTTATCCTTAGCCTTTGATTATGTTTTAATCTTGGTCGTTGGTGCTCCAACGAGAGATTATAAGGAGGAGTTCGATGGGCACTTGGAGAAAACACTTGTGTAGTTCAATTTTGCTCGGAAGTCGATTTCCTGAGTAGCCGCTATGAGTTGTCTGAAGTGATTTAATAAAGTCGAAGCAGTGAGAGAGGGGCAGGGATAGTAGACCGGCGGAGAGTTTTTCCAGATCCTCTAAAGCTTCTGGGCAGCCTCACTAAGGAAACTCGACCCTCTTATAGCGGACTCTTCGAAACTATAAAACTTCTTCCATACCCACTGTCTCTGCCCCTCTCTATCTCTGCGTCCCCTCTATGGCTCGAACTCTTCTGGCAGAATGTTGCTCTTTGGAAAATCGAACTGTCCAAGGAAACTCTCTCTCAAGTGTCTTTCTCCATCTACCCATTGACTTCTTCTTACAATCTCTAGTTGGGACTCTGACGACAAAGATTAAAACTTAATCGATGGCTAAGATTATTTCCTAGTCGATCCATATGAGTTTCTAGAGAAATATCACCTTCCTCAATTAATTATTGTTAATTAATCATTTTCTCTAAATTAGACTTGGGAAAAATTTAATTACTTATTAACTAACTTAATTAAGGCATTTTTCGGTGGATTTTCCTGAAACCTTTTCTTAGCCTCTCTGAAAATTGTCAAGACTAGAACACCATCTAATGCTACAAAGACTAACGCTCGCTCTTAGAGAGGAAGGTGTTCTCTCCCACTCTAGTGCTACAGTGCTACTACAACACCCTATCTTTGTAACATCCTCCATAC
Organism: Pinus tabuliformis; assembly: GCA_031772625.1. Taxonomy (NCBI): domain Eukaryota; kingdom Viridiplantae; phylum Streptophyta; class Pinopsida; order Pinales; family Pinaceae; genus Pinus; species Pinus tabuliformis. The sequence continues at coordinate 708,390,341 of CM062816.1, read as the reverse complement.
ATGTTGTTGATCTCTGGCTACTATGACTACCTGCCATTGCCCACCAACTACTACAAAACTCTTGATGTTGCATCTATGTTTTTTCTGCCACTGGACTGTGCAACCTGTATTGCTGCCAACTCTGCATCTACACTGCAACTCCCTCTCAACTATTGTTGCTGCTACTGCGACTATTGCAACTGAGAAGCATTCAAAATACTGAATCAATTGTGTCTCTATGTTGAAACTGTCTCCTAAGCATCTGACTACTATTAGCCTCTACATTTGTCCACTGTGGAATATGCGTTGTTGCTGACTCTGCTACTGAGCTTCTTGCTTTGCTGTCAACACTGCTCTATGCTCCTTAGTACCTAACTGCTACTAGTCTGCAACTGTCACTCTAGCACTGACTACATCAATTGATACTAATCCTCCTTCTACTGAATACTATGGGCCCCTGTATCAAAGGTAATGATCCATGAGGACACACCATTAGATGCTCACCTCGATGGACCCTACTGAAATCTCTGTAACTCTAAACTATGATATACTCGACGCTCGTACTACTGCTACTGCTGCTCTGCTACTATCTCTGCATTGTTGCTACAACTACTGCAATAAGGAGTCTAATCTCCCTAGATTCTGAAGTGTTAGCTTCCATAGGGCTGCTCCCTCTAAAGCTAGACTCCCTCTACGTCTCGATGTCCCTATGGGAAATATCTCTACTCCCTCTTGGCAAATCGTACTGTCCTCCTATACCGGAAACTGGATTGCGTAGCTCTGCACTGGGAATCTTCTCGCTCAAAATGCGCTTGCATACTGCAACTGAGCAACTCACACTGTCTGTGTCACTACAACTAGTTCTGCAACTATCTCCCGGGTGTTGACTATAGTTGTCATCTGAATGACAGACTGCACCTGCTGACACTATGATCATTCTGCTACTTATTTTTTTGGGTTCCCATAGCTAGGATACTAATCCATGTGAGAAATTTGGAGCAACTGGATCTAATTTGTTGCTCTTCCATGGATCCTGCCCAATCTAGCACACTGGGGTCTCACACTCCTCCTAGATCTGGTGCCCTAATATCTCCTTTTGGGCCTAGTCCCTAGCTGGGACCCTTCTTCGCTCTACAAATTGCTCTAGACAACTTGTACTTCCATCGACACTTGTCTCTGGCAACTGGAAGTCGATTTGCTACCCAAATTTGTATTCTAGCTAACTTGAATGACCTCTTCTAGGAATCTCCTCCCTTTCCTTCTTAGTTACCACTGACCATCTCTGAAGATTGCACTCCCTCCTAGAATGCATAGAGCTGGTACTGTCGGCCTTTCTCTACCTTTAGCGTCTCTTTGAGACTACTCGCTCAGCCTTTCCAAATGTCTTACTCTGAAAACAGGTACACGAGCTGCATGTTGATTTGGGATAGCATCGGATGCGCTCTAGCCATGAAAATTGGTGGAGAGGCTAAAGCACATGAGATCTCCAAGACCCAGAAATGGTTTGGGGAAATTCCTCCCGGTTAAGGAGATATTAAAATAAATAATATTTTTAATGGAGTTCCTAGGTCTAAACTTAGGAAAATTAAAATATTAATGGATATTAATATAAAACTAGGTAAGAATGTTCTAAATGACATGGATCAAGCCAAATCTAATCTTAGTCATTGATTTGAGATTTAATCTCCGTCGTTGAAGACTCAACAGAAAAAGTATAAGAGGAGGCTTGAGGGTCAGTTGGAGATACACCGAGTTGATCAGTCAATTCGATTTTCTGGAGCGAGGTTTGCTGAGAGAAATCGAACCAGTGATCAGAGTTGCAGCAAGGGGAAGTGAGTGCATAGCAAAGAGGCTGAGATAGTGTCGAAATACCAGCACAGAGGCAAAGAGGCAGACGTAGAGCCAACAGAAGCCACACAGAGGGCCAGAGTGACTACGCCGAGGGACAGAGGGCCGGCGTGGGTGACGCTGAGGGCCAGAGAGGCAGCGCAAAGCATTTGTAGGCTGACACAGAGGCCAGGAGGGCTGACGTAGAGCCTCAGAGAGGCGTTGGAAAGAGTTTTGTGGAGCAGACTTGTCGAATATCTGCTTCCGAAGAGAGGTATTACTGCCAGATAGATTTCTCTGTAGGGTGAGCCAGTTTGGCACCCAGTTGTACTCAAGAAAAGTTGCTTAATAATAAAACCCTAAGAACTGTTGCAACGGTTTTCCCAAGTTGGGTATTTCCGAGGACAATTGTCCAAAAATAACGGTGTCCCTTGTGTGGTTGTCTCTTTCTTTCAGGTTCTGATCGGTAGATGGTTGAGACTGCATTGTGTTTATTTTAGTATTTATATGGTTAAATAACTTGTTCAGTAATTAAACAAGTAGGTAAAATAAACCAAATAGTGCAAGAAAATTTCTAACGGGTTAGACTTAGAAATTTCAGCACTGCAATCCCAGCAACTCAAACTGGTTGCTTTCGCAAACTCACACTGCCTGCTGCAACTGGAAATCTAGGATCTCCTCCAAAGAACTAGAATTAGAAACCCTTTGTGAAAATTACCTCTATGTGTGCAACTTCTCTTACTTCTGGCATTGATTTTGCTACTGCAACTTGTTGCAAAACCCTCTATGCCCAGACAAGAAACCTGCTTTGTGAAAATATGAGCTATTGTTGCTCCCTCTGCTTGCTGGACTCGCTTTTCTGGACAAATCGAATATTCTACAACCTTGCAACTGAAAAGTGAACCCTCTATCCCACAATTCGCACTGCCTCGCTCGACACTGGACAACCCCAGAAAATTCTGCCCCCTCTAAACAACGAAATTTTCTTTCTTCCACCACTAAGCTTCCTATCTGTCAACCTTGCTCTGATCCCATGTGAAATTTTTAACTATTGCAACAATTGGAATTAATTCTTCTCACTGTAGAATGCAATTTATTGCTATGACAACGAGTTAATCACATTGCAATCTTCACAAATAAATACTGTGGAAAATAAAAGCATTGGAAACAGAGAAAATACTAGCACACACACATAAAATGACGCAATTATTTTTGGACAAAAGTCCCCAGAAAAACCCAATGTGGGAAAATCGGTTGCAAAAGTTGAGGGTTTATTTTATTAAGCAACAATGAGAAAATTTTGAGTACAACTAGATGTTGATTTCTATAGCATCGGATGTGCTCTTGCCTCGAGATTTTGCAAAGACTCTAAGACACATGCATTTTCCAATACCGAGAAATCGTTTGGGAAAATTCCACCTAAATATGGTTCAATTAAAATAATTAACTTTTTAAAATGGTTTCCTAAGTCTAAACTTAGGAAATCTAGTTAACTAAAGGGTATTAATTAAATCGGGTGTGAATCTTCTAGAAGAAAACGAGGATCAACTCCCAATTATCCTTAGCCTTTGATTATGTTTTAATCTTGGTCGTTGGTGCTCCAACAAAAGATTATAAGGAGTTTGATGGGCACTTAGAAAAAACACTTGTGCATTTCGATTTTGCTTGGAAGTCGATTTCCTGAGTAGCAGCTATGAGTTGTCTGAAGTGATTCAGTAAAGTCGAAGCAGTGATAGAGGGGCAGGGATAGTAGACCGAAGGAGAGTTTTTCCATATCCGGGGAGTGCAAGGCAGAGAAGACAGAGAGAGGTTCAGAGAAGCATCGTAGTGCCAAGCAAAGGCAGCACAAAGCTTCAGAGGGAGTCCGTAATTTTGCTGGAGAGTCAAGATCTAGTGCCAAAAGCCAAGGTGTGAGACCGGAGGGCCAAAGAGTCAAAGTTCCAGAGGCAAATCGACCAGCAAGAAGGGTAACGCAGAGCCTAGAGGCTGTGACGCAGAGGGTGCGTAGAGGCAGCGTGGGGCTAACCATCCAGAGCCTGGATCAGATTCGGATCGCCAGTGACAGTGTGAGATTTTTCTCACTACCTCTTTGCTAGTTTATTCCTTGTATCAGATCGCCAGTTTGGGCATCTAATGATTTGTACTCAGATTACTACTGCATAATAAAAAAACCCTCAATCGCTGCACCAGTTTTCCCACATTGGGTTTTTCCAGGGACATTTGTCCAAAAGTAACAATGTAATTGTGTGTGTTTATTTCTCTCCAGTGCAGTATTTAGTTTCCGCAGTATTTTATTTTGTGTAGGCTGCAGCGTATGTATTTCAATATTTGTCGTAGAAAACTGCAAGTAATTTTAATAAATAGGAGAAATTTTGAAAATTTCTAAATCTAACACATCAGAAACCCCTACTGCAATATCTGGTTTACTATCTCCTACTTGTTCTTTACATTAACAAGTTATTTAATAACATAAACATCGAAGTAAACACAATTGCAATCTTCACAAATATACAAATCAACAACTGAAATAAACTAAGACAACACAAGGAACACCGTTATTTTTCAACAAACATCCCCAGAAAAACCCAATTCGGGAAAACCGGTGCAGCATATATGAGGTTTTATTATTAAGAAGATTTCTGAATACAACTAGGGTGCCAGAAATGGCTCACCCTTCAAAGAATTTCCTTGGCAACAATATATCCGGAGACAGATATTCTGGCTGATCAGCAACCGGATGAACGATCCCACAGTGACTCCGGCTATTCCTTGTGCTGGACAGCGAAAGATGCTCCACCTTTTGCTGCTCACACACTCTCTGGAACTGCGTCACCCTCTTAGGGACTGTGTCACCCTCTTTGGCTCTGCATCAGCCAATTAGCGCTCAGTTTGTCCCACTGGATCACCTCTGCGCAACCTCTGAAGCTCTTTGTGTCCACTGCGTCAGCCTCTACGACTTTTGCGTCAGCCTCCTGGCCCCTCTGCATCCTTTGCGTTGGCCTCCTCGGCCTCTGCGTCAACACTTGTTGCCTCTACGTCAGCCCTCCAAGGCTCTGCATTGCCACTTCCGGTATTCTACTGCCTCTCTGATATGTATTCTTCGGCCTCCTGCCGAACTTCCCCTAGCTGCAACTGATCACTGATTCGATTTCCTCAGCAAACCTCGCCCCAGAAAATCGAGCTGACTAATCTCTCTTGGTGTCTTGGTGTATCTCCAACTAACCCTCAAGCCTCTTCTTATACTTTTCCTGTTGACGATTCAATGGCCGAGATTAAGTCCCTAATCAACGACTAAGATTAGATTTCGCTTGATCCTCATTATTTAGAACTTTCTCACCCATATTATATTAATACACATTAATGTTTTAATTTTCCTAAGTTTAGACTTAGGAACCCCATTAAAAAAATTAATTATTTTAATATCTCTTCATCCGGGTGGAATTTCCCCAAACGATTTATGGGTCTTGGAGATCTCATATGCCTTAGCCTCTCCACCAATTTTCATGGCTAGACCACATTTGATGCTATCAAAAATCAACAGAAATATCATCAGTTTGTTGCAGTAGGAATCAGGTCACCAATTTTTCACATGGTATCAGAGCACAGATCATAAGCCGGAGAGCTCAGCGCAGAAGGAAGGAGGCAGCTCGAATTTCTGCGTAGGCAGAAAATCGAAACCCTCAGGGGCAGTGTATTTCCTTGGCCAGAATGGTCAGTTTTTTGTGGGAATTTTTTCTCTTAGTGAGTTGACAAAGAATAAAATTTCAGATCGAAGAAGTACCAGATGTAGAGGGAGTAGTAGCAATAGACAAAAAATAAAATTTCAGATTGAAGAAGTACCAGAGGTAGAGCGAGTAGTAGCAATTTCCTTGTAGAGAAAATCTTCAACTGGGACGCAGTTATTTTGCAACAGCTGCTGGCAGAATAGCATTAGAAGGAGAGAATAACACACATTGAGGGAATTCCTTCCTCGGAGGACTTCTAGCCAAGAAGTTCAAATTTTTCTAGCAGAGCAGCAGTAGTTGTGTGTGGGATCTCTCACTCTAGAAGGGAGTGCGAATAGCTGGGCAGCAGCTGCGCAGAGGAGAAGAGAAAGCAGTTTGACTTTTTTAGGAGAGATGGCAGCAACTGGATTGAGATATCAAGACCGGTTGGACGGAGCCTCCAACTATGTGATCTGGAAGGCTAGGATCTCCTGCCTTCTAGATGAGCATGATCTCAAAACTTATGTCGATAGTGTGGTAGTTGCACCCACCGATGCAGATCCGCTCAAGAAGTACAAGAAGGAGATGGTGAGAGCTAAGAGGTTCATCCTCGATAGGGTTTGGGATCATGTGGTATCCCACATAGTTGGGAAAGATATTGCCCGGCAGATGTGGGAGGCATTAGCTGCGCTGTACGAAGGATCTTCCAAGCAGTGGAAGATGTACTTAGAAGAGAAGCTGACATGCACGAGGATGTATAAAGGGGAGTGTGTAGACCCCTTCCTTACTAGGTTTCAGGATGTACGGGATCAACTGGCTTTAGTAGGATCAACACCCTAGCCTATAGAGTTTGTACGATTAGCGTTGAACAACGTTTATGAAGACTGACAAGTTTTCGTCTAGAGTATCCTAGGTAAGAAAAATTGCTACATTTGGAACGTGTGTGGGTTGATCTACAACAAGAGGAGGTGAGGCGTGATCTGGTGAAGGCCACTATCAGTGGCAGTAGCAGCAGTGGGACGAAGTAGGTGAAAGAAAAGGAGGACGCGGCCCTTGCATCAAAGGGGCAGTAGGAGCAGTGCAAAAGAAATAAGGACATTTCGAAGATCAAGTGCTTCAAGTGTGGTGAGCTAGGCCACTATAGCACTCAGTGTCCTCTTAGAAAGAAAGACAAAGAGGAGAAGCAGGATCAATAAGCTGCATCCACTGAGATCAACAAGCTGTCCTCTAGATTAGAGGAAGAGTTTGCCATGATTGCTGAGATGCCTCCAGGGGTGAGGTGGGGCGATCTGGAGTTGTAGCCCCAGAGAGCTACAGGATGGGCAGGATCCTTCAGGAGTCCACCTCTTGGATCAAGACATTGCGACGGGAGCCCATAGTTAGCAGTAGCAAGATGGACCAATGGCAGTTGGTGCAATCAAGTGCCAAGAGTGACAGATGCAGTAGCTAGTAGCAGTTGGATTTGAGCAGCGCAGAGCAGAGTTGGCAATAGTGCAGTAGGCACTGAGCAGAGTCAGCAACAATGTAGAGTCTTCAGTGACAATGCAGAGACTAGCAACAGTCAAAACTAGGACAACATATGCATCATACTGAACACAATTAGTTCAGTATTTTGGATGCTTTTTTGTTGCAGTTGTTGTATTTGCAGCAACAACAGTTGGAGGGTTGTAGTGCAGCTGTAGTGTTGTCGTCAATTCAACAGGGCCAGCAGCAGCATAAATGCAACAGTCAGAGTTGCACAGTAGTTGGTGGGCAATAGAGCCAAACATCAGCAGCGTAGCAGGAGATGTTGCAGAGACAAGATGTTGCTTCAGTAAGTTGCAACACTAAAGCACATTCCTCGCTAAGAGGAAGTGTTGATTTCTGTAGCATCGGATGTGTTCTTGCCTCGAGTTTTTGTAGAGGCTAAGACACCTGCATTCTCCAATACCCAAATCGTTTGGGAAAATTCCACTTAGAGATGGTTTAAGTAAAATAATTAACTTTTTAAATGGTTCCCTAAGTCTAAACTTAGGAAATCTGGATAATTAAAGGGTATTAATCAAATTAGGTGTGAATCTTCTAGAAGAAGACGAGGATCAACTCCTAGTTAATCTTAGCCCATGATTATGTTTTAATCTTGGCCGTTGGTGCTCCAATGAGAGATTATAAGGAGGAGTTCGATGGGCACTTGGAAAAAACACTTGTGCAGTTCGATTTTGTTGGGAAGTCAATTTCCTGAGTAGCGGCTGTGAGTTGCCGGAACTGCTTCAGTAAAGTAGAAGCAGTGAGAGGAGCATGGATAGTAGGCTGGAGGATATTTTTTCCAGATCGGGGGAGTGCAAGGCAGAGAAGACAGAGAGAGGTTCAAAGAGGCATCGCAGTGCCAAGAAGAGGCAGCGCAGAGCTTCAGAGTGTTGATTTCTAGTAGCATCATATGTGCTCTAAACCTCAAAATTTGCAGGGAGGCTAGGACACATGTATTCCAGAATACCCAGAAATCGTTGTGGGAAATTCCATCCGGAGACAGTTTTATTGAAATAATTAATTATTTTTAATAGGTGCCTAATTCTAAACTTAGGAAATTAAAATAATTAAAGGGTATTAATGAAATTGGGTGTGAATCTTCTAGAAGAAGATAGAGATCAAGTCAATATGATCTGAGCCAATGTTGCACGAAGCGGGGACGTTTTTTGGAAGCGGGGACGCGGAAGCGTCATTTTCCAAAAATCTAGGAAGCGAAGCGTCTGCTATATATATATATATATATATATATATATATATATATATATTTTTATTTTTTTGCATTTATACTCAAAACAAACATCCCAAATACCAAATTAGTTGTAGAAGACATGAAAACATGCATATTTTTGCATAAATCAAGATAGATATAACATCCATTGTACATTAATGATTAATTATTCGAGCATCAACCATTTAGATGCATCAACCATCTAGAATGTAGATACTTCTCCTCTTGTCTAGCCTTTGCCTCTACCTCGATTGTCTAGGGATATTAGTCAACATTGCCCAATTTTGATCAAACTACCTAATTCAAGACTTAAAATATGGTAGAAAAAGCTTAACATGCTTGATCGATGATTTTGACTTGATTGAAAGGTAATTTTTTGCTAAGGGCGTGCCGCGTGACAAAGGAGTTCAACAATTAACACCACCAACATTAGGGTACATATAGGGCTTGGTGCTCTTGATTAAATGCTAATCATACCTTCATACTTGATATAATCTAATGAAATGCCACAATCCCATTGATCCTGAATTCCTGAAAACTGTTAAGTCTACTGAATTTTGAATAGGATATGAAATTCTATTTTCTCCATATGAAGTCCAATGAGGCTGGAACCACTCTCAAACATCCTGAGTCCAACATTACTTTTACTTTAAGAATTTAACATTACCATGAGGGAGCATCTGCTATATTTATATTTTTTTTGCCTTCATTCCTCACCCTAACCCAAGGTGGACCCACCCCCAACAAGCAAACTCACCTAAAATTAAAAAAAAAATTGAAAAAAAAAAACGATTTTCTAAACAGCGCGGCGCTTTTCCGGAATCGTACGAAAGCGCCACGCTTCGTACTGCCGAAGCGTCGTACAAAGCGCGCTTCGGAGGTCTGGAAGCGCGCTTCCGAGCCACGCTTCCGAAAAGTCCAGGAAGCGGCAAAAAAATTCGGAAGCGCGCTTCCGCACGGGACGTGCTTCCAGGCTTGGAATTGGGCCGGGGGGGGGCGCTTCGTGCAACATTGATCTGAGCCATTGATCAGAATCTAATCTGGGTCGTTGATTACTCAACGAGAAAATTATAAGGACGTCAATGAGCATTTGGAAAACACATCGGGTGAGAGATTAGAGATCGATTTTCTCAAGAGAGCAACGCGGCAGTTGTCAGAGAGGGTGATCAAGGAGATTTCTTGCAGTGAGGGGCAGGGATAATTTTCTGGAGGAAAACTGAGGGTGATCAAGGAGATTTCTTGCAGTGAGGGGCAGGGATAATTTTCTGGAGGAAGTTTTCCTGATCCGGAGAGTGCAAGGCAGAGAGGGTAGAGAGTAGTCCGGAGAGGCAGCGCTGAGCCACACAAAGGCAGCATAGAGCTACATTGTGGCAGCGCAGAGCTTCAGAGGGAGTCTGAATTTCTGCTGGGGAACAGTCGAGATCTAGTGTCGGAGCCGGGTTGTGAGACCGAGAGGCCAAAGGTCCAAAGTTTCCAGTGAGCAAAGGATCGAGGAGAGGTGCAACGCAGTCCCAGCAGCAGTGACGCAGTGACTGTGTGGGTGTGATGTAGTACTGCGCGAAGCCAGCATAGAGGCTCATCTCTAGCACATATCAGTGTCGAATTTCCCAGTGACAGGGTGAGATCATCTCACTATTTGTTTTTCCAGTTAAATCTCTATATAGGATTGCCAGTTTGGGCATCCGAAGAATTGTACTCATAAATTACTGCATAATAATACAAACCTTTAGCTGCTGCACCAGTTTTCCCACATTGGGTTTTTCCGGGGACATTTGTGCAAAAACAACGGTGTCACTTGTGTGTGCTATTTATTTCTTGCTTAGTTCTTGTTTCCGCGTATTATTTTAAGTTGTGAAGGTTGCAATTGCATTTATTTCGATGTTTACCGTATAATACTGTAAATAACTTGATTCAGTAGGATAAATATAATCAGTAGTTGCAGTAGGAGATTGGGTCACCGATTTTTCACACGGTATCAGAGCACAGGTGAAGCAAGAGAGCAAACCGGAAGAGTCGAGCGTTGAAGAGGAGGGAGATCGAAGTGTTGTGTAGGCAGCAGATCGAATTCCAAAAGGGATTGCATAGTCCAGGCCAGGGGGGCAAGATTCTCAAGGAAGATCTCTCTTTGAGTGAGTTGTCAAAGAGATAATATTTCTAGATTAGGATTTGTCAGTGACATAGGGAGCAGCGCAGAGTAGTCTTCAGGTGAGACGCAGTTTTCTGCAGCAGTTGCTGCGGCAGAAAAAAATCGGAAGAAGGAAGGAGACACTTTTTGAGGGAATTTCTTAAAGAACTCCTAGCCAGGGAATTCGATTTCTCAATTGCTGAGCAGCAATAAAGAGGATAAGATCTACTAACTCCAGCAGGGAATGCGTAGGCCATCCTAGCAGCAGCGCAGAGGAGAGAGGAGGCAATTCGACATTTTGTTGGCAGAGATGGTAGCTAATGGGCTTATAAATCAAGATCGGTTGGACGGAGCATCCAACTATGTGATCTAGAAGGCTAGGATCTCCTGCCTTTTGGATGAGCATAATCTCAAAGCCTATGTCGATAGTGTGGTAGCTGAATCTGCAGATGCGGATCCACTCAAGAAGTACAAGGCTGAAATGGCGAAGGCAAGAGATTGATCCTTGATGGAGTGAGGGATCATGTTGTATGTCACATTGTTGGCAAAGGGACTGCCAAGGAGATGTGGGATGCCTTGGCTACGTTGTATCAGGGATCTTTCGAGCAGCGGAAGATGTACTTGGAGGAGAAAATGAGATCCACGAGGATGCAGAAGGGGGAACACATTGATTCATTCCTATCGAAGCTTCAGGAGATCCGAGACTCGTTGGCAGTTGTAGGATCAGCGCCTCAACCTACAGAGGTGGTGAGGTTGGCCCTGAATTCAGTCTTAGAAGAATGGCAAGTATATGTCTAGAGTATCCTAGGCAGAGAGAGATTGTCGGATTGGGAAGGGATGTAGGCCGCTCCTGAAGAATCTGATTTTCAAATTTGAGAATAGTGCTTTCTTGACCAATTGGATTTGGATCCGTATCTCGACTGGGTGATGACTCTAAAACTGGCTAAAATACTGGAACAGCGATAGGAACACGCCCTCGTATATAATAGCTATCACTCTGTGAATACAGTCAAAACTCAATTAGTTGGCGTGGATGGGATGCACGAGAGGTAGAATGGCAGGCGGATGGCTGGTGAGTTGGTCGAACCCATCGGCTTGTTGTTGACCCGGGGTGGGGCTTGGAGATGAAAGATATTGTGGGATGATATTACTTATGTGCTTCTTGCTTGCTCGCTAGTAAGTATGTTTCCCTTTATCGTTCCCTAGATCGAGACCCAGTCTCTATTCGAGCAGACCCACCCAATCTCTATTCGAGCAGACCCACTTCGTAATTGAGGGGGACGATACTTGAGGAAGGAAGTCTCACTTTTGATTAGTTCAGTAAAAGAGAGAGGGCGAGATGAACCGAGGTTTCGTTCGGCTCCCCCATTCACTTGTCCGGTGAAGATATCTCAACAAGAAGAGATGAGGCAAGACTTAGTCAAGTGCAAACTTGATGGCATCAGCAGCAGTGGGATGAAGCCCAAGGAGGAGGAGGAGAATGCAGCCCTTGCATCAAAGGGGCAGCAAGAGCAACAGAGGCGAAAGAAGGACGTCTCTAAGATCAAATGTTTCTGGTGTGGTGAATTTGGTCACTACGCTACGCAATGTCCTCTCAAGAAGGACAAAGACAAGAAACACGATTCAAAGGCTGCAACCGCAAATCGATGAGGAGTTTGCCATGATTGCCCAGATACCTCTAGGGGAGAGGTGGGGTGATCTAGTACTGTAGTTCGAAAGAACTGCAGATGGGTAGGATCCTTGAGGAGTCCAACTCTTGAATCAATACCTTGCTACGGGAGCCCATATCAGAAGTAGCAGGATGGACTAGTGACAATTGGTGCAGAGGAGTGTTCAAGTGACAGCTGCAGTGGCTAGGAGCGGCAGAGACTGAGCAGCGCAGACCAGAGTTGGCAGTCGTGCAGTTGGCACAGTGCAAATTCAACAGCAACACAGAGGCTTCAGAGGGTCAGCGCAGAGACTAGCAGAAGCCATAACTCCAACAACAAATGCATCATGCTGAACACCTGTCCAGTATTTTTGGATGCTTTTCCGTTGCAATTGTTGCAGTTGTAGCAACAACAGTTGGAGAGGGTTGGAGTGCAGATGCAGTGTTCGCAGTGGCAGGGCTAGCAACAACACAGATGAAACATTTGCGCAGTAATTGATGGGCCGGGATGTCAGACATCAGCAGCGCAGAGGGAGATGTTACATAGTCACGGTGATGCTTCAGCAAGTTGCATTACTAGAGCACATTCTCCCTAAGGAGTGTTGATTTATGGTAGCATGAGTTGGGGAGGAACTGAGCATTTGATGACTGCGCAGTCTTAAGAGAGGAGGATGTAATTTCCGTGGGTAGGAGCTCCGGATTGGGTTTATGTGGAGGATTTGAGCTGGGTGATTGAGCAAGGGATCAGCCCTTGCATATTGGAGGATTTTGGCAGAGTTTCGGGCTGAGTTTTGGAGGGTTCTATTCAATGGCAGCGCAGAGCCTTGAGGGACAGCGTAGATCCTCAAGGGGGTGATTTTCGGGGGTCAGTTATTTTAGAAAAGCTTTCTAGTCTTTTCTGGGTTTATTGAGCAAAGGCTGGTTCCAGAGTTTCAGCATTCTCCGAGGAGGGGAACAGCCCCAAATCCTCATTTGATTCCAGCAGTAGTAGCAGCACAGCAGTTCTCCGGCAGCTTGGACGCAGTTCAGAGAGAGGCCATTCCCTTACCATTCTGAGTGTATTTCTTCACTTGCCTTGTGCAAGTCGAGAAGCTATCTTTCTGATCACCTCCTGTACTCTTCCATTACTCAGTATAATGAAATGGCTTAGCATTTCTCTCTGCATTTCTTGAGTATCTGCTTATATTCCATGTTTACATTATTGTATGTTGCACTACTGTTATTTTTATCTCTTTGAGCTTCCCGGCTACTATATCATTTGTGTGTTATTTGGTTGGAGTTTGCTTGGGTTTGAGGGATATCCCCAAAAAGGGATATTACACCATGCCCCAAAAAGTGTATCTCCATCTGACCCTAAAGCCTCCTCTTATACTTTTCCTGTTGATGAATCGACGACCGAGATTAAGTCCCTGATCAACGGCTAACATTAAAACAGACTTGATCCTCGTCACTTAGAACTTTCTCACCCATATTCTTATTAATACCCATTACTATTTTTATTTTCCTAAGTTTAGACTTAGGAACCCATTAAAAATATTAATTATTTTAATAACTCCTCATCCGGGTGGAATTTCTCCAAACGATTTCTAGGTCTTGGAGATCTCATGTGTTCTAGCCCCTCCACAAAATTTCGGAGCTAGAGCACATCCGATGCTACTCAAAATCAACACTCCTTAACCAAACTGCTTCCCGGCCAACTTCACATGCTGCAACATATTCTGCAATCAGATCCTGCTTTCCTTCTTTCAGTAGCACTACTAAATGCATTCTCCAATTTCCTTTTCCTACTCATGGCCTTCACTCAGACTTACAGTTGTTAGTCCTGGTCTAGTGCACGACACATGACACAGAGAACCATATCTATCACTCCCTCTCAACCAGGAAGCACCTCTTTATCCAGACTCCCTCTTAATCTTAGGGAGATCTCTTCTATTTATGCCACTGTTGCTCCATCACACCTTGCTCCAACCGACACCCATGATTTTTCTATTGTAGTTAAGGGCTCCCCGTAGCCGTATGTGTTCCAAGAGTTTGGGCACCTCAAGGATCCTACCCCCCATGTAGTCCTCTCAACTACAACTCCACGTCTCCCCACCTCTTCTCCAGAGGCGCACGAGCACTCATGGCACAATCGCCATCCTTGCCTTCCCTGTCATCTTTTGCTGGAGCAGCCTTCGAGTCAGAAGCCTCCTCCTTGCCCTTCTTCCAAGGGCACTGAGTGGCGAAATGTCCAAGTTCCCCCACTTGAAGCATCTGACCTTGGAAATATCCTTCTTTCTCTTTTTCTGCCCTTGCTATCCCGATGATGCGAGAGTTGCATCTTCCTCCTCCTCCTTCTTGACCCGGGCTCCTTTGTCGCTACTCCCTGCCTTGGTCAACCTCCTGATCTCTTCTTGTCAAAGAGTTACCCACATCTCCTCCCAACTAGGGAGAGTCACTCTGCCCAAGATACTTTGGACAAATGTCTCCCAGTCCTCGGTGACTGCATTCAGGGCAGTCCTAACCATGAACTCAAGGTCTGGTGTAGAACCCACAGAAGTCAACTGGTCGCGAATCCCTTGCAACTTGAGAAGGAAGGGATCGATCTCTTCATCCTTCTGCATCTGGTACTGTCTCAGCTGATTTTATAATAGCATCTTCCGTTGGACGGAAGTGCCCTGGTACAAGGTGGTTAGCGGCTCCTACATCTCCCTTTCTGTTTCCTTCTCAGCAATGTGTGGTACTACATGATCTTTGACCCCATCTAGGATCATGCACTTGGCCTTTGCCTGGGCCTCCTCGTACTTCTTTCACAGATCATCGTTGACCGGAACAACAACTACTTTCAAGGCATATTCCCTGATGTGATTCTTGTCTAGGACTGCCAGGATCTTGGCCTTCCAAATGAAAAAATTGGAAGCTCCATCCAATCTGTCCTGATCCCTCAATCCATTGATTGTCATCTCTGCTCAAAAATAGGACTGGTTCTCTTCTCCCTCTCCTGCTGTTAATCTAGCAAGACTCAAATCTGGATTTCTTTTGCGCTAGAAATCCTCTAAGGAACAAGCTCCTTTGGACTCCCTCTGAGTCCTGATTTCCTTCAAAGGAAATTCTCCGGCCAAATGTCGAATCACTCCTCTCCAATCCTCCTTTGCTGCTGCAACCTAGATCTAGATTTCTTTAACTAGAAATCTGTCAAGGCAGTGACTCCCCCTACCTCGGCTCTGTCTCCACAGACAATGTTCTGCACCAACAGCAACAGTGTCCCACCAGCTCCTTAGATCGAATCTGGTTCTCAGCCTCGGCAACTGACTGTTTCGAGCCTCTCAGGCTCTACGCTAGCCCAGAGATTTGATGCAGTCACTGTGTGAGCTCTTCTCTGGTTCTGCGTCACCTTCTACAGGCTCGAAATACTGACGTAGGCACTACGTGAGCCTCTGCGTCACTTTTCTAGCCCTGCGTCACACCTGCAGCTACTCCTCTGCCTCTGAAACGATGTTGTCACTCGGGACAACTGCTTCTCTGCAACAAATTCTTTGGATCTCCCGGCTAGTGTCTTCAGTCTCCTATGATTTGCAACGCTCTCATACCATATGAAAATTTATGAATCTACACATCAGAAATCCTACTGCAATCACTGGTTTACCATTTCCTACTTGTTTTTACATTCATCAGTTATTTAATTATTTTAAATAGCGATGAAAACACTATTGCAAACTACACCCACATATAGATCATGAACTGAAATGAAACAAGACATACACAAGGGACACCGTTATTTTTGGACAATCATCCCCGGAAAAACCCAATTCGGGAAAACCGATGCAGCGTATAGAGGGTTTGTATAATAAAGCAGATTTTTAAATACAACTAGGGTGCCAAATCTGGCTCACCCAACAGAGAATAAACCCAGCGGAAGTACCTCTATCCGGAGACAGATGAACAAACACAAACCCACAGGTGACTGCGTTGTTCCCAAGGCTAGGCAGCGATCGCTGCTCCAAGCTCTACGCTGGAACTGCGTCACCTCTTCTAGGAGTTGCGTCACTGCGACACTATGTCACTGAGAGCTCTTACCCTCCACTGCGTCATTGTGACACTACATCACTGTGTCACTGCACCAATGAGGCCCCTTAGCCTCCACTGCATCACTGCGTCGGAGCTTTCGCTCTACATTGTCTCTCCTGGTGCTACTCTGCCTCTCTACTATGTATTCTCAGCCTTGGACTGAAGTCCCTCTGCCAAACTGCCCCTCTCACTGCAACTCAGATCACCTATTCGATTTTCTCAACAAACCACTCCCCATAAAAATCGAACTGACTGATCTCTCAAGTGTATCTCCATCTAACCCTCAAGCCTCCTCTTATACTTTTCCTGTTGATGAATCAACAGCCGAGATTAAGTCCCTAATCAACGGCTAAAAAATTACAACAAACTTGATCCTCGTCACTTAGAAATTTCTCACCCATATTCTTATTAATACCCATTAATATTTTTATTTTCCCAAGTTTAGACTTAGCAACCCATTAAAAACAATAATTATTTTAATAACTCCTCATCCGGGTGGAATTTCTCCAAATGATTTCTGGGTCTTGGAGATCTCATGTGTTCTAGCCCCTCCACAAAATTTCGGGGCTAGAGCACATCCGATGCTACCCAAAATCAATAGTTCCATCAGTGGCAGCAGTAGCAACGGATCGAAGGTGGTGAAGGAGGAGGAAAATGTGGCCCTCACATCAAAGGGTGTCCCAGTCAGGGGAAAGGGGAACAGAGAAAGAAGAAGAAGGACCTGCCAAAGGTCAAGTGCTTTAGATGTGGTGAGTTTGGTCACTACAACATGCAATGTCCTCTCAGGAAGAAGGATAAGTCGGAGAAGCAGGACCAGCAGGCAATGCTAGTTGAGATCGACAAGTTGTCCTCCAAGTTGGAGGAATACTTCGCGATGTTGGTAGCCATACCTCCAAGAGTGAGGTGTGGTGACTTGGAGTTGTAGTGTTAACTTTAGGTATGTTCTATGCTAAAGCAATTTATTTCAATTTCTTTTCCACATTAGCAATCACATCAGCATAAAGTAAACTGCGGATAGAACATAAATATAAATTGCAGAAGACAAGCCAAGACAAGAGGACACAAGATGTGGCGCTAGCCAAGGACAAACCCCACAATGTGGGGAAACCCTTGATCAATTCTTCTTTTATGTTCTTCAAAGTTCAGCAGAGAAAGTGAGAGAGATATTACATTTACAATAGAAGTCAATCACTTTGACTTTTGATATCGTCATGAGATCAGTTGAAGACATATTGCTTCAACTAATTCTCTAAGGTGAGTCGTTCACCTATCATAGTGTTGCATCTCATCTATTTGTTGCACATCACTGTGTGACACCTTGCTGTATTGTCACATGTGTTGAACCTTGATGACTGAGCTGCTCTCATCTTCATGCTGCTCATCATGCTGCATCTTCCATGGTCTTATTCATCATCACGCTGCTCATGCTCATGATCTCTTTTATCATTATGTTGCCTGTGCTCATATCATCATGCATCATTACGCTGCCCATGCTTATATCATCATGCTGCTTATTACGCTGCCCATGATCTCATACATCATGTTGCCTTCCTTCGGAGATAGATGCTCCAACTGTTTCGGTAGTTCCCGGTAGTTCCGGCTTTTTCCGGCAGTTCCGACAGTTCCTGCATTTCCAGCTTTTCCGATATTTCCGGCTTTTCTGGCAGTTCTGCCTTTTCCAACTTTTCCGGCTTCTTCGGCAGTTCCAGCTTTTCCAGCTATTCTAGCTTTTCAGGCAGTTCCGACTTTTCCGGCAGTTCCAACAGTTCCGGCATTTCCAGCTTTTCCAGCTTTTCCCGGCTTTCCCAGTATTTCCGGCTTTTCTGGCTTTTCCGGCTTTTTCAACTTTTCCTTAGGATCTTTCCTATTAAAACCCAAAGACAAGTAGAGAGAGGAAGAGAACCAAGTGTGTGTAGAAATGACTTTTAGTCCTCTTCTATTTATACTAAAACGTAGAGGTTGAATAGACATGACTATTGGGCTTCTGAGCCTACTAAAGTTGCTAGCTGACTTGATAATTTATTTTATAACATAAATAAATTCATAACTTCATAAATACTTATCAGAATCAGATGATCTTTAGATCAATCCTACACCTCTCAATGAGAGGGATCCAATAAAAATATCAGTTGCCATAAATAATATGACCCACATGGAGTTTGGCCCTAGTTGCCAATTTTAACACTCCCTCTCAACTAGGGAAAACTCCATCCGCTGATACATATGTCCAACTATACTATCTCTGCCATCAGTGCCCTACACTGCTCTGCTAAGCTCTGCTGGATCTGCTCTACTCAGCTCTGCTGGCTCTGCTCTACTCAGCTCTGCTGGCTCTGCTCTGCTCCGCTCAACTCTACTGGCTTCGCTGGCTCTGCTCTGCTCAGCGCTGCTGGCTCTGCTCTACTCAACTTAGCTTTGCTGAACCATGAAGAAGAAGAATTGATCGAGAATGTGTCATACCATTCTCCACTGACCTAAAAGTCAGTCTCAGAGTGTGTACCACTGGTCCCAAACCAGTCCTCAACCGACCCGAAGTCAGTGTCATAGTAGGTTCAACTCCTACCACTGGTCCCAGACCAATACTCTACTGACTCGAAGTCAATCTCAGAGTATGTACCACTAGTCCTAGACCAATCCTCAACTGACCCAAAGTCAGTGTCATAGTCGGTACAACTCCTACCACTGATCCCAGACCAATACTCTACTGACTCAAAGTCAGTCTCAGAGTATGTACCACTGGTCCCAGACCAGTGCTCAACCGACCCGAAGTCAGTGTCATTGTGGGTACAACTCCTACCACTGGTCCTAGACCAGTATCATTGATCCCAGATCAATGAAGGTCATCCTAGCATAGGGAGTACAGTAGATACAGAGATGCATCCATCGGTACTACTATGGTCCCTATGCTCATTTCCCTGCTCATTGATCAGATGAGAGGTACTTCCCATGAGTCCCAGACTGCATGGGTAGGATGTCTCGACAAGAGGACTTAATCAATCCTATCCTCATAGGAGAACTAATCATCCTGCTACACAATAGCCATGGAGAACACATCATCCAGGCCTCACAGGATAACTAATCATCCTGCGACACAATCGTCATGGAAAACACATCATCCAGACCTCATAGGAGAACTAATCATCCTGCTACACAATTGTCATGGAGAACACATCATCCAGACCTCACAAGAGAATTAATCATCCTGCTACACAATCGTCATAGAGAACACATCATCCAAACCTCACAGGAGAATTAATCATCCTGCTACAAAAGAGAGCGAATCATCCTATCCCACAAGAGAGCGAATCATCGTGTCCCACAGGAGAGCGAATCATCTTGTCCATAGGAGAGCAAATCATCTTGTCCCATAAGAGAGCGAATCATCCTGTCCATAGGAGAGCGAATCATCCTGTCCCAATGCGCACCACCAGGGGAGGGTGAGTCACCCTTTGGGTGTATGTTGCTCTAGTAAGAATCGCAAGCCCCCAGAGCTCTCAGAGCTCAATGTATGCAACATGCAAGACCATTTTACAAGGGTCTCTTGATGACTCCAAGTCGTTCGGGAAAATCACAATTTTGATCTTTCCCCGGGGCTCTGACAAAGTGTAGCGACCTGTACATCATCTCAGTGCGATGGAGCCTCCTTGCTCATCGACTTACCATATCCCAGATAAGGCAGTATCTGATTTCTATCTGCGGGAGCAACCATTGAATACGAGATTCCTCAATAATCGAATCCCACCTCTGGTTGTCACAGAGAATCACAGTGGTATTCATCATGTGTACTCACTGAAGAGTTTCCACAACCAGGCAACTTCATACGAGGTCATACTCGTAGTTATGTATCCGGTCTCAACGGTACTTATAATAACCGATTTCTGCTTCCTGCTCATCCATGATATCGAAGCAAAATCCAAAGAGAACCAGCACTGAGAAGTGCTCTAGTGATCCTCCACACTGCCTGCCCAGTCAACATTCGAATAATCATGCAGTTTTCATATTTCCGGCAATGTATCTCAATCCATGAGAGATTGTGCCCCGAAGATATCTCAGAGGATTCTTGGCACCAATCCAGTGAGGCTCAACCAAATATGAGCTCACCATGCTAACTACAAAACATATGTTCGAACAGAAGTTCACCAAGAACATCAACGTTATTGAGTTTATGAAACTCAGAGGCATTTCCCAAATCTGGTCCGACATTACTACCATATAACTTCTGAAAGTTAAGATCTTCGAGGTAGTGACAGACTTGCAGTGTATCTTTCCACATTCAGAATCCAACTCCCTCTTACTTCTACAAGTGAGAGGGTCTGCACCTTATGACTGAGCTGCTCTCATCTTCATGTTGCTCATCATGCTGCATCTTCCATGGTCTTATTCATCATCAAGCTACCCATGCTCATGATCTCATTCATCATTATGCTGCCCGTGCTCATATCATCATGCATCATTATGCTGCCCATGCTCATATCATCATGTTGCTTATTATGCTGCCCATGATCTCATACATCATGCTGCCTTCCTTCGGAGATAGATGCTCCAGCTGTTTCGGCAGTTCCCGGTAGTTCCGGATTTTTCCGGCAATTCTGTCTTTTTCGGCAATTTCGTCAGTTCCGGCATTTCTGCCTTTTCCAGTATTTCCGGCTTTTGGGGCAGTTCCGGCTTTTCCAGCTTTTCCGGCAGTTCCAGCTTTTCTAGCTTTTCTGGCAGTTCTAGCAGTTCCGGCAGTTCCGGCTTTTCCGACAGTTCCGGCATTTCCAGCTTTTCCGGCTTTTCCGGCTTTTCCGGTATTTCCGGCTTTTCTGGCTTTTCCTTAGGATCCCTCCTCCTACTAAAACCCAAAGACAAGTAGAGAGAGGAAGAGATCCAAGTGCGTGTAGAAATGACTTGAAGTCCTCTTCTATTTATACTAAAACGTAGAGGTTGAATAGACATGACTATTGGGCTTCTGAGCCTACTCAAGTTGCTAGCCGACTTGACAATTTATTTTATAACATAAATAAATTCATAACTTCATAAATACTTATCAGAATCGGATGATCTTTAGATCAATCCTACGCCTCTCAATGAGAGGGATCCAATAAAAATATCAGTTGCCATAAATAATATGACCCACATGGAGTTTGGCCCTAGTTGCCAATTTTAACATGTAGCCCTAGAGAGCTACAAATTTGGGCAGGGTCCTTGAGGTGTCCGCCTGATGGATCATTACCTGGCTAGGGGGGGTTCCACAGTGTTCATTAGCAGGATGAATCAATGGCAGTTGATGCAATTAGTACTAGAGTGACAGTGGAAGACTAGTAGCAGTCAGATGCAGATGCTGAAGAACGCAGTGCAGTGTTAGCAGCAGAGTAGGTGGCTCAGTGGCAGAGTCAGCAGTAACGCAAATTCTTCAGTGATAGTGCAGATGCTAGTAGCAGTCAGGACTCAAGATATAGATGCATCATACTGAACATAGTTGATTCAGTGTTTTGGATGCTTCTGAGTTGCAGTAGTTGCAGTTGCAGTGAAAATGCAGAGTTGGCAGCAATATAGTAGTGTCAGCGGGAGCAAAAATGCAGCATCAGAGTTGCATAGTAGTTGGTGGGCAGCAGCGGCCAGACATCAGCAAGGTGATGGAGATGATACAGAGACAGGGTGTTGTGGTAGGACACGCAGCACTAGAGAGAGAACACAATCCTCGCTAAGAGGGAGTGTTAGTTTCTGTAGCATCGGATGTGTTCTAGCCACGAAATTTGGTGGAGAGGCTAGAATACATGAGATCTCCAAAACACCAGAACACCAGAGGTTCAATTTCCTTGGAAAACCATTTTCTAGAGTAGCAGCAGTCAGTTAACTACCAGAGAGTCAGAAATCGAAGCAATGAGTGAGGGGCAGGGACAATGAGTCCAAAGGAGATTTTCTAGATCCAGAGATTTCCTCAGTGAGGCTGCGCAGAGGCAGTGCAGAAGCTTCAGAGACAATAGTTTGATTTGGCCAAACAGAGGGTCGATTCAGTTGTTGAACGCTGGGAAGATTTTCGAAAGGGATCAACGAGTCATTCTCAAAGGCTGGATTGGGCAGATGACTTGAGCAGTTACAGTTCCAGTTCCAGGTAGAGCGTACTAGTGGCTACACAGGCTTGACACAGAGGTTGACGCGGGGGTTTCGTGGAGCCCATTCAGGGCCAGTTTCATAACTGAAACTGGATCAGGGTTGGGTGAGACAAAAATTGTCTCACTAATTTTTGTGGTCAGTTTATCTTGTAGTGGATTTCTAGTTTGTGCATCCAAAATGTACTCAGATTTTCACTACTACATAATAATAAAAACCCTCATCGGTTGCACCGGTTTTCCCAAGTTGGGTTTTTCTAGGGATAATTGTCCAAAAATAACAGTGTCAATTTTATTGTGCGCTAGTATTTTCTCAATTTCCAACGCTATTATTTCCGTAGTATTTTATTTGTGAAAGTTGCAATGTGATTTATTTGATATTTTTTGTCGCAGATAAATTGTTAAAATAATTAACAATTAGAAAAATAAATTCCAGTTGCTGCAATAGGATTTCAGTTTCAAAATTTTCACGATTAACCATATTCCCTAAGTTTAGACATAGGATGTATGGTTGTTGCTTCCCACCAACTACTGCACAACTCTGGTGTTACATCTGTGCTGTTGTTGACACTGCCATACTGCTGCCAAGACTGCATCTACACTACAACTCCCTCTCATTTGTTGTTGCTGCAACTGCAACTACTGCAATTGAGAAGCATCCTAAATATTGAATCAACTGTGTTCAATATAATGCATCTGTCTCCCAAGTCTCTGACTGCTACTAGCTACTGCACTGCCCACCAAGATTTCAGTTTCAAAATTTTCACGATTAACCATATTCCCTAAGTTTAGACATAGGATGTATGGCTATTGCTTCCCACCAACTATGCGCAACTCTGGTGCTGCATCTGTGCTGCTGCTGACACTACCATACTGTTGCCAACACTGCATCTACACTACAACTCCCTCTCATTTCTTGTTGCTGCAACTGCAACTACTGCAACTGAGAAGCATCCTAAATACTGAATCAACTGTGTTCAATATAATGCATTTGTCTCCCAAGTCTTTGACTGCTACTAGCTACTGCACTGTCCACCAAGAAATCTGTGCTACTGCCAACTCTGCACTGAGCCACTTGCTCTATTGTCAACACTGCACTGTGCTCCTCAGCATCTGACTGCTACTAGTCTGCAACTGTCACTCTGGTACTGACTACATCAAATTCCACTGATCCATCCTGCTACTGAATATTGTGGGCCCCCGTAGCTAGGTAATAATCCATGAGGTGGATTCCTCAAGGATCCTACCCAATCTCGGTAGCTCTCTGGCGCTACAACTCTAAGTCACCCCACCTCACTCCTGGAGGTATGGCTACCATCATTGCGAATCTTCCTCCAACCTAGAGGACAACCTATTTATCTCAGCATGTGTTACCACCTAGTTTTTCTTCTCCTGCTTGTCCTTCTTTCTAAGAGGACATCGGGTACTATAGTGGCCAAACTCGCCACACCTGAAGCACTTGACCTTAGACAGGTCCTTCTTCTTCTTCTTCTGCTCCCTCTGCCCTTGACTAGGACACTTTGATGCGAGGGCCACATTTTCTTCCTCTTTCACACCCTTCAATCCGCTACTACTACTGCCACTGATGGAGCTCTTTAGAAGAGCTCGCCTCAACTCCTCCAGCTGTAAGTCAACCCACATTTTGTTCTATCTTGGTAGCATGTCTCTGCCCAATATACTTTGGACAAATACTTGCCAATCTTCTGAGACATTGTTTAGTGGCAATCGTACTAGTTCTGAAGGTTGAGGTGTTGCTCCAACAATTGCAAGTTGGTCTCAGACCTCTTAAATCCTAGTGAGAAAGAGATCTATGCCTTCCCCTTTCTGCATCCTGATGCATCTCAACTTTTCTTCCAGGAACATCTTCCGCTGCTCAGAAGTACCTTGGTATAGCATGGAGAGAGCATCCCACATCTCTTTGGTCATCCCCTTGGCCACTATATGTGAGACTATATGATACCAAACTCCATCTAGGATCAACCGCTTCGCTTTCGCCATTTCCTTCCTATATTCCTTAAGTTGATCTGCATCTTGGGGAACTGCTACCACATTGTCCACATAGGATTTCAGGCCATATTCGTCTAGAAGGAAAGACATCCTATCCTTTCAAATGACATAGTTGGAGGCTCCCTCCAACCTATCCTAATCTCTAGGCCCAATTGTCGCCATCTCTGAAACTGTTGAAAACGCCCTCTTTCCCTCTGCTTGGCTACTGCTCTGCTACTTGCACTCCCTTCGAGAGTGAGGAAATCTACAATCAGCGTCTGCCAATTTGCAATCTGGAAAATTGGATTTCTTGACTAGAAACCCTCTAAGAGAAATTTTCCCTCTGTTGTGTGTGCTTTTCTCTTCCACCCGAAGCTGATTCTGCAACTGAAACTGCTGCAAAACCCTCTGCGTCCAACCAAAAATCTTCTCAGCGAAAATTTGAGCTACTGTTGCTCCCTCTAATTGTTGGAATTATAGTCCCGGGCAATTCATCTTTTCTGCACTCGTGCAACTAAAAATCGATTTTTTCTACCCCAATAATTCGGCCTGCCTACCAACGAACAACGTTGCCTCTAAAAGCTTCGGCCTGTTGTTCCCACTGAACAACGAAATTTCCTTATCTACTTCTAAGCTTCCTGGCTATTCACTCACGCTCTGATACCATGTGAAAATTACATCTATCACCAACTGGAAATTTTCCTAATTATTAATTTATTTTCACTTTGCTACAACAAATACCAAATAATTCACACTATGATTATCACAAATAAAATGTGGAAGAAAAATAACGCTGGAAACTGAGAAAATACTAGCACACACACACATTAAAAATGACACCATTATTTTTGGACAATTGTCCTCGGAAAAACCCAACTTGGGGAAACTGATGTAGTAGCGAAGGGTTTTTATTATTATGCAGTAGTGAAATTCTTAGTACAATCTATGGATGCCCAATTGGCAATCCAAACAACAAAAAAATCTAGCCAAAATTATCTAAGGGAATTACCCTTCTTCCACAAGCAACCCCGACGCAGCTTTCCTTCAGAAACTCGTCCTCTTAGAACCCTTACAAATTACCTCTACATAGTGCTTATGCTGGCCTTATGACTTCTAGCTCGGAACTGTCACTAATGAAGTCGTTCTACCTGTCTCTACTTAGGAAATCGCTTCCCCAACACTCTATAACCTCTGCCCAGCCTCTGAAACTGAAAACGAACTTTCCTCCAACCAAATCGAGTTGCTCTTCTGAAGCAATTGTGCAATCCTTTGCGCTACCTCATTGGGAATAACTCGACCTCCTTGTTGTTGCCTCTCCGGATCTGGAAAACTTCATCTGGATCATTGTCTCTGCCCCTCATTGTCTATGCTTCCTTACTGAAGCTCGAATTCTCCAACAACTGATTGCTACTCTGGAAAATCGAATTCTCCAGGTGTTTCCCGTGTATTCTCCAAGTGCCCATCTGATCCCTTCTTATATCTTCCTGTTGGGACTCCAACGGCCAAGATTAAATCTTAATCAACAGCTCAAATCATTTCTAGATCGATCTGTGTGAGTTTCTAGAAAATTATTACCTTGACTTAATTAATTCTAATTAATTAACCATATTCTACCTTGACTTAATTAATTCTAATTAATTAACCATATTCCCTAAAGTTTAGACTTAGGAAATATTTAAAAATCGGAATTTCCAGAAATGATTTATGGGTTTTGGAGATCTCATGTATTCTAACCTCTCAACCAAATTTTGTGGCTAGAACACATCCGATGCTACAGAAACTAACACAAAATCGGAATTTCCAGAAACGATTTATGGGTTTTGGAGATCTCATGTATTCTAACCTCTCAACCAAATTTTGTGGCTAGAACACATCTGATGCTACAGAAACTAACACCCCACATGAAGCACTCTGCAATACAAGAATGTACATGCATCAAATTTGGGTTTATCCAACCCCTAGCATGTAAAATTCTCCAACCATGATCCTCCTTGGGCTCAACACCCCTCTTTGACGGTGTGTTGTCCAACTAGTTATTAGTCCAACGCTCCCTCTCCATGGTGGTCTACTATCTAAGTGTTCTCATGAGCCCAATGCTACTCTCATGTCTTCCAATATGGTTTCAAAGCTACAATGCTCCTCCTTAACATATGTGTCTTTCCATAAAGCATGTTCCTCAACCCAAGCATCCTCAAGTCAAGTGTCCAACATCCAAGGTGTATATCATATGGTCCCAAACTCATAGAGTTAAGTGCCCTCTTCCAAATGCCTAACACTCCTCCTCCTAGGTAGGTATCTCACCTAATCAAGCAACCAACTCCTCCATTGTGTGCACCCAATGGATTAGTCATCATGCCAATAAGGTAACAACCTCCTAAGTAAGGATGCCATGCTAGCACTCTAACAAAGGTCAAGCATCCACCCAAACTAAGCCCTCCATGTGCCCATGAAGAATCGCCAAAGGGCCAAGGGTCCTAACAGTCCCCTCGCAAGTTGTAAATACTTTTTTTAGTAACCCCAAAAGCGAAGTATTTGTTGCTATAAAGGTTTGTGGATTTAGATTGAGCTACTAAAAAAGCGAACTAGTTGTTGCTACAAAAGTTTTATGGATTTAGATTGAGCAAAAATTGTGGGTACTTTGAAAAATTACTTTTGGTTTTGTTTCAGTTTGGGTTTGTGTATGATTTCCCGATTTAGCAAGCAGTAAGCAGCAATTGCTGTCAATTCAGGGTTTGTGTATGATTTCCCGATTTAGCAAGCAGTGAGCAGCAATTGCTGTCAATTCAACTAAAGTAGAGTATATGGAAAATTCATCTACATGTTGCAAAGCCATTTAGCTTTGTAAGTTGATTGTAAATGTGACCAATTAATTCTTGGAGCATGTTTCTATTGCTTATTGGATAATTAAAGCTACAAGAAGTTCTTCAACCATCCATCATATATGATCACCCCATCATAGTGATATCTAGTATCATTTCCTAACAAACCAAGCTCAGAAAGGACACTGCAACGTTCAACTACAAAACCCCTAATTAAGGGGAAGTTTGAGATGCTTAGGGAGAAGTTGATTTGAGAAGACCTTCCTTTCAAAGAGGGAGCGGTGGATCATCTATTGCTCAAAGCTATTCACCTTTAACTTGGGTGAGCAGCAACAACAATATCCCTTGGCAAGCCAAGAAACATGGAACGGACAAAGTTCGTTATTCAAGTTAAATACTACAGAATATATAGATCTCCATTGAGATACGTGAATATATATATTAAAGTGTATAAATGAGAATATGATACAAATGAGAGTGAGGGTCCTGTATATATATCTAGGTAAGAACCCTTTCACGAGCGGTCATGTCTGTAGAGACATGCCTCTTCCCTACTAATTATTAGTTAATTAATCATTGTCTATCTATAGGGACATGCCTCTTCCCTACTAATTATTAGTTAATTAATCATTGTTTATCTGTAGAGACATGCCTCTTCTCTACTAATTATTAGTTAATTAATCATTGTTTATCTGTAGAGACATGCCTCTTCCCTACTAATTATTAGTCAATTAATCATTGTTTATGTCTATTATTATTTATATTATTTATATATATTTTATTCATAAAATAACAACAAAGATGTCCACACTAAAGAGAGGTCACACATGTGAAGGAGATATATATGAAGAGGTGAATTTGTGTTGATTTGGGGTAGCATCGGATGCGCTCTAGCCACAACATATGGTGGAGAGGTTAGGGCACATGAGATCTCCAATACCCAGAAAGGGTTTGGGCAGATTCTAAACAGTTAGGGAGATATTAAAATAATTAATATTTTTAATGGAGTCTCTAAGTCTAAACTAGGGGAAATTAAAATATTAATGTGAATTAATATAAAACTGTGTTAGAATGGTCCAAAAGTATGGATCAAGCCAGATCCAATCTTATCTTAGTCATCGATTAGGGACTTAATCTCGGCCATTGATTTGTCAACGAGAAAAGTATAAGAGGAGGCTCGAGGGTCACTTGGAGAACACACCAGAGTGATCAGTCATTCTATTCTCTAGAGCGGGGTTTGCTAAGAGAGATAGAATTAGTGATCGGGAGATGCAGCTGAGGGGCATTTGAGTATAGAGAGACAGAGAGGCAGAGATAGTGCCGGGAGAGCAGCGCAGTAGCCGGAGAGAGTAACGCAGAGCTAGCCAGGGCTCACGTAGGGCCATGCAGAGGCAGCCGGGAGCTGCGCAGAGCCTCAGAGAGGCCAGCGTTGCTGACGCAGAGGGCCATAGGGCTGACGCAGGGCCTCCTAAGGCTGACGCAGACCCATCCGGGGTGATGCAGGGCCAGCGCTGTGCAGAGAGGGGCTGATGCAGTCCAGAGAGAGGCTGACGCTGGGGTTTTTGGGGCAAATTGGTGCTGAGTAGCTGCCGAAAGGATTATCCGGGGTTTCAACCAGGAGATTTGTCAGAAACTGAGAGCTATTATTGCCAAGGAAATTCTCTGTTGGGTAGGCTAGTTTCGGCATCCAAACTATACTCTGATATTGCTTAATGAGAAAACCCTCAAATAGTTGCACCGGTTTTCCCACATTGGGTTTTTCCAGGGACATTGGTCCAAAAATAATGGTGTCATATGGTGTGATTGTTTCTGTTTCCTTTAGTTGTTGTTCTGTAATATGTTGAGCATGCACTAGTGTTTATTTTCAGTATTTACATTGTAAATAACTTGTTAAGTAAAATAACAAGTAGGTAGGAATAAATCAGATAAAGTGCATGGAGGGTTTCTAACTAAGTAAACTTAAAAACTTCAACATGGTATCAGAGCGAGGTTGCAGATCATAGGAGGACTAAGGACATCAGCCGAGCGGAGCAATAGCAATAGAAAACAACTGTCCCAAGGTGACAGAATTTGTTTCTAGCAGAGCAGCAACAAGGGAAGGGTGACACAGTGACTGCGTCATCAAGGGTGAGCGGGGAAGAGGCAGCGCAAAGGCCAAAGGAGGAAAAAGAGCCTCATACAGAGCCACACAGTTGCTGGGAGGGATGACGCAGTTGACTAGTGTCGAGATTGCGCAAAGCCTAGGAGCTCTCACCTTCAGGTTGCTGGGGTTTAGAAGGCTGTGGGAATATTGCAGAGTGGAGCCGATGAGATACTATAGTCAGAACAATACCTGACAAAGCAAGGCCAGAGGAGCTGCTACCGAGGGTTTTTAGCCGAGGAACCCAGATCAGTGGTGTGGTTGCACAAGATGATATGAGTAGGGGGCATCTCGATAGCAGCAGAAGGATTTCCAAGAGGGAAATCAGGACTTGGAGGGAGTCCAGAAGAGAACTTCTAGGCGGGAAGTAGAGACTCAGAGGAGTCGAACAGAGAACTTCTAAGAGGGAAGTAGAGGAGTATCATGGCACTACACAAAGTAAGAGACCAGGATAGACTGGACGGAGCATCGAACTTCGTAGCCTGGAAGGCCAGAATCTTATCCGTACTTGACATCTTATCCGTACTTGACAGAAATCGTGTAAGAACTTCGCCTTCAAGGTAATAACTATCCCAGTTGACCCCAATGATAACGAAAAGTACGAGGAGGCAATGGCGAGGGCTAAGAGCATCATCATTGACGGTGTAAGGATCATATAGTACCACACATAGCCGAGAAGGAAATGACATTCGAGAAGTGGGAGGCTCTCAAGAAATTGTACCACCATACCTCTGACTAGTGTCGGGTTTAGAAGGCTGTGGGAATATTGTAGAGCGGAGCTGGTGAGGTACTGTAGTCAGAACTGTAACTGACAGAGCAAGGCCAGAGGAGCTACTACCGAGGGTTTTTAGCTGAGGAACTCGGATCAGTGGTGCGGTTGCACAAGACGATCAGAGGAGGGGCCATCTCGACAGCGACAGAAGGATTTCAAGTCAGGAAATCCGAACTCAGAGGGAAGCCAAAAGATAACTTCCATACGGGAAGTAGAGACTCAAAGGAGTCGAACAGAGAAATTCCAAGAGGGATGTAGAGGAGCATCATGGCACTACATGGAGTAAGAGACCAGGATAGACTGGACAGAGCGTCGAACTTCACAGTCTGGAAGGCCAGAATCTTATCCGTACTTGGCAGAAATCGTGTCAAGAACTTCGTCTTGATAGGTAATAGCTATCCCAGTCGACCCCAATGATAAGACAAGTACGAGGAGGCAATGGTGAGGGCCAAGAGCATCGTGCTTGATGGGGTCCAAGATCATGTAGTACCACACATTGCCGAGAATGAAACGGCATTTGAGATGTGGGAGGCTCTCAAGAAATTGTACCAGCATACTTCTGTGCAGAGAAGAATGCTACTTGAGAATTAGTTGAGATCGTATCAGATGAATAAGGGAGAGCCGATTGACACCTTCCTCGGAGGACTGAATGAGATCCGAGATCAGTTGACTGCTATAGAAACGACACCGGATCAAGAGTTGATCGTGAGGACAGCCCCGAATGCTGTCTCAGAAGATTGGGAGGTATTTGTACAGAGTATACTGGGCAGAGGAACTCTCCCACCTTGGGACGAGATGTGGGCAGCTCTTCGCCAGGAAGAGATCAGACGGCAGTCGAAGACGGGTAGCAGCAACAGCAAGGGGATCAAAGTCAAGCAGGAGGAGGAAGATGTTGCCCTAGTATCTGAGGGAAAGCAGGAAAAGCGGAAGCAGAAAGATCTCTACAAGATCAAGTGCTTCCACTGTGGGGAGCTGGGTCATTATGCAACCCAATGTCCAAGGAAGAAGAGTAGGGGAGAGTCTTCTGAGACTAAGGCAGCATGAGCACAAGAAAAGAAGGAAGTGGAGACAGATGATGATTGTGCAATGAGTGCACACACCCCACTTGAGCAAAAGTGGGGAGACATCGAGCTAACTACAAGCGATGAGGTGCAGGATCCTTGAGGTACCCAGCCTCTTCAATTATACCTTGCTACGGGCGCCCCGAAGAGGAGTAGTAGGACTGGCGGATGTGGGTAGAGACAGATGCAGATGAAGCGGCAGAGAGAGCTACAGTGCAGGATTCCCAAGACAGCACGAGGCTAGCAAGCTGCAACTGTGCGAGAGGCATGGGAGTGTTGCACCACTGCAGGATGGCACAGAGAGGTTTGCAACGGTGCGAGATGCATGGAGTTGTTGCAGCAGCGCAGAGGTCAGAGAGGGAGCACTTGTCAGTGGCAGAGGGAACTTCAGCATGAGGAGTACTCTAGCCTGACAGAGAGGTCAGAGTTGGGAGATCAGTCACTTACTTCTCAGTAACTGAGTTGCAGTGCATCAGTTAGCAGTGGTAGTGCTATGGGCAGCACGATGTAGCATGATGAGAGGAGATGTAGTGTAGACGCAGCAGTGGCAGTGGCAGGGCCATGGGCAAAAACACGGACGCAGAGGGAGTTGTGCTACAAATGCAGCAATGGCAGTGGCAGAGCTATGGGACACAGTACAGGATGTAGCAGTGAAGAGGATGATGGGCAGCAGACCTAGCATCAGCACAGGGACCAATGCCAGATGATCAGGGTGATAGTAAGGAGCATTGCTAGAGCACAGTCCTCGCTAAGAGGGAGTGTTTTTTTGGGGTAGCATCGCATGTGCTCTAGCCACGAAAGTTGGTGGAGAGGTTAGGGCACATGAGATCTCCAATACCGAGAAAGGGTTTAGGCAGATTCTAAATAGTTAGGGAGATATTAAAATAATTGATATTTTTAATGGAGTCCCTAAGTCTAAAATTAGGGAAAATAAAATATTAATGTGAATTAATATAAAACTGTGTTAGAATGGTCCAAAAGACATTGATCAAGCCAGATCTAATCTTAGCCATCGATTAGGTACTTAATCTCAGCTGTTGATTTGTCAAAGAGAAAAGTATAAAAGGAGGCTTGAGGGTCACTTGGAGAACACACCAGAGTGATCAGTCATTCTATTCTCTAGAGCGAGGTTTGCTAAGAGAGATAGAATTACTTATCGGGAGATGTAGCTGAGGGGCATTTGAGTATAGAGGGACAGTGGGACAGAGAGCAGCGTAGTTGCCGAGGAGAGTGACGCAGAACCAACCAGGGCTCACGCAGGGCCACGCAGAGGCAGTCGGGAGCTACGCAGAGCCTCAGGGAGACTAGCGTTGTTGACGCAGAGGGCCATAGGGTTGATGCAGGGCCTCCTAAGGCTGACTCAAACCCATCCGGGGTGATGCAGGGCCAGCGTTGTGCAGAGAGGGGCTGACGCAATCCAAAGAGAGGCTGACGTTGGGGTTTCTGGGGCAGCTTGGTGCTGAGTAGCTGCCGAAAGGATTATCCGGGGTTTCAGCCAGGAGATTTGTCAGAAACTGAGAGGTATTACTACCAAGGAAATTCTTAACTGTACTGTAGGCTAGTTTCGGCATCCAAACTGTACTCTAATATTGCTTAATGAGAAAACCCTTAGATAGCTGCACCGGTTTTCCCACATTGGGTTTTTCCAGGGACATTGGTCCAAAAATAATGGTGTCATTGGTGTGATTGTTTTTGTTTCCTTTAGTTGCTGATCTGTAATATGTTGAGCATGCACTAGTGTTTATTTTCAGTATTTACATTGTAAATAACTTTTTAAGTAAAGTAACAAGTAGGCAGGAATAAATCAAATAAAGTGCATGGAGGGTTTCTAACTAAGTGAACTAAGAAACTTCAACATGGTATTAGAGTGAGGTTGCAGATCACAAGAGGACTAAGGACATCAGCCGAGCAGAGCAATAGCAGCAGAAAACCACTGTCCCGAGGTGACAGAATCTGTTTCTAGCAGAGCAACAACAAGGGAAGGGTGACGCAGTGACTGTGTCATCAAGGGTGAGCCGAGAAGAGGCAACGCAAAAGCTAAGGAAGGAAAAAGAGCCTCACACAGAGCCACGCAATAGCTGGGAGGGATGACACATTTGGCTAAGGAGGCCGGGTTGCTAGTGTCGGGATTCTGCAGAGACTAGGAGCTCTCACTTTCAAGTTGCTGGGGTTTAGAAGGCTGTGGGAATATTGCAGAGCGGAGCTGGTGAGGTACTGTAGTCAGAAAAGTAACTGATAGAGCAAGGCCAAAGGAGGTGCTACCGAGGATTTTTAGCCAAGGAACTCGGATCAATGGTGCGGTTGCACAAGACGATCAGAGTAGGGGGCATCTCAACAGCGACAGAAGGATTTCCAAGAGGGAAATCAGGACTCAGAGGGAGTCCAGAAGAGAACTTCCAAACGGGAAGTAGAGACTCAGAGGAGTCAAACAGAGAACTTCCAAGAGGGAAGTAAAGAAGCATCATGACACTACACAGAGTAAGAGACCAGGATAGACTGAACGTAGCGTCGAACTTCGCAGTTTGGAAGGCCAGAATCTTATCCTTACTTCACAGAAATCATGTCACGAACTTCGCCTTGAAGGTAATAGCTATCCCAGTCGACCCCAATGATAACGACAAGTAGGAGGAGGCAATGGCGAGGGCCAAGAGCATCGTCCTTGACGGGGTCCAAGATCATGTAGTACCACACATTGCCGAGAATGAAACGGCATTTGAGACGTGGGAGGCTCTCAAGAAATTGTACCAGCATACTTCTGTGCAGAGAAAAATGCTACTTGAGAATTAGTTGAGATCGTATCAGATGAATAAGGGAGAGCCGATTGACACCTTCCTCGGAGGACTGAATGAGATCCGAGATCAGTTGACTGCTATAGAAGCGACATCGGATCAGGAGTTGATCGGGAGGACAGCCCCGAATGCTGTCTCAGAAGATTGGGAGGTATTTGTCCAGAGTATACTGGGTAGAGGAACTCTCCCACCTTGGGACGAGATGTGGGCAGCTCTTCGCCAGGAAGAGATCAGACGGCAGTCGAAGACGGGTAGCGACAGCAGCAAGTGGATCAAAGTCAAGCAGGAGGAGGAAGATGTTTCCCTAGCATCTGAGGGAAAGCAGGAAAAGCGGAAGAAGAAAGATCTCTCCAAGATCAAGTGCTTCCACTGTGGGGAGCTAGGTCATTATGCGACCCAGTGTCCAAGGAAGAAGAGTAGGGGAGAGTCTTCCGAGACTAAGGCAACACGAGCACAGGCAAAGAAGGAAGTGGAGACAGACGATGATTGTGTAATGAGTGCACACACCCCACTTGAGCGGAAATGGGGAGACATCGAGTTGTAGTCAGACAGACTACAGGCAATGAGGCGCAGGATCCTCGAGGTACCCAGCCTCTTCGATTATACCTTGCTACAGGCGCCCCGAAGAGTAGTAGGACTGGCGGATGCGGGTAGACACAGATGCGGATGAAGCGGCAGAGAGAGCTACAGTGCAGAATTCCCAAGACAGCGCGAGGCTAACAAGCTACAACAGTGCAAGAGTCATGGGAGTGTTGCACCAGTGCAGGATGGCACAGAGAGGTGTGCAACGGTGCGAGATGCAGGGAGTTGTTGCAGCAGCGCAGAGATCAAAGAGGGAGCACTTGTCAGCAGCAGAGGGAGCTTCAGCATCAGGAGTACTCTAGCCTGACAGAGAGGTCAGAGTTGGGAGATCAATTACTTACTTCTCAATAACTGAGTTGCAGTGCATCAGTTAGCAGTGGTAGTGCTATGGGCAACACGATGTAGCATGATGAGAGGAGATGCAGTGCAGATGCAGCAGTGGTAGTGGCAGGGCCATGGGCAAAAACACGAACACAAAGGGAGTTGTGGTACAGATGCAGTAATGGCAGTGGCAGAGCTATGGGCAGCAGTACAGGATGCAGCAGTGAAGAGGATGATGGGCAGCAGGCCTAGCATCAGCACAGGGACCAATGCCAGATGATTAGGGTGATACTTAGTAAGGAGTATTGCTAGAGCACAGTCCTCGCTAAGAGCGAGTGTTTATTTGGGGTAGCATCGCATGTGCTCGAGCCACGAAAGTTGGTGGAAAAGTTAGGGCACATGAGATCTCCCAGAAAGGGTTTAGACAGATTCTAAATAGTTGGGGAGATATTAAAATAATTAATATTTTTAATGATGCGAATTAATATAAAACTATGTTAGAATGGTCCAAAAGACATTGATCAAGCGAGATCTAATCTTAGCCGTCGATTAGGTACTTAATCTCGGCTGTTGATTTGTCAAAGAGCTAAGTATATAAGAGGAGGCTTGAGGGTCACTTGGAGAACACACCAAAGTGATCAGTCATTCTATTCTCTAGAGCGGGGTTTGCTAAGAGAGATAGAATTACTTATCGGGAGATGCAGCTGAGGGGCATTTGAGTACAGAGGGACAGTGGGACAGAGAGCAGCGCAGTTGCCGGGGAGAGTGACGCAGAACCAGCTAGGGCTCACGTAGGGCCATGCAGAGGCAGTCAGGAGCTGCGTAGAGCCTCAGGGAGGCCAGCGTTGTTGACGCAGAGGGCCATAAGGCTAACGCAGGGCCTCCTAAGTCTGACGCAGACCCATCCAGGGTGATGCAGGGCCAGCGTTGTGCAGAGAGGGGCTGACGCGGTCCAAAGAGAGGCTGACGCTAGGATTTCTGGGGCAGCTTGGTGCTGAGTAGCTGCCGGAAGGATTATCCGGGGTTTCAGCCAGGAGATTTGTCAGAAACTGAGAGGTACTACTGCCAAGGAAATTCTCTGTTGCGTAGGCTAGTTTCGACATCCAAACTGTACTCTAATATTGCTTAATGAGAAAACCCTCAGATAGCTGCACCGGTTTTCCCACATTGGGTTTTTCCAGGGACATTGGTCCCAAAATAATGGTGTCATATGGTGTGATTGTTTCTGTTTCCTTTAGTTACTGATTTGTAATATGTTGAGCATGCACTAGTGTTTATTTTCAATATTTACATTGTAAATAACTTGTTAAGTAAAGTAACAAGTAGGTAGAAATAAATCAAATAAAGTGCATGGAGGGTTTCTAACTAAGTAAACTAAGAAACTTCAACATGGTATCAGAGTGAGGTTGCAGATCACAAGAGGACTAAGGACATCAGCCGAGCGGAGAAATAGCAGCAGAAAACAACTGTCCCGAGGTGACAGAAACTGTTTCTAACAGAGCAGCAACTCGGATCAATGGTGCGGTTGACAAGCAGAGTAGGGGGCATCTCAAAAGCGACAGAAGGATTTCAAGGAGGGAAATCAAGACTCAGAGGGAGTCCAGAAGAGAACTTCCAAACGGGAAGTAGAGACTCAGAGGAGTCGAACAGAGAACTTCCAAGAGGGAAGTAGAGAAGCATCATGGCAATACACAGAGTAAGAGACCAGGATAGACTGAACGTAGCGTCGAACTTCGCAATTTGGAAGGCCAAAACCTTATCCTTACTTCACAGAAATCATGTCAAGAACTTCGCCTTGAAGGTAATAGCTATCCCAGTCGACCCCAATGATAACGGCAATGGCGAGGGCCAAGAGCATCGTCCTTGACGGGGTCCAAGATCATGTAGTACCACACACTGCCGAGAATGAAACGGCATTTGAGACGTGGGAGGCTCTCAAGAAATTGTACCAACATACTTCTGTGCAGAGAAGAACACTACTTGAGAATTAGTTGAGATCGTATCAGATGAATAAGGGAGAGCGGATTGACACCTTCCTCGGAGGACTGAATGAGATCCGAGATCAGTTGACTGCTATAGAAGCGACACTAGATCAGGAGTTTATCGTGAGGACAGCCCCGAATGCTGTCTTAGAAGATTGGGAGGTATTTGTCCAGAGTATACTGGGCAGAGGAACTCTCCCACCTTGGGACGAGATGTGGGCAGCTCTTCGCCAGGAAGAGATCAGACGGCAGTTGAAAACGGGTAGCAGCAGCAGCAAGGGGATCAAAATCAAGCAGGAGGAGGAAGATGTTGCCCTAGCATCTGAGGGAAAGCAGGAAAAGCGGAAGAAGAAAGATCTCTCCAAGATCAAGTGCTTCCACTATGGGGAGCTGGGTCATTATGCGACCCAGTGTCCAAGGAAGAAGAGTAGGGGAGAGTCTTCCGAGACTAAGGCAGCACGAGCACAGGCAAAGAAGGAAGTGGAGACAGACGATGATTGTGCAATGAGTGCACACACCCCACTTGAGTGGAGGTGGGGAGACATCGAGCTGTAGTCAGACAGACTATAGGCGATGAGGGGCAGGATCCTCGAGGTACCCAGCCTCTTCGATTATACCTTGCTACGGGCGCCCCGAAGAGGAGTAGTAGGACTGGCGGATGCGGGTAGAGACAGATGCGGATGAAGCGGCAGAGAGAGCTACAGTGCAGAATTCCCAAGACAACGCGAGGCTAACAAGCTGCAATAGTGCAAGAGTCATGGGAGTGTTGCACCAGTGCAGGATGGCACAGAGAGGTGGGCAACGGTGCGAGATGCAAGGAGTTGTTGCAGCAGCGCAGAGGTCAAAGAGGGAGCACTTGTCAGCAGCAAAGGGAGCTTCAGCATCAGGAGTACTCTAGCCTGACAGAGAGGTCAGAGTTTGGAGATCAGTTACTTAATTCTCAATAACTGAGTTGCAGTGCATCAGTTAGCAGTGGTAGTGCTATGGGCAACACGATGTAGCATGATGAGAGGAGATGCAGTGCAGATGCAGCAGTGGTAGTGGCAGGGCCATGGGCAAAAACACGGACGCAAAGGGAGTTGTGGTACAGATGCAGTAATGGCAGTGGCAGAGCTATGGGTAGTAGTACAGGATGCAGCATTGAAGAGGATGATGGGCAGCAGGCCTAGCATCAACACAGGGACCAATGCCAGATGATTAGGGTGATACTTAGTAAGGAGTATTGCTAGAGCACAGTCCTCGCTAAGAGCGAGTGTTTATTTGGGGTAGCATCGCATGTGCTCGAGCCACGAAAGTTGGTGGAAAGGTTAGGGCACATGAGATCTCCAATACCCAAAAAGGGTTTAGACAGATTCTAAATAGTTGGGGAGATATTAAAATAATTAATATTTTTAATGATGTGAATTAATATAAAACTGTGTTAGAATGGTCCAAAAGACATGGATCAAGCCAAATCTAATCTTAGCCGTCGATTAGGTACTTAATCTCGGCTGTTGATTTGTCAAAGAGATAAGTATAAGAGGAGGCTTGAGGGTCACTTGGAGAACACACCAGAGTGATCAGTCATTCTATTCTCTAGAGCGGGGTTTGCTAAGAGAGAGAATTACTTATCGGGAGATGCAGCTGAGGGGCATTTGAGTACAGAGGGACAGTGGGACAGAGAGCAGCGCAATTGCCGGGGAGAGTGACGCAGAACCAGCCAGGGCTCACGTAGGGCCACGCAGAGGCAGTCGGGAGCTGCGTAGAGCCTCAGGGAGGCCAGCGTTGTTGACGCAGAGGGCCATAGGGCTGATGCAGGGCCTCCTAAGTCTGACGCAGACCCATCCAGGGTGACGCAGGGCCAGCGCTGTGCAGAGAGGGGCTGACGCGGTCCAAAGAGAGGCTGACGCTAAGATTTCTGGGGCAGCATGGCGCTAAGTAGCTGCCGGAAGGATTATCCCGGGTTTCAGCCAGGAGATTTGTGAGAAACTGAGAGGTATTACTGCCAAGGAAATTCTCTGTTGCGTAGGCTAGTTTCGGCATCCAAACTGTACTCTAATATTGCTTAATGAGAAAACCCTCAGATAGCTGCACCGGTTTTCCCACATTGGGTTTTTCCAGGGACATTGGTCCAAAAA
Source organism: Pinus tabuliformis (assembly GCA_031772625.1). Lineage (NCBI taxonomy): Eukaryota > Viridiplantae > Streptophyta > Pinopsida > Pinales > Pinaceae > Pinus > Pinus tabuliformis. Next base: position 708,351,613 of record CM062816.1, on the reverse strand, counting down.
TAATGGTGTCATATGGTGTGATTGTTTCTGTTTCCTTTAGTTGCTAATCTGTAATATGTTGAGCATGCACTAGTGTTTATTTTCAATATTTACATTGTAAATAACTTGTTAAGTAAAATAACAAGTAGGTAGGAATAAATCAGATAAAGTGCATGGAGAGTTTCTAACTAAGTAAACTAAGAAACTTCAACATGGTATCAGAGCGAGGTTGCAAATCACAAGAGGACTAAGGACATCAGCCGAGTGGAGCAATAGCAACAGAAAACAACTGTCCCGAGATGACAGAATTTGTTTCTAGCAGAGCAGCAACAAGGGAAAGGTGATGCAGTGACTGTGTCATCAAGGGTGAGCCGGGAAGAGGCAGCGCAGAATCTAAGGAAGGAAAAAGAGCCCCACACAAAGCCACGCAGTAGCTGGGAGGGATGACGCAGTTGGCTGAGGAGGCCAGGTTGCTAGTGTCGGGATTGTGTAGAGCCTAGGAGCTCTCACCTTCAGGTTGCTAGGGTTTAGAAGGCTGTGGGAATATTGCAGAGCGGCGCTGGTGAGGTACTGTAGTCAGAACAGTAACTAACAGAGCAAGGGCAAAGGAGGTGCTACCGAGGGTTTTTAGCCGAAGAACTCGGATCAGTGGTTCAGTTGCATAAGACGATCAAAGTAGGGGGCATCTCCACAGCAACAAAAGTATTTCCAGGAGGGAAATCAGGACTCAGAGGGAGTCCAGAAGAAAACTTCCAGACGGGAAGTAGAGACTGAGAGGAGTCGAACAGAGAACTTCCAAGAGGGAAGTAGAGAAGCATCATGGCACTACACAGAGTAAGAGACCAGGATAGATTGAACGGAGCGTCGAACTTTGCAGTCTGGAAGGCCAAAATCTTATCCTTACTTCACAGAAATCGTGTCAAGAACTTCGCCTTGAAGGTAATAGCTATCCCAGTCGACCCCAATGATAATGACAAGTAGGAGGCAATGGCGAGGGCCAAGAGCATCGTCCTTGACGGGGTCTAAGATCATGTAGTAACACACATTGCCAAGAATGAAACGGCATTTGAGACGTGGGAGGCTCTCAAGAAATTGTACCAGCATACTTCTGTGCAGAGAAGAATGCTACTTGAGAATTAGTTGAGATCATATCAGATGAATAAGGGAGAGCCGATTGACACCTTCCTCGGAGGACTGAATGAGATCCGAGATCAGTTGACTGCTATAGAAGCGACATCGGATCAGGAGTTGATCGTGAGGACAGCCCCGAATGCTGTCTCAGAAGATTGGGAGGTATTTGTCCAGAGTATACTGGGCAGAGGAACTCTCCCACCTTGGGACGAGATGTGGGCAGCTCTTCGCCAGGAAGAGATCAGACGACAGTCGAAGACGGGTAGCAGCAGCAGCAAACGGATCAAAGTCAAGCAGGAGGAGGAAGATGTTGCCCTAGCATTTGAGGGAAAGCAGGAAAAGCAGAAGAAGAAAGATCTCTCCAAGATCAAGTGCTTCCACTATGGGGAGCTGGGTCATTATGCGACCCAGTGTCCAAGGAAGAAGAGTAGGGGAGAGTCTTCCGAGACTAAGGCAGCACGAGCACAGGCAAAGAAGGAAGTGGAGACAGACGATGATTATGCAATGAGTGCACACACCCCACTTGAGCGGAAGTGGGGAGACATCGAGCTGTAGTCAGACAGACTACAGGCGATGAGGGGCAAGATCCTAGGTACCTAGCCTCTTCGATTATACCTTGCTACGGGTGTCCCGAAGAGGAGTAGTAGGACTGGCGGATGCGGGTAGAGACAGATGCGGATGAAGCGGCAGAGAGAGCTACAGTGCAGAATTCCCAAGACAGTGCAAGGCTAACATCTGCAACAGTGCAAGAGTCATGGGAGTGTTGCACCAGTGCAAGATGGCACAGAGAGGTGTGCAACAGTGCGAGATGCAGGGAGTTGTTGCAGCAGCGCAGAGGTTAAAGAGGGAGCACTTGTCAGCAGCAGAGGGAGCTTCAGCATCAGGAGTACTCTAGCCTGACAGAGTGGTCAGAGTTGGGAGATCAGTTACTTACTTCTGAGTAACTGAGTTGCAGTGCAACAGTTAGCAGTGGTAGTGCTATGGGCAGCATGATGAGAGGAGATGCAGTGCAGACGCAGCAGTGGTAGTGGCAGGGCCATGGGCAGTAGCACGGATGCAGAGGGAGTTGTCGTACAGATGCAGCAATGGCAGTGGCAGAGCTATGGGCAGCAGTAGAGGATGCAGCAATGAAGAGGATGATGGGCAGCAGGCCTAGCATCAGCACAGGGACCGATGCCAGATGATTAGGGTGATACTTAGTAAGGAGTATTGCTAGAGCACAGTCCTCACTAAGAGGGAGTGTTGATTTGGGGTAGCATTGCATGTGCTCTAGCCAGGAAATTTGGTGGAGAGTTTAGGGCAAATGAAATCTCCAATACCCACAAAGGGTTTGGTCAGATTCTAAACAGTTAGGGAGATATTAAAATAATTAATATTTTTAATGGAGTCCCTAAGTTAAAATAATGGAGTCCCTAAGTCTAAACTTAGGGAAAATAAAATATTAATGTGAATTAATATAAAACTGTGTTAGAATGACCCAAAAAACATGGATCGAGCCAGATCTAATCTTAGCCGTCGATTAGGGACCTAATCTCGACCGTTGATTTGTCAACGAGAAAAGTATAAGAGGAGGTTTGACCCTGGGTTTGGGCAGATTCTAAACAGTTAGGGAGATATTAAAATAATTAATATTTTTAATGGAGTCCCTAAGTCTAAACTTAGGGAAAATAAAATATTAATGTGAATTAATATAAAATAGTTTTAGAATGGTCCAAAAGACATGGATCTTTTGGATCAAGCCAGATCTAATCTTAGCCGTCGATAAGGGACTTAATCTCGACCGTTGATTTGTCAACGAAAAAAGTATCAGAGGAGGCTTGAGGGTCACTTGGGGAACACACCACAGTGATCAGTGATTCTATTCTCTAGAGCGGGGTTTGCTAAGAGAGATAGAATTAGTGATTGGGAGATGCAGCTGAGGGGAATTTCAGTACAGAGAAACAAAGAGGCAGAGATAGTGCCGAGAGCAACGCAGTGGCCGGGGAGAGTGACGCAGAGCTAGCCAGGGCTTACGTAGGGCCACGCAGAGGCAGCCGGGAGCTACGCAAAGCCTCAAATAGGCCAGCATTGCTGATGCAGAGGGCCATAGGGCTGACGCAGACCCATCCGGGTTGACGCAGGGCCAGCGCTGTGCAGAAAGGCGCTGGTGCAGTCCAGAGAGAGGCTGATGCTAGGGTTTCTAGGGCAGATTGGTGCTGAGTAGCTTCCAGAAGGATTATCCGAGGTTTCAACTAGGAGATTTGTCAGAAACTGAGAGATATTACTGCCAAGGAAATTCTCTCTTGGGTAGGCCAGTTTCAGCATCCAAACTATACTTTGATATTGCTTAATGAGAAAACCGTCAGATAACTGCACCAGTTTTCCCACATTGGGTTTTTCCAAGGACATTGGTCCAAAAATAATGGTGTCATATAGTGTGATTGTTTCTGTTTCCTTTAGTTGTTGATCTGTAATATGTTGAGCATGCACTAGTGTTTATTTTCAGTATTTACATTGTAAATAACTTGTTAAGTAAAATAACAAGTAGGTAGGAATAAATCAGATAAAGTGCATGGAGGGTTTCTAACAAAGTAAACTTAGAAACTTCAACATGGTATCGCAGCGAGGTTGCAGATCACAGGAAGACTAAGGACATCAGCCGAGAGGAGCAATAACAACAAAAAACAATTGTCCCGAGGTGACACAAGATGTTTATAGCAGAGCAGCATCAAGGGAAGGGTGAAAGAGTCTGTTACACTAAAAAATGTCACCATGACCATTTACAGTTAGGATGACTCTATCAACAGTCATGCTACCCTCTTAGGCAAGTCTTATGCCTCTGCTTTCCATGTCAAACTCCAAAAAAGAGAAAGTCTTTCTAAATGTATTTATCTCTGGGGACGCAGGTTCTCTCAACCTTACCTGCGGGGACGCACCCAATGTTCACAAAAACTGCGTCTTTGGACGCTCTGTATGTAAAGGTGCAGGTGCGTCCCCCTGAAAAGGTTAAAATGCGCAAGTTTCATCTTTAAAAAGTCACTTGTGGTTATTTCTAGAGCATTCTAGAAAGTTGTTCGACGTGTATTGAGCGCCTCCAGATGGTTCATGCACTCCTACCAAAGAGGAACTTATCCCATCAATAAGGGAGCTATCCCATCCAAAGAGGGGATTATCCCATTGATGGTGGACCTGATTAACTTCCTCTTGAGCACTATAAGTACAGGCATTGGGCCAGAAGGAGAGGAGGTTGAAAGCTATACATTTCTAAGGGTAAATGCTGCAGGAATTAGGACTCCCATTTAGAAGCTTGTGAGGAGAGATTGCCATCTTTGCTTGTTCTATTTGGAAGTGGGTGAGCTTTGTCAAAGTAGAGGAAGACTCTTGTGGACCCTAGAAGGAGCTTGCACAACACCAAGGCTTAGGTTGTAATGGTTCCTTTTGATTACCTTTAATGCAAATTGGTCCATTCTTCTCAATAACTTGTTCTTTATGGGTTATTTCATGTACTCCTTCGTCTATATGTTGAATATGCTTTGTTTTATGTTATAATCAGGTGCTATTTAATTGTTTGACTGTTGGTGATTGCAGGTTTTGGAGAAAAGGAGGAACTCATCCAGATCAACAAAGCTTGGACTTCTACAACAGCGTTTGGACAAAGGTAAGAACGAAACACTTGATTTCTCATATCACAATGCATGTTTAGAGAAGGATAGTTCTAGTTTGTCTTGTTTGTCATTAGAATGTCTTAGACTTCTAGGAAGGTCGGTTGTGTCCGCACTTTTGACTGATTCCGTGTGACAGAACACACCAGAGTGATCAGTGATTCTATTCTCTAGAGCGGGGTTTGCTAAGAGAGATAGAATTAGTGATTGGGAGATGCAGCTGAGGGGAATTTCAGTATAGAGAAACAAAGAGGCAGAGATAGTGCCGGGAGCAACGCAGTGGCCGGGGAGAGTGACGCAGAGCTAGCCAGGGCTTACGTAGGGCCACGCAGAGGCAGCCGGGAGCTACGCAAAGCCTCAAATAGGCCAGCATTGCTGATGCAGAGGGCCATAGGGCTGACGCAGACCCATCCGGGTTGACGCAGGGCCAGCGCTGTGCAGAAAGGCGCTGGTGCAGTCCAGAGAGAGGCTGATGCTAGGGTTTCTAGGGCAGATTGGTGCTGAGTAGCTTCCAGAAGGATTATCCGAGGTTTCAACTAGGAGATTTGTCAGAAACTGAGAGATATTACTGCCAAGGAAATTCTCTCTTGGGTAGGCCAGTTTCAGCATCCAAACTGTACTTTGATATTGCTTAATGAGAAAACCGTCAGATAACTGCACCAGTTTTCCCACATTGGGTTTTTCCAAGGACATTGGTCCAAAAATAATGGTGTCATATAGTGTGATTGTTTCTGTTTCCTTTAGTTGTTGATCTGTAATATGTTGAGCATGCACTAGTGTTTATTTTCAGTATTTACATTGTAAATAACTTGTTAAGTAAAATAACAAGTAGGTAGGAATAAATCAGATAAAGTGCATGGAGGGTTTCTAACAAAGTAAACTTAGAAACTTCAACATGGTATCGCAGCGAGGTTGCAGATCACAGGAAGACTAAGGACATCAGCCGAGAGGAGCAATAACAACAAAAAACAATTGTCCCGAGGTGACACAAGCTGTTTATAGCAGAGCAGCATCAAGGGAAGGGTGACGCAGTGACTGTGTCATCAAGGGTGAGCCAGGAAGAGGTAGCGCAGAGGCTAAGGAAGGCAAAAGAGCCTCACGCAGAGCCACGCAATAGCTAGGAGGGATGACGCAATTAGCTGAGGAGGCCGGGTTTCTAGTGTCGGGATTGCACAAAGCCTAGGAGCTCTCACCTTCAGGTTGCTGGGGTTTAGAAGGCTATGGGAATATTGCAGAGCGGAGCTGGTGAGGTACTGTAGTCAGAACAGTAACTGATAGAGCAAGGACAAAGGAGCTGCTACCAAGGGTTTTTAGCCGAGGAACTCGGATCAGTGGTGTGGTTGCAGAAGACAATTAGAGTAGGGGGCATCTTGACAGCAGCAGAAGGATTTCTAGGAGCGAAATCAGGACTCAAAGGGAGTCCAGAAGAGAAATTCCAGAAGGGAAGTAGAGACTCATAGGAGTCGAACATAGAACTTCCAAGAGGGAAGTAGAGGAGCATCATGGCACTACACGGAATAAGAGACCAGGATAGACTGGACGGAGCGTCGAACTTCACAGTCTAGAAGGCCAGAATCTTATCCGTATTCGACAGAAATCATGTCAAGAACTTCGCCTTGAAGGTAATAGCTATCCCAGTTGACCCCAATGATAACGACAAGTACGAGGAGGCAATGGCGAGGGCCAAGAGCATCGTCCTTGACGGGGTCCATGATCATGTAGTACCACACATTGCCGAGAATGAAATGGCATTTGAGACGTGGGAGGCTCTCAAGAAATTGTACCAGCATACTTCTGTGCAAAGAAGAATGCTACTTGAGAATTAGTTGAGATCGTATCAAATGAATAAGGGAGAGCTGATTGACACCTTCCTTGGAGGACTGAATGAGATCCGAGATCAGTTGACTGCTATAGAAGCGACACCGGATCAGGAGTTGATGGTGAGGACAGCCCCGAATGTTGTCTCAGAAGATTGGGAGGTATTTGTCCAGAGTATACTAGGCAAAGGAACTCTCCCACCTTGGGACGAGATGTGGGCAGCGCTTCGCCAGGAAGAGATCAGACGACAGTCAAAGACGGGTAGCAGCAGCAACAAGGGTATCAAAGTCAAGCAGGAGGAGGAAGATGTTGCCCTAGCATCTGAGGGAAAGCAGGAAAAGCGGAAGAAGAAAGATCTCTCCAGATCAAGTGCTTCCACTGTGGGGAGCTGGGTCATTATGCGACCCAGTGTCCAAGGAAGAAGAGTAGGGGAGAGTCTTCCGAGACTAAGGCAGGACCAACACGGGCAGAGAAGGAAGTGGAGATAGACGATGATTGTGCCATGAGTGCACACACGCCACTTGAGCGGAAGTGGGGAGACATCGAGATGTAGTAAGACAGACTATAGGCGATGAGGGGTAGGATCCTCGATGTACCCAACCTCTTCGATTATACCTTGCTACGGGCGCCCCGAAGAGGAGTAGCAGGACTGACAGATGTGGGTAGACACATATGCGGATGAAGCGGCAGAGAGAGCTACAGTGCAAAATTCCCAGGACAGCGCGAGGCTAGTAGGCTGCAACAATGTGAGAGGCATGGGAGTGTTGCACCAGTGCAAGATGGCACAGAGAGGTGTGCAACGGTGCGAGATGTAGGGAGTTGTGGCAGCAGCGTAGAGGTCAGAGAGGGAGCACTTGTCAGCGGCAAAGGGAGCTTCGACATCAAGAGTACTCTAGCCTGACAAAGAGGTCAGAGTTGGGAGATCAGTGACTTACTTCTCAGTAACTGAGTTGCAGTGCAGCAGTTAGCAGTGGTAGTGCTATGGGCAGCATGATGAGAGGAGATGCAGTGCAAATGCAGCAGTGGCAGGGCCATGGGCAGCAGCACAGATGTAGAGAGAGTTGTCGTACAAATGCAACAATGGAAGTGGCAGCGTTATGGGCAGCAGTACAGGATGCAGCAATAAAGAGGATGATGGGCAGCAGGCCTAGCATCAGCACAGGGACCAATGCCAGATGATCAGGGTGATACTCATTAAGGAGTATTTCTAGAGCACAATCCTCGCTAAGAGGGAGTGTTGATTTGGGGTAGCATCGCATGTGCTCTAGCCACGAAATTTGGTGGAGAGGTTAGGGCACATGAGATCTCCAATACCCATAAAGGGTTTGGGCAGATTCTAAACAGTTAGGGAGATATTAAAATAAATAATATTTTTAATGGAGTCCTTAAGTCTAAACTTAGGGAAATTAAAATATTAAAGTGAATTAATATAAAACTGTGTTAGAATGGTCCAAAAGACATGGATCAAGCGATATCTAATCTTAGCCATCGATTAGGGACTTAATCTCAGCCGTTGATTTGTCAACGAGAAAAGTATAAGAGGAAGCTTGAGGGTCACTTGGAGAACACACCAGAGTGATCAGTCATTCTATTCTCTAGAGCGGGGTTTGCTAAGAGAGATAGAATTAGTGAACGGGAAATGCAGCTGAAGGGCATTTGAGTACAAAGAGGTAGAGATAGTTTCGGGAGAGCAGCGCAGTAGCTGGGAAGAGTGACACAGAGCCAACCAGGGCTCATGCAGGGCCACACAGAGGCAGCCAGGAGCTGCGCAGAGCCTTAGAGAGAGTAGCGTTCCTGACGCAGAGGGCCAGAGGGCTGACATAGGGCCTCCTAAAGCTGACGCAGACCCATCCAGGGTGATGCAGGGCCAACGCTAGGCAGAGAGGGGCTGATGCAGTCTAGAGAGAGGCTGACGTTGGGGTTTCTGGGGTAGATTGGTGCTGAGTAGCTGCCAGAAGGATTATCCGGGGTTTCAGCCAGGAGATTTGTCAGAAATTTAGAGGTATTACTGCCAAGGAAATTCTTTGTTGGGTAGGCCAGTTTCGACACCCAGATTGTACTCTGATATTGCTTAATAAGAAAATCCTCAGATAGCTGCATCAGTTTTCCCACATTGGGTTTTTCTGGGACATTGGTCCAAAAATAAAGGTGTCATATGGTGTGATTGTTTCTGTTTCCTTTAGTTGCTGATCTGTAATATGTTGAGCATGCACTAATGTTTATTTTCAGTATTTACATTGTAAATAACTTGTTAAGTAAAATAACAAGTAGGTAGGAATAAATCAAATAAAGTGCATGGAGGGTTTCTAACCAAGTAAACTTAGAAACTTCAACAATTTTCTTTATAAGCATCCCTTGCTATTCTGGCTTGTAGGATTCAAAAGGCAATGATGTATAGTGCATGCTTGAAGGCATTTTCCATTTGAAGGGGATGGAAATCCCAACACTTACAGATTACGTTAATGTAATGGGGTTACATAACGATGGAGGGTAAAATAGTTAGGGTGGTGCACTGAAAAGGGAACATGTTCCACTTGAGGGAGGCACATTTAGTATAGGAGTTACATTTATTAGGTGAGGCACATTACTCTAGGGCATAGTGGGAGCATGTTCCACTTGAGGGAGGCAATTTTAGTATAGAAGTTACATTTATTAGGTGAGGCGCATTACTGTAGGACATAGTGGCTGGAATTTATGAGGGTGATACTCATGCATGAGGGTCATGAGGGTGATGGTGAGAAAATATTGGAGAAAACTTATTTCCTAGGGAATATATTGGAAAAGTTGTGGGTAATGGAAAATATTGGAGAAAAAATTATTATTAACCTATTTTGTAACAACATGTAATGTTCCAAACTTAAATAAACAGTGATATGCAAAACAAAATTGATTTGTGACACGAAATTAAAACAATTAGCAAATGCTCATTAAAACTCCAGAAGTGAGAACCACCTGAGCCATTTTATTAATGAAATGGAGTAAGTACAATAATATGTAGAAATGCACATGGGCTTGCCTCAAGGGAAAGTTTGACAGGACCCGAGTGATAAAACAATAATCTCAAAGTTGGAAATGAATGCTCCTCTAATGCTCTACGTTGTCCCATGAAACTGCACTGCTAGCTGGAAAGGAACTGCAAGAAACCCCATCTCTAGTGCTCAAAAAATGATGAAACTTTATATCCAGGATCCTTGTCAAAAACCCAGAAAGGGTTTGGCCTATCTCCAAGCCAAAGTCGAACCCATAAAATGGTGCAAATTCCCTAGCTACTAGCAATTCACCCTGTTATAAGAATGACGATTTCATACCCGAATATCACCCGAAAAATTTTGAAGTTTTTACCACAAACTCCTCTCACAAAACCCATAAATGGTTTGGCCAGATTTTGACCTTCCAAAATCGACTCCCAAAGGCCTTGCGCACTCCAAAACTCCTGAAGCACACTGTTTGCCAATACACCAGCAAAATCCTCCTCAAACGCTCTGGAAAAGTAGAAATCACCTCCACTAATGCTTTCCTTATCTCTCCTGACAAGAATCAGCCTCAATGGCTGAGTCTCCACCTCCCACATTAGCACAAAATGTTGCCTCTGCGCTGGCTCAGGAAGTGCGAAAGTCACACTGAATGGGAGCACTCTCCTCCAGCACCAAAACTCTCCAAAATGGCAGCAAAACTCCTACGCCTCCTCTCTGGAAATTCTCCTGACCAAAACTCCTCCATAAGATGGCACAAATAAACTCGGCCTCCTTCCATTGCGTCCTCCAGAAATACACACCACCTGGAGATGGATGCAACTGCTGGAAACCACAATGATATCCTCCTACAGAAGAATGGATATAAACCTCTCTAGGGTGGCACTTGAAGTCCCCCGAAGAAAGGGTGAGCTCTTCGCTTGAAGAACTCTTGCTAAACAGCTAGTGACTCAGCTAAGCAGCTCGAGCAACCAAAGAGAAATTCATATGCCAAAGATGAATGAAATGAGGAGAGCTGCCTTCCTTATATAGATTTAGTGGAGCACTTTTCCCTCCAATTTTACCTCCATCGTGGGCCCTCACTTAACCACCCTTCATGCAAATCTTAACCACCCCCATGCAAACCGAACTAGGGAGTGCGTATTTCCCTAGTGTGGGTAGCCCCCATGTGTAATTTAACCACAACAAAATAACTTCTCCTAAGTCTAATCTCCTAATAAAAATTGAATGGGCCCCACTATCTCCAAAATTGGCCCCCAAAATGCAATAATTAGACTTGTTCCAAATTAATTTAGGAAGGAACATGACAATCCTCCCCCCCCAAATGTTGCTTGTCCCCAAGCAAATTCAGTGCTGAATGCTCAAGTATGTGCTCTCCCTCCCAAGTAGCATCCTCATCCGGCAAGCTCCTCCAATGCACCAAAAATTGCTTGTCCTCAAGAAGTGCTTGAACAAGCGCCCTCTTTGACTGTTGATCGCCACTGTCATTGCAAACTTCACCAAGGTCCCAAATATGCCATTGGATCGTCCCTGATCACTGTACTATCCTATAGTGAAGGAGTCCCTCAATACAAGGATCCCAAGCCAACCTGATCAACGTGGAGAACCCCTTGCTCCACTCACTATCCTGTCCAGTATAAATACTAGAAGTCCCCCACGTTATCGGTGACTCCCTAAAGCCTAAAGGAAGATCTGAGTGACCTCACCCTGTAGCAACCAACTCACCCCTAATGGTCGTTGAGTTGTCTAGTATAGTGATGTCTGGGTCCCATGCTAGCCTCAAAAGGGTGCCACGATGTTGTCGCTGCGCCACTCTGGATCTAACAGACTGCCCATCATGCGCACATTGTATCCTCCTCACCTGGAACCTAAAGGTGGAATACTGATAGAGGCGAGACACATCCTGCCAAGACATCTCCATGATGCCAAATCCTACCCATCCAAATCTAACTCTGAACCTGTGCAACAACAGAGAAAACCTACCTCGCCAACCGATGAAGGCCTCTATGTACCCCCATGTGCCAACCCAAAAGTGGACTAGGTCACTCTCTGCCATGACTCTGCTCATCATGAAACAAAGTGATCTATCAACCAACTGGATCCCCAAATCCCTAGCGAGACCTGTTGCGACATAGCTCTGACAGCTATTGGAATCCATCAATGCCCCATCACTGGTCCCTATGCGCAATCAATATATGTATGCTCCATATATCATGAACTAATATGATGCATGCTAAACTACCCTGTGTCTGCCACTACGTAGTACTGATGACCACTGGAAACCGCATGTGCCAAATAGCTACCCCCTGAATGCAGCCAATAGATGGGTTTCCAATTCGCAATCGACTCAATGTATGTGGATCCATCCTGCTCCTGCCAACCATCACCATTAAGTCTACCATCCACCCTCTCGGTAATGTACCAATACAATGTCTAGAGCCCGGACACCCACTGGAAAACTGCCTCAATCATACACGGTATCCCCTGCTCATGCAAGATCCCGACATGCCCTGTGGAAAGAGTGGCACATGTCTCCCCTATGACCAACTCCCCAGGTATAGGCTCAATGATGAACAATATGCCACCCTTGCAAGAGATCACCTCATCTCCCAACCTGTGGCTGTCAACTCGCACACTAACCCTTCTCCTCCATTGGAGAATACCTATTGTGCCCCTGAGGCACTGAATCTCATAGCATCGTCTCGGGAAAATATCCCAAGTCCCGTTATCCACACTGGGGGTCTGGATCGCACACAAGGCTCCCCTCAACTGCATGTTGTGCCAACAAGTCGAAGATGTGTGGGTTCCGATGGATAAGATCAAGAACCCACGTGGACACTCCCCGCCCGTCCCGTGGCCGGTCCGCTCTCCCAACCTGGGTATGTCCACCCCAATGACATGCCTGACATCCTCGTCACTGTAGTGCAACCCCGCACACTACTGCATATAACCATGTATCCTCTTGTCTCTTGGCATACAATTGCACCCAATTGCACATCTTTGTGCACTGCCCGACCCTGCTACATGCTACTACATTATTAATGGATCAACTGGTACCCCTCCTGTATTAATGTGTCTGTAACTCTATGAAGTAATGCACTAATATGTGAACTGCTCCTCCTACACCATGATGCAACCTTGCACACCACTGTGCACCACTGCACACCTCTGTGCTCCCCCACATACTGTTGTGCATCGTTGCATACCCCTATATACCCATGGATATCAAGGTCTAAGACTGAGTCCATAGGCAACATCTCGCATCCTCTCAGGATCACCATCTCTTCTACCACTCTGCTAGTAAACCCTCCATGATGTGAGCTATATCTCCTCATCTACCCAGATAGACCTAAGCGGCCTAACTCCTCACAAGCTAATGGGAGTGATACTATTGTGCCTAGCCTCAGTAGCTCCAGCATCCCATATGCCAATAAGAGAGCATTGTCTCCATACAATTCCCTGTTTGATAGCCTGTTGATGTCACCTCCTACCAACTCCTGCCAAAGTAAGTTAATCACCCTGTGACTCACACACAGTCAATATGCCAATATCCCAAGTCTTGTCATCCACACAGTGGGTCTGGATCGAACACAAGGCTCCCCTCAACTACATGTGGTGCCAACGAGTGGAAGATGCGTGGGTTCTAATGGGTAAGATCAAGAACCCGCGTGGATACTCTTGGCCCATCCTATGGCCAATCCGCTCTCCCAACCTGCGTATGCCCACCCCAATGACATGCCTGACATCCTCGTCACCGTAGTGCAACCCCACACACTACTGCATATAACCATGTATCCTCGTGTCTCCTGGCATACAATTGCACCCAATTGCACATCTCTGTGCACTGCCCGACCCTGCTACATGCTACTGCATCATCCTGGATCAATTGGTATCCCTCCTATATTAATGTGTCTGTCACTCTATGAGGTAATGCACTAATATGTGAACCGCTCCTCCTACACCATGATGCAACCTTGCACACCACTGTGCACCACTGCACACCTCTGTGCTCCCCTGCATATTGTTGTGCACCGCCACATACCCCTATACACCCCTGGATATCAAGGTCTAAGACTGAGTCCATAGGCAGCATCTCGCATCCTCTCAGGATCACCATCTCTACTACCACTCTGCTAGTAAACCCTCCATGATGTGAGCTATATCTCCTCATCTGCCTAGAATCCAGATAGACCTAAGCAACCTAACTCCTCACAAGATAATGGGAGTGATACCACTGTGCCTACCAGGTCCTACCAAAGTAAGCTAATCACCCTATGACTCCACGCACAGTCAATATGCCAAGACAACTGATGAAATCTGTTTGCTTGCCTGTCAAACCATCCTGTCACTAGTGCTAACTAAGGCTCTGATGGAGATCTGAAAACGTGTGTGCGCACAAGCATCAAATCCATCACATAGTTACTACCATCACCTAACAACTCTATGATGTGATGGGAAATCCCATCTGGATCCCAAAAACAGCCTGGCCCTCGAGTCCCTTTGGTAATCCTCGGCCTTTGTTGAACTGTGGCCATGGATGTATCCAACTGCCTAGCCTAGTCCATCGGGTACCAGCTCAATACCTCCCGCCATCCAATCCCAATGGAGGGATTGAATGTACAATCCCCTGTGGAAGGAACAAGCCCTGCAACATGATGCGATGTCATACTCAACTCATGTCGCTCAGTCCTGCTAACTTGGCCACCCCCTCGAGTATGTCTAAACAACTCTACCACCCTCAACCCAATGCATAAGGGTGGGATAATAACACTGTAGATCCCATCAATGTGCCTCTGAAGCGAACTGTGCTGAAAACTCGACACGTGGCCTCTCTTTTGCCCCTCATCAATCGCTAGCCCAAAGGATGGCTGCACATCCTCCTCCATGGACTCAACTTGAGCCTCCAACTTCTCCTCCATAGACAACCCAACACACAAGACATGCTCACGAGTCAGCTGCAGCTGATTGTCATCCAACAACTCTGTCATGGAGCTAGAGGCATTTGTACTTATCAGCTCCTCAACAATGGTGGAGTTGTCTTCCGACACCTCATCAACCTATGGTGCGTTGCTTCATCTAAGAGCTCGGTCACAACCCCGAATACCACGTCAATGGATGTATGCTCAACTGTCTCCTTGCCAACCATGGCTCCTTCCACTACTCTTTCATCTTCTTCCTTAATACATGCTTAATATCCCTCATCATCCCTGCAAAATCCCACTGAATCTTTATTGGTTTGTGCATGCCCCTTAGTTCACAAAATTCCCAAAAAGAGAGGGACGCCTGAATGCCATGACCTAGTGATTGTTATACCCTCCAGTTTGCTCTCAATGACTCCACATCGGTTGCAATCATGTCCAAATTCCCAATTGTGGAATGAATCAACTTCTCCCCACATCAACCATCATTTTTTGCAACCTAATCATCTCATTCAAGGTTACCGCCATGTTGTTTGATTCTAATATTTCCCACCGGCTGAGCCAAGATTATAGCTCTGATACCACTGTAATGTTCCAAACTTAAATGAACAGTGATATGCAAAACAAAATTGATTTGTAAGATAGGAAATTAAAACAATCAACTAATGCTCATTAAAACTCCAAAAGTGATAACCAACTGAGCCATTTTATTAATGAAACGGAGTAAGTACAATAATATGTAGAAATGCACCTGGGCTTGCCTCAAGGGAAAGCTTGACAAGACCTAGGTGATAAAACAATAATATCGAAGCTGGAAATCACTGCTCCTCTAATGCTCTACATTGTCCCAAGAAACTAAGTGCTCGCTGGAAAGGAATTGCAATAAACCCCATCTCTGGTGCTCAAAAAAAGCTGAAACTTTTTATTCGAGATCCTTGTCAAAAACCCAAAAAGGGTTTGGCCTATATCCAAGCCAAAGTCAAACCCATAAAATGGTGCAAATTCCCCAGCTACTAGCAATTCACCCTGTTATAAGAATGAGGATTTCATACCCGAATATCACCAAGAAAATTATGAAATTTTAACCACAAACTCCTCACAAAACCCAGAAAAAACCCATAAATTTTTTGGTCGGATTTTGACCTTCCAAAATCTACCCCCAAAGGCCCTATGCCCTCCAAAACTACTGAAGCACACTGTCTGCCAATACACCAGCAAAATCCTCCTCAAACACTCTGGAAAAGTAGAAATCTTGACAGGACCTAGGTGATAAAACAGTAATCTCGAAGCTGGAAATCACTGCTCCTCTAATGCTCTACATTGTCCCAAGAAACTATAGTGCTCGCTGGAAAAGAATTGCAATAAACCGCATCTCTGGTGCTCAAAAAACGCTGAAACTTTCTATTCAATATCCTTGTCAAAAACCCAGAAAGGGTTTGGCCTATATCCAAGCCAAAGTCAAACCCATAAAATGGTGCAAATTCCCCAGCTACTAGCAATTCACCCTGTTATAATAATGAGAATTTCATACCTGAATATCACCAAGAAAATTCTGAAATTTTAACCACAAACTCTTCTCACAAAACCCAGAAAAAACCCATAAATTTTTTGGCCAGATTTTGACCTTCCAAAATCTACCCCCTACGCCCTCCAAAACCGCTGAAGCACACTGTCTGCCAATACACCAGCAAAATCCTCCTCAAACACTCTGGAAAAGTAGAAATTACCTCTACTAATGCTTTTCTTATCTCTCCCGACAAGGATCAGTCTCAATGGTCGAGTCTCCACCTCCAACATGGGCACAAAATGTTGCCTCTACCCTGGCCCAGGAAGTGCGAAAATCACACTGAATGGGAGGTCTCTCATCCAGCTCCAAAACTCTCCAAAATGGAAACAAAACTCCTATGTCTCCTCTCTGGAAATTCTCCCTACCAAAACTCCTCCACAAGATGCCATAAACAAACTCAGTCTCCCTCCATTGCGTCCTCCAGAAATACACACCACCTGAAGATGGATGCAACTGCTGGAAACCACAATGAAATCCTCCTACAGAAGAAGAATATAAATCTCTCTAGGGTGGCACTCGAAGTCCCCGGAAGAAAGGGTGAGCTCTTCACTTGAAGAACTCTTACTAAACAACTAATGACTCAGCTAAGCAACTCGAGCAACCAAAGAGAAATTCAATATGCCAAAGATGAATAAGATGAGGAGAGATTCCTTCCTTATATAGATTTCACGGAATACTTTTCCCTCCAATTTTACCTCCATCGTGGGCCCTCACTTAACCAGCACCATGCAAAACTTAACCACCTCCATGCAAACCGAACTAGGGGGTGCATATTTACCTAGTGTGGGTGGCCCCCATGTGTAATTTAACCACAACAAAATAACTTCTCCCAAGTCTAATCTCCTAGTAAAAATCGAATGGACCCCACTATCTCCAAAACTGGCCCCCCAAAATGCAATAATTTAACCACAACAAAATAACTTCTACTAAGTCTAATCTCATAATAAAAAATAAATGGGCCCCACTATCTCCAAAATTGGCCCCCAAAATGCAACAAAATAACTTCTCCCAAGTCTAATCTCATAATAATAAAAATCGATTGGCCCCCACTATCTCCAAAATTAGCCCCCAAAATGCAAT
The DNA here is from genome assembly GCA_031772625.1 of Pinus tabuliformis. NCBI lineage: Eukaryota > Viridiplantae > Streptophyta > Pinopsida > Pinales > Pinaceae > Pinus > Pinus tabuliformis. Next base: position 708,334,506 of record CM062816.1, on the reverse strand, counting down.
AATTAGTCTTTTTCCAAATTAATTTAGGAAGGAACATGACACAACATCTTGTCTTCGCTTATAAAATAGAAGGCCCCTTCTCTTGCCTTATAAAACATCTTGTCTTAGCTTATAAAATAGAGGGCCCCTTCTCTTGGCTTATAAAAGAGAGGGCCCATCACATATCTAAGATTGAGTCTAAGTGATGATTTTTTTGTTTTGCTATGACAAAAAAAGCTGAAATTTCTTAGTAATGTAGATCTCATGTGATTTTTGTTTGAAGTATGATCCTCTTGTCCCAGTTTCAAGATTGGAAGATTTTATGCAGAAAATACACTACCTATCCATTCCTTTGGATTAGTTCATATAATGAAGTATTTGCACTCCTGAATACTTCTTTACAGAATTTTACGGTTATGACCAGAACAATCTAAAGCTCTAAGAGTTTAAGGACTTATAGGATCAATAATTTAAGTGCAGATCTGAACTATGATGTCAAAAATTGACATGCTATTGTAGCTTTGCATCTGAAACCTTCCAGTGGATGGCAATGTACTTTGAAAGAGATGATTCTGGGAAGATTTCCATGGCCATGATGCCCTCACTTCAGTGATTGAAGCAGATCCAGGATCAGGGGAGAGTACTCTATGCAATAGGATGTCAGTTAGCCTCAATTAACCTTAACATTATTGACCTTGCTACTAGATGTTACTAGATTACATTGTACTTTTAACCATCATGGTTAGGGATCTTCTTTTAGTGTATGACCCCTAATTACTTGTGGGCTTGCTACTAGATGTTACTAGATTACATTGTACTTTTAACCATCATGGTTAGGGATCTTCTTTTAGTGTATGACCCCTAATTACTTGTGGGCATGTGGGCATGACTGCAATTGTGAGACTAAATGACGCAGTCCCTTCTTTTAATGTATGCCCCCTAATTACTTGTGGGCATGATCGCAATTGTGAGACTAAATGACGCAGTCCCTTCTTTTAATGTATGCCCCCTAATTACTTGTCGGCATGATCGCAATTGTGAGACTAAATAACGCAGTCCCTTTCTAATGTAAAGTAGGTTATTGGAGAAGACTTTAACATGGTTAAAAGGAAAGGGGATGGAATGGGTGGCTAGCTAGCCACTTTGAGTGGCATGAAAAAAAACCATTAAATTATTCCACAATATTGCCTGGGATCCTCAACCAAAAACACAATTTTTAAAACCTTTACTTCGCTTTCACTCTCCCACAATGTTGCTCTTTCCAACTGGATGCTACAGTCTACCACCTCTAAAGCTCTTAAATTAGTTATTGAAATCTAGGAAGGTGAGGAAGTATGAGCAGCTATCACAATAGAGAAATCGAAGATCTAACTATCTAAGTAGTTTAGATATACTTCCCAAACAATCTCTTTCATCCCCTTTCATCCCTTGGCACCTGCACCCCACACATATCGACAAAACATTGCTGAGATCCACAGGTTGTTCCAACTATTGGCAAGGTGAGGAAGTATGAGCAGCTATAACAATAGAGAAATCGAAGATCTAACTATCTAAGTAGTTTAGATATACTTCCCAAACAATCTCTTTCATCCCCTTTCATCCCTTGGCACCTGCACCCCACACATATCGACAAAACATTGCTGAGATCCACAGGTTGTTCCAACTATTGGCAAAATCCTTCTGGAATAATGTTTATTCCATGCACCCAAATTGTTATCTAAAAATCGTCACAAACTAGATTGACATACTTGCAAAGTTTAATAACTATGACTTGGAAGACATAATCCTCCAAAGCTCTGCCCAGTCTCTGATGCCTCCATTTTTATATTTCTTATTTTTACATTCTTTTATTGTGGACCTCTATATGACACTTGCTTTGAGATCCCTCCCACCCACGTCCATTCGATATTCTTATGGCCTTATCATTGTCTTCTCCTCTATGTAGAAATTGGCAATGTTTAAGAATATATCTCTTAGAAAATATATTATCTGTGCTGAAAAAAGAACAATAATTGAGATAAAAGATCGGTTTCAGCTGTGTGCAGTGATTCCAAATTGAAATAAAAAAATGCAGATTATAACCTGTCCCTATTAGTATCATCATCTAATAGCATGTTGTTACTACCTTTCATTAGTTATTTTGGTCCTAAACCACCTCAGAGCCTGATAATTTGTTGTTCTTACTACATTTCATGAATCATTAGTTATTCTGGCCCTAAGCCACCTCATAGCCTGATACTTGTACAGGCGCCTATTTTGCAATAGAGATAACCTATAAACTATTTTATTGTGTACCAATGCCAGCAAAATAGAGATAACCTATAAACTATTTTATTGTGTACCAATGCCATTTGAATTTTGAAGGAAGCTGATACTTTTTAAATCTGAATATATGTGTTCAAAAATTACCATTTACTAACTTAAGTTGTTTTTATTTCCTCTTTTGAAATTAGACTTGGCTGCACTGATTAACCAAATTTTCCAACCAATATTAAAGGTAAAGAGATAGTGCACAAGAAGGGTCATTTGAAAGATGGTAGCCTCATAAGTACATTTGGTAAGGTGGTAATTGAGAGATGGGAGAAATACTAAGACATGGTAAGGTATAGACAAATGCAATTGCCAAATAAGATCGGCAAAATCACACTATAAATGGGCAGAGCTTTCCTTTTAAGCAATTTGCATGGACTCAAAGCTTTTGTCCAACAAATATTGCTTACTCCTTACTACTATTAGGAGTGATAAAGTTCTTGAGGCAATGCTTTGTTTATCACGAAATGAGACTACACAAAGTATTGCATTATAAATGTGCAGAGCTTCCCTTTCAACTAATGTGCATGGACTCAAAGATTTTGTCCAACAAATATTGTTTACTCCTTATTACTATTAGGACTGATAAAGTTCTTGAGGCAATGCTTTGTTTACCATAAAGCTAAGTTGCAGGAACGGAACAAAAACGAGGAAACTCGTACCGTACGGCCTGGAAACTCGTTTATGGCCGTACTGGCCCATTTCTCGAGGGGGAAACGTGGCCAGTACGGCCGGAAACACATTTCCAGGCCATACAATGGAGTTTCCTCTAACTTGACTTTTTCTTGTATTTTTTTTTTTTTTCTTCTAATTTTTTATTGGGCGACTAAAATATCTTCTGGATGCTTCTAGATGCCTCTCAAGCTATAAAAAAAGAGGATTTTTTGAGTGGGGCAGCCTAATGAACAAGCCTATGGCCCTAGTGTTGATATGCCATTCAGGGTAATGTTAAATTCTTAAAATAAAAGTGACTTTAAGTAAATAATTTTTAACATTACCATGAAATGACTCAAGATGTTTGAGAGTGGTTTCGCCCACATTGGATTTCATATGGAAAAAGTAGAATTTTAAATCTCACTCAAAATCCAACAGACTTATCTGTTTTTCAGGATTTCAGGATTGGGGGGATTCCAATGTTTCCTTTGGATTTTGTCATGTACTAGGGTGTGGAACTTGTATTTAATCAAGAGAACCAAGCCCACTATGCAGGGGAGACTCCCAATAATCAAGAGCACGTAGGGTACTAGGGTACGGAACTTGTATTTAATCAAGAGCACTAAGGTCGTTCGACTATGTAGGAGGAGACTCCTAATCAAGCACGAGACAAGAAATTAGAAATTTCTTGTGGCTGATTTTGAATATTGCTATTTTCATTATGTGATCATTCATGAGTAAATGTGATGTAAATTTAGAGACTTATAGTTTATGCATTGACAATTGACAATTTAATCATAATGTAATAAATTAGAATGTATCATATATGCTTTATGATTGCACATATTTCTTAAATGTCCTATATATATATATATATATATATATATATATATATTTGTGTTTCCCCATTTCCAAAATTTGGGGGGGTCACGTTTCATACCGGTGCCCGTTTCCGAAACTCGTACCTGTTTCTCTGTTTCGTGCAACTTAGCCACAAAGTGAGACTACACAAAGTATTGCATTAGTGGGTATTTATGATTTAACATTGTTAATTCCACTATAAAAAGTGTGAGAATACCATTACCAAATCATATTGTTTACAATTGTAGAGAAGGACATTGTTACAACATAATCATTGATCGATGTGCAATGGTGAGACTAGATGACATGTTCACTTCATGCATTCATTCTCCTAGTGAGAATGCAAAATCAGTCTGAACTTGCTATGGGTCAATTCCTATTAGCATGCTTTGAATCTCCAACCAAGAATCTTCCCTTGGTTGAAAAAAGCAGTCCATCTTATTTCATATATGTTGTCAGTTATGCTTATTCTGCCTATAAAAGGAATTAAAGACATTGCATGGAATCTGTTTTTCTAATAAGCTTTCAGATATCTTCCTATGAAAGCTACAGATATCAAAATGTTGCTTCTTTCAAGAATGGGCCATAGCAGAAAGAGGCTTGAAATCTGTAGTTCACATTTTAAAACATTATGAGTTGGAATCTCATATCTTATATAGGAAACTGGATCATCTCTAATGATCCATAGGCAATGGGCCTATGGCCTATCCATGCCATCAACATAGATTCTTGTTGCGGAATATAAAGCACTACGTCCTCTGCATTCCATATTAGATGTATTACTCTAAATGTGCTTCCCCATGTTCTATTCACTGGTGTTATATTCACTAACGTTAGAAGCCTCTCCATTACCTCTCATTGTATGATTTGCTACAACCAACACTGTGAACATAAATGTCTCCCCATTAATCCCAATATTGGAAGAAGACACCCTGCCATGGATCTGAAATCTAACCAACAACTTTTATTGTGTTTTTTTAATTGCAAAGCAACAACATCTCTCAGGAATTGATTACCAATGAAAGGTTGATAAATAAGGTTCAGGCCAGAATGTAAATGGCTCAAGGCAATGCTTTGTGGGAAGGCCCATCTCCCAATCACTCAAACCAGTGATATGACTTCCGAACATAGGAACCATTGTAAACCACATATCACTTCTCTATCTCACAATCAACCATTATACACCACAGATTACTGAACCACAGGAAACGAACACCAAAATAAATGGATTGTTGTAGGTGAAATTTGAATGACGCACAACATTCTAATGTTTGTGCGACACCACCTATTAGATTACATAGGGCAGAAAGTTAATAGCTATATGGACTTATCATACACAACAACTATCTAAACAATGAACAGAGAAATGCAATCAACCCAATTTGGGAAAACCAGCATCAAATGGCAATGCTCACTCTATTATTATCAGCACTTGCAGAGACTTACAGATTATTATTCCCTATAGGCCATTAACAGCAAAGTCGGAGTCTCTGCCAAAATTTGCAAAAGGAACCCTCTTCCTCCTATTGTTGATTTGGGGTAGCATCGAATGTGCTCTAGCCACGAAATTTGGTGGAGAGGTTGGAGCACATGAGATCTCCAATACCCAGAAAGGGTTTGGGCAAACTCTAAATAGATCAGGAGATATTAAAATAATTAATATTTTTAATGGAGTCCCTAAGTCTAAACTTAGGGAAAATAAAATATTAATGTGTATTAATATGAATCTGTGTTAAAGTGGTCCAAAAGACATGGATCAAACCAGATCTAATCTTAGCCGTTGATTAGAGATTTAATCTCGGCCGTTGAGATGTCAACAGGAAAAGTATAAGAGGAGGCTTGAGGGTCACTTGGAGAGGATACCAGATGACCAGTCATTCTATTCTCTAGAGCGAGGTTGCTAAGAGAGATAGAACCAGTGATTGGGAGAGTAGCTGAGGGGCATTGAGTACAGAGGAACAGAGAAGGCAAAGATTGTGTCGGGAGAGCAGCGCAGCAGCCAAGGAGGGTGACGCAAAGCCAGCAAGGGCTCACGCAGGGCACGCAGAGGCAGCCAAGTGCTGCGTAGAGCACCAGAGGGGCCAGCATGGCTGACGCAGAGGCTCCCAGAGCTGGCGCAGGGCCTCCTGGGGCTGACATAAGCCAAGGAAGGCTGACACAAGGCCAGCGCTGGGCTAGGAGAGGCTAACGCAATCCAGATTGGGCAAACACTGGGGTTGTAGAGCAGTGTTGTGCTGAGGAACTGCCGGAAGGGTTTTCTAGGGTTTCAGCCAGGAGATTTCTCTCAAACTGTGAGGTATAGCTACTAAGGAAATTCATTGTTGGGTAGGCCAGTTTCGGTACCTAGATTGTACTTTGATATTGCTTAATAAGAAAACCCTCAGATAGCTGCACCGATTTTCCCACATTGGGTTTTTCCAGGGACATTGGTCAAAAAATAATGGTGTCATGTGGTGTGTTTGTTCTTGTTTCTTTTAGTTGTTGATCTGTAATATGTTGAGCATGCACTGGTGTTTATATTCAGTATTTACATTGTAAATAACTTGTTAAGAAAGATAACAAGTAGGTAGGAATAAATCAGATAAAGTGCATGGAGGATTTCTAAGCTAAATAAACTTAGAAACTTCAACATGGTATCAAAGCATGATTGCAGATCACAGGAGGACTAAAAGACATCAGCTGAGCAGAGCAATAGCAGTAGAAAACAGTTGTCCCAAGGTGACAGAAGTTGTTCCTAGCAGCACAGAAGCCAGGAAGTGTGACACAGAGCCAGCCAGAGCCACACAGAGGAAGTCGAAAACTGCGCAGAGCCTCAGAGAGGCCAGTGTTGCTGATGCAGAGGGCCAGAGGGCTGACGCAGGGCATCCCAGGACTGACACAGACCCATCTGGGGTGACGTAGAGCCAGCGTGGGGCAAAGAGGGGCTGACGCAGTTCACAGAGAGGCAGTCGTTGGAGTCTAGAAGGCTGCAGAAATATTGCAGAGTGAAGCTGGTGAGGTACTATAGTCTGAACGGTACCTGACAAAACAGGGCCAGTCTGAATGGTACCTGACAGAACAGGGCCAGAGGAGTTGTTACCGAGGGTTTCTAGCCGAGGAACCTGGATCAGCAATGCAGATGCACAAGACGGTCAGAGTAGGGGGCATCTCGACAAGCAGCAGGAGGATTTCTAGGAGGGAAATCAAGACTCAGAGGGAGTCCAGAAGAGAACTTCTAGATGGGAAGTAGAGACTTAGAGGAGTCAAACAGAGAACTTCCAGGAGGGAAGTAGAGGAGCGTCATGGCACTACATGGGGTAAGAGACCAGGATAGACTGGATGAAGCATCGAACTTCGCAGTCTGGAAGGCCAGAATCTTATCAGTGCTTGACAGGAATCATGTCAAGAACTTTGCTTTGAAGACAATGGCTATCCCAGTCGACCCAAATGATAATGACAAGTACGAAGAGGCGATGGCAAGGGCCAAGTGCATTATCCTTGACGGGGTCTAGGATCATCTGGTACCACATATAGCCGAGGAGGAAACGACAGTTGAGATGTGGGAGGCTCTCAAGAACCTGTACCAACATACTTTTGTGTAGAGAAGAATGCTGCTCGAGAACTAGATGAGGTCGTATCAGATGAAGAAGGGTCAATCGATTAACACCTTCCTCGGAGGACTGAATGAGATCCGACACCAGTTGACTGCTATAGGAGCGACACTGGGTCGTGAGCTTATGGTGAGGACAGCCCTGAATGTTGTCTCAAAAGATTGGGAAGTGTTTGTCCAGAGTATCCTGGGCAGAGGGACTCTCCCACCTTGGGACCAGATGTGGGCAGCTCTTCGCCAGGAAGAGATCAGAGGGTAGTCGAAGAAGGGTAGTAGCAGCAAAGGGATCAAGGTCAAGGAGGAGGAGGAGGATGTGGCCCTAACATCTGAGGGAAAGCAGGAGAAGCAGAAGAAGAAAGATCTCTCCAAGATCAAGTGCTTCCACTATGGGGAGATGGGTCATTATGCGACCCAGTGCCTAAGGAAGAAGAGTAAGGGAGAGTCTTCCGAGACTAAGGTAGCGCCAGCACGGGCAGAGAAGGAAGTTTTGACAGACAATGATTGTGCCATGAGTGTACACACACCACTTAAGCGAAAGTGGGGAGACATTGAGTTGTAGTCAGACGGACTACAGACAATGAAGGGCAGGATCCTTGAGGTACCCAGCCTCTTGGATTAGACCTTGCTACGGGAGCCCCGACGAGGAGTAGCAAGACTGGCTGAGTGGGTAGAGACAAATGCAGATGAAGCGACAGAGAGAGCTACAGTGCAGGAGTCCCAAGACAGCGTAAAGCTAGCAGGCTGCAGCAGTGCGAGAGGCACAGGAGTGTTGCACTAGTGCAGGAAGGCACAGAGAGGTGTGCAACGATGCAAGATGCAAGGAGTTGTTGCAGCAGCGTAGAGGTTAGAGAGAGGGAGCACTTGTCAGTGGCAGAGGGAGCTTCAGCATCAGTGGGTGTCTCTAGCTCAATAGGGAGGTCAGTTGGGAGATCAATTACTTACTTCTCAGTAACTGAGTTGCAGTGCAGCAGTGGGCAGCACGATGCAGCATGATGAGAGGAGGTGCAGTGAGGATGCAGTGTTGGGAGAAAGGACCAACAGCAACACGGATGCAGAGGGAGTTGTCGTACAGATGCAACAGTGGCAGTGGCAGAACCATGGGAAGCAGTACAGGAGACAGCAGTGCAGAGGATGTTGGGTAGGAAGGCCTAGCATCAGCACAGGTACCGATGCCGGATGATCAGAGTAGTACTCAGTGAGGAGTACTGCTAGAGAACAGTCCTCGCTAAGAGGGATTGTTGATTTGGGCTAGCATCGGATGCGCTCTAGCCACGAAATTTGGTGGAGAGATTGGGGCACATGAGATCTCCAATACCCAGAAAGGGTTTGGGCAAATTCTAAACAAATCAGGATATATTAAAATAATTAATATTTTTAATGGAGTCCTTAAGTCTAAACTTAGGGAAAATAAAATATTAATGTGTATTAATATGAATCTGTGTTAGAGTGGTCCAAAAGACATGGATCAAGCCAGATCTAATCTTAGCCGTTGATTAGAGATTTAATCTCGGTCGTTGAGATATCAATAGGAAAAGTATAAGAGGAGGCTTGAGGGTCACTTGGAGAGGACACCAGATGATCAGTCATTCTATTCTCCAGAGCGGGTTTGCTAAGAGAGATAGAATCAGTGATCGGGAGAGAAGCTCAAGGGCATTGACTACAGAGGAACAGAGAAGGCAAAGATTGTGCCGGGAGAGCAGTGCAGCAGCTAAGGAGGGTGACGCAGAGCCAACAAGGGCTCACGCAGGGCCACGCAGAGGCAGCCAAGTGTTGCGCAAAGCACCAGAGGGGCCAGCATGGCTGACGCAGAGGCTCCCAGAGCTGACGCAGGGCCAACGCTGGGCTAGGAGAGGCTGAAGCAGTCCAGATTGGGCAAACGCTGGGGTTGCAGAGCAATTTTGTGCTAAGGAACTACCAGAAGGGTTTTCTGGGGTTTCAGCCAGGAGATTTCTCTCAAACTGTGAGGTATAGCTGCAAAGGAAATTCTCTAATGGGTAGGCCAGTTTCAACATCCAAATTGTACTCTGATATTGCTTAATAAGAAAACCCTCAGATAGTTGCACCGGTTTTGCCACATTGGGTTTTTCTGGGGACATTGGTCCAAAAATAATGGTGTCATGTGGTGTGTTTGTTCTTGTTTCTTTTAGTTGTTGATCTGTAATATGTTGAACATGCACTAGTGTTTATTTTCAGTATTTACATTGTAAATAACTTGTTAAGAAAGATAACAAGTAGGTAGGAATAAATCAAATAAAGTGCATGGAGGGTTTCTGAGCTAAGTAAACTTAGAAACTTCAACCCCTGTTACTGGCATTTTCTAGATAAATTGGAACATTTCCCATTGGAAGTGAGGGGATCAGACATGCCTAACACTTCAGCTTCCCAAACAACAACGCTCCCTTGTCTTTTTTTGTCTTTATTGCGGCTTGTGAGGTTCCACAATTTGATGGGTGAATAGGTGGCCAAGCGTGTGGCTAGCATTTTGGTCTTTCTCATATACTAATTAATTTTCTTAGAATTGAATCTTATGCCATGTTTATTTCGGATCACTTAATTAGTTGTGTACTTCAAGTTTTAGTAGATGGCATTCTATGTTTCAAGGATGGTGCATACAAATCTCTTTTGTCTGTGTTTCAGGGAAGATGCATACAAATCTCTTTTGTCTGTGGAAAAGGTGCACCATCTATTGCAAAAGATGGATGGTGCATACAAATCTCTTTTGTCTATGTTTCAGGGATGGTGCATACAAATCTCTTTTCTCTATGGAAAAGGTGCACCATCTATTGCAAAAAAGTGAATTTACGGAATATAATTTGCCAAGCAAATACTCTTTTAGCAAACTAACTAAGGCCAAGATTCAAGGGATAAAAGCAATGGTAAGAGGTTCATAATGCCAAACTCAATAAGTTGAAATACATATGTTCCTAATTATCATAAAATATAGGTGATTTTCTTTTATGATCTCTATTTTACTTCTTCTGATGATCTTTGAAAAGGCTAACGACGTAGAGGTGACAAAGCAAACTATGCAAAAAAATATAAGTTTAGAATATGTAGTTTCCAAAGGGAGATAAGGGTAGAAGTAAAGTTGCAAATATTGTTTAAGGAAGGATATTGCAAAGCCTCTAGAAATAAATGTTTCGTGGAAGTATCAAAGAAAATATTGGAAAACAATGGCAAAAACCTAGGACCTAAAAAATTCAAAAAAATAGTAACCTGAAAAACTTAGAAAAAAAATTGGTAATTTAAAGAGAGATCAAAATAGTAGCATTTAGGTATATGAATCCCATTACTCGTTTAAAGATCAAGAAATGATCATGAAATTTCATCCTCTTTAAGGAACATGGAGCTTTTGGCATTCAATTGCTAGATTTAAATTGCATTTTCACATAATAATCCCAGTTTGCAAAATGAGAAAATGGATAGCAGCTATAGCTTCCAAAGAGGTTGGTGGGCAAAATGAGAAAATGGGTAGCAGCTATAGCTTCCAAAGAGGTTGGAAAATCTTGACGGAAAATTAATGAGAAAATGGATAGCAACTATAGCTTCCAAAGAGGTTGGAAATCTTGTATCTTGACGGGTTGGATTTGCAAGTTAAAATAGACTTTCTAAGAGCGTTACATCCAACAACTTTAAAAGAGTATAGCAGTGGCAAACTTATTGTTTTTTTAAGTGTACCTGGGGAAGCCATGGGTTAGCTCTAATTGTAATGGTTGGATTTGCAAGTTAAAAATAGACTTTCTAAGAGCGTTACATCCAACAACTTTAAAAGAGTATAGCAGTGGCAAACTTATTGTTTTTTTAAGTGTACCTTGGGAAGCCATGGGTTAGCTCTAATTGTGTTCTTAGATCTGGCCTTTAAGCACAATGCTTAGCAAATAAAGCTTATGTTTGTAATCCATAAAAAGTTTCCATGCAATGGCATTACTATGTATTTACAATGTTGGTTTAGAGGCCTAATGAGATTAAAGTATGATATGAAAAAAATTATTGGAAAATACTGGCAAAAACCTAGGGCCCAAAAAAAACTCAAAAAAATTGATGGCTTAGAAAAAAAATGGTAATTTAAAGAGATATCATAATGCTAAAATGGTAATTTAAAGAGATATCATGGTAGTAGAATTTAGGTATAATTCCCATTACCCGTTTAAAGATCAAGCAATGGTCATGAAATTTCATCCTCTTTTAAGGAACATGGAGCTTTGGGCATTCAAATGCTAGATTTAAATTGCATTTTCACATAATAGTCCTAGTTTGCAAAACTTTGGACAAAATAATGAGAAAATGCTATAGCAATGGTCATGAAATTTCATCCTCTTTTAAGGAACATGGAGCTTTGGGCATTCAAATGCTAGATTTAAATTGCATTTTCACATAATAGTCCTAGTTTGCAAAACTTTGGACAAAATAATGAGAAAATGGATAGCAATTATAGCTTCCAAAGAGGTTGGAAATCGTGTATCTTTCATGGTTGGATGCAAGTTAAAAATAGACTTTCTAATACCCATACCAAAACAAACCCTTAATTAATAGAATTTGACAATAACGAACCCCAGAATTCAGACAATAGTGTTTTAAAGTAGGATTTGTCAAATTTAATACACAGATACATACCTGGCTTTCGAGTTTGAAGTCGATCTCGCGTTGTTGTAACACTCAATTTGCTCCCGTTACCAAAAGACCAAAACCTCCCTACCAAACTGGGCACAATCTCGGTACCCAACTCCAAAATACTTCAAAATTTGAAGTATTCTAACCCACGTGCCCAAAAGCTTCAAGAAAAATCAAGGCTTCTCTCTATTTGTGGCTCTCTATTGTAAATTCCAAAGCTCAAAAAAATTGATACTTACAAGAAAAAATGGTAATTTAAAGTGGTAAAATGATAATTTAAAGAGATATCATAATAGTAGAATTTAGGTATATAATTCCCATTACCCGTTTAAAGATCGCAATGGTCATGAAATTTCATCCTCTTTTAAAGAACATGGAGCTTTGGGCATTCAAAGGCTACATTTAAATTGCATTTTCACATAATAATCCCAGTTTGCAAAACTTGACAAAATAATGAGAAAATGGATAGCAATTATAGCTTCCAAAGAGGTTGGAAATCTTGTATCTTGCATGGTTGGATGCAAGTTAAGAATTTGACAATAACGAAGCCCAAAATTCAGACAGTAGTGTTTTAAAGCAGAATTTGTCAAATTTAATACACAGATACATACCTGGCTTCCGAGTTGAAGTCGATCTGCATTGTTGTAGCACTCAATTTTCTCCCGTTACCAAAAGACCAAAACCTCCCTACCAAACTGGGCACAATCTCGGTACCCAACTCCAAAATACTTCAAAATTTGAAGTATTCTAACCCGCGTGCCCAAAAGCTTCAAGAACAATCAAGGCGGCTTCTCTCTATCTGTGGCTCTCTATTATAAATTCCAAAACTCAAAAAAATTGATGACTTAGAAAAAATGGTAATTTAAAGAGATATCATAATGGTAGAATTTAGGTATAATCCCATTACCCATTTAAAGATCAAGCAATGGTCATGAAATTTCATGAGCTCTCTATTGTAAATTCCAAAACTCAAAAAAATTGATGACTTAGAAAAAAATGGTAATTTAAAGAGATATCATAATAGTAGAATTTAGGTATATAGTTCCCATTACCTGTTTAAAGATCAAGCAATGGTCATGAAATTTCATCCTCTTTTAAGGAACATGGAGCTTTGGGCATTCAAATGCTAGATTTAAATTGCATTTTCACATAATAATCCCATTTTGCAAAGCTTAGACAAAATAGTGAGAAAATGGATAGCAATTATAGCTTCCAAAGAGGTTGGAGATCTTGCATCTTGCATGGTTGGATGCAAGTTAAAAATAGACTTTCTAAGAAATGTAATACCCATAGCAAAACAAACCCCTAATTAACAAAATTTGATAATAACGAAGCCCATAATTTAGACAGTAATGTTTTAAATCAGAATTTGTCAAATTTAATACACAGATACATACTTGGCTTCCGAGTTTGAAGTCGATCCTACGCTATTGTAGCACTCAATTTTCTCTTGTTACTAAAAGACCAAAACCTCCCTACCAAACTGGGTACAATCTTAGTACCCAACTCCAAAATACTCCAAAATTCGAAGTATCCTAACCTGCGTGCCCAAAAGCTTCAAGAACAATCAAGGCTTCTCTCTATCTATGGCTCTCTATTGTAAATTCCTTCTCCCTGCACTACACTCCAAAGGCCAAAGATCCCCTTCTAAGTTGCACCCCTTCTCCTTATATTTCTCATAACCACCGACCTTTTTCCCTTTCCCGTCTCAATGTCTGTGTCTTTGTCTCCTGTTATGTGGAGCTCATCATGCTCTTCTATCGACTTGAACCTTACCTGATTTGGTAATATTTGATAAGTAGATTATTCACTTTCAAAAGGATATGCTGCATAGGTTGGATTTGAATTATAATTTTAATAAATTATTTTATTTAGAATTTAATTAAATTATTTTATTTATTTTAAGCAAATTAATTGTAAATTAAATAAATTTATATATTTTATATTTTCATTTGATTAATGATTATCATACATATATATGTATATAAGGGTGGTATATATATCAAGTACCTAATTTGATATATTCATTATATCCCGGTGAGATAGAAATTTATTTCGATAATTCATTACCCTAACTTAGACATTTTCCAGTTCATGCATATGTAACTATCATATGGATGCCCCATATGTATGCTAATATTCATTACAAGAGAGCTACATCCAATCGCTTCTAAAGAGTATAGGAATGGAAAACTTATTGTATTTTTAAATGTATCTTCGGAAGCCATGGGCATTGCATTTTGCAAGTTGTTTGACTAATAAAGGTTAGCTCTAATTGTGTTCTTGGATCTAGCCTTTAAGCACAATGTTTAGCCAATGAAGCTAAAAATTCAATGCAATGGCATTACTATGGATTTAAATCAAATTTGATATAATTAAAGAGTATAGAAATGGAAAACTTATTGTATTTTTAACTGTATCTTCAGAAGCCATGGGTATTTTGCAAGTTGTTTGACTAATAAAGCATAATGGTTAGCCAATGAAGCTAAAAATTCAATGCAATGGCATTACTATGGATTTAAATCAAATTTGATATAATTAAAGAGTATAGAAATGGAAAACTTATTATATTTTTAACTGTATCTTCGGAAGCCATGGGCATTTCGGAAGCCATGGGCATTTTTCAAGTTGTTTGACTAATAAAGATTAGCTCTAATTGTGTTCTTGGATCTAGCCTTTAAGCACAATGCTTAGCCAATGAAGCTAAAAATTCAATGCAATGGCATCACTATGGATCTAAAGGAGTTAGTCACCCATATCATTTCCTCAATGATTTGATATAATTTTAAAGTATGATTTGTTAGAAGGTTCACATATATCAAATTTGAATCCTTTGGTTTCTAATATGTTGATTAAGGCCCACAATTAGGCCAGGACGATAGATGATGCTACTTAAATGTTCAGAGTTATAAACAATTGAGTTAGTCACCCATATCATTTCCTCAACAATTTGATGAAACCCAATTATACTCATTTATATTAGGGAACTTGTGTAGGCAGAGATTTTATGCCCAATGGTAACTTAGAAGCCCAAGGGATTAACTTCAATTTATTTTCACCAATTTTGCTAGGAATTTGGTTAGTTCCATGCTAGCAAGTGGCCAATTTGAATCCTCCTAAGTTAATTACACTACTTTGTGCCAACAAGTTTACTAGAGATGTCATTCCAATTGAATCCTCCTAAGTTAATTACACTACTTTGTGTCAACAAGTTTACTAGAGATGTCATTCCAATTTGAATCCTCCTAAGTTAATTACACTACATTGTGTCAACAGGTTACTACTTTGAGTCAACAAGTTTACTAGAGATGTCATTCATAAATGTGGGGTAGCTTCTTTTAATTAACTTCAATTTATTTTCACCAATTTTGTTAGGAATTTGGTTAGTTCCATGCTAGCAAGTGGCCAATTTGAATCCTCCTAAGTTAATTACACTACTTTGTGTCAACAAGTTTACTAGAGATGTCATTCCAATTTGAATCCTCCTAAGTTAATTACACTACTTTGTGTCAACAAGTTTACTAGAGATGTCATTCATAAATGTGGGGTAGCTTCTTTTAATTAAAAGAACGGTAGCCTAAAAATATCACAAATTACACTACTTTGTGTCAACAAGTTTACTAGAGATGTCATTCATAAAGAGATGAATGAATGTGGGGTAGCTTCTATGTCACAAATTAGACTACTTTGTGTCAACATTCTATATCACAAATTAGACTACTTTGTGTCAACAAGTTTACTAGAGATGTCATTCATAAATGTGGGGTAGCTTCTATATCACAAATTACACTACTTTGTGTCTAACAAGTTTACTAGAGATGTCATTCATAAATGTGGGGTAGCTTCTTCACAAATTAGACTACTTTGTGTCAACAAGTTTACTAGAAATGTCATTCATAAAGAGATATCATTCATAAATGTGGGGTAGCTTCTTTTAATTAAAAGAAGAGTAGCCTAAAAATATCACAAAAGAGAAAAAGAATAAAGAATAGTTTGTTAATATGCACCACTCTTAATGGACTTAATCTCATCTATGTGTTGTAAAAAGTTTTGATGTTGATTTGTTTTCAACAATGTTTTTAAAGAGAACAATAGTGACAAACTGATTGCATTTTCTAACTGCACATGATATAAGGATATTTTCTCATGATGAGACCCGTCAATAGTTCAGAATGTATTAGAGGACATGTGGCTTGGGAACCCGTGACCATTTTGCAAGATGCTTGAGCGGTAGGGTACCACTCAAGCTCTGGTTCAGAATGTATTAGAGGACATGTGGCTTGGGAACCCGTGACCTTTTGCAAGATGCTTGAGCGGTAGGGTACCACTCAAGCTCTGGTTGTTTTCTTGGAACTCCGCTTAAAGTGTAATGCTTAGAAAATGAAGTTTTTAAGCGTAATCCTAAATACTTTTCAATGTAATGATCTTTTCCGTGGATTTCCATTGTAGGTTCAAAGACTTACTGAGACAATGAGACTGACAATGAGAATAAGATATGACTTGTTAGAAGATTCAAATATACTGAATTGGAATCATATGGTCTTTAATATCATGCGTATGGCCTATGAATTGTTCAGGCTAGGAGTATCTATGATGTTGCTTAATATTTACATGTATAGACAATTGAGTTGGACCCTCCTATCATTTTCTTGATGATTGGCGAAACTAACTAATAAAGGTTAGCCATGGGCTTTTTGCAAGTTGTTTGACTCATAAAGGTTAGCTCTAACTGTGTTCTTGGATCTGGCCTTTAAGCACAATTCTTAGCAAATGAAGTTTATGTTTGTAATCTATAAAAAAATTCTATGCAATGGCACTACTATGGATTTACAATGTTTGTTTAGAGGCCTAATGAGATTAAATTCTATGCAATGGCACTACTATGGATTTACAATGTTTGTTTAGAGGCCTAATGAGATTAAAGTATGATTTGTTAGAAGGTTCACATATATCAAATTTGAATCCTTTGGTTTCTAATATGTTGATTAAGGCCCACAATTAGGCCAGGACGATAGATGATGCTAGCTACTTAAATGTTCAGATAGATGATGCTACTTAAATGTTCAGATCTATAAAATCAACTATATTCATTTAAATGTTCAGAGTTATAAACAATTGAGTGAGTCCCCGTATCATTTTCTGGTTTCTAATTCTGGTTTCTAATATGTTGATTAAGGCCCACAATTAGGCCAGGACAATAGATGATGCTACTTAAATGTTCAGAGTTGTTCAGACTCCAGAGTTATAAAATCAATTATATTCATTTAAATGTTCAGAGTTATAAACATTTGAGTTAGTCCCCCGTATCATTTTCTGGTTTCTAATATTTCTGGTTTCTAATAAGTTGACTAAGGCCCACAATTAGGCCAGGACGATAGATGATGCTAGCTACTTAAATGTTCAGATAGATGATGCTACTTAAATGTTCAGAGTTATAAACTCAATTATATTCATTTATATTAGGGAACCCGTATAGATAGAGATTTTACTTCCAATAAAATTATCCATGCCCTATACATCAATGGTAACTAGAATCGCAAAGGGTTAATCTCAATTGGTTTTCACCAATCGCTAGGCATTTGGCTAGTTCCATGTTAGCAAGTGCCCAATTTGAATTAGAGTAGTTTAGAGAGGCCACAAATTCACCCGGAAAATAGTGGAAATTCCAGCATGATGTTTGTCAAAATCTAGCAGAAATTTTGAGAAATCTGGGTTACCACTGTCAAACTTCAAGATTTTGGCTGCCCTGGGGTTTTTGATAGTGCTGAATCCATTTCAGCAATCAAAAAACAATTTAAAGAGATGCCAACAGGTTTACTAGAGATGCCATTCAAAAAACAATTTAAAGATCAGATTTTTTGAAAAAAAAAAAAAAAAAAAAAATCGCCAGATTCCAGTGAAAAATAAATTTTCAGGCGAATTTGTGGCCTTGGTAGATAAGGCCATTTGAATCCCCTATGTTAATTACACCACTCTGTACCAACAGGTTTACTAGAGATGCCATTCATAAATGCTGGGCAACATCCTTGAGTTACTAGAGATGCCAACAGGTTTACTAGAGATGCCATTCATAAATGCTGGGCAACATCCTTGAGTTAAAAGGAAGGTAGCAACATCCTTGAGTTAAAAGGATGGTATCCTCGAAATATCACAAAAGAAAAGTTTGTTAATATGCACCACTGTTAATGGACTTAATCTCTCATCGATGGGTTGTAAAAAGTTTTGATGTGGATTTGTTTTCCAACGCTTTTTAAGAGAACAAAAGTGACAAACTGATTGTATTTTCTACCTGCACATGATATAAGGATATTTTCTCATGATGAGACCCATCAATAGTTCAGAATGTATTAGAGGACATGTTACGTTTGGACATGTTAGGTTTGGCTGGGGAAGCCGTGGCCATTTTGCAAGATGCTTGAGTGGTGGGGTACCACTCAAGCTCCGGTTGTTTTCTTGGACCTCGGCTTAAAGTGCAATGCTTAGAAAATGATGTTTTTACTCGTAATCCTAAATACTTTTCAATGTAATGATCCTTTCCGTGGATTTCCATTGTAGGTTCAGAGACTTGCAATGAGACAATGAGACTTACAATGAGAATAAGATATGACTTGTTAGAAGATTCGAATATATTGAATTTGAATCATATGGTCTTTAATATCATGACTATGGCCTATGAATTGTTCAGGCTAGGAGGATCTATGATGTCGCTTAATGTTTGCATGTATAGACAATTGAGTTGGACCCTTATATCATTTCCTTGATGATTTGGTGAAACCGACTACGTATGTGTAATAGGAAACCTATGCAAACAGATATGGGTGTGCAACCCCGTAAAATTGTTCATGCTTTATGCATAGATGGTAGCCAATAAAGTTCATTTAAACACATCATTTCCAATAGAATTGATGTCCAATCGAATGGCTTGTAAAAAAGACAATGATCAGCTAGGTATTATAATATTGATTGGCTGGTTGGTGCTTCTCGATCCACTAATAGTCATTTCCAAAATGACAATAACTCCTCATATGCATCTTGCAGGTATGAAAGTTGCATTCCCTGCAACCAAAAACTCATAACGCATATACGGGATGTTGTATGCAATTGTTTCTTTTTTTAATAGATACACTATGTCTGTTAAAGAGTATATTTAGTTGATTTTATTTGGGATTAGACTGAAGGCTTGTGTGATGTTGTATGCAATTGCTTATTTGTTTAATAGATACACTATGGCTGTTAAAGAGTATATTTAGTTGATTTTATTTGTTATTCGACTGAAGGCTTGTGGGACTGAATGCATGCAGTGGAACATCAGATCTGTAATTCTACATATTGTGTAGAAATGCTAGAACATATTGTTGCATCTCAAAGCCTGGGATATTAAATGCCCTTGACTAAAATCGTATTTAATGGTGCTGAGATAGACAATGTGCAATAGTACTGCTTGATCAACAAAGACTAAGTGGGAAAAGCAGAATGAATGTTATAGAAAGACTAGTAATCAATGAGTGTCCAATTATGGAAACAAATCTCCTTACAACCTACACAAGAAGGAAAACGCAAAAGGTGTACCTTTCAAAGCATTTTATATTGAAAAGGCATGCAAATACCAATAAAGTGTCATTGTGATTTGGAGTCCCTGCTGCACTGATACACTATTAAAATTCAAAAGGAGGAAAGAACGCATATCATGAAGGTTTTGAAAAATGATTTGTCTCACTTCTAAAATTCAATAATAACCCAATTCTAAAATTCTGTCCAGCAGTGTCATTCTCCGCATGATCAGGGTTTAACCTTTATTCTGATTTCTCAACACCATAGAATCACAAACTAACGTGGATCAGAGTGAAAAAATGTCCAAAGAAGAAAACAACGAACAAACAACTCAAAATCAAATATAGGTACTATGTATCAAGTAGGAATTCCTAAAAACACCAAACATGTCATATTTTACATTATCCATACTTTTGATTTGTTGACAGTTTAATGCATTCTTAGGACACAAGATATTGTAAAATCCATTTAAATTTTACTTATTATTTCATTTATTTATGCCTTATCCTAAAAATAAGTTACAATAAACCAGTGTTGATAATGTCGCCGAGATATCGGCGATATTCGGAAAATATCGCGATATTTTCGGCGAGCCGATATATCGCCGACAAATATCGCGATATTTTCGGCTTTTGAAAATATTGCGCGATTCCGAAATATCGCGCGACAATCGGAAATATCGCCGGTGACTGTAAAAAATTTCTGCACGGCCTATAAAAACCGATTTTGGTTTTTTTTCATATCATTTTCATTTCTGATTGCTGGAGAAGGAAGGGGAGAGCTATGTGGTTGCTGCCAAGGAGGGTTTGAGCGTTCTAGGCCCTAGTATTGATATGCTATTCATGGTAATGTTAAATTCTTAAAGTAAAAGTGACATTCTCCTTAATCTTCATTTTCATCCTTTTACTTAAATTTTTAACATTACCATGAAATGACTCAGGATGTTTGAGAGTGGTTCTGGCCTCATTGGATTTCATAGGAGAAAGATAGAATTTTAGATTTCATTCAAAATGCAGGAGACTTATCAGTTTTTTAGGATTTCAGGATTGGAGATTGTAATGTTTCCAGGTGACACCCCTGCCTGGGCTACCCCTGCCACTAGCAGAGGACGTGGTCTACTCCTATAGCTCCTACTTCTAGTTCTTCAGCTTCTAGAGCATAGCAAACTCCACCAGCACCAGCATCTACATCTAGAGGGAAAGGGAAAGCTGTGGCATTTTCTCGCAAGAGGGGCAGAGGAAATCAATAGGATTAGACTTTAGTTATTTTCTTGTGTGCTTGTAAGTTGTACATGAACAATGAACATTGAATATTCAAATCAAGACCAAGCATATCACATTCTAATTTCTAAATAGTAAATTTTGATTCTATTTATTTTTTTAAAGTGAACTATGAACTTTGAGAAGTAATTATATTTTAATTTGATTAGTAAGCTGCACCCTGCAATTTAATATGGATAAAAAACTATATTTTGGTATATATATAAATATATATAAAACGTGTCCCCCGTGTCTTGTTTCCAGGTTGTTGTGTTTCGTATTGAATACTCGTATTTACGTGTCCTCCGTGTCTCGTGTCCTCGTGTCATGTGACTTAGCTTAGACAATATTGATGTATTGTCTCCGTGGAGGGTGGAGTCTGAGGACCCCTCTTGAAGGAGTCACCTTCATGGTTAGAGCCAGTGGCAGATGATCCATTAGAGCAGGGGTAGCAAGAGGAGGACTCGGAGTCAGAGAAGCAGCAGCACTCAGAGGAGGAGCAGGAGGAGGAGGAGGAGGACACTACGGGAGCATCAGCATCACACCATCTGCTATAGATATAGGAGAGCATAGCCCCATACCTAGCACTCATTATTTGACATTAGGTGCAGAGGCAGGGTCAGGGCTCCTACTACTAGGGGCAGGCCTGGCAAACAGCCCATCATGTTTTCCCGTAAAAGGGGGAGAGGGCAGTGATTTCAAATAGATAGCTGCTAGTTTTATTTGTTGTGCTACATATAACTCATGATGATGAGATACTTTTATATATGTGATGTTATTTGTATTGGTTCTCCACATTTGAGTCTTGAATGGACAATTATCAGGGATCAGCAGGATTTGGTATCGCCTTTGATGTATCATTTCTATTTGACATCATATAAATCAGTGTTTTCTTCATATTTATGTGCCAATGTGTTTATTTCATGTTGTATTGCTTTATATGTTTAAAAATCTGAAAAAAATGAATATATTATGCATTTTTATGCTTGCCGATATTTGCCGATATTTTGCCGATATTTTCGCCGATATTGCCGATAAGATATTTTCTGGACCCTCGCCGATATTTTCCCGATACCGATATTATCAACACTGCAATAAACTACAACTCAAAACAATTTATCGATCCCGTACAACTATTGTCTTGTCGTGTGACAACTCATTACAGCATGTGAAATGTTGAATAGAGGGCCATCTTTGGTTATCAAAGAAGTTTCCTATGAATCGAGGTTTACTTTTATGAAGGGAAATATAAAATGGTATTTCGTTCATTATTTTGAAGATTGGTAGCCTCATGCACACTATATGTATGACATCTAGAATCTTTGTTTTTAATCTTGTACTTAATTTTTTAAATATATTTTGCTGCTTGTCCACGAAAAATTTGGACATTTTTCTAAGTTCCTTGGGCATTTTTCTAAGTTCCTTGAAGCTCGTTCCTCCATCTCCTATTAGTCAAACTAAGTGAAAAAACTGAAAAACTAAAACACATTGGATCACCAAATCCCTCTTCAACCCAATCGTAAGAATTAAGTAAAGACGACATGTATAACTAAAGCTATTATAATCAACTAAAGCTATAATCAAACAATTCAATAAATATAGAAAGAAGAATACCAAAAGCATACTAGAAATAGATGTAGTAATTGTAAAAGAATAACAAAAGCATACTACAAAAAATATCACATACCCCAGTGAATACGGTATTTGAAAATTTAAAATACTGAAAATTTGATTGAAGGGAATAATTGTTTACTTTAAAGGCAAACTAGTTTCAGACTTGGCAATCGCCTCTTTTAATATAAGAGGAAGAATCGAGGGCATGTATCAATGCGTTGAAGCCCGAGACTCGTTATTAGTAGCAAATGTGGTCTTGAAAGTAAACAGGTTCCATATATCTAACAATGGCATGAATTAGTCATCAACGTCTCTGCATGTTTTGTCGATGTGCTCCTATGAATTGTGTCACTAGTTGCTACTGGACAGTTAAAATGTTTGGTGATTTTAACAACATTTCTATGTTGATTCTTCAACAATCCTTTATCACACTATGCCTTTAGCTCGGTCACCTCTATTCATATACCCAAATGATATCGCTTAACCCCTGTTCATAACATTATGTCCTAATTTTAGTGGCCCCTGTTCATAACATTATAGCTACCCTGTGAATGCAGCTAATAGATGGGTTTCCAATTCGCAATCGACTCAATGTATGTGGATCCATCCTGCTCCTGCCAACCATCACCACTAAGTCTACCATCCACCCTCTCGGTAATGTACCAATACAATGTCTAGAGCCCGGACACCCACTGGAAAACTGCCTCAATCATACACGGTATCCCCTGCTCATGCAGGATCCTGACATGCCCTGTGGAAAGAGTGGCACATGTCTCCCCCGTGACCAGCTCCCCAGGTATAGGCTCAGTGATGAACAATATGCCACCCCTGTAAAAGATCACCTCATCTCCCAGCCTGTGGCTATCAACTCGCACACTAACCCTGCTCCTCCACTGGAGAATACCTATTGTGCCCTTGAGGCACTGAATCTCATAGCGTCGTCTCGGGAAAATATCCCAAGTCCTGTTATCCACACTGTGGGTCTGGATCGAACACAAGGCTCCCCTCAACTGCATGTGGTGCCAACGAGTGGAAGATGCGTGGGTTCCGATGGGTAAGATCAAGAACCCGCGTGGACACTCCCAGCCTGTCCCATGGTCGGTCCGCTCTCCCAACCTGGGTATGCCCACCCCAATGACATGCCTGACATCCTCGTCACCATAGTGCAACCCCGCACACTACTACATATAACCATGTATCCTCGTGTCTCCTGGCATACAATTGCACCCAATTGCACATCTCTGTGCACTGCCCGACCCTGCTACATGCTATTGCATCATCCTGGATCAACTAGTATCCCTTCTGTATTAATGTGTCTGTCACTCTATGAGGTAATGCAATAATATGTGAACCGCTCCTCCTACACCATGATGCAACCTTGCACACCACTGTGCACCACTGCACACCTCTGTACTCCCCCGCATATTGTTGTGCATTGCCGCATACCCCTATACACCCCTGGATATCAAGACTGAGTCCATAGGCAACATCTCGCATCCTCTTAGGATCACCATCTCTTCTACCACTCTGCTAGTAAGCCCTCCATGATGTGAGCTATATCTCCTCATTGCCCAGCTAGACCTAAGTGGCCTAACTCCTCACAAGCTAATGGGAGTGATACTACTATGCCTAGCCTCAGTAGCTCCAACGTCCCATATGTCAATAAGAGAGTATTATCTCCATACAATGCCCTGTCTGATAGCCTGTTGATGCCACCTCCTCCTACTAGCTCCTGCCAAAGTAAGTTAATCACCCTGTGACTCCACGCACAGTCAATATGCCAATATCCCAAGTCCTGTTATCCACACAGTGGGTTTGGATCGAACACAAGGCTCCCCTCAATTGCATGTGGTGCCAATGAGTGGAAGATGCGTGGGTTCGATGGGTAAGATCAAGAACCTGCGTGGACGCTCCTAGCCCGTCCTGTCGCTGATCCACTCTCCCAACTTGGGTATGCCCACCCCAATGACATGCTTGACATCCTCGTCACCGTAGTGCAACCCCACACACTACTGCATATAACCATGTATCCTCGTGTCTCCTAGCATACAACTGCACCCAATTGCACATCTTTGTGCATTGCTCGACCCTGCTACATGTTACTGCATCATCTTGGATCAACTGGTATCCCTCCTATATTAATGTGTCTGTCACTCTATGAGGTAATGCACTAATATGTGAACCACTCCTCCTACACCATGATGCAAGCTTGCACACCATTGTGCACCACTGCACACCTCCGTGCTCCGCTGCATATTGTTGTGCACCGTCACATGTCCCTATACACCCCTGGATATCAAGGTCTAAGACTGAGTCCATAGGCAACATCTCGCATCCTCTCAGGATCACCATCTCTACTACCACTCTGCTGGTAAGCCCTCCATGATGTGAGCTATATCTCCTCATCTGCCCAGATAGACCTAAGTGGCCTAACTCCTCACAAGCTAATGGGAGTGATACTACTGTGCCTAGCCTTAGTAGCTCCTGCGTCCCATATGCCAATAAGAGAGCATTGTCTCCATACAATGCCCTGTCTGATAGCCTGTTGATGCCACCTCCTCCTACCAGCTCCTGCCAGAGTAAGCTAATCACCCTGTGACTCCACACATAGTCAATATGCCAAGACAACTCATGAAATCTGTTTGCTTGCCTGTCAAACCATCCTGTCACTAGTGCTAATTGGGGCTCTGATGGAGATTTGAAAATGTGTGTGCGCCCAAGCGTCAAATCCATCACATAGCTACTACCATCACCTAACAACTCTATGATGTGATGGGAAATCCCACCTGGATCCCAAAAACAACCTGGCCCTCCAATCCCTTTAGTAATCCTCGGCCTCTATTGAACTGTGGCCATGGATCCAACTGCCTAGTGTGGTCCATCGGGTACCAACTCAATACCTCTGTGGAAGGAACAAGCCCTGCAAGATGATGCGATGTCATACTCAACTCATGTCACTCAGTCCTGCTAACCTGGCCACCCCCTCGGGTATGTCTAAACAACTCTACCTCCCCCAACCCAATGCGTAAGGGTGGGATAATAACGTTGTAGATCCCATCAGTGTGCCTCTGAAGCGAACTGTGTTGAAAACTCGACACGTGGCCTCTCTGTTGCCCCTCATCAATCGCTAGCCCAAAGGATGGCTGCACATCCTCCTCCATGGACTCAACTTGAGCCTCCAACTTCTCCTCCATAGACAACCCAACACACAAGACATGCTCACGAGTTAGCTACAGCTGATTTTCGTCGGACAACTCTGTCATGGACCTAGAGGCAATTTGTACTTATCAGCTCCTCAACAATGGTGGAGTTGTCTTCTGGCACCTCATCAACATGTGGTGTGTTGCTTCATCTAAGAGCTCGGTCACAACCCCGAATACCTCGTCAATGGATACCTCAACAATGGATGTATTCTCAACTGTCTCCTTGCCAACCATGGCTCCTTCAACTACTCTTTCATCTTCTTCCTTAATACTCCTCATCATCCCTGCAAAATCCCACTGAATCTCCATTGGTTTGTGCATGCCCCTTAGTTCACAGAATTCCCAAAAAGAGGGACGCCTGAATGCCATGACCCGATTATTGTTATGCCCTCCAGTTTGCTCTCAATGACTCCACATCAGTTGCAATCATGTCCGGATTCCCAATTGTGGAATGAATCAACTTCTCCCCCACATCAACCATCATTTTTTGCAACCTAATCACCTCATTCAAGGTTACCGTCATGTTGTTTGATTCTAATATTTCCCACCGCTGAGCCAAGATTATAGCTCTGATACCACTGTAATGTTCCAAACTTAAATAAATAGTGATATGCAAAACAAAATCGATTTGATTTGTAAGATAGAAAATTAAAACAATCAGCTAATGCTCATTAAAACTCCAAAAGTGATAACCAACTGAGCCATTTTATTAATGAAATGGAGTAAGTACAATAATATGTAGAAATGCACCTGGGCTTGCCTAAAGGGAAAGCTTGACAGGACCCAAGTGATAAAACAATAATCTCGAAGCTGGAAATGACTACTCCTCTAATGCTCTACATTGTCCCAAGAAACTATAGTGCTCACTAGAAAGGAATTGCAAGAAACCCCATCTCTGGTGTTCAAAAAAACGCTAAAACTTTCTATTCGAGATCCTTGTGAAAAACCCAGAAAAACCTAGCAGGGTTTGGCCTATATCCAAGCCAAAGTCAAACCCATAAAATGGTGCAAATTCCCCAACTACTAACAATTCGCCCTGTTATAAGAATGAGGATTTCATACCCGAATATCACCCAGAAATTTTTGAAATTTTAACCAAAAACTCTTCTCACAAAACCCAGAAAAAATCCATAAATTTTTTGGCCGGATTTTGACCTTCCAAAATCTACCCCCAAGGCCCTACGCCCTCCAAAACTGCTGAAGCACACTGTCTGCCAATACACCAGCAAAATCCTCCTCAAACACTCTAGAAAACTAGAAATCACCTCTACTAATGCTTTTCTTATCTCTCCCGACAAGGATCAACCTCAATGGTCGAGTCTCCACCTCCCACGTGACCACAAAATGTTGCCTCTGCCCTGGCCCAGATAGTGCGAAAGTCAAACTGAATGGGAGCTCTCTCATCGAGCTCCAAAACTCTCCAAAATGGCAGCAAAACTCCTATGCCTCCTCTCTGGAAATTCTCCTGACCAAAACTCCTCCACAAGATGCCACAAACGAACTCAGCCTCCCTCCACTGCGTCCTCCAGAAATACACACCACCTGGAGATGGATGCAACTGCTGGAAACCACAATGAAATACTCTTACAGGAAAAGAATATAAATCTCTCTAGGGTGGCACTCGAAGTCCCTTGAAGAAAGGGTGAACTCTTCACTTGAAGAACTCTTGTTAAACAACTAGTGACTCAGCTAAGCAACTCGAGCAACCAAAGAGAAATTCGATATGCCAAAGATGAATGAAATGAGGAGAGATTCCTTCCTTATATAGATTTTGTGGAACACTTTTCCCTCCAATTTTACCTCCATCGTGGGCCCTCACTTAGCCAACACCATGTAAAACTTAACCACCTCTATGCAAACCGAACTCGGGAGTGTGTATTTACCTAGTGTGGGTGGCCCCCATGTGTAATTTAACCACAACAAAATAACTTCTCCTAAGTCTAATCTCCTAATAAAAATCGAATGGGTCCACTATCTCCAAAATTGGCCCCCAAAATGCAATAATTTAACCACAACAAAATAACTTCTACCAAGTCTAATCTCATAATAAAAAATGAATGGCCCCCACTATCTCCAAAATTGGCCCTCAAAATGCAACAAAATAATTTCTCCTAAGTCTAATCTCATAATATAAAAATCAAATGGGCCCCACTATCTCCAAAATTGGCCCCAAAATGGAATAATTAGTCTTTTTACAAATTAATTTAGGAAGGAACATGACACAACATCTTGTCTTAGATGATAAAATAGAGGGCCCCTTCTCTTGGCTTATAATTAGTCTTTTTACAAATTAATTTAGGAAGGAACATGACACAACATCTTGTCTTAGATGATAAAATAGAGGGCCCCTTCTCTTGGCTTATAAAAGAGAGGACCCAGCGCATATCTAAGATTGAGTCTAAGTGATTTTTTTGTTTTGCTATAACAACAAAAACTGTAATTTCTTACAAATTAATTTAGGAAGGAACATGACACAAGTTACAACATCTTGTCTTAGCTAATAAAATAGAGGGCCCCTTCTCTTGGCTTATAAAAGAGAGGACCCAACGCATATCTAAGATTGAGTCTAAGTGATTTTTTTTGTTTTGCTATAACAACAAAAACTGTAATTTCTTAAGTCTAAGTGATTTTTTTGTTTTCCTAAAACAAAAAAAGCTGTAATTTCTTAGTAATGTAGATCTCATGTGATTTTTGTTTGAAGTATGATCCTCTTGTCCCAGTTTCAAGATTGGAAGGACCCAGCGCATATCTAAGATTGAGTCTAAGTGATTTTTTTGTTTTGCTATAACAACAAAAGCTGTAATTTCTTAAGTCTAAGTGATTTTTTTGTTTTGCTAAAACAAAAAAAGCTGTAATTTCTTAGTAATGTAGATCTCATGTGATTTTTGTTTGAAGTATGATCCTCTTGTCCCAGTTTCAAGATTGGAAGATTTTATGCAGAAAAGACATTGTTTTGCTATGACAACAAAAGCTGTAATTTCTTAGTAATGTAGATCTCATGTGATTTTTGTTTGAAGTATGATCCTCTTGTCCCAGTTTCAAGATTGGAAGATTTTATGCAGAAAAGACACTACCTATCCATTGCTTTGGATTAGTTCATATAATGAAGTATTTGCACTCCTGAATATTTCTTTATAGAATTTTACGGTTATGACAAGAACAATCTAAAGCTCTAAAAGTTTTAAGGACTTATCGGATCAATCATTTAAGTGCAGATCTGAACTATGATGTCAAAAATTGACATGCTATTGTATCTTTGCATCTGAAATCTTCCAGTGGATGGCAATGTCCTTTGAAAGAGATGATTCTGGGATGATTTCCATGGCCGTGATGCCCTCACTCCAGTGATTGAAGCAGATCCAGGATCAGGGAGAGTACTCTATGCAATAGGATGTCAGTTAACCTCAATTAACCTTGACATTATTGACAAAGTGCAAGACCTTGCTACTAGATGTTACTAGATTACATTGTACTTTTAACCATCATGGTTAGGGATCTTCTTTTAGTGTATGACCCCTAATTACTTGTGGCATGTGGGCATGTGGGCAATTGTGAGACTAAATGACGCAGTCCCTTCTTTTAATGTATGCCCCCTAATTACTTGTGGGCATGATCGCAATTGTGAGACTAAATAACGCAGTCCCTCTCTAATGTAAAGTAGGTTATTGGAGAAGACTTTAACATGGTTAAAAGGAAAGGGATGGAGTGGGTGGCTAGCTAGCCACTTTGAGTGGCATGAAAAAAACCATTAAATTATTCCACAATGTTGCCTGGGATCCTCAACCAAAACACAATTTTTAAAACCCTTACTTCGCTTTCACTCCCCACAATGTTGCTCTTTCCAACTGGATGCTACAGTCTACCACCTCTAAAGCTCCTAAATTAGTTATTGAAATCTAGGAAGGTGAGGAGTATGAGCAGCTATCACAATAGAGAAATCGAAGATCTAACTATCTAAGTAGTTTAGATACACTTCCCAAACAATCTCTTTCATCCCCTTTCATCCTTGGCACCTGCACCCCACACATATCGACAAAACATTGCTGAGATCCACAGGTTGTTCCAACTATTGGCAAAATCCTTATCCACCCAAATTGTTATCTAAAAATCGTCCCAAACCAGATTGACATACTTGCAAAGTTTAATAACTATGACTTGGAAGACATAATCCTTCAAAGCTCTGCCCAGTCTCTGATGCCTCCATTTTTATATTTCTTACTTTTACATTCTTTTATTGTGGACCTCTATATGACACTTGCTTTGAGATCCCTCCCAGCCACGTCCATTCGATAAAAAAAAACAATAATTGAGATAAAAGATCGGTTTCAGCTGTGTGCAGTGATTCCAAATTGAAATAAAAAAATGCAGAGTATAACCTGTCCCTATTAGTATCATCATCTAATAGCATGTTGTTACTACCTTTCATTAGTTATTTTGGTCCTAAACCACCTCAGAGCCTGATAATAACTTGTTCTTACTACATTTCATGAATCATTAGTTATTCTGGCCCTAAGCCACCTCATAGCCCGATACTTGTACAGACGCCTATTTTGCAATAGAGATAACCTATAAACTATTTTGTTGTGTACCAATGCCATTTGAATTTTGAAGGAAGCTGATACTTTTTAAATCTGAATATATGTGTTCAAAAATTACATTTTACTAACTTAAGTTGTTTTTATTTCCTCTTTTGAAATTAGACTTGGCTGCACTGATTAACCAAATTTTCCAACCAATATTAAAGGTAAAGAGATAGTGCACAAGAAGGGTCATTCGAAAGATGGTAACCTCCTAAGTACATTTGGTAAGGTGGTAATTGAGAGATAGGAGAAATACTAAGATATGGTAAGGTATAGACAAATGCAATTTGCCAAATAAGATTGGCAAAATCACACTATAAATGGGCAGAGCTTCCCTTTTAACCAATGTGCATGGACTCAAGGGCAGAGCTTCCCTTTTAACCAATGTGCATGGACTCAAAGCTTTTGTCCAGCAAATATTGCTTACTCCTAACTACTATTAGAAGTGATAAAGTTCTTGAGGCAATGCTTTGTTATATCACAAAGTGAGACTACACAACGTATTGTGTTATAAATGTGCAGAGCTTCCCTTTCAACTAATGTGCATGGACTCAAAGCTTTTGTCCAACAAA